>CM024570.1:14863880-16063880 GCA_014182515.1 Eucalyptus microcorys | reverse complement strand
AGATGGCATTCTAATGTTGCAGGTGCAGATTCATTCAAAATTTAATTCATTTGAGAAATAGACAATGTACCTGTGACTGCCCAAGTACCACATAGCTTGAGAGACAGAGACAGAGAGGTTGTACAGCAAAACATGAGCATGAATTAGGCCCTCTGCAAATATCAATCCTTTTATCCATTCATGCCTAGACAGTTTTCAACTATCACTTAAACAAAATAAGGGAAAGATCACTGCCTAAGTTCGTCACAAGACGATATCTTCAGTGCAGGCAAGATCAAAAGGAAAAGATAGATCCCATGGTTTGTCAAGAACACTTATCTTTGTTATGCCTTCTATCTTTCGCTTTCCTGGCTGTATGTTTGTCCAGACTTGCTCCCATGTTATTCTAGTTCTTGTTCCCTGCCATTTTGGTTAATGCGTGCTGACTCTTCACACTGCCAGATTTGCTGATGTTGGGTTTGTTTTCACCTCTCATCTTAGAGAGGGATGCAACAAGAGAAACAATTAGTTTGTTTTGTGATATACTTCATGTAGCTTTACCTTGCATTACGGGATGACCAAATCAAGCAAAAAGGCGTGATTGTCCTATAGTAAAAGATAAAGAGAGCTCTTGCCATTGGCATGTTTCTTGCTGTTGAGTAACATGGAACAACTTCATGAGGAAATCAGTCGATGACGGTAGTCTCTGAGTTTTAAGAGAATGAAGTTGAGAAGTTGAGGCACTCAAATCATCAGTTGAAAAACAGATAGTACAGAAAGGATTTTCAATTTATTGAGATAGTCATAGAAATCTTTTTCAGTTATCTTTTCTAATTATGGTCAACTTTTTAATTCTGTTTCTAATTTCTTTTCTTTTTGGAGAAGTCAATCTCTTGTTCCCTCTTTTCTGGTCATACTTCTCTCTATCATTTGATCTGACAATCTGATTAATTGTGCATACAGAATGGAGTTCGAGGGCTGATGCTTGACATGTACGACTTCGAAAATGACATATGGTTGTGCCACTCTTTCCAGGGGAAGTGCTACAATATCACCGCCTTTGTAAGTGTTCACAGCATATAAGTTGTATTGAGTGATATAAGAATGGCATTGTCTGATAACTGATGAATTCAACTTGCCATTTTTCTTCCTTCAGCAACCGGCCATCAATGTTCTTAAAGAGGTACAGACATTCCTGGAAGCAAATCCAACTGAGATAGTCACCATTTTTATTGAGGATTATGTGACTTCCACTCAAGGATTGACGAAGGTCTTCAATGAATCTGGCCTCAGCAAGTACATGTTCCCCGCATCTAGCATGCCCAAAACTGGCGGAGATTGGCCTACAGTGGATGACATGGTCAAGCAGAATCAGCGCTTAGTTGTTTTCACTTCTAAATCATCGAAAGAGGCTACAGAAGGAATTGCCCATCAGTGGACATATGTCGTGGAAAATCAGTGTAAGACTCCCTCTCTTATTTCATCTAGACCCAGTTTAGCCGATTTTACCTTTTCAAATTTGCTCTTACCATCTTTATGGAGTATTACAATTTGGGTTTATCAACGTAAGGGAGGTCTATAACTTATTCAATATGGACGACGTGATTTTGTTCAGATGTTGATGTTTTCTTGCCTTCTATTTTATGCTTTCAGATGGAGATGGGGGAATGGTGGCTGGTAAGTGCCCGAATCGCGCTGAATCTTCACCAATGAGCACCACATCGATATCTCTGGTTCTGGAGAACTATTTCCCTGATAATCCAAACACATCAGCAGTCTGTATGGATAACTCAGCTAACTTGATTAGCATGACGAATACTTGCTATGAAGCGGCTGGTAAAAGGTGGCCAAACTTCATCGCTGTCGACTTTTATCAGGTTTCACCAGGAATTCCTCCCCCCCCTTCTTTTTCTTTTTTGCCAGAATTTAATTTTTAGTTAAGGGCTAAGCTTCTTCCGTAGAAGGAAGGATACCGTAACAGCAAAGTAGTTGTCTGTCTATTGCTGAATTTTGGCTTCCATTGTTTTTGTAGAGAAGTGATGGAGGTGGAGCTCCAGCAGCTGTAGATGAAGCAAACGGCCATTTGACTTGTGGGTGTGATAGTATTTCATATTGCAAGGTAACTTTTTTCTCATCCTTTACAAACTTATTTATTGTCATATGAGAGAGAGAGAGAGAGAGAGAGAGGAATTAACAAAAGATAATTTGAATTACGAAATGTGTGCGCCACGCATGAGCAGGCAAATGCAACCTCTGGAACATGTGATGTCCCTCAACTAGCACCGCCTCCGCCAGCCGCGATACCCACGACGAGCACCGGAGGATCCTCCCCGAACTCTAATTCTGCTCATTCTGATGCAAGGCTGGATCGGCTGCGGTGGCTGTTTGGGTTGTTCTCCGCCACTGCGTTCCTTTCCTTATTATGAAAAGCTCTTGTCACTGTTACCATGTTGTGCATTTGCCTCATTATTTAATTTTTAAACCCGGAGGATGAGAGAGATATATCGTCGCCCTTCAGCTTCTCCACATTGTATCTATGAATAAATTCTGTACAGGGCGACATTGATGACTTTGTCTTCGGCCTTTTTCATTCTAAATAAGACATCCTTCCGTCTTTGTGGGATACTATGCCGAATGATCGAGAGAAATCGATTCTCGAATACCTTAACGACGCCCAGCTAGCTTATGCCTGCGTTAGCATACTCAGCTACCTACCCCGTCGTCTGAACCCCTCCACCGTATTTGAGAGCCAAGAATCATCATCAGTTTCATCTTGGTTAATATCTTAGAGATTTCGTGAACTTGCATGAGGATTGTAATCGAGGAGTCCATTTTTTTTTCTCCCTAGAGAAAGGGACATTAGAACTCGAATATATTTTACTATCACCGGATTGCTGTATACGGGCAATCTTACTTTATTTTCCTATATAGGCAAGTCTCGAACAAGCACGACCACTTGCTAAGATCTAAGGAGGAAAAGAAATAGACTGTGTCCCAAGAGCCTCCTGAAACTCTCTTCACGTTGTCTACATCGTCCGCCCGCAACCCCATTGTAACCAACCCTTCCAATTCCTTGCACACTATTCACCAGTAAGATCTGTTCGATTACGCTTAGTGGCCGTTTTCGCGCCGACATCAACACAAGTATCTCCGTTCTCCAGCAGCAAGGATGGATGCGGACTTGCCTCTTGCTCTAACCCAGGGACAACATCACGCTTCACGCCCATGACGAGACAGTTCAATCGCCCAAGTAGTCGATCCTAAGAGTTCCCAATCGCAAGGCACTCGGCGCCCTGTGGGGCTCCTCCATCCAACAAATCTCGGGAATGGCTTCGTTTCGATGCATCTAGACATGGTATAGATGTTGAAGGAAAAAAACGCCGTATTCCCCTACAAAGACTTGGTAAAATTAACTGCAAGTTGATCCTCCATCTCTGTATGTTGAGGAGTGATCTTCCCTTTCGGAACCTTTATAAATGTGACAATCAATCTTAATGTATTTGGTTCACTCATGAAAGATAGGATTGCTTACAATATGAATAGCTGATTGATTATCACAATATAATATCAATGGTTATGATGTTGACATCGCCATTTCTGACAATAACATCCCCAACCAAAGCAATTCACTTGTCAAATGTGTCATTGCTCTATATTCAACTTCAACACTTGATCGAGAAACACATTTTTTTTTTTTTGGTAAGGGAGAAACCACATGTTGTTTCTTGCTCTTCCAAGCAACTAAATTACCTTGAAAAAATACACATTAACTTGATGTAGATCTCCTACTAGTAGGACATCCAACCTAATCTTCATTAGAGAAAACTGTGATTTTCAAATGGCCATAATTATTGAAAATTAGTCCTTTACTCAACACTCCTTTCAAGTATATGATAATCTGAAGTATGGCATTCCAATGAGTAGTCCAAGGAGAATTAATAAATTGGCGTACAACACTAACAGCAAAAGATTATTAGGTCTTATGATAGTAAGATAATTTAACTTACCAACTAATCTCCTATATTTTACTGGATCATGTAATAATTCTCCATATTCTACATCAAGATTCACATTGGATTCCATAAGAGTATCAACTAGTTTTGCTCCAATAAGCCCAACCTCATCAAGAATGTCAAGTACTTACTTTCACTAGGTCAAATTAATACCTATATGCAAGTAGGCAACCTTGATACCTAGGAATGTCCTATATCCTTAGTATTGAACTGTGTATGCAGAAATTGTTTAAGTTCGTGAATATCTTCTGAATCACTACAAGTAATGATAATATCATCCGCATATACTACTAGAAGAATACAACTAGTTGAGGAGATAGAACTAAAGACTAAATGATCTACTTGGTTTAGCTTTAATCCAAACTTGATATTATCACTAAACTTGCCAAACCAAGCACAAGGAGATTACTTGGGCCCATACAAAACCTTATGTAAATGACATACCAAATTCTCCCCCTGAGCAAAAAATCCCGATGATTGCTCCATATATACCTCTTCAGCCAAATCACCACGTAAGAACGCATTTTTTATGTCCAATTGATGAAGAAGCCATCCATAACGCGCTACCAGAGAAATAAAGACACGAAGAGATGAAAATTTAACTACAGATGAGAAAGTGTCATCATAATCAACATCATAGGTTTGAGCACATCCATTGGCAACCAACTGTGCCTTCAATCAATTAGGGGTGCCATTAAGGTGAACCTTAATAGTGAAAACCCATTCGACAACTAATATGTTGCTTTCCACAGGTAAGGTAGTGAGTTGCCAAGTGCAATTCTCAATGAGTGCCTTCATTTCATCCTCCATGGCTTGTTGCTAGCTAGGATGAGCAAGAGCCTTAGCAACACTACTAGGTACAAAAACAGAGGACAAGGATGAGACGAAGGTAGAGAAGGTAGGAGATAAACGATCATAAGACAAAAAGTCAGAAATAGGGTGACGAATACGAAGATAGTCAAACAAACCCGAGTAAGGTATATAATGATCCACAGAACGACCAATGCAAGAATATGTACCTTTTTGAATAGCACTGGGCGGATCAAGATCAGGATCAGAAGATAGCACATCGTCTAATGAGGGAACAAATGAATCAAGTGATGGTCACTCTAGCGTAGTGGGAGTTGCTTTATGTCTATGGTAGGTGTGATCAACAAACTATAATTATGTGGATGATGCTAAAAGAAGTGAGATTGGTGGGAGTGTCAATAAGACACACTCATCATCATCAAGAAGCACTATAAGGACTGATTGAGTATTATAGTATGGCTGATCCTAAAGAAATCACATCTGCTGACACAAACACATGACGAGTAGGACTGTAACATTTGTAGCTCTTCTAAGTTTGAGAGTATCCAACAAAAACACACTTTTCAGTGCAAGGGTCCAACTTATCAAGGCCTAGAATTAGAAATGAACAAAATAAACACAACCAATGACACGTAGTAATAATGGAAGAGGAAGACGATTAGGATGTAAAATGGAGAAAGGTGTCTCCCCCTGAAGAACAAAAGTTGGAAGCCGATTAATTAAAAAGCATGCTGTAAGGACAGCATGGTCCCTAAAAGTTTTCAGTAGATGCATGTGAAACATAAGACAACCAACAATATCAAGAAGATGATTTTTGCATTCGGTTACACCATTTTGCTATGGTGTGTATGAACAGGAAGTCGGATGCATAATGCCATGAGAATCAAGAAAAGTTTGAAAAGTAGGAGTAGCAACACACTCTTTGGCATTATCTGACCAGTAAATTTTTGACAAAAGTATTAAATTAATTCAATACCTCAAAATAGAATAGACGAAAGCAATGAAAAATATTAGTACGGTCTTTTATTAAGAATAACCAAGTCATTTGGGAAAAACCATCCATGAATGTAACAAAAAACCTAAAGCCAGATGTATCAGAAAACACGACACGGACCCCATACATCTGAGTGAACCAGTCCAAAGACACTAGACGCACGACTTTGAAAACAAGAAGGTAAAAAAAACTCTATGGTGCTTGCCAAACAAACAAGCTTCACACTCAAAAGTACTCACAAACTCAAACTTAGAAAACAAACATCAAAGAATGTTCAGTGGTGGATGACTAGCACAACAATGCATCCCATACACATCAAGGGACGTGCACTTCATAGTTGCTGCAACTATCACCTTCTTGTCAAGATAATATAGGCCATTTGATTCTTGTCCCTCATCAATCATCTGTCTAGTTCTTAGATCCTGAAAGACACAATGAGAAGAAGAAAATGCACTAAACAATTTAGTACTTTAGTTAATGAACTAATAGAAATCAAATTGTATGGAGATTTGAGATGAAGGACGGATGATAAAGAAAGAGAGGAACTAAAATGATCATCTTCAGTACCAATAACTTGGGAAGTTAAGACATTAGGTAATATAAAAGAGTTGGATACTCCAGGAAGTGTGAAATATAATGAAGACAATGATTTAGAGTTACTGGTTATATGATGAGTAACTCCAGAATTTATAATTTAGGAGTCGGACACATTAGAAAGTAAACAAAATGAACAACCTTTTGAGGAATGTGCCAGAGTTGCAGTTCGAGCCGAAGTTCCTGTCACTTTGTTGAAAGCGCATCCAAGTATCATACTCAGCACATGTCAATGTAACGGAATCTTTTGTATTCTACATATTAGTAGGATCCAATTAAGCTCGTGAGAAAGAATCTTCCACCTCAGCAAATGCAGCAAGTATAGGTCGGAGCTCAAGATGAAGCATGTAACAGTAAGATTCTGTATATCCAGCCTTCTGACACTAATTATGCTTGGTGGGAAGGCTGGTGGGAAGGTTGACGTACACGTCAGTGAATTCTGGTCAAAATTGATTGAAAGAACTTTAGAGAATCATCAAAATGTTTATGATTAAATTGGATTAAAAAAGTTTACGATTAAATTGACCGTTGTACAATAGATTAAAGACTTTTTGGACAATTATCCCTAAAATGGGTCCATAAATAATCTTTGACTTTTATTTAGTGGACTAAGTTCTTCGTGGATTACCTTAACTACTAAAATAGGTTAAGATGAGTTAAAAAATTAAAGTTTAGTTACGCATGGATTCAATGAGTTTGCAACACTCTCTTTTTCAACCCATTCTATTAACAGAGGGTAGAATTAAAGTTTAGTGGGGCGGCAGCCACAGACATGAGGGAGGGCTCGCTCTTGTGTGTGTGTGTGTGTGTGTGTTTTTTTTTTTTCGAGTTTGAATAGAAAAAAAAGGAAAAAAACTTTAAAAAATTTAAAGACAAAATTACCCTTCACCAAACAATGGGGTCAGGACCTTATATGAAATTGACATGGCCACTTCAGATCTTTTTTTGAAACAAAATCCACTTCAGGCCCTTATTTGAAAAAAAAAATGAGAGTATTTCAAGCTCATATTTGAAATAATACCACTTCAAACCCTTATTTGAAAAAATGAGAATACTTCTAGCCCTTATTTAGAATTTTTCCTAACTTCTATGTGGTCATGGGTAAGGCTTGAACACGTGTGAATTTTGTGCTTGAGCTTTATATTCAAGTATGTTGTTTATTTGTAAACACTATGAGTTTGGATTTAATCTAAGTGTGGAAAATATTTGAATGTGCGGGCAATTATAACTTGGATTCTCTAATTATTAACTGATTATTTGTTACTGATTCTTTACTTATTAGTAGATTATTTGCCGACGGCTTTTCTCATAGATATAAGTACCAACACTCTTTGCCGGCATCGAACCTCATAAATCTTTGGCGTCCTTCATTGTTCCTTGGCAATTTCAAGTTGAAATGAATTGCAAGATCTTGAGTAGCTTCCGCATTAATATATTACAATATTCATCAAGTGACACATCCATCTGGGCATTTTTTAAATCTTTTCTCCAAGATCAAGTAACTTCTTTTGAATCGATTTGAGTTTAAGGGGATGTTAGAGATATATTTAGGAGATTCTGCATATTTCTCTGGATTGGTCATATTTGATAATAATCTATACTCTGCTACTTCAGATAATCATCTTATAAACCCTATAAATAGATTCAAGTATTCTTTGCATGATAATGTACAAGAAAATGAATTATTACAATTATCAACCGCATTGATGTACCTGTCACTTCCATTAGAAGTGGGTTGTTTTTTTTTTTAATAATAATCTGGCCACTTAATGATCTAATCTTATCAATCCATGATTTTGCATAACAAAGGAAGACAGCTTTTATTATTAGCCAACTACATGTTGGCCAAAAAACATGTGCAAATGCCAATAGTACAGCAGAGATGAATACTAGAATCACAACTTTGAAGCATCTCATCGTGGAGACGAAGCCACGATTGACAATGCCTTTGGAAATCTTTAATCCTACAGCATGAGAAACACACTTTCATCAGCCAACCAGACATTGACCTTCCTAAAGTGCGAAAAGTCGAAGTTATCTCTGTCAGAAAAAAAGGAGCACCGCCTCTCTCTCTCTCTCTCTCTCTCTCGATTTTTCCAGATTTCTCTCCCTTTCTCTGCTGCACCAGAATATTCTCCCTCTCTCCAGACTTTTCTCTCCCTCTCTCTCCAGATTTTTCTCAGCCATTTTGTTCATGGACTCCACCGACTTTGGCTCTTATAAATAGGGGCTGTTGTCTCTTGAAGTGTAAGTGTGAGGGGATGGTGTGTGATGTGAGTGGAGTGTGTACGTGAGTGTGTGAGTGGGTGGAGTAGGTGATGTGAGTGTAGAGTGATAGAGAGTGAGTGGGTGTGTGCAAGATTTGTGTTCGTGTGAGGTGTGAGAGGTGTATGAGAGTGGTGTGTGAAGAGACTTTGTAATATTGTTTATATAAAATAAAGCAATTGTTTTACTTGTACATCCACTTGCTTCTCAACAAGTGGTATCAGAGCAGGTCGTTGGAGGCCGTGCGAAGACAGTGGTCGGGGACCATTGTAAGTGAGCAAGGCGGTCAGGGATCGTCGAGCCAAGGAGCGAAGAAGTGAAGGACGTCGGAGTTCTGCCAGTGCACAATCTAGGATTGTGAAGTCGGTTGGTCCGGGACCAGGCTTACTTGGTATAGTGCAGGGCATTATATTCAAGTCACGATGGTAGATTTCTCGAGTTCGGTAAGTGGCATCGAGAAGCTCAACAACTCAAATTATAATAATTGGAGTACCCGCATACAATATTACTTGCTAGGACAAGATTTGTGGGATATTGTTGGCGGGAGCAACACCACCCCACCCACGAATGATAGCGAATTAAGAAAATGGAATATAAAATCGGGTAAGGCTCTTTATGTGCTTGCCGTGACTGTTGAAGATAAATTACTGCAACACATAAAGAGTGCGAAGACCCCGAAAGAGGCCTGGGATAACTTGGCAACGCTGTTTGCAAGGACAAACGATGCCAAGTTACAATGCCTGGAGAACGAGCTCCTCTCAATCTCGCAACAAAATATGACGGTGAGTCAATACTTTTCTAAAGTTAAATCTATTTGCGAAGAAATTTCAAAATTAGATCCTGCGAATGCTATCTCTGAGACAAGAATGAGAAGAATAATAATTCACGGGTTAAGGCCGGAATATAATGGTATTGTTACGGCCACTCGTGGATGGGCAAATGAGCCAACTCTAACAGAGTTGGAGAATATATTGGCCAACCAAGAAGCCTTAGATAAACAAATTTCTAAGGTCTCAATTAAGGAGGATGAAAGTGCCCTCTTTAGTAATAAAATAGGGTTCAAAGGCCAAAATAGAAATAGAGCAAGTGCAAGAGATGGCAAACCGTGGAAAAGTCATGGAGAATGGCAAAAGCGAATAGAAGGAACTCAACCTCGGCCAGGGGGAGCTCGTCGAGACCGCGATAAGGACGGCAATGAAGAAAAGAAGAATAGAAGGCGTAATGGACGGTGTTACACGTGTGGCAAAGTAGGTCACTTTGCCAGGGATTGTCGATTCAAAATAGTTGAAGGAAATGTAGCAGCATCCAAGGAAAATGATAGCGAAGAAGAGTGGGATTTCCAAGCATCCTTTGCAATGGAGGAACAAGAAGAGCTTGCAAGCTCCTCCATCATAGAAGATGCGATGGCCCTCATCACGGTAAGTGATAAATTGATTGATTATGAAGAAGATTGGATAGTCGACTCGGGGTGCTCAAATCACATGACCGGAGATCAAGGCAAGTTATCAAACATGTGTGAGTACAAATGTGGACGAGTAGTTGTCACCGCAGACAACTCAAGGTTGCCAATTACCCATGTGGGCCAAACGTTGATGACACCCCGATTCAGTTCGCATCAAGTCGAACTGAAAAATGTGTACCATGTGCCAGGAATGAAGAAGAATCTATTGTCTGTGGCACAACTTACAGACTTAGGCAATTATGTGGTGTTTGGTCCTAGAGATGTTAGGGTGTACCGCAATTTGAAACCAACTGGTACACCAATCATGGAAGGGCGTCGATTAGAGTCTGTCTACGTGATGTCAGCTCAGACGGCATACGTGGACAAAACTAGAAAGAGTGAAACGCCTGATTTGTGGCATGCACGACTTGGGCATGTGAGCTACCATAAATTAAAGGTAATGATGAAGAAAGGTATGCTAAAAGGTCTCCCCACTTGGAAGTCCAAGAAGATGTCATCTGCGCTGGATGCCGGTATGGGAAGGCACATCAGCTTCCATATGAAGAGTCCAAATTCGAGCTAAGATGCCTCTCGAGCTTGTCCACTCGGATGTATTTGGACCAAAGAAGCAACCGTCGCCGAGGATCAAAGTACATGATAACATTCATCGACGACTTCTCCCGGTATGTCCGGGTCGACTTCATGAAAGAAAAATCCGAAGCATTAAACAAATTTAAGGAGTTTAAAGCAAAAGTAGAATATGAAGTAGGCAAGAAAATACTATGCCTTTGCACGTATAATGGGGAGAATACACATCGATGTATTTACAAAATTTCTTCAAGAATGGAAGATACGTCGACAATTTACTTGCCCAAATACGCCACAACAAAATGGAGTTGCCGAAAGAAAGAATCGGCATTTGGCGGAGACATGCAGGAGTATGTTGCATGCGAAGAGTGTTCCACCCAAGTTTTGGGCTGAGTGTATGAAGACGGCAGCGCACGTGATCAACAGACTACCTCAAGCAAGGCTTGGCTTTATGTCACCTTATAAGAAGTTGTGGAATCGCAAGCCCACGGTAAGTCACTTTAGAATATTTGGGTGTGTATGTTATGCATTCGTGCCGACCATCTTCGTAACAAGTTCGATAAGAAGGCAGTTCGCTGCATATT
Organism: Eucalyptus microcorys; assembly: GCA_014182515.1. Taxonomy (NCBI): domain Eukaryota; kingdom Viridiplantae; phylum Streptophyta; class Magnoliopsida; order Myrtales; family Myrtaceae; genus Eucalyptus; species Eucalyptus microcorys. The sequence continues at coordinate 16,052,612 of CM024570.1, read as the reverse complement.
CGTGGGCTACGATGATCAAAGAAAAGGATGGAAGTGTTGTGACCCTACAACAGGGAGGTGTTACACTTCCAGAAATGTGGTGTTCGACGAACTATCATCTTGGTGGACATCACAACCTAATTCAAAACAAGTTGAAGAAGAGATTTGTGAAGGAATGGAAGAAAATGACAAGATTGATAAGGGCCAACCAATTGAAGAAGGAAATGATAATGTAATTGGAAGAAAAGGAGTCAGAGCACAATCACCAGAAAAATCAAAGAGCCCATGGCGAACTGGTGTACATCCAAGAACTATAGAAGAGTTCCGACCAAGTCAGATGGAAGAACCTGAAGAGGAGGAATCTCAATTAAGGAGATCAACAAGACAAAGAAGACCAAATCCCAAATATGCAAATGCGGCCGACCGAAGATGTCGGAGTAGTTGAGCCGTCCACATATGAGGAAGCTTCGCAAGACATGGAATGGAGGAAAGCCATGGAGGAAGAGATACAAGCACTAAGAAAGAACGAAACATGGGACCTAGTACCAAGACCTAAAGAGGTACGTCCTATATCTTGCAAATGGGTCTATAAACTTAAAACTCAACCAGATGGGTCGATAGAAAGATATAAGGCACGACTAGTTGCTCGAGGATTCTCTCAAAAGTATGGCTTAGATTATGATGAGACCTTTAGTCTAGTGGCAAAGATCACTACAGTTCGAGTCTTACTAGCACTTGCAGCAAGCAAGTCGTGGAAATTATGGCAAATGGATGTGAAGAATGCCTTTTTACATGGAGAACTAGATCGAGATATATACATGGAGCAACCAGATGGTTTCAAAAGTAAGTTTCATCCAGATTATGTTTGTAAGTTAAAGAAAGCCCTCTATGGCTTAAAACAAGCCCCAAGAGCATGGTATGGGAAGATTGCTGAATTTCTGGTGCAAAGTGGCTACTTTGTAGCCCCAGCAGACTCGAGCTTGTTTGTAAAGGCGGAAGATGGCAAGCTTGCAATAGTATTAATCTACGTGGATGATCTAATCATCACTGGAGATAATGAAAAGGAGATATGCCAAATCAGAACCAACCTCTCAGTGCGGTTCCAGATGAAAGAGCTTGGAGAATTAAAACATTTCCTAGGACTCGAGATTGAGAAGACCAATGAAGGATTATTCCTATGTCAACAGAAGTATGCACGAGACCTCCTAGACAAGTTCGGGATGCTTGATTGCAAACCTATTTCTACTCCAATAGATGGAAATGTAAAGTTATGTGCAATTGAAGGACGAGAATTGGAAGACTCAACTATGTACGAGCAATTGGTGGGTAGCCTTATTTACCTAACCATAACACGGCCTGATATTGCCTTTGCAAAGTGGGAGTAGCAAGCCGATTCATGGAGAAGCCGCGAAGGCCCCACTTAGATGCAGTCAAGCGCATACTAAGGTATGTAAAGGGTACATTTGATTTTGGGCTTCTGTATAAGAAAGAAGCATCATGTGAAGTTGTAGGCCATTGCGATGCTGACTTTGCTGGAGATCGTGACACGCGACGATCAACTACTGGATATATGTTTAGCCTCGGATCAGTAGTAGTGTCATGGTGTAGCAAAAGACAGGCAACTATGTCACTATCTACGACAGAAGCTGAGTATAGAGCAGCAGCAATGGCAGCACAAGAGAGTACATGGCTGGTACAGCTAATGGAGGATCTCCATCAACCAATAAATCAACCTACACGAATATATTGTGATAATCTGTCAGCCATAAGCTTAGCGAAGAATCCAGTCTTCCATGCGAGGACCAAGCATGTAGAAGTGCACTATCATTTCCTACGGGAAAAAGTATTACAAGACGAGATAAAGATGGAATATGCCAAAACAGATGATCAAGTTGCAGATATCTTCACCAAAGGGCTTGGAGCTGTAAAATTCGAAGAGTTTCGAAGGCAACTTGGTATGATCACAATGTCCATGCTAAGAGAGAGTAGTCGGTGAGGGGGAGTGTCAGAAAAAAAGGAGCACCGCCTCTCTCTCTCTCTCTCTCTCTGGATTTTTCCAGATTTCTCTCCCTTTCTCTGCTGCACCAGAATATTCTCCCTCTCTCTCCAGATTTTTCTCGGTCATTTTGTTCATGGACTCCACCGACTTTGGCTCCTATAAATAGGGGCTGTTGTCTCTTGAAGTGTAAGTGTGAGGGGATGGTGTGTGATGTGAGTGGAGTGTGTACGTGAGTGTGTGAGTGGGTGGAGTAGGTGATGTGAGTGTAGAGTGATAGAGAGTGAGTGGGTGTGTGCAAGATTTGTGTTCATGTGAGGTGTGAGAGGTGTATGAGAGTGGTGTGTGAAGAGAGTTTGTAATATTGTTTATATAAAATAAAGCAATTGTTTTACTTGTACATCCACTTGCTTCTCAACAATCTCTTCTTTTTTTCTTTTTCAACGTTTCTACATTTTCTCGACCATCAAACCAGACATCCAAACCAACACATCACACACCATGATCGGCTCCATCTATAGTCTGTAGATGTTGTTTCTATGCAATGAACTTCAAATCTTCAAACCAAAACCATGCAACTTCTCTTCCATGACACTGTCAATTCTCTCCCCCATCTCAGCACTGATGTAATTCACCCAATCTCCAACCTTGCCTCTCCTGAAGAACCATTGGTTCTGATATCCAGTCGTCCACTTCCCGCTCTTATTCACCTCAATTGTGCTCAGAACATCGAAGCTACACACCCTCAGTATTCCCTCCACAGTCCCGTCTCTCAGTTCTTCTTCACTAAATGGACACCCCAAGAAATCGGCCAACCTCCGCACATGACCACAAGGGTCCTCTTTCATCTCTTCATACATCACAAACAGCACCTTCTCGGGCCTCTCCGAACTTGCCTTGTGGTAACCCAGCACATGGTCCCCGTACGGTCCATACTCGCTCACCCCTTGACAGTACTTGTCAAGGCAATGCAGGAGTGGAATCTGGCCCTTCTCTTCGGGCCTCAACTTGTTGGTGAAGTGCCATAGCGAGATGCAGGTGTCCTTGGGGTTCCTACACAGGTAAACCAGCTTGCACTTGGAGTCCCTCACCGACGGTGGAAGTGAGGAATAAGGCAAGTGGGTGGCGAAGAGCCTTGGGGACTCAAAAGCAGCAAGATCAGGATTTTCTTGCTCGCGATAGAGATGGAGCTCCAAAAAGGGCACGAGGTCGTGGGGGTTTTGGGTTAGGAGAGGGTGGCGTTGTTGTGAGTCGGAGGTGGAGTACTTGGCACGGTTCAAGAGAGCGAAGAGGATGGCCTTTAGCCAGGTGGTGCCGGATTTTGGGTTGCTGACGAGGAGGATGTCAGAAGCGTGAGCTTAAAAGTGGTTTTGGCAAGCGAGGATGCCGCTCAAGAGCCGAGAGGGGAACCAGAAGCCCTGGTACAAGCAAAGAGAGCCGGCAACCCAGTCTTCTTCCTATGGGAGGGAGAAGAGCAATTCTTTGCATGCTTCTGACGTGCAGTCTTCTCGTAAGTACTTTGCATGGGGAGGAGAAGGAGGTTGAGAGGCTTGCATTGTGGAGATGGTGGTGGTGGAGGAGGAGGAGGATTATTCTAGCTAGATAGCTATAGGGCACGGCAAGGAAAGAGTTTGTTGATGTTTGGGGGCAAAATGATGTTAAATAGAGGAGTCTTGCATGAGGGAGATCGCTGGGACGACAAGATCTAAAACTCAAATTAACAGCTTTCATGAGACGCGCAAACCCTTGGAATGCCATAAGTTGGCACAAAGGGACACTTAAGTGCCAAAAGTTACGAAAGTGACACTTAAGTGCCAAAATCGAAACAAAATGGATCACTTGAGTGCCACCGAGAAAATCCGCCAAATTGCATACGTGACATTTTCCGACGACTTCTTTTACTGAGGTGGCAAACGTTTAAAAAAAAAAAAAAGCACACGTGGACAACAAAAACGACGTTGTCCATCCACACTAACTAAGCTAACCTAAACGATGTCGTTTTCCTTGGTGTTAAACGACGCCGTTTAGGTTATTTTGGCTTAAGCAGACCTGGCCGTCACCGTTCCTCCCCGTCCGCGTTCACACTAGATCTCAGGCCCTTCTCTCCGTCGTTGTTCACGCCCAGAGGTGGTCACCGGTCGCCGCTATTGGTCGTCATCGCCGCTTACCATCATTGGTCGTCTTCGCCACTCACCATCGTCGCTCCTCCAAATTCGGCCCCTTCTCCCCCTCCCCTGTGATGAAATTAGGGCTCGATTATTTTATTAAGGCTCTGATGGAAAATTTGGGGCTCGGTGGGAAAATGTGCTGATTGGACCTTTGGGTGGTGAGGTGGGTGTGTTGTGCTCGAGCTGTGCGTGTTGGCTTGCATAAATTCTATTGAAATGTGCGCGCTCTATTTCTCTACTCCCCTGTGTGGAAATGCTCGCCTCGGTCGATGATTTCTACAGTCGATGCTCGCGTCCCTTGTACGCGCATTTGCTATGAAAACCATGTGCACGTGTTTAACGGCATGTGCGACGAGTGATCGGTAGCTTTTAGCGGAGAATTAAAGATAAAGCTTGACTTTTTCCAATTCTGGTCTCCCCTCTGTAGTTATGGCCCACCAAAATATTCTTCAGTTTTCAAGCTTTTATGTACCTTCTGGCAATAGGGTCTTTGCGTTAGGGCTTGTATTTTGTGGAATCGGTTCCCTTTAATCACATGGCGTGGCCTTCTGCGGTTCTCGAGTGTGGTCTTGATCTTGCTAATAGCGTGAAGTTTCCAAAGAAGCATTGCTATTGTAGGCATGAAACCGCAGTATAGTTAGATTGAAAGAGAAGATCTATGACACAACTTTCTCGTTATATTTTTACATCAAGCTTTCCTTAATTTTCTATATGTGTTTTCACAAGAAAAATAGATTTGATTAAGTTGATGTACATTCTCACATCGTAATTTTAATTTAGCAAAAGATAGTAGACAAAATTGCTTGGGTTGTACTTGTTGTGGGGACCTTTGTTTTTTGTTAATATTTTAAGGGAAGGGAAGGCAAATAATTAAAGTGGCGATCTCTTTTTTGGCTGTCACGTAGGGACATATTGTCAGTGTGGGGACCTCTGTTTAATAAAGTCCATGAGAGTGGGGGGGCTCCCTTGTGCAATTGTCTATTGTTCCTTGTGGATGTGGTCCCAAAAACTAATTATTCTTTTTTCTTATTCTTGGTGTAGAAATGGCTTATGACATGGATTATGTCGCTGTCATAGTTTGCTACAGTGGGGATTTTGTGATTGGGGAGGATGAGTGAAGAGTATAAGGATGGAAGTGAGGGCACCATCTTTGTCGAGATAAAGAAGGCATCTTATATAGGATTTGTTAGGGATATAGTGACTTATTTGCCTTGTAAAGTTCAGAAGTTATTGTAGTGTATTTCTGAGAAAGGCTTAAGAGATGGTTTGAGAAGCTTAGAAGATGATAATGGTTTTAGGAATGTTCTATACCATTATCTTCATGGTGAAGAGGTAAAAATATATGTTGAGTACAATAGTAAAAGTGAGGACGGAGATGATAATGGAGAGAGCGCCCAAGTAGGACAAGAAGGAGATGTTATTTAAGATAATACGGCATTAGGGTCGAAGGAGGGCATGATAGACATGATGGAGAGAAGAGGAGTGCAGATGCAGTTCACCAAAGTAATGATGTCACAATCATGTCACAATCAGATTAGATTGGGAAGTAGCTGAATCAAGTGATGATGATGATGAAGGGTTGCCTGCTAAAAAGGCTACTAGAAGGGTCATCACAAGATCCATTACCAAGGTCACCACAAAGGCCACTAGAAGAGTCATCATAAGGGTCACCACAAAAGCCAACAGAAGGTGTCACTGAAGCTGAAGGGCTAAATAGAAAAACAACCAGAAGAAAGCCAAATCAAGAGCCACCTACAAGAAGGCCATCTAGAATACGCCTAGCTGAAGAATTGGCCGAAAAAGCCCTTGCTATAGCTGAACAGCCACAACAAGAGCCCAAGAAATTACATGCGAGAAGAAGGGCCAACCAATCACAAGTATCTAAAAGTGACGTTCCCCTTCGAATAAGAGGAGCTTTTGGGAAGAGGCTAAAACAATATGATTATTGCCTTTATACAGATGAGCGTTCTGGAATAGTTATTCTTAATGTAAGTTTTATAGGCTGCATTTAATTTAATTTATAGTGCAAACTTTTGTTGATAATTGAATTTTCTTTTTGAAGCCTAGGAGAAGTTCAGAGGTTCTTATCTCTCAAGGCCCAACTCAAGAATCAACGGCTACACCAACAAACAAGAAAACATTGGTTGCGCCAACAAGAAAGAAGAGTAAGAAAAACCCAGTTGCAGGTCCATCTGAATCAATTCAGCCTACGACAGTTGTAGCTCCTTCTGAATCAGTTCAGCCTAGGACAGTTGCAGCTCCTTCAGAATCAACACATCCCGAGATAGTTGAAGAAGAAATCTCACGTCCAGTTAGAAAAAGTACAAGAATTATGAAAGGTCTATCAAAAGGAGCACGAATAGGAGGCATTGTGCATATTGATTGATGAAATAGGATAGGATATAGTTTGTGGGGCTGAGGAGTTAGTTGTTTTATTGTGGATTTTTTTTTTAATAGTTTGTCATTGAGTTTGTGAGACTTAATTTCAATATCAATATAACGATCTTGTTGCTTGTCATTTTTGCCATTTTCATTTTTTTGATTTTGTTTTTACTTTTACTTACTACTTCTGGTGGTGGATCTGTGGTGGTGATTGGAGTGCTCGTGTGGCTGGTGGTGGTAGCTGGTGAAGCTTGGTGGTGGTGGGTCCATTGTGGGGGTTGGGTTGGGGCCTCTTGCTGTAGCTAGTACTGGTGCAAGAGTGCAGTGTGCATAGCCTAGCTTACATGAGCCCTTTTGCAACAGACCCACGACTCACCACCAACAGTGGCTGCTAATGGTGGGTTTATGGTGGTGGCTACGTGCTGAAGTGGTAACTGGGATGCTGGTGTTGCTAGTGGTGGTGGCCAGTGGTAACTTCTAATGTCTACTGATGGTGAGTCTATTATAGGAGTTGGGTTGGGGGTTTTTGTTGCACCCGGTGCAAGATATAAGTGTGCAATATGCACATCTTGCACCAGGTAGTGCTGGTGCAAGCTGGTGTAAGGCACCTTGCACTAGCAACTTCTGTAGCAACATACCACCAGCATAATGGTGGTTGGTGGTGGCTCAAGTGAATGCTTAGGATGCTTGATGTGGCTGGTGGTGATGGCTGAAGGCCGATGGTGGCCAGTGATGGGTGGTAGTGGTGGCTGGTAGTAGCTAATGGCTGGTGCAATTTATAAAGGAAACGTACAAAAAATTGGCACTTAACTAATCACATTTTAAAAAACCTAGCACTTAAGTGTTCACTTTTAATCACAAGTGACACTTAAGTAATCACTTTTAATAATAACTTGATACTTAAATGACTTTTTTTTTTAATCACAATTGTCATTTAAGTGATCACTAGATACAACTTATAGCACTCGAGTAATCACTCATGTCTGTCCTATGTATATGGTGGTTTGTAGCAAACCAAAGAAGCTGCTGGTTTATATATATGGTTTAACTTATGGCAACTCCATTCAATTCAATGTTTGCTACTGGTTTACATTCAGTTCAAGTAAAGAAGTCACCATAACACATCAACCCAATATTATTGATTTATATTCGAGAATAAGCAAAAACATAGTGCAAATAATATCTCATTTATTCATTTATTCATTCTTTTCCTTGACCTCTCCATAAGCACAAGAAGTAACACATAATACATATGACAGCCAAAAAAGAAAAAAAAAAAAAGTCACAACGATCTTGTAGACAACACAAAACTTCTTCTCATCTTCTAAAAAAATAAGTTACACTTCATTCAAAACAAGTACATTTCTCCACTCATTTACAACTATGGCAGTTGAAGAAACTTCTTTTCATCTTTCAGTACTTTACATTTCATCATAAAGTAGGATAGACAAAAAAACAGCAACACAATAAACGCTTGGCAAAGAAACTTCATTCTTCAAATGGTTAGCAGAAGATGCTTGAGCTTGCATTAAGTCAACATCGTCCAAGTCGTCCACAAGCGTAAATGGAGGTTGATGACATCCATTAAATAGGTCCATTATCACCTCTGTGGCTCGGTGAGAGAATTTCGCATCGACTCATTTGAAATATTTGCACTTCGACCCTTTTTTATATTTGGCACATTCATAGAATCTTCTCCCGGGATTCATTCAAGTCCACGATGTTCTTCTTGGACTTAGTAATCCACAAAAACAGAAACACTCACCTTCTCCTTCACTTCGGCAAGAGAAATTTGAGCCGCTGCTGAAAGTCATGTTCTCCATTTCTAATATTTGACTATAGAATTTGGAGCAAATTGAATTAGGGTTCAGGATTAGGGCTCCAGCGCTTCAATGGCATTTTGCTCGATTTAAGGTTTTAGATTTAGGGCAATTGGGGAGACAACGTCGTTTTAGCTAATTTAAGGGCTCTATTTTGGCCAACTATAGAAACGACGTCATTTTGAGTGAATTAAAGCTGAGTTAGATATCCGGCGAGCCACCTCAACGAGAAATATTAATATTTAATTACCACGTATGATTTATGGCCGGCTTTGCTGAAGGTGGCACTTAGGTGTCCCACTTTTCTTAAAATGTGGCACTTAAGTGTCCCACTTTTCTTAAAATGTGGCACTTAAGTGTCACTTTCGTAACTTTGGCATTTAAGTGTCCCTTTGTGCCAACTTTTGGCACTTGAAGCGATCTTTTGCCGCTTTTATGAAGATGATATTGGGTGTCTCATAGTTTTTTGGTCAAATTACATCTTTCTGTAGACAGTTTGAATTAAAATATTTAAAGATACTCCTAGCATAACGCCTAGCATAACGCTTTCATATTACCAACGTGGTAACGTTTGAAATATAAAATGAAGAAAGAGATGATCGAATAAAATCGTCAATATACCTAAGTAAACATCTAGGCAAATACCATTTTAAATGAATATTTCACCAAAGCATATGATAAATGTAATTTGAGCACATTGTTTGATGTGCATACTTCAACTAAGATAAAAAAGTTTTGTCTGAAACGCTGGACGAATTCCACGTAAATTTGATATAGAAATAAATGTTTTAGCTATTACTATTACAGCCCATTATAAACTAGAAGAAAGTGCACTTATTCTATCTGTGCAACGAAAAGGTTAAAAAAAACGTTAGCATGCATTAGAGTAAGAAAACCCAAAGGTTTCGACCTTTGCAATATGGAAAAGAAGCTTGAATTTGGAAAAAAAAAAAGTATTAAAAAAGTCTGAAAATTAGCTTTGATATTAATTTAGTCATCAACCTTTTTATATAATTACTAATTGAGTCCATCTAGCCAATTTAAATGACAAGTTGTTAACGTAGATATCAATCATCCTATGTGATACAACTGTCACTAATGTGGATAATATTTTCATAATTTGTAAACAAAATTTTTGAATTTTTTTTTTCTTTCTTTTTCTTCCATGGCCTATGCAAGCAAGGGCTAACGAGGCCAGCCTTGTCAGCTGTCATTGGAAGAAAAGGAAAGAAAATTTTTTTAAAAATTATTAGAAATTATAATTAAAAAAATATCTATGTCGGCAATAACTATACTACGTAGGATGATCGGTGTTTATTTAAGTAATCTCCAACCTAAATTGTCCGAATGAACTCAATTAGTATCAATGTGAAAATGTTTTGAACTAAATTGATTCAATTGAAAGATTTATTATTGAATTAATACAAATACAATAAATTTATAACTTTTTTAGTATTTTTTTCTCTCGAAATCGAAATTAAAGATGCAATTACTTGCTAGATAGTAGAGATTCATATTTCATGATTGGTGATGATGGATTTGAATCCAAATTCTCATCTGTCCTCACAAGTGAGCATCATGAATCACGAGTGTGCCATGTCATTGTTAATTTCTTAGCGGGAGATGTTTTCACATCAGAATTGGCCAAATGCCTACAAAACAGTCCGTCACTTTTTGCATGAGTAACAAACCACTTTTAAAAAGTGTTGCTTGGAACTTTATGACCGGCTTGCACGGTTCGTACAACATTGCGTTTAATTTTAGACGCAAACTAAGAAATAATGTCAAGAAAATGAGAATTGCTGCTGCAACAGCTGCTGCTGCTGCTACTAATAATAATAATAATAATAATAATAATAATAATACACCCATTTGAGATAAAAATTTCTATGTATAATTTCTATTTATTACTTAGACTTTTTCTTTAAGTTCTAAAAACGAAGATATTGAATATTTTGAAATTTTTCTAATAAAAGTCAAAGAGATAATATGGTAAAATATTCAAAAGTAAAAAATGAACCAATTGTACCCTTCAAGATTTCATTTGTGCATTTGATATTTCAATAGTTTAAAAAATTTCAAGTATTTCATAACAATGTTTGACAGTTTTATTTTATCCAAGTACCACAATGAATTTTATAATATTATGCTTATGATATTATGTGAAGAATTTCTGATTTATGTTATTAGTGCAAACCTTTAATAAAATGTTAATATTTTTATTTAAGATATGTGAATTTCCGATGTTTGATTGCATGATATAACTCTCTCTCTTTTCTTTTCTTTTTCAATTTTGGATCAATATCCACTGTCAGAAATTGGTAGTCAATTCCAATCTTGTTTCTTCAAATACTGTACACATGCAAAATAGATGACTTGTCACGGCGAAATGAGAACATAGTTGGTGATGATGGATCTGAATCCTGATTTGCATATACCCCACAAGTGAAGCGTCGTGAATCACGAGTGTCATATCATTGTCAATTTTAATAGCAAGGGATGCTTTTCAAATATATTCAATATTCAATATTGGCCCTTGGTCTTGAATCACGACAATTCTCAAATCATAGAGAATCTTTCAACTTTACAAGGTCTAGTCTAAACCACTTGTTTATTTATTTAATTTCATTGCGAAATCATACATAACTATGAATAATTGTGTTGGTAGTGGACGATTGGTTGGAAAGTCGGATTAATCGGATTATTTTTGGCTCGCCCTTTTTCCAACTTTTAGAAAAAAAAAAAAAAAAAACTTTTGATGCTCCTATCAACTTAAGTTGACCATAATATCCCTTATAGGTTCCAAATTTAAAATTATTTCTTACCTTTTTTTATTTTTATTTTTTGGAAATTCTGATGCATTTAGAATTGACAAAACTATGTATTTACAAATGGTTTGAATGACGGACAAAAAAAAAAAAAAATGGTTTGAATGAACTGTCTTATAATACAATTACAATTGCCATAATTTTCTAATCAACATCTAAGTATTCCATGTAATCAGCGTAAAGATAATATTCAATATAATGTTTTAAGGAGTATTTTCTTTTGAATTTGCATGATAATAATGGATTTTTAGAATATTCTGTTATGAAATACATGAATGAATATTCATTATATTTATCTTATCTAATGTACTTATTATGGTACATTTGTATCATATTTTCTAAGTACATCTCCCTATACAATGAACGTTCATCTCATTTATCCAGTACATGTATCATTTGATACATTGATATTAATGATAAGTACATTCTTGTTCTTCTATAAATAGGAGTTTAGTTTTGATGTACAAGAACAACAGAATAACAATCACAATATAGTGAAATATCTAGCTTTCTCTACTATCTTTAGTGTTCACTTGCTTTCTTTTCTCAATCTCTTCTCTATTATATATTCGTAACGCAATATTTTACAACATATTCAATGTAGTTAATTTTATCAATTTTTTAATTTTTTGAAACATCTTTTAAAAAATCATGCAATGATGGCATGAAAATCAAATAAAAGTGGGGATATTAAATTCACCAGATAAAACAAAAGTCGAGGAGTTAAAATACAAGGATTACTTAGTAATCCTACGTGTTAAAATTACATTAAGCCGAATGTATTCATTAAAACTAGTAGACAGTTCTTTTTGCTTTTACTTGCACTTTGGATATTTTAAGAATAATGGTTTCCTAGTAAAAAGAAAAAGATCTATACAACTCATGAACAAAATAACTCGTTAGTTATCTGCCAAATAAACTATTTTTTTTTTTTTGGAAAAAGAGGGACACAAATTTCATCCTAAATGAGAGGAAAAAAAAAAAAAAGAAGGGGAAAAAAAGTAAGGAATAATCTTAAATCAAAAGTAGACTCTGCACTTGACCTTAATCTTTGTTGTCTAAGTTGAACATGGTAGATTTTTCTTGGGAAATTGACACAAATGGTCCTTAAACTTTGGCCTAATGTGCAATGTAATCCTTAGACTTTTATTTTTTTCAATGTGATCCATGAACTTTAATTTAATGTTCAATACGGTCCTTGAACTTTAAATTTATTCAATATAATTTTTAAAATTTTGATATATGTAAAAATTAGTCCCTAAACTATATGAAAATTGTCAAAATTGCTATGATCTTGAATTAATTGAAGATGACATTGAACATTTTCATATAGTTCAAGGACTACATTGAACATGTCTAAAAGTCCCATAACCATATTAAAAAAAAAAAATTAAAACTCATAGGTCACATTGAACATTCGATTAAAATTCAGAGATCATATTAAACAAATTAAAAATTCAGAGACCACAATGCACAATGGGCCAAAATTCATGGACTATTTGTTTCATTATCCCATTTGTCTTTTAGTAAATCAGAAACCAAGAAAAAAGAAGAAAAAAAAGGTAAAATAATCTAAAATAAAAAATGAGCTCCATAGAGGATAATTTGGTCAATTCAATATGGTAAAGAGTGTTAGTATGTCAAAAGCCAAAAAAAAAGGTGAAAAATGCGCCAAGACTCCTCATTTTTATAGGAAACCATGCACATCATATTTTTCAACTTTAACGATTACAATATTGAACGCCCTGCTAGCTGTGTTTTCCACTGACACTTTTGAGGTGTCTTAGAAAGGGAAAAAAGAATGCTAAAAATTGTCTGAGATATCTAAAATTCTCTCAGTTTTCTATGAATCGAATGGATTCTGAACCTTCCTGCTTTCAACGAGGTTCAGCAGAAGGGAGGAATTTAGTCACGCTGAAGTAGATACTTAAGCAGTCGGGCCCGCTGTGAATCACGGGGCTTCTTCTTCTCCGGTTGAATAATTTCAAAACTTGCGTTGGAATCCCTAAGACTGTCTTAACGATCAGAAAACCTTTTATCAAAGTACTTGACGAGTTTTATCAGTGAATGCGAAAGAAGTTTCGCAGGTTAAAGATCTTCTGTGAGTTTATGCTATCTCAGATGTTCTGAATCTATGGAGATATTAAATGTAAATATTAATGTCTTGAATGTTAAACATCGATATTGAAAAGGAAAGGAACATACGAAGACACAGCATGACTTTGATATATGTTTCGATCTACTTCGATGTACTTTAAAAACCAAAGTGCAGATGACGTATGCTCTACATAATCATTGCAGAAAGATCATGCCTGGATGTTCCATGTATAGATATGTCGATCAAGCTTGTAGAGATTCAAATATTCAGGACCCAGCTCGTGGATTCTGTCTTGATATATTATATATCATAGCAGACCAACTTTGCAAAAGCATTCCGCAATTCTCTGATTGATTGCTAATCAAAGATCACAAGATACATTGTCATATGTAGAAGATCCTCCACGAGGTGGTAACTGGACAGATTGGAAGATATTTATGGGAGCCGACTTTGTAGATTAACACGGCTATATCATTCAAGAAAATTTAAGTTTGACACAACCGCCATAGGTTCAAGCTACCATGTTGAGATTTGGACAGCTATAAAATCCAATAAACGAATGATTGAGATGTTGAGAAGAATTACTGTAAGTGCTCGCAGAAGATGTTTGTTCTCAAACATTGGGATTGTGTTTAGCTTAAAATACTTGGCGAAGGGATTTGTCAATCCACCATGGGATCGGTGGGAGGTGTGAAAGCTCTAGTACTGTAGTGCGGCACAGGCAAAAAGAAAGAGTCGATTCTCCTGTCGACGTAGGAACTAGTCTTCCAAAAAGTTGGGCCTGTAGGAGAAACAAGTTCTGCACAGAAGCGTGGACTGGGCCTCTCTCTCTCTTTGTCATTGCATTTTACTTGTGTGAGATCACTCTTGCAATTGCGCTCACATTGTTTTGCAGAAGGTTCAAAGTCCGCAGTGTGTAGAAGTTCTAAAATCTGCACCTTGCAGCGAAAAGAGCTTGAAAGATCAAGCTTGGTAGCGTTTCACTCGAGTCGCACCTCTTGGTTGTTATGTTCGGACCTGACATATCCAGGTGAGAGGAAGATTTTAGCGTATGCGCGAAAGGGTGTGTCGAGCAGGAGTTGCTAGACAAGATGTAGAATTGAGGCTCTCCAGGACTGAAAAACTTTCAATTTGAGGTGAGGATGCGATTGTTGTTTGCAGTATTGCATTGCAGACAGAGGCCAAAGTTGTTTATTCCGCACTGTGTTCAGCCATTCATGCTGGTAGGAGATCCATAGGGGTGCGGAGTTCATTGCAATCATGCAAACAATATAACACCTTCTGCCTTTCTAGTTGCTGAACTAAAACTCTTGTTTTGTCTGATGATATTTGTATGGTAATGAGAACTCCTACCCACAAGAATGAGTACTCAATCAGTCTCAGCCTTCGTCGACAGCGTGCTTGCGACCTCACGGTGAGGAAGTGCGCTCGAGAGTGACACAGAGAGTTGACCTCCTGCTCGAACAGCCACCTTAATCTAGTCTCTCTCAATTCCGTTCACCCCCTGTTATTTCCAAGCGAATCGGTTCGCGAAGGCTTTCTTCACGTATTGTCTATGGCTGTTGCAACCCTCCATACTTGTTCCGCGAGAAAGATACGAGGGCCACTGCTGCCAATGGCGGTTCACCTCCAGTGGCGATGTCTCCGATTACATCACCATCAGAATTCCAGATCCGCATCATTAATTTTTTCCCAGCGGTATAGGAATGATATGAAAATTCTCTTTTAATTTGCTAAATCTTCAGTTGGCCAACCTTTTTTTGGGCCAAACCATAGACCTAGTCAGATATAAGGTCCTTTTCTTTTTAGAATTTGACTTGATCGATACAGGCTAATAAAGAAGTTATTTTGATGTGCCAAGTTGAAGTGCGGATCGGAGTTAGGTATAGGTCATAACTAAAAAACTCTTGCATGAAAACAGGTAAACAGATGAGAGTTAAACAGGTCCATTTGGTCCAGACTCATTTACGACTCATCCAAACCTAACCCGACCCGCCGTTCACCACCTGTTCATTAACATAAGTTTTATGCTTCTGTGTAAATTGATGGACGCCAGTTCACCACATATACAGAAGCACACCAGGAATCTTTCCAGTGAGCCTCTTAAATTAGAGCGCACCGTTTAGGACTGCAGATGAAAGTCTATATATGTACAATTTGGAGGTGAATCATCTCCATTGAGAAAAACAAAAGGAAGGCACACATCTATTAAACAATGGAAATCAATTTATTGTCCATCAAAATGAAATGGCGAATTTATTCAGAATGACATGTAAGATCACGACCACCAGCAGCTGTCTTCACTCCAACTCTCCGACAGGTGCCTCGTTGAGCCACAGGAAATGAATGAAATCGTACAATTTTGCGCTCACGCTTACCTGTTTGACCATTGAAAGCAGGATACGCATATGAGCTTTGGAAAAGGGAGTAACAAGAAGATAAAAGAGTGGATCTGCCCAACCTTGTAGGGTGTCGGATTGAGTCTCCTCATATGGTCCGGACGCATTTGGTCTAGCTGATTCATGCAGCGCTCCCTCAATTCCTCAAGAGGAGGTAACTCTTCTCTTCGTTTACCTTCACCAACCAAACAAACAGAAAATTACGTACGGTCCCTATTTGGTGTACAAAACTGATCGGCGCGCTTAAAATATAGTTGATGCAAAAGAGACTGGATAGCATTCTACTCTAACATTGAGATTAATAGTGTTAACCACAGAACAAAAACAGTCGAACATCATTTGTCAGACAATGACGCTGAAAAACTGTACATAGGACCGTTCCATTTCATTAACAAGAACATCAAGCATCTAGGGTCTCTCACCAGATAATCCAGGCCAATAGCATTTCAGCAACTCCTCGATATGCTGTGGAACCACATTTGCCCTCTTTGATTCATTAAAAGGGTGACGGCAGAGAATCCTTTCTCCAACCTGATAGTCACAAAGAAACCCATACAGCACATCAACAACAATGGGCTCCATCTTCTACTTCTTCCTCTCTCTCTTTTTTTTTTTGGCTCAATGGCTCCATCTTTATGTTGATTTATGAAGAAAGAAAATTTTATTTTAGATGGAGGCTGGTTTGCCAAATGCCATTTTTGAAAGTTTTTTCCATATAAAATCACTTATATAGACTTTAACCAAACAGAAATCATTCAAAACCAGCTTCCAATCAGAATATACTCTGAAGGACAGAACAAAAAGAGACTAGTGGAGCATCACTTCAATCAAGTACCTTCGGAGGCGGTTCATTTTCCCCTATCATTATATCCAACAACGGATAACCTTCTTTCCCATATAATCTGTAACTCCTCTTCTTACAAGGAATAGATACCTGCGACCTAAAAGGAATTAATTTAACCACTAAATACCAGTTAATTACTGTGGATTTCTCAAAATCTTGATCATACCTTTGAAACATCTTCTGACAGTTTGATGCGTGGCTGATTATTTATCTCAACAAGCTTGAATACACAACCAAGTGCAGCTTGAGCATAACAGGTGACCAAATAGGTTCCAATGCCGTATGCATCAACTTCATGACCCTGTGAAACAAAAGCTCAGTACCAGCATATGGTGAGTTCATACTTAACATGGAAAACTCAAAAAACGCCTGTAACATCCACCCTATTAGATATAGATATCCACTTAGTAGCAAATGATTGCCACAGCATGCAAATTTTCCTCTTGCAAGCTTGAAGATTTTCTCTCTTCAAAAGTGGTCTGATTGGATTTAAATGTGCAAAGAATTACAGCCAATCAGCTATCACTTTCCTTAGTCTTGAGAAGATGCCTATTTTAACAAATGGGACCCAATTTGAGGACCCAATCAAATGAGCAAAAAACAAAAAAAACTCAAGAGAATTTTTTTGTTGAGAGATCCAAGTTGGTAGAAGAGAAGATCAGACAAGATGAGTCTATAGCATACATGTGTCGGGTGAACGAAGCTCCCATAAAATTTACCAAACTTGCTTTTAGCATCAAGTCTGAACAGCATGTGGGGTTTCTCTTGTATATGCTCTTTTGACCCAGCAGTTTGCTACGATATGATATAGGGCATTACAGGAGGTTGAGTGCCCAGAAGCAGAGTACCCAGTCTTTCAGTTAGAGTTACTCTTTTGTCCTCTGCTTCTGTCGATTTAGTTCACAAGATGCCCAACCACGTAATTCTCATATGTTATGTTCCTATTCTTTCCTCGATTTTCTAACAACTACCATACCAAGTGACCCAAGAATCAACTGACTGCCTAGATATAGGAGAAATTACAATACAATCCTGTAAATAGTTAGATTGTGCAAATTACCCTCTTCTTAGAAAATTTACACTAGGCTCCCTGCACGCTCTCCATCCTGAATTTCTCAAGTCTAGATTTGTCTAAACATCTGAAAGAATTGGTAGGGGGATGCAAACATTGGCTGACAAATCTTTTCACGTGAGAAGATACAGGAAATGGATGAGCTGACAGCTTTTTAACGAGAGGTGCTGATGATAAAAGTAATTAGATATCTGTCAAGTGAAAAGCTAGATACAAATATTATTCTTAGCCATTACATGTTCACATGCTTGATACGGTAAACATGAAAAGAGATATTCAAACATCCCACTTACTTTTTGGTAATTCACAACCTCTAGAATATGCTATTAATGTATACTTCAAGGCAACAATCTACTATGATTCTTCATCAAACAGCCTCTCGTGAGATGGTTACCTGTTTGTTTAGGGCATCTAAAGTTTCTTCATTGAGATCATTGCTAGCAGTGATAATTGTCTTTCCAAAATCAGGCACATCAAATTCCTTCTCAACACTGCAAAAGAACTGACGAGCCTGACAGGACAAATACGCTAGGTCACCAGAGTCCAACCTGATGCCTACTGCTTTATATCTGCAAATTATATGATTTGAAGTAAGCTTTTAAATTCTTCAATATGTGATGCGCATAGGTAATAATGAAAATCACGACATGCTAACGTTAAAGATGAACAGAAGAGGTTTAATCACAAGGAAATGGAAGATCAGTAGGTCAATTTAATTTCTACTCACGCATTACACCTCACCCCCATCAGCTCATATCTGACCAATCGATACATAGCAGGGTCTGCAGGGAAGCTTGTAATGATGCTTACAACTACTAATGTCTCCAACATAACTCTAATCCTTAAAAATTCATGAAATGTCTGATGTTTCTCACCACTTTGTTATAGGGCACAAGTATGATCATATACTGTGACTTTCTTCCCCCTTCATTTTCATCATTGATTCATTTTTTTATTTTTATCATTGAAGTGCTTCTAGATCCAATCAAAAGAATGATTTTTGCTGATAACACATGATGATAAACATCTCACAGACCGATTGCATGTCCCAGTGATCACCCAACTACTTTATTGAACAAGAAAGCAAGCAATGAAAAGTTTTCAACTCAGTTAATTAGTTCTTCAAGTAAAATGACAAAACAAGAAGGACGGTTTTATATACCCCAAACTGTGGAGTGCTAATGCCACAGCACAAAAGTTCGGAATTCCACTTCTCATAACCTGATGAAATGGAAATAAACGTTGTTATGTTAAAAGAAAAAAAAATGATTACTGTAAGTGTGAAATAGATAAGAAAGTATCATGTAGAAGACAGCACCAGTTGCCATCATGAGTGAAGTACATGAACACTCAACTGAAGAAGAGAAAAGACCATTATATTGTGACTTTGCAAGTGGACAAGAAGGACAACTTCTACAAATGAGAATTATCGGATGATAATTCTGTAATTTCATACATTAATATCCAGCTCTACCTCATATGAGTAACCAAAAAGCATTTAATAACCATTATGTTTAGAGTTGTTCCTCATTTACTCTGGAAAACTTTTTACACAATTTCTACAAAGAGTAAAAAGTAACCCGGCTACAAATTCCTTGAATGCAACATGCTAGAGAAAGATGGGCTTTTGCCATTCTGACCTCAATGTTAACGAACTGCTCCAAGACAATCACATGCTATCTCGTACATCAGAACAATGTTATGAAATTGTCAATTTAACAGTGAGAATCATATTAGACTGATGTAGGCCATGGACAATGCAAAGAAACAACATAACAGGAAAGCCACCTTAGAAATACAATTAAAAAAATACAGCCAGATGCAAGAAGTTCATTCAGTAAATTGTTCACGTACGTCGTATGTGTCAACGAGAGCCAGAAAGTTGGTGGGGAATGCCAAGGCATATGAAGTGAATGCTGCTAGCTCACTTTGATTGGTCTCACCAAATATGCCATGTAATGATTTCGACCGCTGAAAGACATGCAGAAGACAAAATAAAGATTAACGGGGGGGAAAAAAAAACCAAGATTCTTAACAGTAACACTATAGGAGTCTCTCAAGTGGTGAAGAAAGCAATAAATTCCAGCAGTCCTACCACATTTCTGAAAATCATAAAAAAAATTTCTTTTGGGGATGCTGCAATTGAAATTTCATGTCTGTTAACCTAATCAGGTGGGTTGCTCATTTTCTTGTGATTAAAAAGTTACTTTACAAAGTTAATCATTATCTAATATTTATCATGTAAGATTCCCTCCTCTTGCTTCCCATCAAATGCAGTAGTCTCATTTACACAGCTTACTCAACAATTTCAACTTAGTACTCATATTCCAGACCAGTCACCTTCAATATTGTGATACCTTACCTTGCAGGTGAAGACAAAATATTATTAGTATTTTTCTCCATACCAGTAGTATTTAAATATGAACCATTTTCTAATTTACTAGTTTATACACTGCCATCAGCTTAATAAAATTAGCAAACATCTCTTCTTATTTCCCCAAACTGTTTAGATTTCTAGGGATAGAAATGCCATCCAGCATTTTAGCAGCTTCCCAATGTTTCCATCCAAATCCGACTGCATCCCATCTTGCTTTCAGTTCCAGTCCAGTCTAGCCATTATGGTCCAAACTCTATATTTCATGGATTAAAAAATAATAATTAATGAGTATCTTCTTATGAGGGAGAGCTCTACCACATGCTGTTTCACATTATGGACGTGATTACATAAAGATTTAAACTCTGGCTATAGTTAGTTCTCTAACAAAGGTACACTTCCTGCAAATTAAAACAAAATTGGATGCATAATAATGAATCAAATCATTACTGCTAGTGCAATAAATTCCCAATAAAGCACCTGGATTTTTCCCAACCATGATTGAACCAGGCTAACAAAATCCTCACATGTAGTTGAGCCATTAGAACTGCATAGAGACTTCTCCGCTATCTCATCTATATTCTGTGATCAGCAAGCACATTAGAACAGGGAAGCTGCAGCATGGCATAACTGCCAGAAAGTTAAAATTTAAAAGCCAAAAAAATGGTGATATAGAATTCCAAATGTCAAATAATAAAGATGAGCTGAAAGCGCATGAGCTGGTGGTAATTTCCAACTGCAGGATCGAGTGGGCACATATATGCAAAATTATCTAGTTTCGGGACATATAGTAAAGGACTACCCACTCGATTCAATTTTGCAGCATTTCAGTGTGAAATGAAGAAAAAGAGGTGATGATAAAAAGATGTACATTATACTGATGATGATCAGAATTTGTATGCTCTGGCTGAGCTTATGACAAGTCTCAAGTAAAAGCAAATAAAGATACCAGCAAAGTAACATACCATGTATGAACTAACAAAAGCATGGGAATGTGTTCCTCGAAGTGGTATGCCAAACAGCTTCCCAGCAGCAACATTGCTGTCAATACAAAATTAGAAAGTACATTACACTAGTATACATTCAAGTTGTCAAGAGAAGAGACTCAAGAGTTGACTCAGATTACAGAGGTTGCTTCCAGGAAGAGCCAGATCGAATTTAAAAGGTAAGCAGTGTCTATAAGTTACCAGAGGAACATTTATAAACTAAAGTGGAGGAGCATTTAGAGATAAATTCACTGAAAAAATTCTCAAACTATGTATAAATGAAAACTAAAATTGCACAGAGTCTGTTACAGTAAAGCTTTTTTATTAAAATGTACCTTTCTTTCCATGCACAATATGCAAAACCCTTCTTATCGGCAAGGATGACTGGACCATTTCTTAATGGAGAACACAGACCACAACACAATCTGAATGATTAATGTAAATTCCTTCTTTTTACATTCATTTTTGAAGTATATAGGTATCAATGTACTAAGTAGGAGAGCAAAGCTAAAATAACTAATATCAGAGCCATGCAAGTCTAAATGCTCATGCTATGTAGTCCACACATTTATTACTGATGCAGTATGCTTTTAAGACCATTAAGAATCAGAAAAAGATAGATAAGTGACCATTCATCAACAAAACATGCAAGAAGAGCAATGATGCTTGTGACACAGCATCTATATCTTAAAAGGAAAACAAGATACCTTGTTGCATCAAATCCACCCATATAGCAGTACTTGGATGCTCCTATTCCACCATCAGGCCCCTAAGATTTAGAACAGAGGAAAAGGTAACATTTCATGATAAAAAACAGGAACAGTCATAAAAGAAATTGCCAGAATAACTCCCAACCTGAGCTCGCCGAAGCCCAAATTCAAGTAAAGTTTTTGATTTTCCTGCAACAAATCTGTGCCTTGCTGCATTCGTAGTCACTAGTGATGCATAGTTTATGAGGTTCACAAATGGTGTTTCAAGCAATTGGACAACCTAAGGACATAAAAATTTACAAGTATCAGAGTAAGAAGTAATTATTCAGATAAGTATATAAAAAATTGAGTGAAACAAAAAAGATTAAATACTTGACACATTGAAATAGGAGAATGTTAAGCAAACATAAGAGGAACTACACTCACAGCAATTGGCCCTTCCACTCGCAGCAGGGGAACCTTTGGAAAAACTACTGACCCTTCTGAAATGGCATACACTTCAACATCAGAACAGTCCAGTTCTCTTAGATAATCGAAAAACCCATCCTGCAGAAATACAGATAGGCATCGGACAATGAAATTCAGCTAGTTCAGGTTTATCAGTGCAACAAGTCATGCATTTGGCGGGTCTACAGGAGATTATAGTAGTGCAAACATGACACAAATTTTAGGCAGTTGTATGTCAACCTTTTGGCTCTACATGACATAAGCACATCCGAGAACAATAATACGAATTAGTTCCCAGGTTAATGAGAGCTCTGGTGAATCATCCCACGCCCTTTTATCTTGGGCCAGTTGGAGGGAGCATTTTCTGAGTCCTTTAGCATACCATGGAAGAGTTGGGGAAACTTGTTCATCCAACAAAAGATTACCCATGAAAGGGAGGAACGATGATTTAAGCTGGTCCGGTTTTGATATAAATTTAATAAGGCAAACTCACAAGAACACATTAGTCTGAAAGGGCAAGCACTCTTTTTCCACATTCCAAATTCCACTTTTCAAGAAAGGAGAGGAAGCTCGCATGACCATTTCCTCATATAAGCAAACCTGCTAATTCAAGTTTCACATGCTCTTTTTCCTTAGCAAAGCCCTGGGTTGCACTACTTGGCATCCAATTGAAATGCATTTCCAGGGAATGCTTGTTTTCATTGCCATCCTGCATTTCATCTGAAGATGCTATGTTTAAAATCTAGCTATCATCCTCGAAAATTTGTCTATAATAATGTACTCTTCCCATGTTCAGGAAAAGAGTGATGAGATCAGGATGCTCGCTGAGCTAAGTGCTTCTTTGATCCACAAATTAAAGAAAAAACTAGTTTAAAGTTTCACTCACTTGAGTATGGCAATAATGTCCTACAAACAATAAAATATTGAAAAGAGAAAAGGACAACGCATCTTGATAGATGTGGCTATGTTTTCAGCCAAACTTACTGCAGGACACACAAACTGGAGCAGATTGGGAAACCTCTAGCATGTCCCCTCACAGGGGAACTCTTCAGCAACTTTTGGGCATGAACACAAGCACAGGAACTATACTTTTGTCCTTATGACCAAAACCATTGAATTTGGAAAAAAATGCACCCTCATGTATATCTCTCACATCCTTAAAGAGTCCAACAGCTACTCACAAACGATTGTCAAATTTGAAAGAGCATCTAACTCAACTGACTGCCAAGTAAAACTGACCAATGAATTTCTAAATGCAGTAGTAAATCGTAACCTCCATAACCACATGACCATATTATGCAAACCAGACAGTCAATTGATCGGCACCAAATAAGTTTACCTCACATGAAGGTGGCAAGCATTGCTTGAGAAAAGAAATCTCCTCCTCGATGATTTTGAAATTGGCAATGAACCTTATGCATTCTTCCAAACCAGCAAATATGGTATATTCACCACCAAATGGGTTCTTGCGAAAGAACAAATCAAACCTGAAACATATCTCAGTTCACATAAGAGAAGCCCAAAAAATCAGCTTATCGAAAATAACAAAGGAAGCTTTTTTGTCATTCAGGAAATTCAGATCAAAATGACAGGCTCTGATAGAAAGCATGGAAAATTGCCAAAGTAAAGGTACTAGATGCTAGTGGTGCTCAGTGCATTTTGAAAATGCAAATCTTGCTAGGGCTATTCTGAAGAGTAGACAATCACTTTAAGGGAAGGCACGTTACTGCGCGAGAAGTAATTCAACTCCAAGATGGCGAGGTCCCAATCTATGATGACAGTTTGACATTATCACTTTCAGCAAGTACTTTTTTCCCCCATTTGGGAGTTCGGTACCCATTTTCTGGTGATTTAATTCGTGCATTAATGACGAGACACAAGAAGTGGACCGATATGCATCCGGACCAGTTGCCCAGCACAAGCTCAAGTTGCAAACCATCCCTCTTTCGGGCCATCCAATAGAACTTCGAATTGCGTCTTCCTTGACCCTTAAGTCTAGTGGGGTAATTTGTGGGACAGGAACTTACTCTCATCGTATTGGATATAAAAAAAGAAAAGCAAGAAAGACTGCTCATTCATAACTAAACCGCACAGAACATAAAAAGGTGTCCAAGACCAAAAAAGACACCAAAGCTTTGACAAAGCTGAGGATGCAAAATAAAGGGCTCCAATAACAGAGCATTAGGAATTGCAAGGCCGTGTCATTATGCATGGGAACCCAAATATCAAGAAAAGCAGCGAGTGCGAGCCACGATCGATTCACCGACAATCACCATACCAAAGCAAAACGACAGACGGTGTCCAAATGCGAAAAAGGGCAGCCACAAAAACGAACAGGGAACACCGACAACCACCGAATTCGCAGGACCACGAACGACCACACATCTCTCCCCGCCGGTCAGATTCTCTAACCAGGCCAATCCAAGCGGAGCCCAAAAACCAAACAATTCGCAAGAAAAAAAAAAAGTAAGGGAGGAGGCGACTCACACGGCGCGCTCCTGATGCTTCCCGGCCTTCCAGTAGGCGTAGGCCATGGTGAACTGGTAGAGATCCGTGAGCAGGGGAGTCACCATCGGGTTCGTCGGGCCGCCGACGGCCCGACCCGGGCTTCCCCCATTCAGGCCATTCGCCGCCGCCGCAGCCTTCGCCTCCTCCCCCATGACCCAGAATTCCTTGCACAAGCACCGACGCTCCTCGCGTTCCCAGATTACCGCACGCACTTCTCCCGGCTCCGGTCTCCTCCGCACCTCTCGCTCTGTCTCTTTTGCTCTGCGTCCAGGCACGGCTACATATATATATACACACACGCGAACGTCCAGGCCGGGATCGACGTGGACGTGACGACGGGGGCGAGGAAGGGGAAGCTGCGGGGAACGGACCGGAAAGGGTGTGGCGTTCAAGGTCCGCGCGGAGAAGAAGAGAGAGAAGGAAAGAGAGAGAAAGGGTTATATAGGGTGGAGATGATGGAGCGTCGAACTTAAAGAACGGGGAGAGGACAAGAGGAGGACGGTTGTCAAATGTCAATTGCTCTCTCCTGAAAAAACAAATAAAATAATTGCTTAAAAAAAGGTGTTTTTAACTTGTGTGGTAATTATCATCTTGTTTTTTTTTTTTTTTTTTTTTTTGGGTAGCGGTAATTATCATCTTCTTGAATGCAAATATTCTCTACAGCAGTAATCTTACTTTTGCTATAGTAATTTTGTTTACCCTTCTTGACCAAATGAGGGGGGGAAGCTCTCTTTTTTTTGGCTAAAGAAGGAATTTTCAGGTTATGGAAATGAGAGGTGATTTTCTTGAGGCTGAGAAAAAAAGCTAAAAGAAGATGTGAATTTGTTTGCGAAACTACAAAGAATTTATTTTATCAGATCGAACTAGTGATGGTATGGTAGGTAAATCTGATCATAAGTTTTTTTTTTAATGGTAGCATTATAGGGTAAATCCTATTGTCGATGTGTAATTTTGGATAGTTTCTCTGAATGCCATTAAAAAATCATTTTATTGACTGCATTGAAGAAGTTATCTTTTAATAACAAATCTTATGAATCTTATCTTTTTTTTCTTTTTTAGGTTTGCTAAATGTCGAATTGAGATGGTCTCGGATATGCAATATTCAAATGAGATGTTTCTTTCGAATGAGATATGCTATATTTCAAATAAGTTTTATCTTTGTTTGAATATTTAAGATATTTCAAAAGGAAAAAATAAATAAGCTTCAAATAAATAAGTCATAACTTTATTTTCTTAATTTTTTGAACTACATAAAGTGTATCATTTATTTTATTCCTTGTTAAATAATTTTCTTATAGTTTTGGTAAATGAAATTAACAATATTATTTGTTTCATTCTTAATTAAGAAAAACAATATTTTTTAAAAGAATTGTATCATTCGTGAATATATTTTAGGTTAATACCCCGAAAACCCAAAACTCTGACACCCGCGATAAATTTACCCCAAACTATTTTTTTTTTTTTTTTTTAAAGGTAAGAATAGATTAGCTTGAACCAAAACTGTACAAAAGACCGAGACCAAACAATCACTCAAGGAGCATAAAGGTCAAAGAGTGAGGGGCACCGGTGCAAAAGAAACAACAAAGGAAGAAAAGGCACAACTGCCAACAACAAGGAGGACAAAAAACACCAAAGCAGCAACCCTCCAGGACCGCATCAGCAAGCGGGACGAGAGAATGGTTGGAGCAGAATAAATGCAGAGACACTCAGATAAGGCAAACAGCACTAAGAAGAGGAAGCATCCTCGAAGATGGAAGGGTCAAACCCCTAGGATCTTTGGAGTCTTCTATTCCTTGCGTTGTCCGGCACATTGTGAAACAAGACAGAGCTTTGTCTTTAACCACCCTGATGATGTGGTTTTTGATAGCCGAGATTACCAAGGCTTCACCCCGAAATATAATGTTGTTCCTTTTCTTCCAAATGAGATGGCAGATAGTAGCAAACGAAAACCGAGCAACACTATGGAAGAAATCCTTACCCCAAACTATTTTTTTGACAATGAAAAACCCAAACTAGTATACCTATGACAAATTTACCCTGACTGATCATAAAAAAACCTAAACCTGGTACATTTATGAAAAATTTACCCCAAACTAATTTATTCTACCACAAAAGACTCCAAACTAGTAAATTTGTGACAAATATACCCTCCGCTAAATTAGATTAATACCACAAAAAAATCACAAAAATTGTAAACTGTGACAAACAAAGTGTAAAATTCCAAATTGGTATATCGATCAACTGTTATGTGTCATTTAACTTAATAATTTTACTATAAAATTTAACGAAAACTAATAGATAGTAAATTTGTCACAAATGTACCAATTTGGGGTAAATTTGTCAAAAGTATACCAGTTTGGGATTTTTTGTGATCAAAAAAATAGTTTGGGGTAAATTTGTCACAAGTGTACCAGTTTGGGGTTTTTTCAGGATATTAACCTTATATTTTATCTTTAGTTTAATAAATTTTCTCAACTGATATCATTAATTTCATTCATAGTCAAATAGATTTGGTCGAATTATATACAATTCATGACTCTAAGTTACTAAGGACGCCATGATAATCATTTTATTTTTATTCCATAACTATTTTTTTGTTTCAAACTTGTTTTTGGAGCAAAACGTTTACTAATGTAATTTTTTTTTTTTAAATTTCTATCTAGAAATAGGTTTGAAATAAAAATGGTAAATAAAAATTCATCCCATCGCTTGTTCTCACTAATAACAGGTTGTCCACCCCTCACCACTAGTTGCTGCCACTTGCCGCCATCCACCCCTATGTAGAAGGGAGCAATTTTGTATCATTATTAAACAAAAATCTATTCTGGAAGCAAAAATTTGTGACATTATCAAATACATATTTTTGCTTAGAAACTCATTTAGAAATAAAAATAGAAAAATCTATTTCTAGCTAGAATAGATATCATTCACGCCCTTACACTTTGTCTTTCTCATTTTGAAATAGGAGTGTGCAAAATGATTGCCCAAATCGAGAATGGCTTGGATCAGACCAAACCAGCCAATTTGTTCCGGTTCTCAGGAGTGTTAGTCTAGTTCCTAGTTCCTAAAAGTGGAACCAGTGTCCAAGTAGTCTGATTTCAGTTCCAAGGGGAACCCAACTGAACCGATTACATATACTTTTCTTTACTATTTCTTAAAAGAATAAAAATAACTAGCCTTTTTTTTTTTTTTGCTTCATAAAAGATGGGATCAAGTTGTGTAAGAAAAAAAGTGATTAATTCCATTGGATCATATTTGACCAATAACCAATCACTCCAAATCGATCTAGGGTTGACCTTGGATTGGCCAACCTAGTTGGTCTCAATTTGATTCCTAGGGGGACTGGCTAGTCCCTAGTCCCAGGGTCGCTGAAACCTCCAAGGCTTTAGGGTTGGCTTAGGACAAACCTTGTAAATATATACAATTTCCAAATCCTAAGCCTAGTATATAACTTTAAGTGCTCAACGCCTCCTCCTTTTTCGTCGTATTTATGACTACATCTAATTTTGACCAACTTTGTATATATGTATAATTCATGGTTTATATTGTGTATTTTGAACATTTTATGGTTTAATTTTATTTTATGTGTTCACCTTTTATGGTTTATTACTTTTGACAAGTGGAGATTTCTGTTGTTATTTTATCTTAGATTTTTTTAATTTGTACCGGTGTTCATAATTTGATTATTCAACACCACATTTTAGATAGATATGTAATTTTAAAGAGTATGTTTGTCCTTATAAGAAATACAAAAAATAAAACAAAAAAAGAATTGAATTAGTCTTGGGTTAACCTTGGAATTATATTGGACCCATAGGGTCAATCTAGTCCTTAGTCCCAAGCTCAATAGGGTTGGTCCTTGACTTAAAAAAAGGGAAATAACACTGTGTGAGTTGATCCCTTGGTTAGGCGCTGGACCAACTTAACCTAAACTAGCTCGCTCCTAATATTGGGATGATAAATCCATAACCTTATTGGTTTGATCTCAAATGGGACATCATGAATTTTGAATCCTCTACATGAATATTGTTGAAAATGGTCTAGGTTTGATAATATGAGCTCGATAGATTTTCGCAATCTTCCAAAAATTTACAACACGCATGATAACCATTATGTTTTTTTGTTTTTCTATTTTTCAGTTTTCCGGAACAAGTTTAGAATAAAAATTCATTTAATAATACAATTTCATTTATATTTCTAGAACAAATTTTAAGTCCAAACATAGGTTTGGAATAGAAATAAGAAGTAAAGTTTTTCTATTTTTCTATTTTTATAAAAAAAAATAAGAAATATAAACTCTTATCGTTTGCTCTCACTACTAGCCACCGACCCACCCACCACCATCTGCCCCTCACCCATCTAAGGGTGTGCAAAAGAACCGGGACCCGCTCGGACCGCCCAGAACCAGATCGGAATCGGTCCGATTACCGATTCCAATTTATGGGAACCGGTGGGTACCGGTCCGATTCCTGGTTCCATGGGCGGATCTACCCACCCGGACTGGACTATACCAGTTATATTATAATAATATATTAATTTTTAATATTAAAAAATTTGAAATTAGCAAATCTAAAATTTAGGGTTCTAATCACTATCTTGTCTTAATTCACTACTCCATTTTGTCTCTCTTAGTTTAAAATCTCCCCGAGCTCCCTCTTCCTCTCCAGTTCACCTCCAGATCTACTTATCTCCCTTTGAGTCCTAGTCCTTCCTCCCTTGAATCTCTCCACGTTGTCGCCACCTCCACATTCACTGTCACTATTGTCCTCTTTGTTGTTGGGCTCGTCCTGCTTCTGCCTCCCCTCTTCCTTCTCCCCCTCCTCAGGCTTCTCCCCATCATCCTCATCTTCGGGAACGGGTGAACTCTAGGTCTAAGAACGGCTCATTGTCCGTGTTGTCCTCCTCATTGTTGATCTCGAGGGAGGAGTGGGAGACAATGGAGGCGGTGGCCAAGATGGTGGTGGTGGCCAAGACGGAATCGGAGCGAGGGTCACAACCGGTTGAAGGCGAAAAGAGGAAGGCGTGGAGGTTGGACCAGTTCTATGGATTCGCTCGAGAACCGGACCAAACCGGCGGTTTGGTTCCCAGGTGGATCTATGCAACTAGCGGGTGGTTCTTGGTTCCAATTTTTCGGAACTAGTTCTTAGCGGGCGATTCCCAATTCTAGGTTGGCAACCGCCTGCCCAAATCATGCACACCTCTACACCCATCGTCCTCTTGGGAGGGAAAAATTTTATCCTATTATCAAAAAAATACAAAAACTTTGTGTCGTTATCAAACGTGTATTTTTGCTCAAAAACTTGTTTAAAAAATAGAAATAGAAGAATTTATTTCTGACCAGAAATGATTTCTAGAACCAAATGATTATCATTTGCATCCTTAATTTCCAAAAAACAAAAATTTAATTATTAAAAAAAAAACCGGTGGATTTAACTTATGTAAGTTGAATAAGCAATTAGAACTTATCACATATATTATTTTTTTTTTCAAATTTAAAATCAATGAGATAAATCGAAATTTTTTTAGAAGGTGGATAGAAACTTATTTTGAAATAATTTAAGAACTCATTTGAAGATGGATTTTTTTTTTCTTTGCCCATTTTCAAATTTGAATTTAATAAGTGATAGCAGTTTGAAGATAACTAATTATTGCACGAATTGCTAATTGATTGAATATGAGTCACAACTATACCATGTGGCAATCGTAAAGATAATTTTAATTGGTACTTGGCGAGTACATGAGCTAGTATTCTCTTGACTCCAACTTTATAATATTACTCTCCCGACATTACTCAATGACCGGCATTACTCATTGAAACTTTGTGACTTTATGATACTTTTTCAATAAATTGACAATAAATTTCAGCATCTGGCCAAAGGAGCTACGTGAAGAAAATTCCCATATAGCTCCATTTCCTTCGCATAGTAGCCAGGGGGGGCACAACAACAACAAAGTACGTGAAGTCAAAAGGTTTGATGACTCATATCAACAAAAAGGTATGGATTTTCTAATAAAAAAAGAAAAGGGTGAGGAAGAACGACGTGCATAGCTACCAGGGCATTATCATAAAGAGTCTCCCACCTATAACAAAAAAAAAAATATTTAATTTGAATCATAGTCACTTTTGTGAACCCGAAATTTCAAGGTCAACAAGTTCATCTCATCGTAGCCCTACTGACGAGTTCAGACTTCATAAATTTTTTCCATATTAAATAGCAAATGTTTAAGATACAAAAATAGCAAATGTTTAAGATACAAGTTAGTCAGAGTGACGGCACAACTCTCTTAGACACTCGTGAGACAGAATTTTCACATCAGCGTCATCAATGCCACGTAAGATAATCGATGTCCACGTTATCAATTTCCAATTAAAATTGGTCGGATGTAACTTCATCGGCAAATTGTTAAAAGGTTTAAGACAAAATTAGTCAAATTAAAAAATTTAAGATTGAATTGGCAAAAATATAATTGATTTAGCATTTTTTTTGGGTAATTTTTCCCATTTATAAGCACAAATGGGGATATCAAACTAGCTGTTTGCCTGCATTGGAAGAATTGGGCTCTAGTTCTTGCACTCATCGAACGAGTATTGTTCCTGCTTTGTCCTGCTTCTTTGTAACCTTCCACAGAAAAACAAATGCAGTGTTGGATCGAGCCGCATATTCTTCGAGCATGAAGGTAAAATTGATCTCCTCAAAGGAGGTCGTGGGACATCGTGGAAAGGATTGAATCGATCCACGTGATTCATTAAACTATCTTTCCTGCATTTGACGAACTCTAGCGTTTGTCCTTTCTTGCAGTCCAAACGCAGACAAGCCTTGTCTCAGCACATAATCCGCCATTTTCTTTTGAGAAGGACATCACAAATAATTCAGTGGCGGCAACGGTGGCGACAACAATAATAACATAATATCATCAAGCCCATCGACGAAACAAACGAATATGCCGAGCTCATATTATTTTAAGAACCGATTTGACCAATGTGGTATACACGCCCTAAAATGCATCGGCGAGCGCTAGGCCGTGGCGGTTTTGTACTGCTCGCCCTGTTTTTTTTTTTTTTTCTTTTATACGTTTTTAATCAAGTTGACAAAGCATCTACAAAAACGAGGAAGCCTCCCAGAAGTTGAACTACAATTGCCATGCGGAATTAAACATTTCCCAAGTGAAAATGACAAGCTGAATTATCAAATAGCTAGGGTTTTGATAAATAATTCCATCTTGCTGCTTGTCAATTTCAAGCAGCAAGCATCAATAAAGCCACTCCGAAAAGGCAAACTTCAACTATGTCAAATATTTCGCCCAAAAGAAAACACATGTTTGACTATGAAGATCTCTAAAGGTCACTTCAGATTGACCCCACATAAGCCAAGGTACAATTTCCTTGTTATTGTCCAATATAAAACAAACCATGGGTCATATGGAATTCAATGCCAGTTCAGATTAAAGAACACTACAGTTTCCATTCTAGAAAGATGGAACTTCTCGGAAAGAAAGATGGAACTTCTCGGAAATTGGGTTTTGACGCAATGTCCTCATGGGTCAATTGTATTTCAAGTACCAAGATCATTCCTCTAGATTAATCATAGAATCTTCACATAAATTACATTAAGTGTCAGTGAACAACGTATGCTAACCTTAGAAAATAGAGATAGATGATCTCTATCACCCAAAAAAAGAGGAAAAAAGAACACTTAGGAAATATATCATGTCAATTACTGGACTCAAAAGATAAAAACTGCTCAGGCCCAACCCATTATTTTTTTATGGACAGTGTCATATGTGGAGGGCCAATTCCATCTCAACCATGACTCCACTTAGCTCCCTCAGGAAATTGATGGAAGCTTGCAAAGTTTGTTCCTCACCAAATTCAAGAGCAGCTAATTTGAAGAGTCATCCCTTTTCTTCTTTTGACTTCACCGTCTAGAGAATTACACCGTCCAAGACGGAGTGATGAGAAAAAGAGGAAAACCAGAGTCTCAGCCTGAGACCAAAACGAGTGGAATAGACAAATCTAAAGTTAGACATGGCGTGCAAGAAGCTAAAGATTTTGCTTTGAAAAAGTCTAATCACACACCTTAAGGACGATCCCTTCCAGCTGCGGATGACTCTAGCAATCCACCTTTCCTATTAGACATTAGCGAAGCCCGAGGAAGTGACTGCGCGGCTGTTTCACCCATCTCAAGTCCTTTCCAAACAGCGTGAGAGATAAATTAATATGTCAGAGTGTAATGCTGGCATTAGCATATTTTCTAAACGTTAAAAAACAAACGGAGACAAATCATCACAAAGTACCAATTTTGCTCAAAGAATAGGCAGGTTTCATATTCACACCATATGGATCCGCCTCAGATCGGTCAATAATTGAGGGTTGATGCCGGCCATGTGGAGCCACATCTTCCTGGTTAATATCCTTCAAAATGCAGCAAGGAAAATCGGTAACTGGTTATTTATTCGACTTAATAAGCCATCTTCATAGAGAAGATACTTAACTTACCCTAGAAGTCGATTGCTTGATTTGAAATGGTACACGATGTGTTTGAATGGACGATTCCAATCCAAAAGAAATTTCTGAGTTCATCATATTTGACATGGAAGGCTCGCTTGGAACAGCACGATCATTGGGTAGACCAAACACATTTTCTGTTGAGGTTTCATTGTTGACTGGAAAAGTAGGTGCCATGTTCATATGCAGGGGTGCATTTTCCTCATCAAAGCCCATTCTCATCTGGGGAAGTTGAATGGGTTGCACGACCCCGGGTAAGCACATCGGATGCAAACTTAATCCGTTCCTTACCGATAACATCTGAAACAAGCAAACACAAAATGAGCTCATTAGACGAGAACCAATTCTCACGTCTATTGTCACTCATATACCTTCATGAAAAATGTTCATATACCAAACTGTTGAAATTGCGGCAGTTGTTAATCGTGGAAATTTTCAGACTAATGGCAAAAACACACATGAAGAAATAAAGAAAGGGAAAATAACCACAGTCCACATTGAGAGCAAGATCAACATCAAATCATTGAAATATACCTTGAACATACCTAAATTGCAGATCAAGTGCTTGAATTAGATCAAATGGTGGTACGGGGAGAGTAGTAGAATATCTAGCAGAATGTCATGTGCTGAGCATGACATAGATGTCCACAATCTGAGATGCATAACTTTCCAAACAACATTCACCAAACCTATGTACATCAGCTACTAACAGACTCATGTCATCTAGTAAACAAATTCTCATCTCCTCCCACACACTAATATAAGAATCTCCACATAGATTCTCATCATCAAACTAGCTATTAGTAAGTCACCTAGTCTGAGTGTATCATTTGGCCACACTTCCTTAATGCAAGTATATTTGCGATCCTGTGATGAACTCAAATATCTTCTAAGGTTGACATTTTGCTTGCCTCAAGAGTATGGTCGTTTGTCTAGAATATAAAAAGCAAACAGTAACCTTTTTACTTCCCCAAGAATTTAAAATATTATTCGTATTCTTAAAAATACTATGAAAAAATTCTGTTGTAAAAGTTTCAAATGTTTAAGTTCGAAAAAATCAAAGCACGTGCCCCATAAGATTTGGAAAAGGCAATAAGTAAAATGTGAAGTCACTCCAAAACATATTAATTGGCACTATGGAACTCTTATATTTGCCTTAGTTAAATGTTTATTATTACACTTAAGATAATGAAATAGAGTCACTTAAGTCTTTGCATCTCCTTTTCTTCACTTCCAATAATTATGAACACGGGTATAGCCTTCCTTGGATTCATTTCGTCTCCCCTCTCCAAGGCTCAAACATTTTTTCTTGAAGTTTTGGGTCATAAAAACAGTTCGATTTGCTTTCCCCTCCAAGAATTTCTGTCCTCTTACTCTACTAACTTCTTTCCTGAACAAAAACAGTAGATTTGAGTCAAACAGTGAAAGAGGGACAATGTGCTATAATCACTTGCACATTCTTCACTTGACATAGCGAAGGCCCTGGTCCCACAGTCCATTTACCACATAAGGCCCTCACCATCCTCTTGCTGGGCTTGTTTCTTTTACAGTAGTGATCATGCAAGATTATCCCAAAGTTACTTATCAATATATCTCAACAAATTCCTCCACCCTTACACACAAACTCTCACTAAACTCTAAGTTCCTTCATTTGTCTATTTGTCTCTCTTTTTATCATTCAGCAATGCATTTTTAGAGGACTTTTGCGATTCCCTTCCACATCTACATATTATGATTGAAAAGTCACTTGATTTACTCAAAAAAATTGCCGTTGTATATAATATCAGGAAAATTTCAAAATCATTCTCAAAATTTCATTTAGCTATACTATTTAGTTTTGAAACTCACACTTTGCACCATCTAGTTCCAAAACCCTGCACTTCACCCCCAGGCTTTGCACCCTATAGTATCTTGTTTTCCTGAAGCCATTAGATTCAAAGTGGTTAAGCGTGTAGATTTGTTGAAATTTAGCTATAACTTTTAGATTTGAAATTTACACTTAGCACAATCTAGTTCCAAAATCCTGCAATTCACACCCTAATATAAAAAATAAAATCAAGCATTGCACCCTCTAGTTTCTAGTTTTCCTGAAGGCATGAGATGCCAAGGGGTTAAGTATGAAGAATTTCGAAATTTCATGGTGCAAAGTGCATTGTGTAAAGAGGGTGCAACTGTAGATTGGTGAAGTTAAAAATTGTTTTTGATACTCATTCCCTTACCATGCATGAAAAGGTTAGCTTCTTCACAAGGTTGAAGTACTTCACTAAATGTTTGATTCAGATGTAAAGAAGATAAAATCACAAATTCATAATGCACTAAGCATAGTATGAATACTGTCCCTCTGGTTACTGATTAAGTATTATTAGCCAGTCCATTATATCTTGGGAACACTCGATCTTTTCTCCTATATTATAGTTTTAGATCCATCCCTGCAGACACAATCAACTGTCTCCGATCTGACGTACTTGATTACCTAGCTTGAATATGTTCTTCAACATAACCTTCATCACAATCAACTGTCTCCAATGTTTTGAGGTATAAGCAAATTTTATTAGAGCATATCAATCACACGCCTTGCTATAGCGAATGAAAAGATAGATGAACAGTTAAATTTATTTATCATTTTCAAACTTTGTCCCTCTCATAAACATTATTTCAGTGCAGTGAGATAAACTTGCACTGAGAAACGAAGCACTGTTATTTCTGCTGATGCCCTGCGTGAAGCTTGATCTACTTCAGAAAATTTGGATGTAGTAAAGTAACCAAAAATAAAAAAAGATAAACAG
This sequence comes from Eucalyptus microcorys, assembly GCA_014182515.1. Classification (NCBI taxonomy): domain Eukaryota; kingdom Viridiplantae; phylum Streptophyta; class Magnoliopsida; order Myrtales; family Myrtaceae; genus Eucalyptus; species Eucalyptus microcorys. The sequence goes on along the minus strand of CM024570.1, from coordinate 16,016,709 downwards.
ATTAGCATTGAGTGAAATCTTCTCGGTCACTCCAACATCTAGAGAATATTCACATGTAAGGTGGCAAGGCAAGATTATTTCCACTAATACTCTGCAAAAATCAGCAGATGCAGCAACAATAGATGCTGTCTTTGAGGTATCTACACCATTCCTCCTGCTAATGAGATATTCCTCTTTGCAGACAATGTGAAGCATGGAGAAAGGCAGAGCAACTGTACGATAAAGGACACCTGACACTTCTATTTGACCCTATCTCTATCAATTGATCATACTAGATATTAATTGCTACTTCATATGAGCATACTAGTGACATTGAATTTGGATACCACATCCTCACCAGTTTCAGAGCCGTGTAAAGAGTAAAGTTTCTCTGGCCCATGTTCAATCTTACATAAGGATTATTTTCAGTAGAAAGGTGTGAGTAAAGTTTCTCTGGCCCTTAAGGTCCCTGAATGGGCAATAGTCAGCTTTTATGGAAGGAATAAGCAATCACTGCGTTTTCTGCTCCTGGAAAACCTCTCATCCAAGAAAAAATCCCAGGGCATCCTGTTTGAAAGTTTGCACTTCTTTTCTCAAGCACAGCATGAGCATCGGCATTGACTAACATGGTCTCCCTCGTCACTAACTCCTCATCAATGTTTTAATTCTTATTGATCATTCAGTCAATATAAAAGATTGCAATCTATTTTTGCTTAAGCACACACTAACAACAGTGACTTGTGTTTACATGCAATCCAATCTCATTAAGAAAGCGCAAAGAACAATGTAGACAACCAGCACATCAAACAAGTCAAAATGCATGGAAAAACTCAAAACATGACGGTACAAACTGCATATAATTAATAGCTAGCACTGCAATATTTGGGACAAGGCAAGAACCTGAACTTGGAGCTGGAGCTGCTTAAGGTACTCAATGGCTTCATCCAGCATTGATGCCTTGTCGGTCTGTCATCATGAGAAGCAAAAAAATCATATGGCTTCATCATTTTAAAGGGAACAAAGCTTCTGCAACAAGTTAACTTAGCCCTCCTTACTAAAATGTCTAAAATGCATCTACCTTGTTAGAATTAGGAATTAGACTTTGCAATGCTTTCATTTTCTCATTGATCCTGCTCCTCCTCCTCTGCAACACAATCGTCATGCATAAGGACTTGACGGTTAGCATGTTACATACTTGACCATAAATTAATAAATACAACTGTAGAAGCAGCATGGTCCTGATGCGAAAGACCACCTTTTCTGACAAATTATGAACTTCAGCTGTCCTACTTCGCTTGGACGAGCCACGAGGCGCATTTGGCCTGGCAGGAACTTCCTCCAGCAACGCTTCGAGTCCCTACTACATTGAACAAACAACATGAGATTGAACTCACACAGAAAACTGATATAACAACCAAAAACAAGCTTATATCAATCCTTTTAATCTCCTCCCCTTCAAATTTCCCATACATAAAAGTATAACTTGGGTTAATCTCATAACTTCAGCCAAAGCCACGGTTTCCACTTCAGATCAAGCCCAGATATATACTGCAAGCTCTTCTCTTAAAAACAAAAATCATGCTAAAAAAATTGGAAGAAACAATCCCACATCTGGGCGACGCGCTGCGTGAATTTTCCTTTCCTGGCCATCTAAAAACAATTTCATACCGAAGGATATCAGCATTGTTTTAGCCCACTAGAGAAAAGATTACGGAATCCAATCAACAACGACAAATCCCCGTAAAACACCACCGCTTTCTCAGCAACAAAACAGCAAACACCCGACAAACAAGACGAAAGAAAGAACAGAGGCCACACGCGCGCGCGCGCGCACACACACTCACCTCGCTCTCGCAGTCATAATCATCAGCTTCATTCTCGCTGGCCCCAACAGAAGAAGAAGCCGCCGCCGCCGCCGCCGCCGCAGCACCGACCGCGCTCACCCCCGCATTCCCCGCGAGCGGCCCGCCACCCGAGGCAGACGCGGAGGCGGAGAAGCTGTCGACCACCCTGTCGAACGAGATCCCTCCGACGTCGCCGCCGCCGCCGCCCGGGCGGCCGGGGAGGTTCTCCGCCCTCCGGCCCGAGCGCTGGAGGACCTGCCGGAGGAAGAGCGAGATTTCGTCGGGCGGCTGCTGCTGCTGCGGGGGCGCCGCCGCCGCCGCGTAGGAGGAGCACGTGGCCGCTTCCCGCTCCCGCATACCGTCCCCCATACCGCCAGCAACCCCTCAATCTCTCTCTCTCTCTCTCTCTCTCTCTCTCTCTCTTTGGCAGCGCCTTTCGCGCTCGCAATCTCAAAGCCTGCAACACCGGGCAGAGGAGGAGGAGGAGGAGGTAGAGAGAGAAAGAGAGGGAGGAGGGGGTAGAGAGAGAAGGCGAGAGTAAATGGGGGTGTGCTGCAGAGGAATTTAATGGCGCTTTTGCCTTTCTCGGTTATCGTTGCTTTTCTGTTGCATTTGCTTTTGTCTATGCAGAGATAGAGAGAGAAAGTACTCACGTACTCGCGAGCAGAGCAGAGATGGAGGCACAGAGAGAGAGAGAGAGAGAAGATGATGGAGTTTCCCGTTTTTCGTTTTTCGTTTTTCTTTCTTTTCTTTTTCCGCCTTTTTTCGAAGATTGTGGGCGGAGATGGGGCGGAGTCGGTTTCGGGGGGTGACGCACGCGGCAGTGGGAAGAGCACGCGCCGCGTCCGGGCGCGTCCCGCGGGCGGCGATTGGTCCGTCGGGCGATTCGAGGTGACGGGCCCGTGAGGTTAGCCGCTCGCGGCCGCGGCACGTGACGGTCACTAGGAGGGCGGGGGGGATTGGACAGAATAAAACCTCGGATTAAGACGAATGTTTTATTTTTTTATTATTTTAATTTTAGTTTAATTGAGTGCGGTTAAGATTCTCTGTCCGTACTCGGGCTTGATGTTGGATTCTTGTAAATTATTGGGGTTTAGACAGATTCCGTACTTTACTCGGATAATATTTTTGCGCCCAGATCCAATTCAATTGAAAAGTAACGGTGGTTACGTTTTTAATTTTTTTTTATTTTCCACTTTTTCTCGAAGTGTATTATCAATACACGAGATAGCACTCAATAATTCAATATGGATCGTCCAAAAGACAAATTTATAAGAAAAATCATCCATGATGTTGACTATTTTGATTGATACAAGTGTTGCTCATCATTTAAAATGTCTAAATAGGAAAATAGGATAGCTTTGAATGTACATCCTAAATTAGATAGAGAGGTTGGGATAGTCTCATGTCATTAAGATGATATCTAACTTAGAAGAAATTCTAGGTGGGTAAATTAAATAGAGTATGACATTTCTAATAAATTCTCACTTTTCAACTGTTTATTTATAGAGCCACCCATTTTCTTTTTAATAGGAAATATTTACTCAAAGGGTGCGATCTGTGATTTTCCCTACTTGTTCACTAAATAGCAATGAGATAAATTAGATACAATCAACATCTAATAGCTTTCCACTTATGATCGCTTTCTTATATGAGCACATTTTAATCACAACTACCGAGCTCCGCACATGTGGCGCAATGCTAATATTTAGAAAAAAGATAAAGTAAAATTCAAGGTTAATGGCACACATGATTCTTAAACTATAGCTTAATATGTAACGTGGTTCATAAATTTTTAATTTGTTTATATAATCTTTGGACTTTAGTTACATATTCAATTTAGTCCATAAATTATAACTTTCAATGTGGTCATTCCATTAACTCTAATTTATGGACATCGTTGAATATTTTCATAAAGTGTACGAACTAAATTGAAATTGTATTAAAAATTCAATGACTATATTGCACATCGATATAAAATTTATGAACTATACTGAACAAATGAAAATTCACGGACCACGTTGCATATTAGACTACAATTTAGGGACGATTTGTGTTATTTTCCTTACAATTTATGTTGCTGCACGATTATGCCCTTACTATTTAAAAATCCCTTAATTCGAAAACTTTTCTAATTGCCATCAGAGTTCTTCCATTCCAGGATCTCCAGTTGGACCGAACATCTATTTCTTTCACTCGAAATTATCCCCATCACTTCTCCAATCCCCCACCTCGAGTAAGCCATAAATCCCGTAATAAACGAGGGGCAATTTAGTCCTTTCGTGCTAGCTTTTCAATGCAAACTTGTGGACTTTTAGAATCTCTTCTCTCTCTATCTCTATCTCTATGGGGGTCCTATGGGCTAATCTTTTTAGTCCAAATGCGACTGGAAAATCACAGCTGTCCCCACGCACAAATCATCCCATATCATTCAAAAAGGAATTCGGTCAGAGGATCAAGCCCGTCGCTCTCAACCATCCCCCTCCAATCCCCCTCCCCCCATCGCTATCCTACCTCCCCAACTCCCCAACGTCATCCCCCCCTCCTCAAATTAACGTTTTCCCCACACACCCGTTCTCTAAGCTTCTCGCCAGAGCTGACAAGACGGGCACATAAACCTCGATTCACACGCATTGATTACGCATTAAGTCCCATGCCCCGGAAAAAAGGTGTGATTTTGGCATCAGTTACGTGGCAAATATGTTGCGATCGAAGTGATCGTATCGTTAAAGTCAGATATATCTTTCCATAACAGAAAAAAATGAACGGATTTCTATAATTGGGCTCGAGTGACTTATCGTGATCAATGAATGGGACATGTGAAATTCGTGGGATTAAGTGATGCGGTGAACTTGATGCGATGGATTCTGGTTAGGGGCTATAGGTACTTTTCGTTAGGATCAGCCGAGCTTTCCTCCTTCTTCCTTTCCCGATGCTCGATATCGTTGGGTCAACCTTCATTGCATCACCGCCTCCCACGCGTGGCGGGGCGCCATTGGCCGGAAGGATCTTTTATCCGGGCCCACGTCAATAATACCCTACGCCCGGGACCACGGGGAGCATCCGCGTCAACATCGATCCGGAGCGCCACTCTCTCTCTCTCTCAAACACGTAGGGAAGGATCGTAACAGGAAAGCACACGGCAAAATTAATGTGGATAGGATGATTTCATGACGTCGCCTCGAGATGTGCACCCCCCCCACAAATTTCTCATCCGACGGCCCGGAATGTTTCCTCTAGTCATAGAGAGAGAGAGAGAGAGAGAGAGAGAGAGAGGTTCTCTACTATTATTGGTCGGTCGCGAAATAAATTGAGGAATATGGTATGTCTAATTTTACTAGGATGCAGTAGAAAAATGAACGAATGGCAAACTCAAATAGGGTCTATGGATGAACCAAAGGTAACAAGCATTTCTTATGCAGCATTTGATTGGTGAGCTAAGGCTACACATTATGAATTTAATGAGGCTAATACCATATAAAACCTTAAATCGGTACGCTCGTGCCACATTACTCTAAACTAATTTTCGTGTCACAATTATTCTTATGCATAGGTATACTAATTTGGGATATAGATATACCAATTTAAGAGTTTTTAATACAAAAAAATTAGTAGTTTTGGGTACATGTGTAATGAGTGTGCCAGTTTAGGGTTTTTGTTGCATTAATCGATTTAATAAATATGATTAATTTTAAGGTATGTTTGTTTCATGAAGAATGAATGATTTGAAAATCAATTTTTGAAAAATTGATTGATTCTATCATTTAGAAAAATTAGTTAATATAAAATATTTTTATTATCAACAACAAACTATACCTAATACCTTCTTTCATTCATTCATATAAGAGATACATACAATCATATTTAGGAAAACGATTTTCAAGTTACTAATTTTCTGCAAAACAAATGCGCCTTAATTTAAAACAAATGTTATTTAATTCATGAACGAGCTCAACTTGCATAGTGTCTATATATATATATATATATATGTATGTATGTATGTATGTATGTATGTATGTATATTTACGTGTTTTTCGTGAGACAGTGGGACCTGTGGACAGGTTCTATTGTCTGAGCTGATGATGATATGCTGAGTAATCTGGAAGGATGCGATGTTGTGATTTTCCGTGCCTGGTTCACTGAACTAGAACTACGCCAGCCAATTCCCTTGCTTTCGTATCTGTCTCTCAACTCCTAATTTGTTCTAGTTTCGGGTTCTTGAATTGATGGGCATCTAATTGCTGGCATGCTATGCATATGTTGGTTTGATATTGGGGCCGTCGTGGACCAAACCCAAACCAAACCCAAGGAGAGGGACTGGCCCAACTGCTGGGTTAACCTTTGCCACAGAACGTTTCCCCAAGCTGAATCCATGAGTGGGCATGCTGCAGATTGAACGCTTAGGCAACAGGCATGGAAACTTTGGGCCCCCTCTTCGAGTTCTTCCTTTGGCAATCATCCTGTCGAAAACAATCTTCGCAAAGGCTCTTACATGTATCGTGGATCCCATCCGTATCTGCAAAATGAGTTTTTAAACCTTTCGAATCAAACTCTGTAGCTGCTTCATAGATCTTTTGATACTTATTCTCTTGTGCCGCAACATAATTCACGAGCATAAATGAAATTCTCACATATTGACATCATCTTTGTATGTTTCATAGATCTATTAGAGTTGGAAATTGGTGTTACTGTTCCTTTGCTTACTGTTTAATCCAACTCATCCTCGTCTGGAGATAAGTGGGAACTCAAGTTGCTGTAAGGGTTGATTGTCCTAATTTTTTTTTGTTCACTTCAGAATTTACACTAAAAGCCTTATCCTCCCGAGTGAGAATTGGCAAATGACATCCTATCTGTATTTCGATGTACAACTATGCTATTGGCAGCCTCATAGCCTACAAGGGGGAGCTTGGTGACTGTTACTGCATTTCTGCCAAATCAGTCGGTCTTCTGTGTCCCGATTATAAATGCGTTCTACTTGCATAAACAGAATTGGCAAAAAGTTATCCATGCTTTGGATATGCTGCCAAAGCCTATGAATTGGAGCTCTCTGAGTTGCTTAATGCAGCTAGACATATCAGCTTTTGCATGCGGGTATGCCCTCTTGGTTCCGGTTTTATTTTACATATTGACTCAAGCTTGACTGTTAGATACATAAAACTGCTGTATCTGTCATTCCAAAAATGATGTTTTGTGATTTTAGTACTGCCAGTTGGAAGTATTCTGCTTGTAGCTTAAGAGTTCCATTTAGTTCTCAAAATCCTATGCCTAGATTGGTTGCAACCCAATGTTTATATTTTGCTAACATGCAGGTTATGAGTCTCATAAAGAGATGCTTGAGAAGATATTTAGATGCACATATGCATCTTATGATGCAGCTGCACCTTACACGTCTTTCCAGACTCCCAACCATTCTTGAGGTGGCCGCATCAGAAAGGCTTTAGAGTTGGAATTGTGAGCAATGCCGAGTACTGATATCCAGATAGGATGGTTCCAGCCTTGAGATTAAACCAGCTAGACAAACTAGTGTTAGATGACTAAAATATAATCGTGGTTTCACCGTTTGCAGTTTAGCTTTACACCGTGATGAGCCTGAATTTATGGTTGTTTTCCACATGAATGGTCTTGTAGAATATCATTTTATCTTATAAAGTATTACTTGTCAAATCTCGGCATCAGAGAAGTTGATTTAGCTTGCTCAGTCAATAACAATGGATTTTATGCTCAATCTTATTGGTCGTGTGTGTTCAAGTACAGGTAGCTTGCTTTGGCAGGAGGTGCCATCCTAAATTTTGTTGTTACCTCTGCAACTGACTTACAGTCTCAAGGAACTTTTTCTGAGCTCGGTTTCAAGGAATCTTATTTATCAGAGAGGAAATTAACTGAGATTTTAGTCTCGCCATATTCATTTTGTGTTGCAAAACTTTGTGCACTGATATGGCATATCGTAAGGGCAAATTACAGTCTTGTGGACAAAAATTGTCTCTCGCATTACGGAAGTTCTTCAACAGCAAAGCATAATAAACTTCCAGTTGCTCTGCTCTGAGAGCGACAAACTAGGTGTTATAGAAAGCCATACTGAGAAAAGATCAAAATTTCCGCAAAATCTACCTTTTAGAACAATGTTTCGGTACAATGCACTTGATCCGATGACAAATCATCTCTTGGGGCTCAAGGAGGCGATAGAGCAAGGGCCCCATATCTCAGTTGTAGTCCATCCTCCTTTTCTATGCTTGGAGATGAAACAAGAATTACTCTGGTTGGTGTCGTGCTGGGGTTGTCTTTGCTGTGCTAATGCTAAGATTGCTTTGAGTGGCTGCTAGGTATGTAGTTAAGTTTGGTGTCATCCTTGCGATGCTTGGTGTGACATCCCAAATCCCATGTTAAATGTAAATATCCTATCGTGTGATTCGAAAAAAGATAGCTTAAGTGCGAAAACTTAACACGAGGGGATACTAAGTGCCAAAAGTTAGGAAAATGATACTTAAGTGTGACTTTTTAAAAAAAATGAGACTCTTGAGTGCAAATCAAGTGTTGGAAATCTTAAGTGACAATTTTTTATTAATATACTCGCTTACGTGGCTCGCCAGAGAGTTGACTCAATAAAGAAATGCCAAAACGACGTCGTTTCTTTGCGACGTGAATTATAATATAAATATTAATTAAATTAAATTTAAAACCAAATTAAAAAAAACCAAAAACAGTTGCATAACGGTGGCGAGGGCTCAACACTCGCCTTCTGCCTCCCCCTCCTCCTCCTTTTTTCCTTTTTTAATATAAATAATTTAATTTAATTAATATTTATATTAAGATTTAAATAAGAGGTGAAATGATCTAAATTTAAAACTAAAATTTAAATTATTAAAAAAAGAAGAAGATGAAAGATGGAGATTGCAGGCGACGACGGCTTAGCTCTCACCACCACTTCTTAGCCATCATTGGGTTTCTCGTCGTTGGTATTTGACTGATCTATTTTGTTCCGATTTTGACATTTAAGTATCACTTTCCTAACTTTTGGCACTAAGTATTCTCCTATATTAAGTTTTGTCACTCGAGGTGTCTTGGACTCCGTGTGATTCATAAGGAAACATCTACCCCAAAATGATGGTATTTTGGGTGATTATTCAGAGTACTCCTAAGTCCACGTGAAGCAGGTCGGATTGTTGCAAGTGCTATTAAAGTAGGATTTCCTTGGGCAAAGGTATGATTTGTGGATGGACTAAGCCCTAACAAGGGCGGGGAGTGATCAAGGAGTGAGAGTGCTTGGACAGGGTGCAGCTTTTGCATTCTTCTAGAATGACGAAAGAAGCAGGATTAATCTAGACCACACGTTATATTAGATAACGGTAGATATATCTCATGGAGAGGATGACCATGATCCTACATATGGAGTAGAATCGGTTCATCCACAAAGTCTTGAGAGACCGACATCCCTAGCCAGCTTATCAGCGATCAAAGCAACTACAAAAGACTGCACTAGTAACTTCGTCTGGTCCGTGCTCTTCATCACTTTGGTTTATTTAGTCTTTTGACTGGGAAGATCCATGGCGCTCTTCTTATTATTCTCTTCCCTTAGTACAGAAACCACATGTGTAGTAGATGATACTGTTTAGATCCATTGTGATGAACTAATGAGGGAGCTGGGGAAGAATTTGAGAAGAAGGAGATGATTGATGAAGTGGACAAGTGACTTGCCGTTCTGCGAAAGGAGGGCACGCCCAGGGCTTTGGAGTTTTCCAAGGTCGTGGGACAGAAAGTCTGCGCAACGGGACAAACATGTCCTGATCAAAGGCGCACGCAGCTATCAGCTGATATCGCTCCTCTCTTGACCGAATGCTCAAAGCCAAACTTATTGGGATGCACGTGGGAGGAAAAATTTGCCCAACACCAACGCCAAACCCTCGGCCGCCTTCACAGAACGAGTCTAAAGTCTTTCTCACCGAGAGTTTTATGTCTTTTTAGATTACTACAGAATCTTAGTTGGACCCGTAATCTTGCTTCAGGTCATGGTTATCAGTTTAGCGGGTTAAAAGTGTGCCGACAGTTCCAAATCGTCCACATGGCATTACGTTTGGTGCAATAATTATCTGATCACTCCTTTTCCAGTTCTATCACATTCAAATTTTGCAAGTCGTGCTGCCGCCAATTTGGATCGATAAAATGGTGGTGTGATAGTACATTAAAGATAAAATTGATTCCAAGTGCCTTTGCCTTTTTAGCGAGCGACTGAAGAAACTTAAATGAAGAAAGTTAAAGGAATTTAAACCAGCGATTAAAAAAGTCATGGTATCTTATAAAGCGGGGTGCCCGAAATCTTGTAGGAAGGATCTTTTGCTAGACGACAAGAGCATCATCATGCATTATAATATCAATAGACATTGGCTATTTCACCAGGCGGCAATCAGAAAAGTCCTGTGACTGGGAGTCTTGCCAACCTGTGTACAAAACGGTCAAAAAGGACGGGCCATAATTGGAGAAGAAAAAGAGTGGTGTCAGGCGTTTAAGCGCATCTTCTTCTGCAAATATCACATGCCTATCTGGTATTGGCCAGCAGAGCTTCCAACTAGTATTTCAAACTCCCATCTCAGGAACTCAATTCAGTGAAGCCATGAAAAGTTCCAATGAAGAATCAGCAAATGATCAGGTTGGAGAGAGAAGTTACTGGAGATGGAGCAAGCAAGATTTCTTCCCCGAAGAATCCTTCAGAAACTGGGGAACCTACAGATCTGCGCTGTCGCAGATGTGTTTCCGGCTGAAGGATAGGATCCAAGGCAGGTCGGACGATGTCACCGAGCACCAGGAGCTCAGGAAACGGAGTGAGAACGACATGAGACGTTGCCTGAGCTGGTGGGATCTCACGTGGGTCGGATTGGGAGGTCACATCGGGGCGGGCATTTTTGTGCTCACTGGCCAAGAAGCGCATAAACATGCAGGACCGGCCATTGTCCTGTCGTACGTCGTGGCGGGTGCATCCGCTATGCTTGCGGTCTTCTGCTACACGGAATTTGCAGTAGAAATCCCCGTGGCAGGTGGATCTTTTGCTTACTTGAGAGTAGAACTAGGAGATTTCGCTGCATTCATAGCGGCAGGGAACATACTCCTGGAAAGCGTTGTTGGGGCTGCAGCGGTTGCCAGGGCTTGGACTTCCTACTTCACCAACTTACTGAACCGTCCCTCCAACTCATTACGCATACATACGAGTCTTCGAAACGGTTACAATCTCCTGGACCCAATTGCCGTCGCTGTTCTGGTTATTACTGCCACGATTGCAATGATCAGCACGAAGCAGGCTTCGCGCATCAATTGGGTAGCATCTGCAATCAACACCGTGGCAATTCTTTTCATCATAATTGCAGGATTTGTTCATGCAGACCCTTCTAATTTGACACCTTTTATGCCTTATGGGGCAAAAGGGGTCTTTCAAGCAGCAGCTGTTGTGTATTTTGGGTATACTGGATTCGATAGTATATCTACCATGGCCGAGGAAACAAAGAACCCCTCGAAAGATATACCAATAGGACTGCTCGGATCAATGTCGATCATCACGGTGACATACTGCCTGATGGCTCTCGTGCTTAGCATGCTGCAGAAGTACACTGAATTAGACGAAAATGCAGCCTTTTCTGTGGCATTTCAAAGCGTGGGAATGAGGTGGGCGAAGTACCTGGTAGATCTTGGAGCCCTGAAGAGCATGACAACAGTTCTTCTCATTGGGGCGCTTAGCAAAGGACGGTACAGCACTCATATTGCGCGAGCCCACATGATCCCGCCGTGGTTTGCCCTTGTCCATCCGAAAACTGGAACTCCCATCAACGCAACTCTTCTGATTACCATTTCAAGTGCTCTCATCGCTTTCTTCTCGAGCCTGGACATACTGGCAAGCTTGTTATCTGTAAGCACACTTTTCATTTTCACGATGATGGCAGTCGCTGTTCTTGTGAGGAGGTACTACGTACGAGATAAAACACCTCAACGGAACCTGTCGAAGCTGGGTGCTTTCTTGCTGATAATCATAGCTTCCTCTATAGGAACTTCAGCTTACTGGGGATTGAGCCCGAATGGCTGGATTGGGTATTGCGTAACCATACCACTTTGGTTCTTGGGCAATTTAGGGATTTACAAGTTCTTGCCACAGCAGAGAACGCCAAAAGCTTGGGGAGTTCCGTTTGTCCCGTGGCTTCCCTCATTGTCTATAGCAACGAATATGTTTCTAATGGGGTCATCAGGTTCTGCTGCTTTCCTACGATTTGTAATATGCACCATAGTAATGCTTGTGTATTATCTTCTCTTTGGGCTCCATGCAACCTATGATATGGCACATCTGCCGCAGCAACCAGAGGCAAAACTTCAGCAGGTGGACAATGAAGACGATGGCAAAAGCAACTTGGAGGAGGCGCACGTTTCTGTCCCTTGAAGGTCTCCCACTTTTCAAGCTCTAAGCGTCTATCAGCCATTTAGGTGCGTAAACATATGAGGAACTTCATCAAGTTTTAGATATATCATAGCAAGAATCTGTCTCTCCCTCGCCAGAAACAACTAAGTTACTAGTGCTTCTGCCATTTGATCTCCATAGCCTTACGTGCTTTCATTTTGCAGCTGCCTCTTGAGCAAAATTTCTTCAGTTGGTGAGAAGCTTCTCCATATTCGCTTCACCAAGAATACCCAAATTCAGTGCCAAGAGATGTGTACCGATAAAAAACTTCGACTTGAGCGATTGATTTCACAGAGATATTGTACAGAGTATTCACATTTTGTCATAATAGAAGAACTACAATGCACATGACTCCAGCAAGTTGTCTTTTTACCGATACTTTTAAGGAATTCCCCATTGCTACACCAGATCACTCAGCACAGCAACGCTTGAGTAAGATGCATCTCCACTGGTTTCTTGTTCCTCGTGATGCATGCAAACTGATATGCCAGGTAAACACAGAACGAAGCCAAAAGCTTCCAATTCGATTCAATAGGGACTTGTATAATACCCTGAGATTTCTTACTCCTTTTGTTGGAATCCATGCGCACTGGCTCCTGAAGTGGTTTTCGTACTTGATGAAAGCATGACACTTTGACGTGGAATTACAAGAGATATATATCATGCTTCAGATTAGTAGTAACATGTTTCTGATGATTACACGAGGCAATCAACATTCGTAATTCGGCTGAGACTGTGATGCATGTCCACAATCGATTCTGAAGGGAAAAAGTAAGAGTTTAACCCAATCACAGTTCCTTGGGCCGAGATACCAGCACTCTAGAGTCCATGGTTGCTTGGCACCAGGAAAACTGATAATCTAAGGCTAATTTCAATGGCACAAAGTCATATAGACAAAGCAAGGTTTTGGCTCAGATTCTATTCAAGGGCATGTCACATCCATTTTGCCGGAACATATTCATCACAAGAGGAGAAGGAAAAGGAGAGCTTAGATTAACAGAACATCAACCCCCGTAAAGTAGAAATCTTGCTGACAGAACGAGTCAAAATGAGAGTGAGCAAGGTGAGCATCCTGGTTTCATCTGGTGCACTTCACAGCACGTCTTCCTCAGCCCTTCTAGGTCGGTCCCTTCCGGCGGCGCTCCAATAGTTCAAGCTATGATAAGCGCCTGGGAAAGAGCACAAGGAAGAATGTCAGATGGTACGGTACATAGTGCATGATCATACAAAAATCACGATTTTCTTGTGCGGTCTGATAAGTAGACTTCGGGAACGGATGCCATCCTCTAGCCAGTAAGCTCCAATAATCGGAATGAAAAGCTGTGCTTATGCTGAAGAAAGTAAGCTAGGTGTTGAATCTCAGTTCATTTTCTTCAGATCTGACTTCAACATGGTAGCATTGTTTCTTAGTGTCATTTATGCTAAATTTCCATGTCGGATCCATGTAAGATGAGTCACTTGTTACGTATGTTTCCATGTCAGCAATTTAATGGGGATATTAAATGGATTTTAACGGAAGATAAAATTGTCATGGGTGTGCAATTTGAAATTCTTTTTGTGAATTGTCTCGAATGTATTAATGTGTATTTTATATGTATTATAGGATATTTTTGTAATTATATTTTTGTTGATACACTTCCTATAATTAACCACTCCTATAAATATATATCATTCAACCCTAATTGGAGTTGAGTCACCATATATACTTTATCGTTATTTTCTCTCTGACCTTAAATATCAACATGGTACTAGAGCAGGAAAACTTATCAAATTCTTCGACATCTCTACCTCAAATCAGTACTTCCTTTGCTCCAATTACTATCTCGACAATGTCCAATACATTTCTAAATTTTCCTTCATCTTTACCATCTCTTTACTTATCATCTTCTTTTTCTATTAATCCTAATTTCCCATCGCCTCTCTATAATATTGCGTCCAATTTCACCTCTTCTTCCCTCTACTCTGCTACTCCAATTATGGCTATGCAATCATCCTCGTCATCTCTTGTTCTTCCCAATATCACAAGCCTTGTCTCCATCAAACTCGATGAAGACAATTATTTTTTTGTGGAAATCTCAGTTTGAATCTATTTTAATTTGCAACGATCTGTTGGGCTATGTGGATGTTTCTTTCCCTGTCTACTGAAGCTTATCAATGATCAAAACGCACTATAATGGTCAATACCTCCTATTCCACCTAGATAAAGACAAATCAATGCGTTCGTAATTTGATCAATTCAACTCTCAAAGTCGAGATTTTCCTTGAAGTTCATGATCTTCAGACATCTCGAGAGATTTGGTTGGCTTTAGGACAACGTGTTACTGATTGCTACGTGATCAATGAAATTGGTCTAAAACTTGATTTTCAAAATGCTGTGAAGAAACCCGATTAGTTAATGTTTGATTATCTCCAGCATATGAAGTGAATTGTGGACTCTCTCACTGCAATCAATTACTCAATCTTTGATAAGGACCTAGTGATTCAAGCCCCCAATGGGCTCCCATCTCAATACAATCCCTTTGTTACCATGGTCACAAATGGCCCGACAATTCTCTCCTTTGGTGATTTGCGGTCATGCCTCCTCATCCAAGAAGAATGATTTCTCCGAAAATTGAATACATCATCTTCATATGATATTCACCATGCTTTGATCAGTCATGCCACTTCACCCCGTCCATCATTTCGAGGATCTTAGGGTGGATGTAATTATAGAGGCCGTAGATCTAGTCGGGGATAAGGTGGACGATTCTCACGTGATCAACCGAGTTGGCAATCTTCCTATGATCGGTCTATTTTGCAATCATTATCAGTCCCCTATGCCCCCTCCACCTCCTCTAGTCAGTCTCATGGTAATTCGAAATCATATGTTCCTCCATTCACACAAGGACGTGTTCTTGTATCTAGACCTTATCTTACTTGTCAACGATTCAACCATGCATCTATCATTACTGATCTGTCGAACTTATTCTCAACTTTATTAGTTGGCGAGACCTTTGATTCAACTTGGTATCTTGACGGTGGAGGGTAATCACATATGGCTAATGATATTGGTAACATCCTTAATCCTAGATTTTTTTTTTTTAATGATTTGACTATAGTCTCGATTGGCGATGGTCATTTATTGCCTTTTTACATACTAGTTCTCAATCTTTACTATTATCTCCTATCTATCATGTTCCTAATCTTGCTTGCAATCTCCTCTCAGTTGCTCAACATTGCTACAAAAATTCTTGTACCGTTTATTTTAATGGTTCATCCTTTTCTTTGAGGGACAAACAAATCGGGAAAGTTCTCCTTCAAGCTGATTCTCCTCATGGTCTTTATTTGATTCCCAACTCAATAGTGTCATCTCACTTGCATCCTATCATGGCTTCCTATGCTTCACTCATTCATTGGCATGCTCGTCTTGGCCATCCAAATGAACAAGTTTTGAGTTGTGTTTACAATTCTAGTTCTATGTTGGTATCATGTGAGTCATGTCTTGTAGGTAAATCTCATCAATTGCCTTTTAAGTCTGTTAGTCATCGTGCATCTTTTCCTTTAGTTGTAATTGTGACATCCCGAATTTCCAGTTCTGTTTTCAATTGAATGAATTGGGCTTTTCATCGACGCGTCTATAGTTCTATTCTCTGAGCTGATCATTCACAAGATAACTAGTCTATCTAGTGAAACTGTTAAGGGATTTTAATGCAATAGATTTAAGAATTCGATCAAAAATCGACTGCTTGATCGTACTAATTTACAAGGGTCATTATGGCACATTTAAAAATCGATTAGAGATTGGAGATAGGTTGACTTGACTGAGCCATGTGATTAAGTGTGGGTGATTCCACCTAATTTCAAAATTCTAGTTGATTGGTACTAGATCGATTTTTCTATCGTTTTGGTACTCTGAGTCCATATTTGAAATCTCGAGATTTTCACGACAATCGAAAATCGCCAATGTGTCGAAGATGTACAATGTGGCTCGAAAATAATTGATGACAGATCAATTGCACTAGAAATTTCTAAAAGTTACTTGATAGGTTAGGTCACGCTAAAATCGCGCTAGATTGAAATTAACTGCGAATTTGAACCCGATTTTAGAAATTAAAAGTTCTGTCATGTCATGATTTATTTTAGGACCATCGACTCATCCTCTGAAGATTTTTCTGTAAACCGAGATTTTTGGTGAATTTTCAAAGTAGGGCCTTTTTTGATCGGGAAAATCAAATGACCGTTTTTTGTTGCGTTTTTGGGATTCAAGTTGGTTCAATTGGTGAGGAAAAATGTTAATTTGATCGATGACATCTTGGTTGGATTTATGAGGATCGAATTGAATTCAATTTAAGGAGAATTGGTTCAATTTGGGGGAATTTGGTGCAAAATTCATAGGCCATGGGGGAGGGAACATTTTGGAACATTTGGGAGGTGTGTTGAGGAAGTTTGTGGGCTGCAAGTTGGCTGTGGATAGGGCAGACATGGTGGGGGGCCAAGCAATGATCAAAAGAAGGATATTTGTGGCTATTGGGTCCCTCCTCCCTTGCAGCTGGCTCCATCTTCTTTAGCAGACTTGCTTTCTCCACTATAGGTGTTTTGAAGCTCCAAAATTTGTAGAGAAATCCGAGCCAAGCCCCCCTAGCCGTCGCACACCCGCCAAGCCACCGGACCGCCGCCCAAGCCCGTCATTGTCGCCCTTGCTTGCGCGCTGCTCCGCGCAACTCACGCACTCGTCCCGCTCCTGCTCACATTCTAGCGAGCCCAGCTTGCTGTTCGAGCCTCCTTTGCCGTCGCCCTAGTCGCCGTCGTCTCCGTCCAGCCGCCGGAAGCCTCTGCCTGGCTTGCCGTCTCGCCTTGGCCCTTTCCCAAAGCTGAGCAGCCCCTTGGCCCAGTAGTGTAGAAGCAGAAGCCTAGCCAATCGTGAGACTTCAAGGCCCGTTTCCAGGTCCATCCCGTCCTCATTTGGTGTCGCCGTTAGGAGGTTTATTGCCCGTCTCCGCGTTGCTGTCACCGTGGACTCACCGGATCGCTAACTAGTGAGTCTACTCACTAAACTCTACTTATGGAGTTAATGACGTTTAAGGGGTGATTAGTTTAGGCTAAGTATGGTTTAAGTGGTTAGTTAGAATGTATTAACGATTTAATTATTTGCTTGTGCATGTTAAGTGGTTAGAATAACCTAATTAGAGACTAGATAAGTTGTATTATTTATCTAGATAGGTTCAGAAATTTTCCTAGCTCATTCGGGCGGTTAATTATGTGTTTCCGGCTTAAGTTTGCATTTTTGGTAATTAATTTATTTATTTAATTATTTTCAGTATTTATTTAATTATTTATTATTTTCTGAAAATTATACTGGGATAGCCGGTGATCGAAATTTCGTGCTGATTGCAATGGTGTGTTTGGTTTATTTAATTGAATGCTATTTAGTGCAAATTGAGTGGTGATTGTAATTTTGGATATTTATCCCAAAATTGTGTAATTTCGATATTTAATTAGAAAATACCAGGGCGTCGGTTTTAATGCTAAAATGTTTTTAGGCACTATACTAAATAGTGAGAATTTTGAAAAGAAAGATATAGCATTTTGGCTCAGACCGACCATGTACCCATACATGATTATTTTTATTGGGTATATTTTAACATGATGATATTAGGCCAAGTTCATTATTTTAATTGGGGAATTGGTGTGCAAAGCACAAGATCCTTGGCTGATTTATCATGTATCAGCTTGTGTGAGCATAATCGTCAGCTTGTGAGAGCAGTATACTTTGTTAGCTTGTGTGAGCAATAATCGTTTATCAGCTTGTGAGAGCAATGATCTATATGTCAGCTTGTGTGAGTAATGATCGTTTATCAGCTTGTAAGAGCAACGATCTATATATCAGCTTATGCGAGCAACTATCTATCTATATCAGCTTGTGCGAGTTACCATATATATATGTCAACTTGTGAGAGCTATTACCATTTACTTCAACTTGTGTGAGAAGTTATCATATCGATGAATTGATAAATGGTATTGATTGATAGATGGTATTAAATGGGTAGATGGTATCGATGGTATTGAATTAATTGGAATTGATTGGTTGAGTTTATGAACTGTACTGACGTGCAGGAGGGAACTGAGGCAAGGTAAGTCTTCCGACTTGTGTGTATAGCTACCTCTAGGCGTATTTCCTTCCTAGTCGGAGTTTAGGGGGTGAACTTACTGAGACATTGTCTCACCTCGTTGTGGGCTCAACCTTTTCAGGTTTTTAAACGGCAGTTTCTCTAGAACGTTTTGGCCAGCCTAAGAGGACCACTGAGCAAGTCTCTGTTACCCCTATTCGCGGGGGCCATGAGCCTGGGTCTATGAACTTGTGAGGACCATTGTCTGGATCGATGCGGGTCTACCCCAGAGGGTACCCCATCAATTCAGAGCATGATATCGTTGCGGGCTCAATGGACACAGAGAGGGTCCCCTGCAGGATTTTGAGGTTCCTGTGTTGGTGTTAGAAGTCGCTTTTGGTGTGGTTACAACTGACCCTCCTGGTGGTGCAGTGGTCGACCCAAATCCCCAAGAGACATCGGAGTTTTCAATTGGGGATTCATCAACTTAGTGGGCTTATAGGCTTGTTTGTTTTTGTAGACTCTCGTTCATAGACTAGTCTGTATATAAACCAGGGTATATATAAAAGTGTTTTGGTTGTGAATATGTTTCCTGCTTTTCTATCCTGTGTTGGTTGTTGTTAGGGGTATTGTTTTGCTTCCGCATGTGCATTAAAAATAGAATGGGTCGGCGACGTGTCCTGGGACGTTGCAAAATTAATTGACCACCGAGGGATGGGCATGCACTCGAGGATCGGGGCGTGATAGTAATTCATTCTAATGCATGGACAAGTCCAATTTTATCTAATTATGGTTTCAAATATTTTGTGCTATTCGTTGATGACTATTCATGGTTCACTTGGCTCTTCCAAATGAAAAATAAATTCGATGTGTCTACACACTTTCATCACTTTCGTTATTTTATTGAAAATTTGTGTAATGCGAAAATTAAATTTTTACAAACTGATGGAGGAAAATATACCAGTAATACATTCCAAGCATACTTAAGTGAAAATGGTATTATTCAACCCTTTATTATTATTATTTTTTTGTGTAGACACCCATCTCAAAAAATGGTCTATCAAAATGCAAACTCATACACTTGGTTGAAATGTCTCGAACCTTATTAACTCGTGCTCTTATGCCTCCTTCATATTGAGTTGATGCTTTTCTCACTGCTATTTACATTATTAATCGACTTCCCACTCCTGGCATATGTAATATTTCTCCTTTCCACTGTTTATTTGATTTGGATTCAATTATTCATTCTTTTGGGTTTTCGGGTGTACTTGTTATCCTTTTCTTCCATCTTGTGTCTCTCATAAGCTAGTACCTCATTCGGTGTCATGTGTATTTTTAGGGTACGTGTTAAATCACAAAGGCTATCGTTACCTTGATCAGTCGAGTGATTGTGTTTTTATTGGTCCTCATGTTCGGCTTGATGAGGAGTACATTCCCTTTTCATCAAAACCTTCCAATCTTAGTTCCACAATCCATTGTTTCATATCATCTCATTCACTTTTTGTTTACTCCAATCAATCTATTCTTTCTTCTACCTCATTTGGTCCTCAAGCTCTTCACCACCTCTTTCTTCTTCTCTAGCACAATCTATTAATTTGCCTCTTTCCTCCTGTTGTCTTACCCAACCTACTTCCAATTCTTTTTCACCTTCACCTCCCCTCATGTTGAACTCATTCACTGTGTCCCCACATCACTTCTTTTCCGCCCAAATTCCCCTCTACTTCTCAATCTAGCTCTTCCACTTCTATTTCTTTTCTTCCAACTTATTCTATGCAGACTCGTGCCAAATCTAGGATTTCCAAACCTAGGAAAATTTTTAATCTCTATCATTCTTTTCAATGAAGAGGCACCGACTTTCTATTCTAAGGCCATTCTTAACCTACATTGGAAAGTGGCCATGGCAGATGAATTCAATGCCTTAGTCACCAATCACACGTGGGATCTTATACCACCTAATCCTTCTAAGAAATTAGTTAGTTGTAAATAAAATTTTAAGATTAAGGAAAAATCCGATGGAATTGTGAATGTTCCAAAGCTCCTATCGTTGCACAGGGATTTAAGCAACAAGTTAGACCAGACTATGAGGAGACATTTAGCCTTGTTGTTAAATCCACTACAATTCAAGTTGTTCTTTCTATTGCGATTTCTTTGGGATGGGTCATATGTCAACCTGATGTTAAGAATGCCTTGCATGGTATCCTTTGTGAGGAAGTTTACATGTGCTAATCTCTTGGTTTCTCTCATCTTGAATTCCCAAATCACGTGCGCCGTATCAAGAAAGCCATTTATGGTTTAAAACGAGCTCCATGTGCATGGTTTCATCGTTTCAGTAGCTTTTTATTATCTTTGGGTTTCATGGTGAGTAAGGTCGATCCTTCGTTATTCATCTATGCTTCGTCTTGAGGTCGTGTGTATCTTCTGCTATATGTTGATGATATTCTTGTCACCGGTGATACTCTTGAGTTATTACGGTTTCTACTTACTGGACTCTCACAGGAATTTGCTATGAAGGATCTTGGACCACTTCACTATTTCCTTCACATTGAGGCTCATCAATGCTTTGACGGTATGCTTTTATCTCAACCCAAGTATGTTGCTAGCCTTTTGCACAAGTTTGACCTTATTAAGGTTAAGCCTGTATTCACTCCTCTAGCCTCGAAGAATCTATTGTCTCTTCTCTGACATTATCAACAAATGGTTGGTGCTTTACAATATGTGTCTATGACTAGACCAAATATTAGTTTTGCTGTGAACTTGGCTAGTCAATTTATGCATCAACTAAGATTACCTCATCTCCAGGTCGTCAAATGTATGTATCGATATTTAGTTGGCACCTCTACCCATGGATTGCTCATTGAGTGTTGTTCTCCCATGTCATTGACTGCTTATGCGGATGCAGACTGAGCCAGATGCTCAGATACTCAACTGCCCACCTCCAGGTTTTGTGTTTTTCAGGGCAGCAATCATGTTTCATGGAGTGCCAACAAGCAACCCACCGTAGCCCATTCTAGTACAGAGGCTAAGTATTGTGCTGTCATTCACCGTGTTGCTGAGACTATTTGGATTAGTCACTTACTTCGTGAGCTTGGGGTCCCTCTTTATAATCCTCTTATCGTTTGTTATGACGACATCTCTATCGCCTATCATGCTATCAATCTCGTGTTTTATGCTCGTAGTAAACACATTGAGTTAGATTACCATTTTATTCAAGAACAGGTTGCTTGTGGTGATTTACATGTTCGCTATGTGTCTACAGCGGATCAATTGGCAAATATCTTAACCAAGGGACTACCTAGTCCGCGTCATGTGCTATTGAGATCCAATCTCTCAGTTGTTACACATACATCATATTGAGGGGGAGTATTAATATGTATCTTATATGTATTATAAGATACTTTTGTAATTATATTTCTATCGATATGCTTTTTGAAATTAATTACAACTATAAATACATATCATTCAACCCTAATTGGGGTTGAGCCACCATAAATGCTTTATCGTTATTTTATCTTTGACTCTAAACATCAACATAATGCATGTGTGGTGTTGTAATTTGTCTGCCAAGTTAAGAGAGGGATATTGGAAGGAAAAATAATTGTCCTTGTTGGATGCTGAATCTTGACTTATCAACATCAAACAATTGCAAAGCAATCAAGGAAACTGATTCCATATATCAATAAACGAGAGACATGTCCAGGAAACACTTGAGTCACTAATCAAATGGGTATATTATGCTTTGGAACATACCTTAACTTTCATAGATTAAAAGCCCTGATTGCAAGCTTGAGAGTTCCATAATGAATCATGTGTCAGAGGCGGAACATTTAGGGAAGACGGAGTGTCGTTCCTTAGAGAAGCAATTGGATATCCAATAAATAGAACAACACTGTTTTTCTCTTTTTTTTTTTTTTCTCATTTAACTCACCCTTACCTATTCTAGATATCTCTTTATTATTTCAATTTGAATTACTAAAAGCAATTAATTTTTATCCACAAGTAATGGATCATGGGTTGCGTTAGCCCAACATGGGTGGCCCACCCATAAAAACATAACCTATTATCTCCCACTTGTCCATGATGGGCTAAATTATTCTCTCTTTCTTTGCAAAGTTCATATTAGCAAATAATCTATGCAGTCAACATATATCGAGATCTCGTTGCCATACATCTATTAAGATAATATAGGAGCTCAAATTTGACATAATCATTTAGAGTAGATCTTGTATGCAACTTTGATAGGATCGGCGTAGTAGCTTCGAAGCACATAATTTGTTTGCCATGATCTGTATTCTTCATAATGGTATCTGCTGATTCTGTTGGTGCCTCCTGCACATTTGAGCTTTCTGCCCTTTTCCGATTGAAAAATTTCATCTCCGAAATTTCGAGAAAAACCAACAATAATTCCTTTTTTTCCATAGAACACTTCCCGGACTCGCACTTCCGCCTTAAGCCATGGGCCATTTTTCTATTTTCCATGCTTTCTTCTTCATTGTATTAAGAAAAGCTTGGAAGTTGACATTAGGTTTGGAAAATAACTTTGCCTACCAAATAGGATATGGTTGCATTCCTTTTGGGATTTCTTTTGTTTGAGTACTAATAGATTACTCGGGAGATTTCTTTGATCACTTCTACTACATCATTCTCTTTCTTCATTGTATTAAGAAAAGCTTGGAAGTTGACGGAAAATAACACAAATAGGATGGCATTCCTTTCTTTTTCTGGGCTTTTGCATTCTACTACATCATCCTCCGCCATTCGCACATCATTCTCCATTTTACCTTCCATTCTTCTTTTCTGCAGGTAAGGTTTACTACTGACTGTAATCTTTGCACAGAAGCAACTAGGAGCAGAGGATTGGACCGAACTGTGAAGGCGGGCAAGATTGCTGAGTGGTTTATTTGAAGTTTTGGAGGTAGGTTGATAGAAGAACAGATTGAAGGGAGCTCTGCGATGGAAATGGCAGGGTCGCAAGGTTGCTTTGATAGATTGGTGGGCTAGACTGTGGTGAGGTTGAAAGTTTATAGGTTGTGTATAGAGCAAAGGGAAGGGATGGGTCGATTATGGAGTTAGGGTTTTTCATGTGGGATTGTAATCATCGGAAAGGCTTGGGTTGTGAGGGGGAGACATCTTATTGAATCTGGAGAGTGGATAAATCCTTGTGGGGAAGATGCCAAATGAGGATTATGGAGGTTTTAGGATTTTGTTTACTCTATCACCCATTGAAGGGATAGAAGAAATCTCTTCCAAAAGGAGAGAGGAAAAGCTCTACCAGCAAGAGCAGTTTGTGTACTATTCATTAGTAAATTAATAGAATATTATTTTTTACTTCATTCACAAATCTCAACTTGGTATCAAAGCTATTGTTACTTGAGGTGCGCCCATTAACTCTGCTACAAGGTGGCCGCATGATGCGAGCCGCATCGATTGTGTCTCTACTAATTCTCTGTCAAGACTAAAGCATTGAGTTGCTATTTGACAACCTTCCGCTGCTCATTTTAGAAAAAGGTCATGATCATGAAACTCGCCGCCCTCAAATGAGAAAAACATTGAAATTTTGTCTCAACCGCTGCCGGACGCCACCACAAGCGTCACCATGTGTTGTCACGTCTCGGACCCGGGAAACCTATCACTGTTCCGTAGTGATGTTGATGCTTTCCGACGGGTTTTTGGAAAAATGAAAACCAACCCACGACTCACATTTGTCCGCTGAGGCTGCCCGTGAGGTTTCTTTGCTTACTGGTTAATCCAACTCATTCTCCTCTGGAGATAAGTGGGAACTTAAGTTACTTTAAGGGTTGATTGTCCTAATTTTTTCTGTTCACTTCAGAATTTACACTAAGAGCCTTATCCTCCTAAGTGAGAACCAGCAAATGACATCCTATCTGTATTTCGATGCATCACTATGCTACCGGCAGCCTCATAGCCTACAAAGGGGAGCTTGGTGACTATTATTGCATTGCTGCTGAATCAGTCGGTCTTCCGTGTCCCGATTATAAATGCGTTCTACTTGCATATACAGAATTGGCAAAAAGTTATCCATGCTTTGGATATGCTGCCAAAGCCTATGAACTGGAGCTCTCTGAGTTGCTTAATGCAGCTAGACATATCGGCTTTTGCATGTGGGTATGCCTTCTTGGTTCCAGTTTTATCTTATGTATTGACTCAAGCTTCATTGTTATTTGTTGATAACCTAATTATTAGATATATAAAAACCGTCGTATCTGTTATTCCGATAATGATGTCTTGTGATTTTAGTACTGCCAGTTGAAGAATTCTACTTGTAGCTTAAGAGTTCCATTTACTTTTCAAAATCCTATGCCTAGATGAGTTGCAACTCAATGTTTATGTTTTGCTAACATGCAGATTATGAGTATGATGAAGAGATGCTTGAGAAGATATTTAGATGCATATGTGCATCTTACGGTGTAGCTGCACCTTACACGTCTTTCCAGACTTCCAACCATTCTTGAGGTGGCTGCATCAGAAAGGCTTTAAAGTTGGAATTGTGAGCAACGCCGAGTACTAATATCCAGATGTGATGGTTCCAGCCTTGAGATTAAACCAGCTAGATAAACTAGTGTTAGATGACTAACATATACTCGTGGATTCACCATTTGCAGTTTAGCTTTACACCGTGATGAGCCTGAATTTATGGTTTGTTGTCCACATGAATGGTCTTGTAGAGTATCATTATATCTTATAAAGTATTACTTGTCAAATCTCGGCATCAGAGAAGTTGATTTAGCTTGCTCAGTCAATGACAGTGGATTTTATGCTCAATCTTGTTGGGCGTGTGCGTTCATGTACAGGTAGCTTGCTTTGGCAGGGGGTGCCATCCCTAAATGTTGTTGTTACCTCTGCAACTAACTTACAGTCTCAAGGAACTTTTTCTAAGCTCGGTTTCAAGGAATCTTGTGTATCGGAGAGGAAATTAACTGAGATTTCAGTCTCGCCATATTCATTTTGTGTAGCAAACTTTGGGCATTAATATGGCATATCGTGAGTGCAAATTACAATCTTGTGCACAAAATTTGTCTCTCGCATTACGGAATTTCTTCAACAGCAAAGCATAATAAACTTCCAGTTGCTCTGCTCTGAGAGCGACAAACTAGGTGTTATAGAAAGTCATATAGAGAAAAGATGAATTCCGCAAAATCTACCTTTTAGACCAATGTTTCGGTACAATGCACTTGATCCGATGACAAATCATCTCTTGGGGCTCAAGGAGGCGATAGAGCAAGGGCCCTATGTCGCAGTTGCAGTCCATCCTCCTTTTCTATGCTCGGAGATGAAACAAGAACTATTCTGGTTGTTGCCGTGCTGGGGTTGTCTCAGCTGTGCTAGTGCTAAGATTGCTTTGAGGGGTTGCTAAGCATGCAGTTAAGTTTGGTGTCATCCTTGTGATGCTTGGTGTAACATCCCAAATCCCATGTTAAATGGAGATATCCTATTGTGCGATTCATAAGGAAACATTGATGATACCTAAATTTTGGCAACCCAATTAATGTTTATCACATTAAAAATTAGAGATTAATTTTTAACCCCTAAACAAAAATATTAGAATCAATTTGCATAGCATATAGTCATTAGGAGCATATTTCATTTAATTGCATATTTGTTGGACCGGCGGTGGAGGACTCGAGTGAATGGTTCTAAGCTTAATTGATTAAATTGGGCCAATCTTACGATAAAAATCAAGTTCAGCCCATTATCTTTTAAGTGGCCGAAGATTGGTAAGAGCAGTGCATATTTTACAAAATCCATGTGACAAGAAAATCGGATGTCACCACAAGAGGATTTTGAATGGAGGCTTATGCTTGGGAAAGAAGTATCACACATGGAGGATATTTGATTCTTTGAGCAATATATAATAAGACAAGAAATAAAGCAAGAGGGAATAAATATCTTCGTCAAATATTTGGAATCAAAATTCACAAATGAAACAAAATAAAAAGAAATATTGTGCATATATTCATTCACGACGAGATCTAAAGTGAGGAGGGCAAGAAAAGATGTCGAGTGTGGAGCATATATTTAGACAATATATCTTCGTGCATCCACAAGCACAAAAGCAAAATCGGTTTTTATGCTGAAAGAGGAAAGTGAAATTCTGTCATTCGATCATCCATTAGTGTGGGCAGAAAGGAGGGCTACAAGAATAGGAAAGGATCAAGATATAATATATTCTACGAAGTGGGGAGATTTATTCTAAAAGCATCTCATCCTTGCCTAAAAATGTAGGCTCACTATGAACGCTCGTGGGGAGGGGGGACTCTCGGACAAAGTAGAGAGCACCAGAGTGAAAAAAAAAAAGGTGAAAAAGTGGTCTCTCGCTTGGGTCCACTGGTCAATAGGTCAACAGAAGGAGGGGATTTGTTTCTTTCTCCTCGGACAACGAGAGAAGAAAAAAATAGAGGAGGTCGTCCTCTTCATCCATCCCGACCGAGTATCCCTCGACGCCACCGCAGCTCCTTCACCGACGACGTTACTGCAGCTCCACCGCTGACTTCATAGCTGCCGTTCCGACTGCTCGAGCCCCGACGCCCCGCCCCTGCTGACTCCGTGCCATCGCTGCATCGTCACTTGCTGCACCGCGCCCCGACTCTTCGGTGACGACCCGCTACTGGCGTTCACCATCGAGGAGCTGTTGCCCGTGTCCCACGACGGCAACATCACCTGCCTGCGCTACCCTGACGTCGAGTTCCACCCCTACGAGCCTCTTTGGAGCCCCGACGATCCTGTTGCTGCGGCAACGTTTCTCCGAGTTCGAGCTGCCATCCCTGACGCAAGTCGCATCCGTGCGGCCTAGTAGGCCATCTGCGGAATCCCCAGCAACGACGGTGAGTCGCTGTCCAGCTCGGGCTTGTACTTCCAAACCGAGAGGTTCCAGTACCACAAGTCCCTACACCAACGACGAAGCAGTCACGCCTTGCACGAAAGCATACTGGTCTTTCTTTGCAGGTGGAGAATTTATGTGGAGGTTTTAGAAGGTCAAAGTTTGAAAATCAGTGGATCATCAGAAGACTAGTGGATTTCCCTGTGTCACCAAATCCCACAGAGCCAAGGACCAACCAATTAAAAAAAAGAGAGAGAGAGAGATTCGCTGTGCTTGCCCCCGTTCATCGATGAGTCCTGCTCCCTTGTCGAGCTTGGATATTTCTGTTTCACAGGTCTCGTGGAGCCCATCGGGTGACTATCGAGCAGCCAAGCACCGCCACGTTGAGTTGCGAATCACTATTCGTTAAGCCAAATTTGGAAGCCAAAACTCGGATTAGGTAAAAATCTTATCTAATTTGATTTTTGAATATTCAGTTTCCTTATTTGAAATATCGTCGATGCATATGATTGAAATTCCCGATATGCTATCATGTCAACATTCTCGAATCTCTAATTTCACGATGTGCATACGATTAACAGTCCAATTTCACGCCCGAAATATAACTCACAATCGTACGGAAAAGTTGCCAATCCGATCTCACGCCCGAGAAAATTGGCCAATTCGATCTCATGTGCGAGATACGATTCGTCAATTTATTAGATGGATATCGATCATATCTTGCCTAATTTGCTGTCGTGTTGTTTGAATTGATTTTCTTTCTGTAAAAGAAAACCCAAAAAAAATAAATATATTTGAGCTGGATTAAGTTCATGTTAGAATATTGCTTATTTTAGGATAGTTTGCATGTTTAAAGGTTAGGACATTTATTTATTTCGAATTTTTTAAACAAAAAATACCAAAAAGATTAATTTAGGATGTTAGATTCTCTTTTCATTAATATTAAATTGCACGTTTAATTATTGGACAATTTTAATTTCAAATTTTATAAAAAAGAAAAAGAAAAGCCTAGAATTAGGGCATTCTTTGCACGTCATCTAGTCATTACATATTAGGATAAGATTACATGTTTAATTTAATTCTATATAATCTTTCTAATTAATTATAAGTTTAGATAATTTTTCCTTGATAGATTGCATTTTAGGTTAGGGATTACCTAGTTAAGATAACATTCTAGTTTAAATTAGGATTTGACCTTATCTAATTCTTAATATAAGTTGGACAATATCTTAATCTAGATAGACCATTTTCGCTATTTTCTAATTTCGAATTTTACGTAAAATACCAAAAAGAGAAAAAAAAAAACATTGTCTTAGAATAAATTAGTTTCTTTCCCTAGGATAGATTGCATGCTTATTAAGAAAATACAAAAAAAAAAAAATACTATACTTATGTCATGTAGGTCATATTGCTATGTTATGTCATGTCATGTTAGATTAGTAGCATGCATTGCATAAAACGTGATTTTCATTAATCAAGTGAACATAAAAATTAAGTAATTGCATGTTAACTAGAAATCATGCCTAGGATTATTGATATGAATTCTGAATTAACATTGTAGATGCTTTCATTATTATGAGATAAGTCCTGTAATTTATTTATTACTTTTTTGGGAGTTAAATTGATGTTTTGCGCACCCGCATGATCACCTCACATGTGAGAAAGTAAATTAAAATCAATTTAAGCTGCTTGCAAAACAATTTTTTTTTTCAAGATAAAAGAGGAAGATACCGAAAGGACGTTAGAGAAATCTAACGTAATCAAGTCTCTGAACTCATAATCTCTAATTCGCAAGAGTAAAATAAATCTCCTGTTACATCAACCCACCAAAAATAGTAGTGGTGACTCCTAATTGAAAAATCATTTGTATGTTAAGAACTTGAACATAAGTCGTGAATTGGTATGAGTTTGGGAGAGTCCGAGTTAAGTATAAGTTTAGTAATTCATTAGCCAAACCCTAGATGGTGCACTCGAGGTCAAGTTACGACAAACATCTACCCCGAAATGATGATATTTTGGGTGATTATTTAGAGTACTCCTAAGCCCACGTGAAACAGGTCAGGTTGTTGCAAGTGCTATTAAAGTAGGATTTCCTCCGGTAAAGGTATGATTTGTGGATGGACTAGGCCCTAACAAGGTTAGAGAGTGATCACATAAGTGAGAGTGCTTGGACAGGGTGCGACTTTTGCATTCTTCTAGGATGGCAAAGGAGCAGGATTAGTTTGGACCACATGTTATATTAGATAATAGTAGATATATCTCATGGTCTATACATAAGAGGATACCATGACCCTACATATGGAGTAGATCAATTCATCCACAAAGTCTTGAGAGATTAACATCCCTAGCTAGCTTATTAGTGATCAAAGCAACTACAAAAGATTGCACTTGTAACTTGGTTTAGTCCTTGCTCTCCATCACTTTTGGTTTATTTATGTAAGACGCGAAAGTGCAACCTAAGATCTTCATAACTAGAACCAAGAACACATATTATCAAGTAAAGAGATTTACACATTTGATTTGGACCATCGTTCTTCATGCTATTTTTGATGTAGAGTAGTGACAATCCAAACTCAATCATTTCTTATCTATTACGATCTGTAATATGGGCTCAATAAGATTGCCCCTCGCCCTTGGCGTTTTGTAAACGCTCATTTATGAGGATAATTGTGTGTGATAGGGTTAGAAGAGAGATTTGAATATTATTTATAGAGTTTTCAGTTATGCTCTCTCATTACGGCCATGCTCAACTCGACCCATACTAGCCAGTTTCATATTAGACTAATTAAGAAACCTTCTATTTCACCTTATTTAATCAATTTCGTAAAACAGTAAATTACAATATCAATTAATGTACCAAACATCAGAAAAACTCTAATGATTTAGGGTCCGCTTGGCAACTTGCCAAACAATGATAATTTCTGCTTCCGGGAACAAATTTCTATTTTTTTTTGTTCTAGGAAGTAAATTTGGAACATAATCGAGAAGTAAAAAAAAGTTGATTCTTTGTTCCCGGGAACAATTCTAGAATCAACCAACTTATTTTCTCTATTTCTTTTCTTTTTTCTTGTTCTTCTTCTCTCTTTCTTCTTCTTCAATTGTTGTTGTTGCTACCGCCACTGCTTTTACCGTTCATTGCCGCTGTTGTTTGCCGTCCACCGCCCACCGCCGCCAGTCCTCGGCGACTAGTTGGGCGAGGTTTGGCGAGCTTGTTAGAGGCTCGCCAGGTTAGGGTGAGATCTAGTGAGCTTGCCCAGCCATTGGTGAGGTGGGCCTTGCTAGATCTGGGCGAGGCCGCTTGCCCAACCATGGCTCGATCGAGCCTCACCGGCAGTTGAGTGAGGCTCGGG
This sequence comes from Eucalyptus microcorys, assembly GCA_014182515.1. Lineage (NCBI taxonomy): Eukaryota > Viridiplantae > Streptophyta > Magnoliopsida > Myrtales > Myrtaceae > Eucalyptus > Eucalyptus microcorys. Next base: position 15,986,185 of record CM024570.1, on the reverse strand, counting down.
CAACAAGGCATGGCCTTGCTGAGGGTTGGTGACACTCTGGTGAGGTCACCGGCCCTCGTCTAGCTGGTTGCCGATCATCCCAAGGCCGACGACCGGCAACCTTGAAGAAGAAGAAGAGGAGAAAGAAAGGAAAAAAATAATAAAATTATTTAAAAATTCAAAGAAAATGATTTGAAGTATAAATTTGAGGGACGATCGCCAAACACAATTCTATTCCTAATCAAATTTTGAATAGTTATCAAACAGTTTAAAATACTTATAAATTGTTCTCGGAAATAGAATAAAAAAGAAAAATTTATGATCAGAAATTGTTTTAAAGCAGTGTTCTACCAAACATATCTTTAGTGTTTTGACTGGGAAGAACCATGGTGCTCTTATTATTATCTGCCCCTAGTACAGAAACCCCATGCAGAGAAGATGATACTGTTTAGATCCTTTGTGATGAACCAATGAGGCAGCTGGGGAGGACTTTGAGAAGAAGAAGATGATTGATTGATGAAGTGGATATGAGACTTGCCGTTCGGCCTTGGAGACTTCCAAGGTCGTGGACAGAAAGTCTACGCAACGGGACAAACATATCCTGATCAAAGGCCTATCAGCTGATGCCACTTCTCTCTTGACTGAATGCTTAAAGCCAAACTTCTTGGGTTGCACGTGGGGGAAAAAATTGGCCCGGCACCAACCCCTACCCTACCCCGCCTTGACAGAAACGAGGCTAAAGTCTTTCTCACCGACAGTTTTATATCTTTTTAGACTACTACAGAATCTTAGATGGATCCGTAATCTTGCCAAAAGTCATTGTTACCAGTTTAGCGGGTTAAAAATGTGCTGAAAGTTCCGAATTCTTCGTATGGCATTACATTTGGTGCAATAATTATTTGATCACTCCTTTTCAAGTTCTTTCAATTTGAAATTTCGTAAGTCGCGCAGTCAATTTGGATTGATGAAAATGGCAATGTGATAGTACATTCAAGATAAAATTGATTCCAAGTGCCTTTGCCTTTTTAGCGAGCAAGTGACTGAAGAAACTTAAATAAAGAAAGTTAAAAAGGAATTTAAACCGGCGACTGAAAAGTAATAATATCTTATAAAGCGGGGTGCCCGAATTCTAGCAGGAAGGATATTTTACTAGACGACAAGGGCATCATCATGCATTATAATATCCAAGGACATTGGATATTTCACCGGGCAGCAATCAGAAAAGTCCTGTGGCTGTCAGTCTTGCCAACCTTTGTTCAGGACGGTCAAAAAGGATGGGCCATAATTGGGGGAGGAAAAGAGTGGCGTCAGGCGTTTGAGCGCATCTTCTCCTACAAATATCACATGCCTATCTGGTATTGGCCAGCAGAGCTTCCAACTAGTATTTTAAACTCCTGTCTCAGGAACTCAATTCAGTGAAGCCATGAAAAGTTCCAATGAAGAATCAGCAAATGATCAGGTTGGAGAGAGAAGTTACTGGAGATGGAGCAAGCAAGATTTCTTCCCTGAAGAATCCTTCAGAAACTGGGGAACCTACAGATCCGCGCTGTCGCAGATGTGTTTCCGGCTGAAGGATAGGATCAAAGGTAGGTCGGACGATGTCACCGAGCTCCAGGAGCTCAGGAAACAGAGCGAGAACGACATGAAACGTTGCCTGAACTGGTGGGATCTCACATGGGTCGGATTGGGAGGTCACATCGGAGCGGGCATTTTTGTGCTCACTGGCCAAGAAGCGCATGAGCATGCCGGACCGGCCATTGTCCTGTCGTACGTCGTGGCGGGTGCATCCGCTATGCTTTCAGTCTTCTGCTACACGGAATTTGCAGTAGAAATCCCCGTGGCAGGTGGATCTTTTGCTTACTTGAGAGTAGAACTAGGAGATTTCGTTGCATTCATAGCGGCAGGGAACATACTCCTGGAAAGCGTTGTTGGGACCGCAGCGGTTGCAAGGGCTTGGACTTCCTACTTCACCAACTTACTGAACCGTCCCTCCAACTCATTACGCATACACACGAGTCTTCGAAATGGTTACAATCTCCTGGACCCAATTGCCGTTGCTGTTCTGGTTATTACTGCCACGATTGCAATGATCAGCACAAAGCAGGCTTCGCGCATCAATTGGGTAGCATCTGCAATCAACACCGTGGCAATTCTTTTCATCATAATTGCAGGATTTGTTCATGCAGACCCTTCTAATTTGACACCTTTTATGCCTTATGGGGCGAAAGGGGTCTTTCAAGCAGCAGCTGTTGTATATTTTGGGTATACTGGATTCGATAGTATATCTAACATGGCCGAGGAAACCAAGAACCCCTCGAAAGATATACCAATAGGACTGCTTGGATCAATGTCGATCATCACGGTGACATACTGCCTGATGGCTCTCGTGCTTAGCATGCTGCAGAAGTACACTGAATTAGACGAAAATGCAGCCTACTCTGTAGCTTTTCAGAGCGTGGGAATGAGGTGGGCGAAGTACCTGGTAGATCTTGGAGCTCTGAAGGGCATGACAACAGTTCTTCTCATTGGGGCGCTTGGCCAAGCACGGTACACCACTCATATCGCGCGAGCCCACATGATCCCGCCGTGGTTTGCCCTTGTCCATCCGAAAACTGGAACTCCCATCAACGCAACTCTTCTGATTACCATTTCAAGTGCTCTCATCGCTTTTTTCTCGAGCCTGGACATACTGGCAAGCTTGTTATCTGTAAGCACACTTTTCATTTTCACGATGATGGCAGTCGCTGTACTTGTGAGGAGGTACTACGTACGAGATAAAACACCTCAACAGAACCTGTCGAAGCTGGGTGCTTTCTTGCTGATAATCGTAGCTTCCTCTATAGGAACTTCAGCTTACTGGGGATTGAGCCCAAATGGCTGGATTGGGTATTGCGTAACTATACCACTTTGGTTCTTGGGCACTTTAGGGATTTACAAGTTCTTGCCACAACAGAGAACGCCAAAAGCTTGGGGAGTTCCGTTTGTCCCGTGGCTTCCCTCATTGTCTATAGCAACAAATGTGTTTCTAATGGGTTCATCGGGTTCTGCTGCTTTCCTACGATTTGTAATATGCACCATAGTAATGCTTGTGTATTATCTTCTCTTTGGGCTCCATGCAACCTATGATATGGCACATCAGCCACAGCAACCGGAGGCAAAACTTGAGCAAGTGGACAATGAAGACGATGGCAAAAGCAACTTGCAGGAGGCGCGCGTTTCTTTCCCTTGAAGATCTCCCACTTTTCAAGCTCTAAACATCGATCAGCCATTTAGGTGTGTAAATATATGAGGAAGGAACTTAATCAAGTTTTCGATAGATCATAGCAAGAATCTGTCTCTCCCTTGTCGGAAACAACTAAGTTACTGGTGCTTCTGCCATTTGAATTCCATAACCTTACATGCTTTCATTTTGCAGCTGCCTCTTGAGCAAAATTTCTTCAGTCGGTGAGAAGCTTCTCCGTATTCGCTTCACCAAGAATACCCAAATTCAGTGCCAAAAGATGTGTAGTGATAAAAAACTTCGACTCAAGCGATTGATCTCACAAGAGATATTGTACAGAGTATTCACATTTTGTCATAATAGAACTACAATGCACATGACTCTGGCAAGTTGTCTTTTTACCTGTACTTTAAGGAATTCCCCATCGCTACACCAAGTCACTCGGCACATCAACACTTGAGTAAGATGCATCTCCACTGGTTTCTTTTTCCTCGTGATGCATGCGTAACACGCCAGGTAAACACAGAACGAAGCCAAAAGCTTCCAATTCGTTTCAATAGGGACTTGTACAATACACTGAGATTTCTTTTGCTCCTTTTGTTGGACTCCATGCCCACTGGCTCCTGAAGTGGTTTTCGTAATTGATGAAAGCGTGACACTTTGACTTGGAATAACAAGAAATGTATCTCATGCTTCAGATTTCTAATAACATGTTTCTGATGATTACACGAGGCAGTCCACGTTCGTAATTCAGCTGAGAATGTGATGCATGTTCACAATCGATTCTGAAGGGCAAGAGTAAGAACTAAGGCTGATTTTAATGGTGCAAAGTCATATAGACTAAGCAAGGTTCTGGCTCAGATTCTATGCAAGGACATGTCATGTTCATTTCGCCGGAACATATTTATCAGAAAAGGAGAAGGAAAAGGAGAGCTTAGATTAACAGAATATCAACCCCCCACTATAGAAATCTAGCTGACAGAACGAGTCAAAATGGGAGTAAGCAGGTGAGCATCCCAGTTTCATTTGCTGCGCTTCACAGCACGTCTTCCTCGGCCCTTCTTGTCGGTCCCTTCCTGCGGCGCTTAAGCAGTTGAATCTACGATAAGCGCCTGGGAAAGAGCAAGAGGAAGAATGTCAGATTGTACAGTACATAGAGCATGATCATACAAAAATCACGATTTTCTAGTGTGGTCTGATAAGTAGACTTCCGAAACAGATGCCATCCTCTAGCTAGTAAGCTCCAGTAATCAGAATGAAAAGCTGTGCATGTGCTGAAGAAAGTAAGCTTGGTGTTAAATCTCAGTTCATTTTTTTCGGATCTGACTTCATCACGGTAGCCTTTTTTCTTAGAGTCATTTATGCTGAATTTCCACGTTGGATCCACGTTAGATGAGTCACTTCTTACATGTGTTTCCATGTCAGCAATTTAAATGGGACATTAAATGGATTTTAACAGAAGTAAAATTGTCAGGGGTGTGCAATTTGAAATTTTTTTGTGAATCGTCTCGAATGCATGTGTGGTGTTGCAATCTGTCTACCAAGTTAGAGAGCAGTAATTGGGAGGGAAAATAATAGTCCTTGTTGGAAATAGAATCTTAACTTATCAAACGTCGAACAAACAAAAAGTAACTAAGAAAACGGATTCCATGTATCAATACACGAGAGACATGTCCTAAAAGCACTTGAACCATTGATCAAATGGGTATATTATGCTTCAGAACATACGTTAACTTTCATAGATTAAATGCTTTGATTGCATACTTGAGAGTTACACAACAGATCATGTGTCAGAGGTGAAACATTTAGGGAAGACGAAGCGTTGTTCCTCGGATAAATGAAAAAATATCCAACATAGAGAGAACATCGTTTTTTTTTTTTTCACTTAAAGATAACTCATCATTATCTATTTTGGATATCTCTCCATTATTTCAATTTGAACTGCTAAGAGCAGTTAATTTTTATCCACAAGTAACCGCCTTGTCCACAAGTAACCGTGTAATGGGTCATGGGCTAGGTTAGCTCAACATGGGCGGCCCACCCATAAAAACATAACCCTTTAGTCTCTCAGGCCTTCTTGCCGTCTCGATCAGCTTTCTCTTTGACTCAGATTTTCACGTTCAATACGCACGGGGAGGGGATCATTGTGACGCGTCCTAGAGAGTTTGAAAAAGAGAAATGCCTGAAAAAAAGAAAATAGAAGAAAAAACGCGAGGGCATGATTAATTTAGAGAGATGATTATATATTTTGACAATTAATCCACCAAAAAAGAGATTGGTGTGTTAGCACTGACTTCGTATTGTTTTTTGACGTCAAGAAAAAAAATCTTCAAGGGACAATTATCTCCCCAAATATTGCCCATTCTTAGAACAAAGAGTAACCCACTCTAATTTGTTTGGAGACCTCTTGTAAGATGTTTAATCCTTTCTAAAAGTAATAACGTTGGACTAATTCTTTTTTTTTTTGGATCTTTTTAATGCTTTTAAATTGTTACATTATGAGATTTTCAGCTTAGGATTAAAGGTCATATGTTCAAATTTTATTGCCAATGTGCAAATTGTTTTACTTTAGGGCCGCTTGCAAGGGCGAAATACCGGTGTTGGACTTGCAAGATGTTCATTGGCCCTTAGATATTTGAGTCTTTGTGCTCATTTTTCTGAATTATTAAATAACGAAAAGTACTTTTTCTTTGAAAAGTGTCTTGTTTTTACTCAATATTTTAACACACATGCATGATGCGTTTGGGCTAGGGGTGGCAAATGGGTGGATTGGTTTAGATTGGGCCTGGGGTGGCAAATGGATGGATTGGGTTGGATAGGGTTTGGATAGATTATAAATGGATGTTCATTGGCCCGTATTTGAGTCTCTGCTCATGCTTCTAAATTATTAAATAATTAAGTACTTTTTTTCCGTGATAAGCATCTTGCTTTTACTCAATATCATGACACACGTGCAGGATACATTAGGGCCATGGGTGGTAAATGGGTGGATTGGGTTGGATTGGGCCTTGGGTGACAAATGGATGGATTGGGTTGGATTGAGTTTGGATAGATTATAAATGAATGTTCATTGGCCCTCAGGTATTTGAGTCTCTGTGCTCATGCTTCTAAATTATTAAATAATAAAAAGTATTTATTTTTTCTCTGATAAGCATCTTGCTTTTCTCAATATCATGACACATGCAGGATACATTGGGGCCATGGGTAGCAAATGGGTGAATTGGGTTGGATTGGGTTTGGATAGGTCACAAATGGCTTCAATCTAAATCCACTTAGGGCCTGCATGGCAATATTTTTATTTCTTTGTTCTTTTATATTTTTTTTTTGTTCTTCGGAATAGAAAAATAATAAAATATCATTTGGTAATGTTTGTTAATTTTTCTATTCTTGGAATAGAAAATGGGCTAAGTAATATATTTGAGACGGAAATAAAAAGTTAAAAAAAGTAATTTATTATTGTCGGTTGCCTCCTGCCGCCGTTTGTTGTCCGTTGCCTCCTCGATGACTAGCCAAAGGAGGAAGAAGAAGAGAGGAACAAAAGAAAAGAAAAAAAAAAGAAAAAAAGAAAAATCTCAAAAAAATTATTAGAAAATAAAAGAAATTCAACGTTACAAAAAAATTTATAGGTTGTACCAAATGCATTTTGTTCTTTTTTGTTTATTCTGAGAATAGAATTTTTGTATAATTACCAAATATGTTATTTTGCTCAGAAACTGTTCTAGAGAATAAAAAAAAAAAAAGAACTATTCCTGAAAATAAATTATTCTCGGAAACAAATATATTACCAAACGCATCCTAATTTTAACTTACATCGATCAATTTCTTTCCTAAATAATTTATATGGCCTATACCCAACCTAACTCACATCCAACCCAAATCCATCCAAAAACCAGAGAAAAAAGGCGTAATAAAACTGATTTTGTCATTTTAACTAACCTTCAAAAAGTATTTAAAAATAAAACGTCTCTGGCTCCTCATCTTACTCTGTTGCACCCCATCCGCCTCCCCCTCCGCTTGCGAAATCATCGGCTCTTTGTTCACGTCTGAACCTAATCGAGGGTGTCCACGAACCACCACCTCCCCGTCTAACCCCTGCCGCCCGCAAAACTTGTGGAAGCCGAACTGCTCATTGGGAATATGAAGAACCCCAACCTCGCAGGCTTGGCCGACGTGTGGCACAACCTGGTGAGAACGCGGCGAGCAGTTGCTGGAGTCTAGGTACGAAGGAGGGAGTAGGCGGTATTGTCCATTGGCCGAAATGGCATGAATTTTGAGGCGGACATGACTTCTCTTTCTAGGGCTTCGAGGCCAGCTGTGTAGGGAGGAGGATTCCATTGGAGACGATGCGTTCTTTATATATATATATTATCTTTTTATATTTCTTTTAACATTGTATTTGATTTGTCATGTCATTCTCTATCTGATTATTACCCTATCATGTCGTTTGATTGCCATGTTCCATCTTATTTGCCATGTTATAAATCGTGCAATTTTTAACATGTGATGTCATTGTATTGCCAATAACCTTTTTCATTTTTTTCTTTACATTGTTATGACTTTCCTGAAGGTGAATGACAAAGGGAAAGCTAATGGATTATTAAGTCTGAAAACTCAACATGGACTCTTCCAAACCCTACCAATCGCAACTTGATCTTTAAACATCCATTTCATTTAATTATGAGCCGCTACTAATCCACTTAGGTCGATTAGAAACTAAGTAAAGTATTGAGAGTTATACTTTATTTTTGCGAACTAGAGATTCAAAAGGCTTGGAGACTTGGTTACTCTAGATTCTTCTAATGCCCTTTCGATAACTTTTCTCTTTTATTTTCAAAAATATTATTTTCTCGCAAGCAATTTGGATTGATTTTAATTAAATTACCTAACATGTGAGGTGTTCATGCGAATGCGCGAACATTACTTAAACACCTAATGAATAATGCAATGAATGAATTGCAAGAACAAGGAAAGCATTCACCTATCTTAGTGCATGCATATTAATTCCTTAACTGCAAAGTATTCGCTAAAATGTATGCAATGCCTATCCTAACATGACTCTTTTTAGGCTTTTTTATTTATGAAAGAATTAAATGAAATGCAATACATGACATGTAAATTATATGACATTTGAATTAATTAATCTAATATGCAACTCATGTCAATTCTAATTAAACATGCAAGCTATATGTAACATACAATTCTAATTAAATGACTTAATTCTAATGACAAGCAATAGTTAATGCGCGACTATTATAACATGGCTTTCAATTATCTAAAGGAATGATGTGTAAATTATATGACATGTGAATTAATTAAACTAACATGCAGGCTAATATTTACTTTATTAAATGGCTTAACATACTGTCACTAGATGACATGCATATATAACATGCATTACATTATATGGATGAGGTGCGTACATGACGAGCATTAGTGACATGACCAATGATAATGCAATTAAACTATATGATGTGGCATATGATGAGATTAAACTATATGACATGCACACATGACATTCTTTGGATTTTTATCAGAATTTGTAATCTAAGTTAATTAAAACAAAAATGCACCTATAATGAGATAACATCGAATTTAAGTTAGGGAATGGATTAATTTTTACCCTATAATAACTTAGAAGTTCATCTTAACATGCAATTTAATTTAAAAATGCTATATGAGCCTAGATATTTTCTAAACATATATTCAAATTAAAATAGGTAAATATCTATCTAATCCTATCATGCAATCTAAATGATATGATATGCCATGCAATTTTTTAAGATTTTTTTAAAATATTTTTTAATATGGAAATTATCTATATTAGAGATAAACCCACCTAATCTGCAATCAAATTTGAAATTAAAGATTGAAATATCTAAAAAAAGTCCCATGATCTCATGGTTTAAATTAAAGATTATCCTGATCTTTATGCACAATCAATTATCCAAATTTGAGTTGATATAATTAAAAAAAATGACATGATATTCTTTATGGATCAAATTAGTAATTAAATCAACCACATTTATCACTAACTTGGATATTGCCTAAAAGTCAATCGAATCAAATTATATAACAATATCTATCTGTAAATATAAATCAAAATTTTAAAATCCAATCGGATAGAAAGTTACCTAATTCAAATTCGCACGTAATCTCGATTCAAAATTGGATCGCAGTTGCGGATGAGGGTCGGCTCACGACCGGTTCGTGGTGAGGGTAAGAAGACCACCGATGCCTTCTCGATTCGACGATCGCTAGGCGCGCTTGGATAACCTGCAAAATTAAACTCGGTTTTGGCCGTGAGTATCGACAAGTTGGCGTGAAGCTGTCCTCCTTGCTATTGGTGGGCTGAAGACGTGTCAATGTTTGCTAATGGATGCCTTGGCTAGGCTGCCTTTTGGCTTTGCTAGGAGGACACCTAAGGAGCAGAACAACGACAACTGGATGAGAAAATTTGTAGGCCGTTAGTCAGAGCCTCCACCAAGCATTGCTAACAATGGGTGTCAACAAACGGCTGCTTTGACAAAGCTGGGATTTCAAGCCAACAAAAGCTGCTTTCACATGGGTTCAAGTGGCGATGAAGCTTGGTGAGGCTATACTTCTCAGTCATGATCAGGCGTGATCAATGCAGGGAAGAGAGCAATGTGGTTTCACCGGGACAAGGTGTCGGGATACTAGAGGGAAACAAATTCCTAAATATATGATGAGGTATTGAACAAAAACGAGAAACACATTCTAGGATCATGCCTAGAAAAAAACCTCGTATCACTGATCGCAAAAAACACACCATACGATGGAACGTGCCTTATTTGTCCACGGATTAAATGCTCCCTTTTGAGATTCAAGAGTACTTAGCAGATCGTTCTTGAGAGACAAAGTGTTGAGAAAATACAGTATTTCAGAGAGAAAAACGTCGTATTTTACTTTTTCTCTTTCTCAGTTGATAATTGACAATATCTTCTTATTGATATATATATACATACTATAATTTTAAATTGCTAAGAGCAATTATTATTTGCAATCGCCAGTTGTAATCTGCAACCATCTTATTCTCAAGTAATTGCTCAATGGGCCATGGGCTAGCTTAGCCCAACATGGGCCACCCAATAATAAAATAATTCACATAACCCATTATCTTCCACTCCCATATGATGGGCTAAGTGTAACTCTCTCTACAATGTTCATACTAGCAAATGATTTGTGCGACCAGAATACTATGAGAGCATGTTACCATACATTTGTTAGGAATATATAGTAGCTCATATCAGGCATGATCATTAAGAGTAAATCTTGTGTGATGTACCTTAGATCAATCGGTCATGTGTATATCTCTCTTAATCACTTTAAGTATTTATATATTGTATTCACAATTACATTTAAACATAATAATTATAATTGGTCGACCCATGAATACAAACAAAAAGTGACACCAACAACAAATTGATCTTCTTCTTTCCGCAAAACTCTCAATTTTAGTTCAATTTGCTTTTGTACAAATGTTCTATTAGATTGAATCAATTCATGATCATCGGCAACATTCTAAGATAGCAAACAATGAATAAAAATTTCGAATATAAGTAAGAGTTGTGAGGGTACTTGATCAAGGAACTTTTATCTTTAAGAATCTCACATAGCTTAAAAGTTGAGATAAAAAACTTTTGCTAACTCTTATTGGTTGTTTGATGTATACGTAGAATGAAATACGTATTATGGTATTAATTCATTTCCTGTAGAGCATTTGTTTTTGCATTAAATATCGTACAAATGATAGTTTAGACATGTCCAATATTTAACTTGAGTTCACAAATCTATTCTCCTTAAAGAATCTATCAAAACTCACATTTGGCATAAAAAACATATAAAGGAATATATGTGGGTTATTTTACTTTCAAATATAATAAATATTATGACCTCATTTTAATACTTAGTTAAGGTGACATCTATTTTTTAAACTTAAACTCTTAATTATCTCCCAAATAATAAGCTTAAAATTGTCTCATCTTTATTTCACACATAATGGATATAAATAGACATCCGGATCCCTAGAGTGCCAAAAATTGGCATAAATGGACAATTAAGTGCCAAAAGTTACAAAAGTGATACTTAAGTACCAAAATCGGAGCAAAATGGATTACTTATTGCCAATTCGGCCAAAACGCTGACGTGTCAATTTTTCGGCAAAGCAAGTGCAAAACGGCGTCGTTTTAGTGCTGATGTGGTAAAAAATTAAAATAAAAATTAATTAAATAATTTAAAATTAAATTTATTTAAAACATATAACAATAAAAATAAAAATGTTAAAAAATTAAAAAAATTAAAAAAATTTAATTTTAATTTTTAAAAAGGGAGGCTTAAGGTAAGAGAATGGTGATTGACAAACGAGATCTCTCTATGAGAGATGTTATCCATTTGACACACTATCATATTGAATTCATATCAATAAAGTTGAAAACACTTGTGACCATGGAAGGCTCTGTGTGTATATATGCAGTTCCCGCCATGATTCGGTGTTTGAGACTTTATGAGATATGATTGACTATTAAGAATTATCTCTAGATTAAGGTGCGCACATACAGTACAATTTCAATTAATATAGCCCAAGTGGGAAAATGTAAGAGTTTTCCTGATGTGGGCTGCATTAATTGACGTTGTAATTTACCGTTTTACGGGGTTTGGTCTAAGGTGAGATAGAATTTTTCTTAATTAGTCTAATATGGGGCTGGCTAGTATGGGCCGAGTTGAGCCTGACCCGTAATGAAGGGGTTTGGCTGGAAACTCTATAAATAGTGCTCAAGTCTCTCCTCTAACCATAATTTTTCACATGTATTCTCACATAAGGAGCATTTACCTAATGCTAAAGGTGAGGGGGGCCGCCTCATTGAGCCAGTAATACGGAGGGCAATAGAGGAGAATGACTTGCGCGTGGAACATCAGTTTCTGCTTCCGCTTTAAGAATGATGAATCCCAAAACAGATGCGTTAATCATTTTACTCAATTATGCATGTTCTTATTCTAGTTATGGAGATTTTGGGGTTGCGCAATTTGCATCCAATAGTAAGAACTAAGGCTGATTTTAATGTTACAAAGTCATATAGACTAAGCAAGGTTATAAAATTTAAAATTAAATTTATTTAAAACATATAAAAATAAAAATAACAATATTAAAAATATTAATAAAATTTAAAAAATTTAAATTTTTTAAAAAATTAATTTTAATTTTTAAAAAGGAAGGCATTTATTTAATTATTTATTATTTTCCGAAAATTAGACCAGGATAGTCGGTGACTGGAATTTCGTGCTGATTGTAATGGTGTGGTTAATTTTTGCAATTGAGTGTTAAATTATGCAAATTGAGTGGTGATTACAATTTTGAGTATTTAATTCAAAATTTGGAAATTTTGGTAATTATTTAGAAATTACCGAGTGACGGGTTTTGACGCCAAAAATGGTTTTAAAGACTATATCAAATAGTGGGATTTGAAAATGAAGTGTATCAGTTTTTCTGGTTCGAATTGATCGTGTACCCACACACGACTATTTTATCGTGTATTTTTAATACGAAGGAAATAGGCCTGGATGACTATTTTAATTGAGGCATTTGAGTGTAATGCATGGTGTCCTGGGCCGAGATTGAATGGTCGTGTGTTGGTTAAGAGAACCCGTCCCGAGTTGTTGAGATGGACGTGCCCCTATATGAGATGCCCTACCAATGGATGTCGGTCGTAGTAGATTCTGGACCGATGCTCATTTATGGAATGCCGTCGACGTAGTGACGTTGCCGTGCTCGATGGGGCGAGACAATGCCTAGCTACGCCAATAGACCGCCGAACTGCGAGTAGGCTGTGCCCGTGTGTGGCCGTGATTAACAATTGGAACACATGTTGAGTGAAATTGACGCACTGGATTATGGGACAAAAATGTGTGGCATGAAATGAGACTTGTCATAATGATTTGGCCCTATAATCGGGACCTCTTGTGTTGTGGAGATGAAAGTGTTGGCGTTCCAGTTGTTTGAGCATGAATACTGTTTATGTCTGTGATATGAACTGTACTGACCTGCAGGAAATATCTGAGACAATGTAAGTATTTGTGATTGTGTGACTGTGTGGTTAGGACGCCCTTAGGCATATTTCCTTCCTAGTCGGAGTTTTGGGGTTGAACTTGCTGAGATATTGTCTCATCCCGTCGTGGGCTCAAACTTTCCAGGTCCTTAAATGGTTGCTCCTCCAAAGCGTTTTGGTCGGCCCATGAGGGTTACCGAGCGGGTTTTCAGTTACCCCGATCCCGAAAGTCACTAGGTCTATGAATTGGTGGTGATCACTGTCTGGGTCGAAGAGGACCTATCTTATAGGGTACCTCATCGATTTAGAGCGTGGTTTCGCTACGGACTCAATGGCTTCAGAGTGGGTCCCTTGAGGAGTTTTGAAATCCCTGCTACGGTAGTTGATGCTACTTTAAATGAGGATGCAGCTGACCCTCCCAATGGTGTGGTGGAGGACCCAAAGCCCCCAGAGCTCGTGGAGATAGAAGAATCGACGAATGAGTTGGACTAGCTGGTCATGGGATGGCTTTGTTTTGAGGACTGATCTTTTGTAGACTCCTGTTTATAGACTAGTATTGTAAATAAACTAGTCAGTTATGTATAAAGTTGTGTTGTGGTTTGTGAAAATCGTGGCCTTGCTTTTCTATCCCATCTTTGTGTTGTCTGGTGATTTATTTATATGCTTTTGCATGCGCATTAAAATCAATGGGTTGGCGATGCGTCCTAGGACGTCGCACTTAAATTGACCACCGGGGGATGGACACGTGCTCGAGGATTGGGGTGTGACACAGGTGGCTAGACGGCGACCATGGTGAGCTCGATGGTGGCCAGGGCACATGGGAGGACGGCGGACGAGCGGGATGCGAGTAGGGTAGGCGGATGGCTTACGGACAGCGTGGGTCTCGCAACGGGCAAACGGGCGGCGAGGGGGACTTTGGTGGCAGTCGATAGGCTAGGGGGAAGGCTGGCTGGTCTCTCTTTGGTTTTCTAAGCTAAAAAATAATACAACAATGGATAAAGTGGCTTTAAGGAGAGAGAAGGAGCTGCTAAAGCTTGGGGGTCGCAATTGGCCTTAAAATCTTCACAAATATCCCCTTAGTACTCATTGCTTGCCCCCACCACTCTTGGCTGTTATCCTTAGCCATTTTCCTCACAAATCTTCCCTAACAAGCCTTGGTAGAAGCTAAAATGATGCACCCCCTTTGGGCCTACGAATTTTTGTACAATTTCCATCCAATTTTGATTCAATTCCCCTCCAATCGAGTTCAATTAAAGCCCCAAAAATTCAGCCAAGGTGCCATCGTCCTTCTTATGACTTTTTCTTGTCAATTGAACCAACTTGATTGCAAAAAATGCGACCAAAAACGGTCCCTCAAATTTTCCGGTCCAAAATAGCCTTACTTTGATTTTTCGCCGAAATCTTGGATTTGCAGAAAAATCTTCGGAGGATGAGTTGACGTTCCTAAAATGAATCGTGACATGATAGAACTCAGAAATCGGGTTTAAATTTGTAGTTAATTTCAATCGGACGCGATTTTAGGGTGACCTAACCTACTAGGTAGCTTTTATGAATTTTTAGTGTAATTGACCCGTGGTCGATTATTTTCGAGCCACATTGTGCATCTTCGACACATTGGCAACTCTCGGTTATCATAAAAATCTCGAGGTTTCAAATACGGGCACATGGTACAGAAATGACAGAAAAATCGATCTAATGCCGTTCGATAAAATTTTTGCAATCAGGTGGAATCACATACACACACTAATCACATACCTTTGTCGAATCGACCTATTTCTGGTCTCTGATCGATTTTGACGGTGCCGTAATGACCCTTGTAGATTAGCACAGTCAAACAATCGATTTCTAGTCGAATTATCAAGTCTGTTGCGTTAAAATCCCTTAACGACCTCACTAGATAGACTAGTTATCTCGTGAGTGATCAGTTCAGAGAAAATAACTATAGGCGCGTCGATGAAAAACTCAACTCATTCAATTGGAAACATAATCAGAAATTCGGGATGTCATACTAGATCTCTCCCTCCCTGCCTGTTTTACTTTTCTTTAGCTGATTTGGTCCTTTATTTTCTTTTTATTGCTTTGTTCTCATTTTGGAGAGCTTTTCTCTGTTAATTCAATTTAGATATAGAAGTTCCTCTCTTCCATTTCGAGGAGCTTTTCACCCGATCAAGTTTAGATTTGTGGCTTTTTGCATGTATGATTTTAGGGTTTTGCTTCTCTCGAGTTTTGTTGGTGTACAAGTCTAGTTTTGTAGGAGATTAAAAGAGTTCCATGAAGGTTTCGCTTTCACAAGTGTCAAATCTATGCGTGTTCAACCTTATTACTTTGAACAACGATGGTGTTGGGGACACCGAACCTAGACATGCACTATTAAAAGGAAAGACCATAGCAACAGATGGAAATCTCAGTGTATGCTCATTATTGAAGATAGATTCGGTGATCAACTGTCGATTCTAGTTTGAAGAATTTACAAATCTACTCTTTAAACGTATAACCCTTAATCTTGTTGCAATTATTCATCTTCTTATTTGTAGCATGCTTTGTTTTGGATTTGTCTAGGATTTATCTTGGTTTACAATTGATTTGCATTTCTCAATTGTATGTCCATAGAAATGAATAAAATATTTAATTAAAAAAAAAAAAAAAAACCGATAGCCTTTTCAGCTAAATGGGTTTGTCTTTAGACCCATTTCAACCCACATATAACTAGGTTTACAACTCAAACCCATTAACAAACCATTTATTAAAACTTGACTAGCCTTCGTATGACCCAACTCGTTGAATATGGGTTAAAAATCTAATTGGACTAAACACATTAAAAAATTGTAAATTGACTCGTGATACGGTACATAAGCACATTAAAAATTACAACCCCTCACTCTTCTTTATTAACTGTTGTTTTGTCAATGTCCACTTTGTCCATAATTTTTGTCTTGCTTTATATATCAAATGCACGATGTTTAGTTTGAGTGAGTGAATTCATTGCATACTCTTAAATTGTTGATTGAGTTGGTATTGACAATTCGCTTCCTATTTGTTGAGAGAGGCTAGAAAGAGTCATTAATAATCATGAATTAACCTTTCTTTGGATTTATGTATATGTAGCAATAATCATAGATTGATTTGGTAAGATTATGTGAAAATCTGTTTATTTGATAAAGATATTGTTTTGGATGATTTTGCTATTATTCAACCTATCAGTTTGTAATTGCCTAATATTATGGTTTTTTTAATCCTTATTAGAAATAGATCACAATGATAGATTTTAAGCAAAAGCCAAAAAAATATTGTAATTTTCTTGAAAAATACTTCTTGGAAAATATTTTCCAAGAAACAAACGGAGGCTTATTTTAAAAAAAAAATTATAAAAATTGTCCACTAAATTTGTCTTGCATGGAAGTGTTTTAGCAATACCATTTTAAAAAAAAAAAAAAATCATAACGAATAAGCTTTCTTAGGTTTAGTCAAATAGGTCGGGTATGGGTTGGGAATGGTTGGGATGGGTTGGGTATGTGTCAATAATTTTGTATTACGATAATTGGGTTTTAAATAGGTTAAATGAGTCGATTTAGCTCGGAGCATTTATAACCTAATCCAAATCTGACTCTATCCACCCGTTTGATAGGTCTAGGTATGAGTTGGTGGGCATGTTCGACTAGTCAAACCACTTTCCATGGACGCTGGGCTAGACGCCAGTGACTCTTGCCCAGTGTCAAGGTCGCTAAATGATCAAGGAACATAGAAAGCCCTAAATTGAAGCTACGTTAGTGAAATTAGGTGGAAAATTGCTCTGACGAGAACCTTCCAAGAATCTTAACTTCAATTTGCGGCTTCTTCAAATTGGATCAAAGTCAAAAGTTTTTGAAAAAATTGCCCAAGATTTTGTTGTCAGAATAAGCTGGTAGGTGAGCTTGGCACTTATTTTATACTAAGTTTGTAGCTTCATAACTTCATTTGAGACAAAACCCATTTGAAACCCTTTTTTAAGAATATGGCCTCACTTCATAGCTAAATTTGAAATTTTCCTCTTTTTTTTTTTTGGTGACCTAGGGAACCCGCGCACCGTACTAACATGGATAGCCCGAAAGGCCCGGGGTAATGGGGGGTAAACCTTGGGGGCAACACGTGCTAGCCACCACACATGTGCCACCGGGTAAGTCACCCTGCGACGCCCGGAAATCGAACTCATCCCCTTGCGTTAGGAGGAGAAGCTCGCCGCCAGCAGCGCCACCCAGGTGGGTGGTATTTTCCTCTCTTTTTGGTAGGCTTGTGAATGAGAAATGTTTAACACCGCATGTGACATCTTGATTTTTCGACCCTGTTTTGATTAAATGAAATGGGTTTTTCATTGACGCGCTTATAGTCTTTTTCTCTGAGCTGATCACTCATGAGATAACTGATCTACCAGGTGAAGTCGTTAAGGAATATAAACGCGACCGACTTGAGAATTCAACCATAAATCGACTACTCGACTGTGCTAATTTGCAAGAGTTAATACGGCCCTATTAAAATCGATCGGAGACCGGAAATATGTCGATTCGATAGAGGCATGTAATTAAATTGTGGGTGATTTCACTTGATTGCAAAATTTGCGTCAAATGACACTAAACCGATTTTTTTGTCGATTCTGTACCATGTGCCCATAGTTGAAACCTTGAGATTTTCATGACAACCGAGAGCCACCTATGATTTGAAAATGCACAATGTGGATCGAAAATAATTGACCACGGGTTAAACGTGCTAAAAATTTCTAAAAACTACCCAGTAGGTTAGGTCACGCTAAAATCGCGTCTAATTGAAATTAACCACGAAATTGAACCCGGTTTCAGGAATCGAAAGTTCTGGTATGTCACGATTTATTTTTAGGACATCGACTAAACATTTGAAGAATTTTCGGCAAGTTTGAATTTTTGGCGAAAAATCAAAATTCGGCGAAATTGGATTGGGAAATTCGAATGTGCTAAATTGAGTGCATTTTTGGCATTAAAGATGGATCAATTAGTGAGGAAGATTATGAAATTTGGTGTGGGCTCCCTCATCAGCATTTTGGCCATGAATTGGAAGCCATTTGGTGTGAGATTTGAGTTGATTTGGGAGAGAAACACATGAAATTCATAGGCCATGGGGGGCTGCAACATTTAGGCCCCATCCTCGGCTTATAGGAGAAGATTTAGAGGGGAAATGGCTACTGGTTTGTGGTTGAAGCTTGTGGGGCTTTGCTCTCAAGTGTTCGGATATTTATCCTTGACTTTTGAGGCCCTTTGTCCCCTTTCCAGTAGCATCTCTTCTTCCTCAACTTCTTTTCCCTCTTTGCTTGAGCCACCATTTCCAAAGTAGTAAAGCAATCACCAACCCTCACCGAACTGGCTAGCTCTCCTCTGATGTCGTCTAAGCTGTCACCCGTGCACCGCTTGCCTGCCTCTAGTCGCACCCATCCACGTCGTCCCGAGCCCGTCATCCGTTTGTGCCAGCGCTTGCCGAAGCCAGCCGTCTATCAGCTCCTTTGTCGGCCCGCCTGCAACCGCTTGTCCGCTGCTCCAACCCATCCCCGATGCCGCCTGACCGTCTTCGCCGTTCCCCCGCACCGTGGCTAGCCGCCTAGCCCTCTGCCCAGCCTTCAGTTTAGCCATAGAACTAAAGCCCAATAGCCAACCGTGAGGTTTGCTGGGCTTTTTCGGGCCTTCTTGGGTGTCGCCATAGGCTCGAGTCTTGCTCGTCTTTGCATCATTGTCACCGTGAACTCATCAGCTCGTTAAACCGATGAATTTACTTTTTAAGCCTTAATTAAGAGGTTAATTATGCTTAGGGAAGGGTTAGATTAGGCTAAGTGAGATTAGTGTAATTAGTTAGCTGGTTTAGTTAAATTAGATTAATTAGTTAGGCTAATTAGGTGGTTAGTTGATTTAATTAGTTAGTTTAGTAGGTTATGTACATTTAGCCTAGGTAGATTAATTTAAGGGATAAGTGCTGCAGAAGTCCTAAAACTTGTCACAAAAATGCAATTGAGTCCTAAAACTTGCAAAAAGTGCAATTAAGTCCTAAAACTTGTTAAAATGTTTCAATGAAGTCCTAAAATCGACGCCGTCAAATTTCCTAATTGAAAAAGCTGACGTGGCGCGGACGTGGCTTTTTTTAATCGTTTCTCTCTCCTACGTGGCGAATAGTTAAAAAAAAAATTCCGTTAAGAAATTTGACGGCATCGATTTTAGGACTCAATTGAAACATCTTGACAAGTTTTAGGACTTAATTGCACTTTTTGCAAGTTTTAGGACTCAATTGCACTTTCGTGACAAATTTTAGGACTTCTGCAGCACTTATCCCCTAATTTAATTAGTCCAATTAGGTGGTTATATTAGTGTATATAGCTTAATTAGTGATTTATTTAATTATTTTGTAATTTATTTAATTATTTATTAATTAGCAGAAATTATACTAGGATAATTGGTCATCAAAATTTCGTGCTGATTGTCGTGGTGTAATTAGTTTGTACAATTGAGTGCTAATTTATGCAATTGGATGCTGATTGATGATTTTTGATTTATTATTCCAAAAATATGAAATTTTGGTATTTAATTTAGAAAAATACCGGGTGTCGATTTTTGGCGTCGAAAAGGTTTTAAGTACTATATAAAATCGAGGAATTTTAAAATGGGAGAATAACACGCTTTATGGTTTGATTTGACCATGTGTCCACGCACAACTATTTTACCGGGTGTTTTTAATATGAAGAAAATATGCCAAACACGTTATTTTAATTGAGGCATTTGAGTGCAAAGCACGTTGTCCTTGGCCGGGATTGGATGTGCATGTGATTGTTATGAGAACCCGTTACGAGCTTTTACACTGGACGATGCTCCTTCGGGAATGCCCCAAGTCAATGGATGCTTGTCGCAGTGGAGGCTAAACCGATGCTCCCTCGGGAATGCCGTCTAGAGGTAGATGTTGCCATGCTCGATGGGGCTAGACGACACCCGGTTATATCGAATGACTGCCGACTGTTGAGTCGGTCATGGCCGTTGGGTTATAATTAATTGGAACGCTTGAATGATTGATATTGTCACGCCTCGATCCTCGAGCGTGCGCTCATCCCAACTTGGTTGATTAAATAGCAATGTCCCAGAACGCATCGCCGACCCATTCATTTAATATGCAAGCGGAAGCTTATAAGATATCTTAAGACAATAAAACAATGGGATAGGAAAATATGGCCAAATCTCAAACCTTTAAAAACAACCACACTTATATACAAACAACCAAAGTTGTATATATCACAATACAAGCACAAACTTCAGGTTCTACAAAAACTAGTTCAGAAAACAAAGTTTGCAAACAAGGGTGGGGTTTCAATCCTCCTCTAGATCCTCCTTTGGGTCCTCCTCCTCCTCAATGATCTCTCATTCTTCCATACCCCAGCTGGAGCCCACTGCTGAGTACTTCGGAGAGTCAGGATCATTACCAAGCTTGGGATCCTTTGCATCCACCACCAATTCACCCTTAGTATTTGTTGTACCTTCCCAAGCGCAACCTCCAAAACATACAAAGGTACATCAGATTTCGGTACAGAGCCCACCCTTTGTCCATCATGGTAATGGCAATACTACAACCGGTATTTATGGGGCACCTTTTGGGGTTCACCTATATCAACCCAGACGATGGATTTCACCAATACATATTTCGATCCTTTAGGGTGGTGGTGTATTGGAATGTGATAACCTATTTCTGTGATTTCTTCTGGTATACCAAAATGCTTAGGAGGAGCTGGAGGTACTGCCGTCTAAGGACCTGAAATGTTATCCCACACGGGGTGAGACGATGTCTCAACGAGTTCTACCCCCCAAGACCCGATTAGGAAGCAAATACATCGTAAAGGCTATCTAGACACAATCACGAGTTAGAGGACTTACCTTAGCCTCAGTTCCTTCTTATTAGACAATATAATTCAAACAATTATTCCACCAGATCGAATCATCAATCAATCGACTCAGTCAATTACATGTCACCACGACCTTCCCCTGGTCGGTACATTCAATACTATTTATAATGCCCTATTAATTCCCAAAGCTGAAAATAGATAGTATAGCTCACCCAAAGCTGATAATATAGTATACTATATATATATATGCTCGTCCAAAGCTGATAGTATGGTATACATATGCTTGTCTAAAACTGATAAATTTAGGTCCCCTGGCCAAAATAGTATACCACTCCAATCATATAGCTAATTTCTCATTTTTATCATACCCGATAAAAAAAATAGCCTTGTGTGGGTATACGGTTGGCTTTAGCCAAAATACCATAATTTCACCTCCATAAATCCCACCATTTTATATGGTCCACCAAAATATTTTTTTGGCGTTGTAAACCGATACTTGGTTATTTTTCAATTAATTACTGAAATTAAATCAATTTAAGAATAAATTTCAAAAATGCAATTCGTGCACATTCAGCACAATTTAAAGCTCAATTAAATAAACGGGTTGCACTAATGAAATCATTATAAAATTCCGGTCACCGACTATTCCGGTCTAATTTTCGGAAAATAAATAAATAATTAAATAATTACGAAAAATATTAAATAAATGCTAATAATACGACTTAGGCCCGGAAAAGCCTAATTGAACGTCGATACTGACCCGGAAAATTTCCGAATCACTCTAGATAAATACTAGAGCTTGTCTAGGCCATAATTGCACTAACTATCCACCTAACATGCATTGGTAATTAATTAAAATTCTCTAATCTAATCTAACTAACCACATAATCTAGCTTAACTAAAACTAATCAACCCTTAAGCGTAATTAACCTACTAAGTGAGGATTAGTGAGTTAAAGTCACTTGTTCGGCGATCCGATCGGCTCAAATCGTCGGGGACGCAATATGGTTCACTTTTCTCCAAAGCGGGCCTAACTTTCGTGGCCAGCAAAGTCCTCAAAATGGGCCAAACCCTTGTTGGAAAACCCACTGCTTAAGCTTCTGCTCTTGGCTAGAAAAGAGGACAACAAGCTCGGTTTAAGGTGAGGATGGACCGAGGAAAATTGAAAGGGTCAAACCGGGTTCAAGTAGGGACTCACGGTGGTCGGAGGTGGGCCAAACGGCTCTAGCATGGGTTGAGAAAGCAGCTGGGACGTTGGGACAGGCGAGGTTAACGTTGGGGTCGTGCGAGTGGCGTGGTGGCACGCGCGCAAGGCGGGGCGGCGAACGGCGATGGGCAGGGCTGTTTGCGGGCGGTTCGACGGTCTTGGCGGCGTCGAAAGCTCTTGCTGGTCTCCTCTGCAGAAATTGGTGCTCACAAGGCACAATGAAGAAGGAGGATGGGCTGGTCGACCGGCCTAGAGGGAAAGAGGATGGAGATGAGGGAGCAAGGGGCCTACCAAGCCTTCAAGTCCCTTTCATTGTCCCCTTAACCATTCTCCTCCACTAGTTGGCTTCCTAGGCCCAAATTTAGCCACCCATGCTCTCATCTAGAAGCTTGAATTGGTCCATAAGTCATGGTGGTAGGGGGCACACGAATTTGCTTAGAATTTCCTCTAATTGGACACTCATTCCTCATTCATGCTTAAATCAATCCAATTTGGCCTCTCAAAAATCAACTGACACCTCAATGATCAAATTGGTATTTTTCCTCACCAATCGATCCCTCTTGCATCCTAATTGCGTGATCAAAAAGGCCCTATGACGACTTTTTCCCAAAAAGTCTCGGTTTGTAGAAAAATTTTCTAAGACTGAGTTGACGCTCCTAGAATTAATTGTGACATGACAAAACTGTCAATTTCTGAAATCGGACTCAAATTCACGGTTAATTTCAATTTGGCGCGATTTTAGCGTGACCTAAGTTATCAGGTAGCTTTCAAAATTTTTTAGTGCAAATGATTCGTGGTCGATTTTCTTCGAGACACAATGAACCCACTTGACACATTGGTGACTTTCGGTTGTCGTGAAAATCTCGTGGATTCAAATACGGACACAGGGTACCAAAATGATAGAAAAATTAGTCTAGTGCCGGCTAATGAGAATTTTCCAAATTAATGGAGTCACCCATGTTCAGCCATACATCTTAGTCGAACTGACCTATCTCTGATCCATGATCGATTTTTAACTGTGCCATAATGCTTTCTAAAGATGAGCACGGTCGAATAGCCGATTTCTAGTCGAATTCTCAAATATATTGCTTGGAAATTCCTTAATGGTTTTCCCAGATAGTCTAGTTATCTCGAGAGTGATCAGCTCCGAGAACAGCCTTACAGGCGCGTCGATGAAATACCCGATTAATTTAATTGAAAGCAGAAGTGAAAATTTGGATGTCACAAATATAGCCGTGCCTGATTATGAGACAAAATTTTGTAGTACGGAATTGGACGTGTCATAACAATTTGGCCTTATAATTGGGACCCATGTGATTGATTGATTTATGAAAGTGAAGCGTTTCAATTATTGAATACATTTACTGTATGCTTATGCTATATGAATGGTACTAATGTGCAGGGAGGTGCTGAGGCGAGGTAAGTTTTATTTGATGTGTGTTTAGGTTGCCTCTAGGTGTGTTATCTTCCTAATCGGGGTTTAGGGTATAGATTCGTTGAAACATCGTCTCGCTCTATCGTGATTTACAATTTTCAGGTCCTTAGATGGAGGTGTGCCTAGTTCGTTTTGGGTGGCCGCGAGAGGCCGATACCGAGTGTACCATCTTCCCTTTTCCCGGGAATCCTTGGACCTGCGAGCTCGTCGTGACCACGATCTGGGTCGATGAGGGCCAACCTCAGTTAGTACCCCATCGATTCAAAGCGTGATTTCTTCGTGGGCCTAACGGGGTTCGGGAGGGCCTCGTGGATGGTTTCGACGGACCTGCCGTCGAGGGAGAGGGTGAGGTGGCACTCGATCCTATTGTGGACGCTGATGTCATAGCTGATATCGCAGCGAACTAGTTGCCTGAGGATGAGCAGGAGCTCGAAGTAAAGGAGGTAGCTGACCCTCTAGACCTCGACATCCCCGACGGTGTCGTGATAGACCCGGATCCCAAGTAGGAGGGTCCGGGATAGGGTTAGCTTGGTAGTCCTTTTTGGATCTTGACCTCCTATATAACTTTGTAGGACTGACCTGGTTTGTTTATAAAGTGTGTTTGGTTTAAATTGGTTGTCCTGTTTTTCTATCCCATGTTTGTTTGTTGTCTGGAGATTGTTATTTTGCTTATGCATGTGCAATAAAATGAATAGGTCGGCGACGCGTCCCGGGAATCTTGCAATTTGATCGACCACCGAGTGATGTGCGCGCGCTCGAGGTTCGGGGCGTGACGCCACAAGTGGAAATCTATCTATCTTGCTTCTTTTTCTCTACCTTTTGTGTTCCTTTTTGTCTCAACAAAATATTCGGCACATGCATTTGCAATCTGAAGGTAATAATTTAATGAGAATAAGAATTGGCTCTTATGATTACGACAGTATCGTAGAGAATTTAACGTATGAATAGGTCGTACAATTCAATCTACGACTCTTGTGGTCTTCTCTTGACAGCGAAGTTATGTGGCGTCGCTCTAGAAGGACGAATAAAGAAACGAGTTGACTTGTACCTTTCAAATGCATCGCACATAATTCATGGGTCCCCTTTCCTATTTTAAAATTTTCGCTCATTTCGATATTTTGTTATTTACATGATAGTGTGTCCATAAATTATGTGGAAAGGAAGAAAAGTATAGGATGGTGGCTAACGATCAACGAGTCCGTTTTGGAGGGCTCTAGGTATGAACTCTTGAAAGCGTGGGATGAATAGCTAAATTAATTAGGCCATTCATATCTATAAATACCCACCAGATGAGTACTCTTCACCACCAACAAGAACTCAAGCTTCTGCATTAAGCTGAGCATCCCTAGTAATCCTTTCAAATACTGCATAATTCGTCTTCTTCATTTCTATCGATAAAATGGCCATTACTTGCTACACTCAGGAGTTCAAAACTCCAATTGCTCCATCTAGGATGTTCAAGGCTTTGATTCTTGATTCACACAATCTTATGCCCAAGATCGTTCCTCAGGGCATCAAGAGCGTCGAGTTTATCGAGGGCGATGGAGGAGCTGGAAGCATTAAGCAAACCAACTTTGCTGAAGGTTAGTCTTGACGCGAACTCACTTTCATACTTATCATATAGATGTGTTTTCTTGAATTGAAATTCAGTTAATGTGTTAACTTAAATGGGTGATATTGCAGGTGGTCATTTGAAGTAGTTGAAGCACAGAATTGATACCATTGACAACGAAAACCTCGTGTGCAAGTATACTTTGATCGAGGGTGACGTAGTTTTTGACAAGATCGAGTTCGTTGCTTACGAGGTCAAGTTTGAAGCTTCAAGTGATGGCGGATGCATGTGCAAGATGACCAGTGAGTATCACACTAAGGCAGGTGCCGAGCTCAAAGAAGAGGACATCAAACAAGGCAAGGACAAGGCCATGGGATTATACAAAGTGGTCGAGGAATACCTTTTGGCCAACCCCGATGTCTATGCTTAAAATGTTTTCTTTGTGCTTTAATGTGTCGTAATTTCCCATATTTTAGCTTTCGTGTTTGTCTTGTTCCTCTGCTGCTTCAAGTCCGATAAGAGTCACGGAAAGATTTCTTGTATTTTCATATTTTATTTATAAGGAAAATATTGTCATTTGAATTGACATTTAGTTGAAATAAAGAATGCAATAGTGCACTGATTATCCGGAAGCGGTCGATATCTTTTGGAGAGTTACCACTATCAGGGACAGTTGGGCATTCTTCTCTCCGGAAGCTGTCGATATCTTCTAGAGAGTTACCACTATCAGGGACAGTTGGGCATTCTTCTATGGTACGATTTATTGAGGAAGCTCCCGGTCTCCGTTGGTGAGACTCTCGGTGATCGACGTCTCGGTGTAGTCTCGGCAAAGGTAGCAGCAGCTCGGTGACAGCAGGAACGTCACGGCAGTGCAGTGATTGTGGAAAACACTGGGCACGGCTCCGGGAAATTGGTTAGCAACACCTTCGCGGAGCGAACATAGAGAAGGCGAGATCCGGCCCAGGGAAAGGGGCGTCAGTTCATGTCGCAGCCGATGAGAACTGGAGCAGACGCGTGGACAGTAGTAACCGCAGCAAGTAATTCGACAGTGATCGTCAACGATGGCTTTTCTCTCGAAAATTCTCCCTTTTCTCTATGGACGTGTGTTGTCCTCTTCTTTTTGGCGTGTCATGTCCCGGAGGAAAGAGACCCCATAAATCCAGTAAAAGAGAATCCTCCGTTCCTTGACCGAAACTCTGTCTTTGGATTTTCACCTCTTGGACTCTCGTTTTTGACTTTTCCTTTTGTTGGTGTTCTCTTCAGCCCTGCACTCCGCTTAGCAATTAATGCGAAAGAATCGAACTTCATCGGAATTCTTCCAAACCTGGGTTAGGGAGTGTTGAGCGTTGACAAGCCACGGATGGGAGGGAGTAGACGCTGAATTGACGCCTAGGACCGCCTTGAGAATACCAAAGAGAGAGGAGTGCCGCCGGTGCCCTTACGAATTGCAAGAGAGCGAGCGTTCCACGTTGTGGCCTGAAAGACGTGAACGTGCATGAAAGACGCGAACGTGGCCCCTCTCCCTGTAATGGCCGTGTCTTTCAACGTGTGTGGCCCCTCATTCTTGTGTAAGCAATTGTCAAAGACTAAGAGCTCCTTTTATCGTGTGAAATTAGGTCTAACCCTTTCTTATGAGGACACATTTCTGCCTCATAGGCTCAAGTTGAGCCGTTCAACTAAGCTTAAAGTCCCTTTAGTTAAAGTTCAAATTAATCACATGGGCTCAATTAAATAAATTCCAGCCTTAATTATAGATTCAAATCAAGCACAGAAACTCTCCATCTTATGTGAATTTCGGCCATTATATTGCTCTCTACATGCTTGACTGGATTTCGCTGTGCAAATAATTCAATTAAGTTCAAAGCCTGATATTAAATCCATCCACCGCCGGTCCGATGCAATTTATGAGGCTATCTATTACTAATAATGCAAATGCTCCTAAAAAAACAATATGCCATGCAATTTAATTTTAATATTTTTGTTTAGGGTCTAAATATCAATTCCTATTTATCTATGCAACTATTCCTAAATAGTGAGTCAAAGTTTAGGTGTCGACAACTGTCACTCCAAATCAAATCAAGGTTTTGAGGATAAGAGATGTGTACCCAGGATGGTTTCATTGTTGGATCGCCAAATCAATCATCAACCTTTGTGGTCCCTCTTTTCCTGTGCAAGCAATTGTCAAAGACTAGGAGCCCCTTTTATTGTGTAAAATTAGGTCTAACCCTTTCTTATGAGGACAAATTTGGGCCTCTCAACTAAGCTTAAAGTTCCTTTAATTAAAGTTCAAATTAATCACTTGGGCTCAATTAAATAAATTCCAACCTTAATCATAGATTCAAATTGAGCCCAGAAACTCTCCATTTTATGTGTATTTCGGCCATCATATTGCTCTCTACATGCTTGACTGGATTTCGCTGTGCAAATAATTCAATTAAGTTCAAAAACTTTAATTAAATCCATCCACCGCCGGTCCAATGCAATTTATGAGGCTATCTATTGCTAATAATGCAAATGCTCCTAAAAAAACAATATGCCATGCAATTTAATTTTAATATTTTTGTTTAGGGGCTAAATATCAATTCCTATTTATCTATGCAACTATTCCTAAATAGTGAGTTAAAGTTTAGGTGTCGACAATTGTCACTCGTTTCTTCTGTGCAGATCAAATCAAGGTTTTGAGGATAAGAGATGTACGGTTGTACCCAGGATGGTTTCATTGTTGGATCGCCACATCAATCGTCAACCTTTGCCTGTCCACCAAGTCCTCATGCGAGCTTCGCTCCACCGCATTCCATTTTATCTCAATAAAATATTTGGCACATATATTTGCAAACGGAAGGTATTGATTTCCTGAGAATGGGAATTCGCTCTTATGATTACGACAGTATCATAGACATTTTAACGTATGAAGAGGTCGTAGAGTTCAGTCTGCGACTCTCTTGGCCTTCTCTTGACGGCGAAGTTATTTGGCGATGCTCCAGAAGGAGGAATAAAGAAATGAGTTGACTTGTACTTTTCAAATGCGTTGCACATAATCCATGGGTCCCCTTTCCTATTTTAAGATTGTCGCTCATTTCGATATTTTGTTATTTACATGAAAGTGGGTCCATAAATTATGTGGAAAGGAAGAAAAGTATAGGATGGTGGCTAACGACCAACGAGTCCGTTTTGGAGGGCTCTCTAGGTATGAACTCTTGAAAGCGTGGGATGAGTAGCTAAATTAATTAGGCCATTCATCTCTATAAATACCCACCAGATGAGTACTCTTCACCACCAACAAGACCTCAAGCTTCTGCATTAAGCTGAGCATCCCTAGTAATCCTTTCAAATACTGCATAATTCGTCTTCTTCATTTCTATCGAATAAAATGGCCATTACTTGCTACACTCAGGAGTTCAAAACTCCAATTGCTCCATCTAGGATGTTCAAGGCTTTGATTCTTGATTCACACAATCTTATGCCCAAGATCGTTCCTCAGGGAATCAAGAGCATCGAGTTTATCGAGGGCGAGGGAGGAGCTGGAAGCATTAAGCAAACCAACTTTGCTGAAGGTTAGTCTTGAAGCGAACTCACTTTCATACTTATCATATAGATGTGTTTTCTTGAATTGAAATTCAGTTAATGTGTTAACTTAAATGGGTGATATTGCAGGTGGTCATCTGAAGTACTTGAAGCACAGAATTGATACCATTGACATCGAGAACCTCGTGTGCAAGTATACTTTGATCGAGGGTGACGTAGTTTTTGACAAGATCGAGTTTGTTGCTTACGAGGTCAAGTTTGAAGCTTCAAGTGATGGCGGATGCATGTGCAAGATGACCAGCGAGTACCACACTAAGGCAGTTGCCGAGTTCAAAGAAGAGGACATCAAACAAGGCAAGGACAAGGCCATGGGATTATACAAAGTGGTCGAGGAATACCTTTTGGCCAACCCCGATGTCTACGCTTAAAATGCTTTCTCTGTGCTTTAATGAGTTTTAATTTGCCATAGTTCAGCTTTGGTGTCTGTCTTGTTCCTCTGCTGCTTCAAGCCCGATATGGGTCATGAAAAGATTTCTTGTATTTTTATATTATATTTATAAGGAAAAGGTTGTCATTCGATTTGAGATTTAGTTGACCTAAAAAATGCAACATTGCACTTATTATCCGAAAGCTGTTGATATCTTCTAGAGAGTTACCACTTTCAGGGACAGTTGGGCATTCTTCTGTGGTACGATTAATTGACGATTTTTGTGACCATCACCGTCCAAATATACGTAGTTAGTGTTGATTTTTTAGCAAGTTTAGGACCGGATTGGCTGTCCCTAGTTATCTTTAACGACATGAGGAGAGGCAACGGGCAATAACTCGGTGTTGACGATCGTTAGGAATAGTCGTTACCATCTTTAAGGATGACTTCGTTTGATGCATGTTGCCAAATAAACATGTCAATATTTGAAACTCAAAACAGGTTTTTGCATTCCAAAATTAGAAAGGAGTAACTAGATTTTTCACTTGGGAGGAATCTATCCCTTTGAAACATACATCGAAAACAATGTGTTTTTCTAGATTTTTAATATGGAGGGGTTTCCAATACGTTAAGTGTTTCCATTTTTTGAAGTTATCAGAATTAATAAATTTACATGGGAAATTACAAGTTCAACCATTTAGAAGAAATGATGATGCCCCAGCAAATTTAGATGACATGTACAGTCATCCCATTGTTACTACGGCCAGGTCATAGGTGACTAGTGTCACCTATTGCAAATGTCATTTTCAATCAAACAAGTGACAAACATTGTGCCGGTGGATAAATCGACCCCAAGATAAAATTCTATTCTTAGGGTCAACGTATAAACCATGAATGTGAAAAATAAAAATTACAGAAGTAAATTTCCCAGATGTGGGGGTCAATCCAAGGCGTGTGTCATGGTATGACTCGGTCAAGTTTATTGGAACAAAATGAAGCAATTAATGTGAATTTGACTTGATATTTTTCGAATCCACCGCCCATAATTCACATGTTCTTTCTATTCTAAGGTTGTCACTACATTCATGATGGCTCCACCCTATGTGGAAAGGAAGAAGAGTACAGGATGGTGGCTGATTAGTCCATTTTGGGGGTGCTCTTAGTATGAACATCGAGGGAGCGCGTTGTTGTCACCGCACATGACCTACAAAGGCCGAAGAAGGAGGAAGGAAGAAGAAGACGGGAGGAAGAAGACAAAGGATGAAGAAGACAAGAGGGACAGAGGCCGGGTTGGGTCACGCGGGTTGGGTAGCGGGGGCCTGCGTGAGGGAAGAAAGAGGGAAAAGAGGGGGGCTGGGCGCAAAGGCCCAGCCCCGATGGGCCGCCTCTCTTTTTGTTTTGTTTTGTTGTTTTTATTATTTATTATTTATTATCCGAAAAAAAGGGAAAAATACATAAATGAAGAAACTAAAGCCTAATTAAAACCTAATCAAAATTGACGTGTTAACAGCTGCCCCTCTTTGAAGGTGAGCTCACAGAGATTGCATTCAAAGACAAACTGTTACCTAAATTTTGTCCATGTACATGCAGTAGATTATATCCTATTTGGGACCTATTGTCATATGCAGAAAAAGAGCAATATAACATTACACATACTAAGATTGGTAAGAAGATACCTATCGTTACTTACCAGGAATAGGTGAGATAGGGTGCGAACCATGAGTTTGGCAAGTATCAGGGCATCATCTTACTTGGTGACGTGAGGAGGTTGCTTTTCCAAGACTCGAACCTCTCTTTGGTTGCCTTGATGGGAAATTGCTTTTCCAGGACCCAAACCATTTTTCAATCGCCTGTTAGAGTAATAACTTGTTTGTCTAGGACTCAAACCTTTCTTCGGTTGCCTTGACAGGGAATTGCTTTTCCAGGACCCAAACCATTCTTCGGTCGCCTGTTAGAGCAATAAGTTGTTTGTCCAAGACCTCAACCTTTCTTCGGTCGCCTTGACGGGGAATTGATTTTCTAGGACCCGAACTATTTTTCGATCGCTTGTTAAAGCAATAAGTTGTTTGTCTAGGACCTGAACCTTTCTTCGGTCACCTTGATGGGGAATTGATTTTCCAAGACCCGAACCATTCTTCGGTCGCCTGTTAGAGCAATAAGTTGTTTGTCTAGGATCCGAACCTTTCTTCGGTCGCCTTGATAGGGAATTGCTTTTCCAGGACTCGAACCATTCTTCGATCGCCTATTAGAGCAATAAATGGTTTGCCTGACCTTTCTCGGGAGATGCACTGACCTTTCTTGGGGCATCTGTTTGTGGGGTGCTTGATCCTCTGTCAAGGACATCAGTTGATTACCCGACATTTCTCGAGGGATGCGCTAACCTTTCTCAGGGCATCTGTTTGTGGAGTGCATGATCCTCTGTCAAGGACACTGATAAGTTACCCGACCTTTCTTGGGGGATGCACCGACCTTTCGCAAGGTATCTGTTTTGGAAGATACCTAGACATTCACAAGCATTAAAAGAGTACCTGGATATTCACAAGTACTAACTTGGAGGATACCTGGTTCTTCGCAGGCATTGAAGGGGTACTTGGATGATCATAAGTACGAATTCTGGAGAGTGCTTGGACATTCGCAGGTGTTAAAGGAGTACCTAGATGATCACAAGTACTAGATGCTGGAAAATACATAATTGCTTGCAGGTATTGAAAGAGTACTTGGATGATCACAAGTACGAACATTGAAGGGTGCTCGGACATTTGCAGGCATCGAAGGGGTACTTGGATGATCATAAGTACGAACTCTTGGTAGATGGAATATCGAGGATGTACCTGAGATATTCGTGAGGGTCTCCCGCCTCTTGGTAATGGGAGTATCGAGGATGCGCCTTGCATATTCGTGAAGGTCTCCCACCTCCTGGAAATTGGGAATATTGAGGACGTGCCTCGCATATTCGTGAAAGTCTCTCACCTCCTGGTAATTGCGGAATATTAAGAACGTGCCTTGCATATTTGTGAAGGTCTCTCACCTCTTAGTAATTAGGGAATATTAAGGATGCGCCTCGCATATTCATGAAGGTCTCCCACCTTCTGATAGTTGGAATATCGAGGACGTACCTCGCATATTTGTGAAGGTCTCTCACCTCCTGGTAATTAGGGAATATTAAGAACGTGTCTTGCATATTCGTGAATGTCTCTCACCTCCTAGTAATTAGGGAATATTTGAGGACGTGCCTTGCATATTCGTGAAGGTCTCCCACCTTCTGGTAGTTGGAATATCGATGACGTACCTCGCATATCCGTGAAGGTCTCTCACCTCCTGATAAAGGGGAATATCGAGGACACACCTAGGATATTCGTGAAGGTCTCTCACCTCCTAGTAAAGGGGAATATTGAGGACGTACCTGGGATATTCGTGAAGGTCTCTCACCTCCTAGTAAAGGGGAATATCGATGACGTACCCGAGATATTCATGAAGGTCTCTTACCTCCTGGTAAAGGGAATATTGAGGACGTGCCCCGCATATTCTTGAAGGTCTCTTACCTCCTGTAATGGGGAATATCGAGGACGTTCATCGCATATTCGTGAAGGTCTCTCACCTCCTGGTAATAAGAATATCGAGGACGTGCCCCGCATATTTGTGAAGGTCTCTCACCTCATGGTAATGGGAATATCGAGGACGTGCTCCGCATATTCGTGAAAGTCTCTCACCTCCTAATAAAAGGAATATCAAAGACGTACCTCGGATATTCTTGAAGGTCTCTCCCTCTTAGTAATGTAACTTTGAATGCAGCATGAGACTTACCTGGATGGCTGCAAGTACTTAGAAGGCAAATGGGATAACTAGACAGTCACAAGTATCTAAACTCTGAAGACAACTTGGACAAGTCGATTGTCGATAAGAGAGTACCTAGACAGTGGGAAGTGCCTAAAGACAATCTAATCTCTGAGAGTATGTTTGCTATTTGCACAATATGCACACATGATTGTATATGATGTACATTCATGAGTTCAAATTGGATTCATGCATGATAATTTTGTCGGTTGTGTATCATATGAGTTCCATTGGGGAAAATTTTAACAGACAACCTTCATTTAGAATGTAGATGTCTTGAACATGCCAGATGAGGGACTTTTAGTCTGAAAGGACTTTCCGCTCACTCTCATGGGAAAGACTGTTTTATCCTAACCATTGATGCATGATTTATAAGAACCACACTATCTCCCTGTCATCATGTTAGTAGGGGTCTGAGTATTCTCGCAAGCAGTACGACTTTACCAATATGAGAGGTTTTCGTCGGGACTATAATATAAGCTTGGTCAACGACTTATCCAAGGGGACCATCAACATCTAGGCTTTGTGAAAAAGATGCTACATGATCATCTCCGAGTTTACCAGTCAAGAACCTTGCGAAAAGAGATAGAATGATCTTGCTTGTACTTCTTTGAGTGATGCTTATAAACATATGAAATCTTACGTTAATTGAAGTACCCTAGTTTGAAGAGACTTTTACAATGGGATGCAATGTAGGCTTGACTCACGTGTGAAAGGGTGAGAGCTAGTGATTGTCTTGGCATTTATCATCGGTCTTTCTTCTCACTATCAGATGGAGGCTCTATCAATCGAACCATAACAGCAACTTTTCTTGGGAATACAAATGGTTGTATTTTTTGTCTAGGGGCATTGGCCTTGCTTTTACTAGGCACACTATTTTTTTTGCCCCTACTTTTCATTTTCTCGTTTATGGGCATTGACCTTGCTTTTACTAGGTACATTGCTTTTTCATGCCCCTAGTTTTTCATTCTTGTTGCTTGAGGAACTGATCTAGGCAAGTTCAAGCAAACATCGTTGTTAGACTGTTGAGTCTTCATCTTTTGCTGGCACTCTTGGTTATGTTGCTTGAATGACAGTAACTTCTAATTGGGTTGTACAATGAATACAAGTGCGTAGAGAAAGAATTGCTCTTCGTCATTCTAGGGCACTTAAATTAATGCGAGTGTTCGTATGCAATAAAGACACCCAAAGATTGATGTAAGTGCGAGCAAGAAAATTTATATCCCTCTTCTCACCTTGTGATGCTGCTTCGTCTTCGACCTTGCCCCAGTGTAGGGTGGTTCTTGACAGGGGTATGAGAAAAGCTTCATCAGTGTATGGGGTTCAAAAGGGGGGTAAGCAATGAAATGTCTCTCACTGTTTGGGTTATCGTACCATTCACGAGAGAACTCTTTACTCTACAGCCATGGAATCTTTTGCACTCATCTCACAAGTGTATAGATGGGGGGCTGTGTGTAGGATATGGCTTGCCTTTCATCATTTTGATGCACCTCATCCAACATGCTTAATTAATCTTGTATTCTTCATTCAATTGTCTATTTTGATAATCCTCAGTGGAATCAGTGACTTAGACAGACAAAATCATCATGCAAAATTCATTTGGAAATGGCATACATCATTTTAAATATGATGGAGCTTGTACTCTCAAAGCAAATGGTTTTTGCTCAAAAAAGACCTTATTGGCAGCATTAGGGGTTAACAGAATGGTGTTTCCAAATATGTTAAATTTTGAACATCAAAAGGGTTATTCATAAAAGGGTTATTTACAAATGGGTGTTGATGAGTTGTCCCTATTAAGTAGGGAAATGACACGAGAAGAATCAGTTGGGGTTGGGAATCTGATTATCGATCTGATGAGTGCTTCTGTTTTGGCCATTTGGCGATACTTGAGATGCCATTTTTCTTGGGAGAGCTCATCAAGGTCTGACATGCCTCTCATTGATTTGTTTTCCACATCTTTGACAGTCAGGTGATCCTGCAACAAACAAGAGGGAATGTGTTAGTCATGAACTCTTTCAGGAGTCGAATAATTGGAAGAGATACAACTTTACCCTTCACTAGTTTGCAGATGATTGGATGGACCTGAAGTGAGAGAGGGACACGAAGTCCTACGTCCCTTACTTCATTAGGTCAATTATTCTCTGAATTGGCTCCTGGATGACATGTCATTTTACACGAAGTCAGGTGAATTCGATACGGGTCATTTCCATATACTAGCTTAGCCAGCATTGATTTGCCAAACCTAACCATCAAGTTTGGCTCTTGAATCCCGATGCTTTCTGCCGATAGGGAATATATGTTAAAAGAGAGTTCAAAGAGATGGAGTATTGGAAATGATACCAAATTATCCTTCTCCAGAGTTCGTATTTGCTGACTCCTAGGGATCTCTGAATGTTGATGACAACCTTTTCATCTTAACACAATTCGACATCTCTTTTGAATGGCCCTCCTCATTTACGGCCATGTGTAGTTGTTGATTCATCTTCAGTGTCTTCCCCCTGCGGAATTTTTCATTTGCCTTTGATCATATGAACATTAGCAGCATTGGGTAAAGTCATGTACCTCAAGTTTCCATGAAATCCTATGTTTCTTGGCTTGTCAAAGCTGGAAGTCCCATCAATGAACTCGCAACATCCTACATGCTTCAAGTTTGATAGTATGCTTGTGCCCATTACGTCCCATCCTTCATCTCCTGTAGATAGAAGAGAGAGGACGTCATTTCCGACATTACGTTCAACGAATAAGACTTACCCTTTTTTGAAGCGGGATGATCCTTTATGTTTGCCCCCGCTTTCTTGGAAGGGTGTCTTTGAATTTGACGAGTTCACATGATGTGCCAGCTTCAAATGCCTCCTATCACACTAAGTCAAAGGGGATGATATTATGAGATACGAAGTGAGTGAGTCAAAAAGACAAACATGATTAAATCTAACATCTTGTTTTGACGAAAGCTTTTGGTAATGAAATATTTTTTGTTTTCAAAAGTATATGTCTTTGGAGGGAAGAAAGCATGAGGAGGCCTAGCCCTCAGTATTCTACTTAGATGATATTTTTTTTCATGGTTGGATAGCATCACCGGGCTGGTTTGGGATACTACCTCATGCTTTCAAAACAAAATATTATAACTGTACATTAGATTACTGGAATGGAAAAACCAACAATAACACACTAGAAAAAATAGAAAACATAAGATTATAACACAACTAGAACCCATGAAAACTCCTACGAAAAGGGGCACTTCGATAGTGTTAGTCTTGAAATCAAGCGCTTTTGAGTTCCTTGCCTCTAGTAGACTCGAAGTATTTGCATGAGAGGACCACTTCATTGAAGTTACGGAAGTGCAACCCATGCAACCAACAACGATGCTTGTGAGGTAAAGCTCTTATGAATAGCTTTATCATTTCTTCTTCGGCCAGTTGAGGGTAGGTTTGCATCATAAAAGCCTCCCACCTCCTTGCATATGCTCGAAAATCCTCTATTGGTCTTCTTCTGAAGTGAACCAAGTTCTCGCAAGGCAGTTCAGTTCCAACCTGGCTTTGATACTGATGCAGGAATGCGGAAGACAGGTCATTCCAATTCCTCATGAGGTAGATATTGGTCGTGATGAACCATTGCAATGCAAACCCTGTAAGACTTTCTTGGAAGGCCTGAGTTGTGAATGATATCGGGCTGTAGTGCCAACTCATTTTTGCATGGAAATATTACAAGTGAGCCACGGGACAAATTGTGCCGTTATACTTGTGGAGATTAGGTGTCCACGTTTCTTTGGGGATCATGATCCTATGAGGGCAAGACAGGCCTGCTGTGTCTTGGTTAGGCCACTGATTTTCCCATTGCACATTCATTGCGGTGGTGAACTCTGCTGCTTTAGGAAAGCTGGACTCTCCCAAAATCATCTCATTGCTTTCTTCCGGGTCAAAATCTTCGATCGAGGATGAGGTCGTAGAGTACAATCTGCGACTCTCTTGGCCTTCTCTTGACGGCGAAGTTATTTGGCGATGCTCCAGAAGGAGGAATAAAGAAACTAGTCGACTTCTACTTTTCAAATGCGTTGCACATAATCCATGGGTCCCCATTCCTATTTTAAGATTGTCGCTCATTTCGATATTTTGTTATTTACATGAAAGTGGGTCCATAAATTTTGTGGAAAGGAAGAAAAGTATAGGATGGTGGCTAACGACCAACGAGTCTGTTTTGGAGGGCTCTAGGTATGAACTCCTGAAAGCGTGGGATGAGTAGCTAAATTAATTAGGCCATTCATCTCTATAAATACCCACCAGATGAGTAGTCTTCACCACCAACAAGAACTCAAGCTTCTGCATTAAGCTGAGCACCCCTAGTAATCCTTTCAAATACTGCATAATTCGTCTTCTTCATTTCTATCGATAAAATGGCCGTTACTTGCTACACTCAGGAGTTCAAAACTCTCATTGCTCCATCTAGGATGTTCAAGGCTTTGATTCTTGATTCACACAATCTTATGCCCAAGATCGTTCCTCAGGGCATCAAGAGCACCGAGTTTATCGAGGGCGATGGAGGAGCTGGAAGCATTAAGCAAACCAACTTTGCTGAAGGTTAGTCTTGAAGCGAACTCACTTTCATACTTATCATATAGATGTGTTTTCTTGAATTGAAATTCAGTTAATGTGTTAACTTAAATGGGTGATATTGCAGGTGGTCATCTGAAGTACTTGAAGCACAGAATTGATACCATTGACATCGAGAACCTCGTGTGCAAGTATACCTTGATCGAGGGTGACGTAGTTTTTGACAAGATCGAGTTCGTTGCTTACGAGGTCAAGTTTGAAGCTTCAAGTGATGACGGATGCATGAGCAAGATGACCAGCGAGTACCACACTAAGGCAGGTGCCGAGCTCAAAGAAGAGGACATCAAACAAGGCAAGGACAAGGCCATGAAATTATACAAAGTGGTCGAGGAATACCTTTCGGCCAACCCCGATGTCTACACTTAAAATGCTTTCTATGTGCTTTAATGAGTTGTAATTTCCCATAGTTCAGCTTTCGTGTCTGTCTTGTTCCTCTGCCGCTTCAAGTCCGATATGGGTCATGAAAAGATTTCTTGTATTTTTATATTATATTTATAAGGAAATGGTTGTCATTCGATTTGAGATTTAGTTGACCTAAAAATGCAACATTGCACTTATTATCCGAAAGCTGTTGATATCTTCTAGAGAGTTACCAATTTCAGGGACAGTTGGGCATTCTTCCGTGGTACGATTAATTGACGATTTGTGACCGTCACCGTCCAAATATACGTAGTTAGTGTTGATTTTTTAGCAAGTTTAGGACCGGATCGGCTGTCCCTAGTTATCTTTAACGACATGAGGAGAGGCAATGGGCAATAACTTGGTGTTGACGATCGTTAGGAACGATCGTTACCTTCTTTAAGGATGACTTCATTCGACGCATGCAACCATTGAGACCATACTTTCAAATTATTACGGCTGCTTAAGGCCCAAAGTCAACCCGAAGGTTCACAGTCATCCGGTGTAATCGGGCATCATCTTGCCCCATCAAACACGGCATCCCGTTGACTTGGGGGCATTCTTGTAAGAAGCTTCGTTCCAAAATCCATCCGTGAACAGCATCCTATTGACCTGGGGGCATCCGAAATTAATCGGGCATTGTCCCACATAAAACGCATTAGGATGGGTTCACACCCCGCAAAAAACACATCAGGGTCTTTATATGATTACACGAGCACATCATCATTCATGCCCATTATTATCTTTCTCATTAGCCAAGTATGAATGCTTAATGGCATGCTAGGCGGATTGTGTCTCATGATCTATTGAAATTACATCAATAAAATATGTCGAGCACGAAACGAGAATCCATGGCTTGACCTGTTATGTTGAGTACCAGCCTAAGTCCAATCCGGATAAAAAATGATACACTTCAATATTGCACCGAGACCAAAAAAAGACCAATCCGCCATGACATGATCACCGACCTAGTACCAGACTTAGCTCGGGAACGACACGTCTTAGTATCGCACAGAGACTAAGAAAGGACCAGCCCGTCGTAACATGATCACCGATCTAGTACTGGACTTGGTTCAGGAATGATACATCTCAATGTCGCCAATCCCAAGAGAGAAACTTGACCCGGCGTGCTTCCTTGCATGTCCAAGAACTATCGCATATTTCGTCTCAAAGGTTCGGGGTGTTCTCATGCGTCGACCATAGACAATGAACGTATCATATCTATAACGACTACTTCCAACGAACACATCTAATACATTGCCATCATGTCATACACGGGCATCTTATTATATCACACACATATGCATCATTTACTTCCCAAACTCATGACACATAATCCAAATATCATGTTTAACCACTAATTCACATGGCACATATTCCAATTATCATTTTTAACCATTAATCCACATGACACATCATCCAAATATCATATTTAACCACCAAACCACATGGCACATAACCCAAATAATATAGATAACCACTAATCCACATGGCACATAATTCAAATATCATGTTTAACCACTAAACGACACGGCACATTTCCCAAATAACATAGTTAAACACTAATCCACATGGCATATCATTTAAATAACATGTTTAACCCCTAAACCACATGGCACATAACCTAAATAACATTGTAACGACTAATCCACATGGCACATCATTCAAATAACATGTTTAACCCATAAACCACATGGCACATGACCCAAATAACATAGTTAATCACTAATCAATATGGCACATCATTCAAATAACATGTTAACCCCTAAACCACATGGCACATAACCTAAATAACATAGTTAACCACTAATCACATGGCACATCATTCAAATAACATGTTTAACCTCTAAACCACATGGCACATCAATAAATCATCATTTAACCATAAACAAGCCCTAAACTACTTCCTAAGTGCAATGATAACCCTAAACAAGGGCTAGAAAACCACTTACACCCAAGTCCAAGCTCTAAAAAGTGTTGAGAGAGGAGCGGTAAGGCCAGACAGTGGCTGTGGGCTGCTGAGTCATGCCTCCATAGCACATGTGGGAGGGTCGGACGGCATCCTAAGCGAAGGCACAACAGCGGCTTAGTGGCGAACGGCCTCCCTTAGGCCAACAGTGTTCAAACCGCCAACAGAGAGAGAGAGAGAGAGAGAGAGAGAGAGGGCTACTGTGAGGGGCTAGACAGCAGCTTCCTCGACTCCAAAGCTCCGACTCGACAATGGAAACGATGGTGCAAGGGGGGGTTTAAGGTTGGCAATTGTGGTGGTCGGTATGAGATGAGGAAGAACAGGAGGGAAATTCATCCAAAGGGTAGGGATAGAGAGAAAGTGAGAAAAAATTAGGGAAGAGAGAGTGAGAGAAAATTGCTGTGGGAACCAAAGGAAATGAGAGGAGAGAGAGAAAGAAAGAGACAAAGGGAAATCTTGCCCATTAATGCTCGTCAAATCCACATCTTCTTGGACTCATATCAATCAATCAATGTGACTTGTCCAATAAGCAAAAATCCTTCCATTAATGAGGGGATTTAGGCGCTTGAGTGAATAGGCTTAAGTTTAGATTAGCTAGGTAGACTAGGTGGCTTCCAACTCCTCCTCTTTGCCTCCCAAATGCATATGCCGACCCCTCCCTTGCCAATTTCCAACTTTGTCCTTTTGTCCTTAGTCCAAAGCAAGGGCAATTCAGCCTTTTCATTGAGATCTCACACTATTCATGCATTATTCACGTACTTGGTTGTATTAAATGCCAAAATTTTGTGAAATGATGGCCTAATGGGCTTGGAGGCTCCCTTGGCCACCCACCCCTTGGCCCGCCCACTCTTTGGGCATGTGGCCCTCTTTCTCCAATGTGAAGAACAGTCTCATGCAATTTTTAAAATAAATGTCATTACCTTATCAAACGGATTCTAAAAATTATAAAAATTTAATATGTTGTAGAGAAGACTTCAAATACCATTTTTCATGAGGAATCCAAACCTAATTCGTTTGTACAAAGAGCAGTAAATCACCAAAGGCAACCTAAAATCTTGTTCGTTGAACAGTTCCAACGACCAAAGAAGAAAACTCATTTTGACATCTAAATCTTCATAAGACACTTTGAAATTTTAGTATGTTGTAGATATAGATGTCCTCTACAATTTTATTGGAGAAAGCATGTTCAGATTCCAAATGAAAAAATTTATAAAAAATCGAGAAGACAAATAAATCACCGCTTTTACTACACTAGGCAATTTTCATGATATAAGAGCAAGCTTTCATACCAATCATTTCACCTCAGAAAAATCTAACATTAAAGAATATTATAGATTAAGATGTTTTGAACAACTTTCATGAAGGAAGTTTTGCGAGATTCAAACCACAAAAGCTCTATAAAATTGGAAAATAGTGAAGGTCTAGCAACACGCACACTATTCACGCACATAGGACTTGGGTTTAGGCTTGACTCATCCAATTTAGGCCTAACTCAGGCGTGTAGCCCATTGGGCTTCCAATTTCTAGCCCGATTTCACTTATCCAAGAATTTAGGGTTTATCAATAATTAAGGAATTTGATGAAGTAATGCCCAATAGTGGTCACTCAATCCTCTAAAGTCCGATATCCTTAACCGGACTAGAATTTATGGTTGAAATCTATTAAATGTGACTTAGCATAATTAAAACCAACGGGCATCCTTTAGGGGTTTCGCGAGTTCGACCCGCGGTTGATTCGATATCAATCCACATTTGAGTCTTTTCGATTCATGGATAATCCTTGGTTGTCATGTAATCATGAGGGGTCAATTGCTCGCTCTGAAATACATGATCATTTAGAATTGATTTAGGGTCATTTGTAGTTAATATAGCAATCATGCGGGATCACCCGCAATCCGATTATATACTATTATCAAATCGATTTATAACCATTCCTGAATCAGTCTGAAATGGCTTAGGATTGTCTCTCATAAATCCTTATGGTCGAATTGTCAATCTATGGTTGAGTCCTCTAGTCGTGCGCATCAAAATTCTAAATTGTCTTTCCCAATAAATTTAATACTCTTGAATGGTTCACGAACCAACTTAAAGTCTAATTTTACTAATTACGCATTGATAGAAGTAAATCCCTTATCATATTCTGAATAGGGTTGAATTTTGAGGATGTCACACCTCCATTCCTTGACCAAAACTCATCTTTCGATTTTCACCTCTTGGACTCTTGTTTTTAACTTTTCCTTTTGTTGGTGTTCTCTTCAGCCCTGCACTCCGCTTAGCAATTAATGTGAAAGAATCGAACTTCATCGTAATTCTTCCAAACCTGGGATAGGGAGTGTTGAGTGTTGACTAGCCACGGATGGGAGGGAGTAGACGCCGAATTGACGCCTAGGACTGCCTAGAGAATACCAAAGGAGGAGAGTGCTGTCAGTGCACATACAAATTGCTAGAGAAAGAGCGTTTCTCGTTGAGGCCTTTCCTCGATCTGCCCGTCCCTCTGTCCTCTCTGTTTTTCTCTCTTTGATCGTACATGAATTGTCAAGACTAAGAGCTACTTTTATAGAAAATTAGGTCTACCCCTTTTTTATGAGGACAAATTTCGACCGCATAGGCTCAACTAAGCACAAAGTTCCCTTTAATTAAAGTTCAAATTGATCACGTGGGCTCAATTAAATAAATTCCAGCCTTAATCATAGATTCAAACAAGCCCAAAGACTCTCCCTTTTATGTGAATTTTGGCCATAATATTGCTCTCTACGGGTTTGATTGGATTTTGTTATGCAAATAATTCAATTAAGTTCCAAGCCTTTAATAAATTCATCCATCGGCAATCCATTGCAATTTATGAGGTCATCTATAACCAATAATGCAAATGCTCCTGAAAAAAAAAAAAATAACTATATACTATGCAATCTAGTTTTAATATTTTTGTTTAGGGTCTAAATATTAAGGGATAAGTGCTGTAGAAGTCCTAAAACTTGTTATGAAAATGCAATTCAGTCCTAAAACTTGCAAAAAGTGCAATCAAGTTCTAAAACTTGTCAAAATGGTTCAATTGAGTCCTAAAGTTAACACCGTTAGTCTTATTAACGGAAAATGCTGACATGGCACCGACATAATATTTTAAATGATTTTTATTTTCTAGCTGGCTTTTTAAAATAATTTTTATTCAATTCTTTTAAAAAATTATATTTAAAAACTAAAATTCATTTTTTTGAAAACTGTTAAAAAAAAAGAAAAAAGAAAAGAAAAGGGCAGGAGTCGCTGACTGTTGATCGCCAGAGGGGTCGGCAATGGTCGCCGGTCGCCACCCGACTAGGGTGAGGCCTCGCCGGCCCTAGGCAAGGGCCAGCGACCCTCGCCTGACGCGAGCAAAGGTGCCCAAATTTGGGCACGCCAGCCCTCACGAGGGGCCGGCGAGGCTCGCCTAGATCTAGGCTATGCTACCCGGATTTGGGCGAGCCTCGCCGGCCCCGGGCGAGGGCTGCCGAGGCCTCACCCAGGGCGGGCAATGGTCGCCAACCCCCATGAAGGCTAGTGTGCCCAGATCTAGGTGCCCTCGCCCACGCCAAGCGAGGGTCACCGACAAGGCCTCGCCCTGGTTGAGCGGTCGCCGGTGGGCGGTTGGCGACTCCTGCCCTTTTTTTTTTCTTTTTGTAACGGTTTTTAAAAAAAAATGAATTTTAGTTTTTAAATATAATTTTTTTAATTGAATAAAATATTATTTTAAAAAGCCAGCTGAAAAATAAAAAATAATTTAAAATGCCACGTCAGCATTTTCCGTCAATAAAACTAACGGTGTAAATTTTAAGACTCAATTGAACCATTTTGACAAGTTTTAGAACTTGATTGCACTTTTTGCAAGTTTTAGGACTGAATTGCATTTTTGTGACAAGTTTTAGGACTTCCACAGCACTTATCCCAAATATTAATTCATAATTTTCTATGCAATTATCCCTAAATGGCGAGTCAAATTTTATGTGTCAACAACTGCCACCCATTTCTTCTATCCAAATCAAATCAAGGTTTTGAGAACTAGAGATGTCCAATTGTACCCAGGATGGTTTCATTGTTGGATCACTGTAACAATCATCAATGTTTCCCTGTCCGCCAAGTCCTCAAGCGAGCTTCACTCCACGGCATGATGTCTTAGTGTTTGGACGCATATATGAAGTAGATCATATGAGTGAAGAAGCAGAAAAACTAAAGGGCCTAATCGATGAAGGGTATGAGTAGAGATGTTAAAATAGGTCTTAAATCCATACATTTATTTAAAACATAAATGGATCATAAATGGGTCACTTAAATCTTGAAGAATTGTTAAAATAGATATAAAAATTGAAAGCCTAAAATAAATGGGTCTAAATGGGTAGGATTTAGAACCCATTTCCAACCCACGGCTCACACACTCTCTTTCCCTCTTTAACCTTATAAAAATCAAAGTTATAATTATTTTTATATTTCTTT
The DNA here is from genome assembly GCA_014182515.1 of Eucalyptus microcorys. Taxonomy (NCBI): domain Eukaryota; kingdom Viridiplantae; phylum Streptophyta; class Magnoliopsida; order Myrtales; family Myrtaceae; genus Eucalyptus; species Eucalyptus microcorys. The sequence goes on along the minus strand of CM024570.1, from coordinate 15,941,634 downwards.
TTTTCTTTATCTTTTTCTTTATCCTTTTCTTTCCTTTTTTCTTTCTTCTTCCATCTTCAATAGGTGGCCGGCACGGCGACAACCGGCGAAGCTCAAGCCCACTAGCCTTAGGCGAGCTTGAGGTTGCTAATGTTTGGCGAGGCTTAAGCCTCACCAATCGGATGAGACTCGATTTACCTGGCCTTGGGCAAGCTTGAGCTCGCTGATGTCCAACGAGGCTTGAGCTTTACTAATCTGGCGAGACTCGAGCTTGCCTATGGCTAGTCATTGACTGTCCTCATGGCTGGTGACTAGCCGAAGAAGAAGGAAAATGAAAAAATTTAATATTAAATATTCTATTGAAAAGATAAAGAAAAAAAGAAATAATTTAAATTTTGATTTAAAAATAAAAATAATTATAAATTATTTAAAAAAATAAATGAGTGTACGAGGAAAATTTAATCATATTTTTATAGCAAACGGTAGAAAATATTTTCTAATTTATTTTCAAATTTTAGACAAAAACCAAAAAATATTGTAATTTTCTTGAAAAAAATACTTTTTGGAAAATATTTTCTAAGAAACAAACGGAGTCTTATTTTTTAAAAAAATTATTAAAATTGTCCACTAGATTTGTATTGTATGAAAGTATTTTAGCAATACCATTTTAAAAAAAATCATAACAAATAAGCTTTCTTAGGTTTACTTAAATGGGTTGACGATGGGTTGGGAATGGTTGGGTTGGGTATGGGTCAAGAATTTTGCATTACGATAAATGGATCATAAACGAATTAAATAGGTCGATTTAGGTCGGACTATTTATGACCCAATCCATTCATTTGACAGGTCTAAGTCTGAATTGGTGGGCATGTTCAACTAGTCAGACCACTTTCCATGGCCGTCGGGCCAGACGCAAGTGATTCTTACCCAATGTCAAGGTCGCTGAATGATCAGGGAACATAGAAAGCCCCAAATTGAAGCTCTGTTAGTGAAATTAGATGGAAAATTGCTCTGATGAGAACCTTCCAAGAATCTTAACTTCAACTTGCGGCTTCTTCACATAGGATCAAAGTCGAAAGTTTCAGAAAAAATTACCCCTAATGTTGTCAGAATAAGCTGGTAGGTGAGCTTGGCACTTATTTTAAACTAAGTTCGCAACTTCATAACTTCATTTGAGACAAAGTTCATTCAAGACACTCTTTTAGGAATATGGCCTCACTTCATATCTAGATTTGAAAATTTCCTCTTTTTGGTAAGCTTGTGAATGCAAAATGTTTAACACCGCAATCGGAACTCTATCTACCTTGCTTCTCTTTCTACCCTTTTGTGTTCCATTTTGTCTCAACAAAATATTTGGCACATGCATTTGCAATCTGAAGGTAATAATTTCAAGAGAATAGGAATTGGCTCGTACGATTACGACGGTATCATAGACAATTTAATGTATGAATAGGTCGTACAATTCAATCTACGACTCTCATGGTCTTCTCTTGACAGCAAAGTTATTTGGCGTTGCTCTAGAAGGAGGAATAAAGAAACTACTTGACTTCTACTTTTCAAATGCATTGCACATAATTCATGTGTCCCCTTTCCTAATTTAAGATTCTCACTCATTTCGATATACTGTTGTTTACATGATAGTGGGTCCATATACTATGTGGAAAGGAAGAAAAGTATAGGATGGTGGCTAACGACCAACGAGTCCGTTTTGGAGGGCTCCGAGTAAGAACTCTTGAAAGGGTGGGATGAGCAGCTAAATTATAGGCCATTCATCTCTATAAATACCCACCAGATGAGTACTCTTCACCATCAACAAGAACTCAAGCTTCTGCATTAAGCTGAGCATCCCTAGTAATTCTTTCAAATACTGCATAATCCGTCTTCTACATTTCTATCGATAAAATGGCCGTTACTAGCTACACTCAGGAGTTCATAACTCCAATTGCTCCATCTAGGATGTTCAAGGCTTTGATTCTGGATTCACACAATCTTATGCCCAAGATCGTTCCTCAGGGCATCAAAAGCATTGAGTTCCTCGAGGGCGATGGAGGAGCCGGAAGCATTAAGCAAACCAACTTTGCTGAAGGTTAGTCTTGAAGCGAACTCACTTTCATACTCATCATATAGATGTGTTTTCTTGAATTAAAATTCAGTTAATGTGTTAACTTAAATGGGTGATATTGCAGGTGGTCATTTGAAGTACTTGAAGCACAGAATTGATGCCATTGACATCGAGAACCTTGTGTGCAAGTATACTTTGATTGAGGGTGACATAGTTTTTGACAAGATCGAGTTCGTTGCTTATGAGGTCAAGTTTGAAGCTTCAAGTGATGGCGGATGCATGTGCAAGATGACTAGCGAGTACCACACTAAGGCAGGTGCTGAGCTCAAAGAAGAGGACATCAAACAAGGCAAAGACAAGGCCATGGGATTATACAAAGTGGTCGAGGAATACCTTTTGGCCAACCCCAATGTCTATGCTTAAAATGTTTTCCTTGTGCTTTAATGAGTTCTAATTTCCCATATTTCAGCTTTGGTGTTTGTCCTGTCCTCTGCTGCTTCGAGTCCCATATAAGTCACGAAAAGATTTATTGTATTTTCATATTATATTTATAAGGAAAAGATTGTCATTCGATTTGAGATTTAGTTGAAATAAAGAATGCATTATTCCACTCATTATCCGAAAGCTGTTGATATATTCTAGAGAGTTACCACTTTCAGGGACAGTTAGGCATTGGGATAAGTACACTAATGGTGCCATAAGTTGTGTACGGCGCTCACTTTAATGCCAAAAGTTTCCGTCGGATCACTTAAGTGCCAAAAAATTTGAAAAACGCTCACTTTGGTTCCAACGACGATCTGATCGGCCGGAAATTCGACGTGGCATTTTTTTATTAATTTTTTAGGCTGACGTGGCTTGCCGGAGAGCACAATCAGCATCTAAACTACAAAAACGACGTCGTTTGGCTTCTTTCCCCCAAATTGAAAGAGAGAGAGAGAGAGAGAGAGAGAGAGAGAGAGGAGAGAGAGAGGAGAGAGGAGGCACGTCGTCTTCTTCCCTGAAGAGCGACACCAGCAGCGAACGGCACCAGCAGTGCACCAGTAGCAGCACCAACAATGGCACCAGCAGCGGCGGCGGCGGCGCACTGGTTGTGGCACCTTCGACCCCTCTTCTTCCTCCTCCTCCTCCGCCCTCGCCTCCTATTCTTTCTGCCACTTTTTGCTTGAGCAACAATCTCATTCTCTCCTCGCTCACCTGGTCGAGCATCTACAATGGTGGCTGAGCGATGGTGGCCGAGCGTTGGCGAGCGAACAACGGTGGCCGAGTGGCGAGGAAGAAACCCTAACCCTAATTTCAATCCATTTACAAGCTAAACGGCGTCATTTTTGCAAGGGTGTCCACGTATAAGAGCAAAACGACGTCGTTTCTTGAAGAGGATGGAAAACGACGTCATTTAAAAGCCGATCAACTTTTTTTTTATAAATAAAAATGCTACGTAATCATTTTGGCCGGAATTTTTCGCCGGTGGCACCAAAATGATCGTTTTTTCTCCAATTTGGCACTTAAGTGATCCGGCGGAAACTTTTGGCACCAAAGTGAGCGCCGTACACAACTTATGGCACCATTAGTGTACTTATCCCGTTAGGCATTCTTCTATGGTGCGATTTATTGACGATTTGTGACCGTCACCGTCCAAATACACGTAGTTAGGGTTGATTTTTGAGCAAGTTTAGGAATGGATAGGCTGTCCCTAATTATCTTTAACGACACAAGGAGAGGCAATGGGCAATGACTCGGTGTTGATGATCGTTAGGAACAGTCGCTACCAAATAATCATGTCAATATTTGAAACTCAAACTGGTTTTTGCATACCAAAATTAGAAAGGAGTAATTAGATTTTTCACTTGGGACCAATCTATCCTATTGACACATAAATAAAAAACAATGTGTTTTTCTAGATTTTTAATATGGAGGGGTATCCGATACGTTAAGCGTTTCCATTTTTTGAAGTTATCAGAATTAATAGATTTACATGGGAAATCACAAGTTCAACCATTTAGAAGAAATGATAATGCTCAAGCAAATATTTTTTTATCTGGCTGCTTCAAAAAATCAACAGGTCAAATTTATATGACATGCACAATCATCCCATTGTTACTGCAGCCAAGTCATAGTTGATTAGTGTTACCTATTGCAAATGTCATTTTCAATCAAACAAGTGACAAACATTGTACCAGTGGATAAATCGACCCCAAGATAAAAGTCTATTCTTAGGGTCATTGTATAAACCATGAATGTGAAAAAGAAAAATTACAGAAGTTAATCCTTTGGATGTGGGGGTCATTCCAAAGCATGTGTCATGGTATGACTTGGTCGAGTTTATTGGTACAAAATGAAGCAATTAATGTGAATTTGACTTAATATTTTTCGAATCCACCGCCCATAATTCACATGTCCTTTCTATTCTAAGTTTCTCACTAAATTCATGATGGCTCCATGCCATGTGGAAAGGAAGAAAAGTACAGGATGGTGGTTGATGAGTCCATTTTGGGGATGCTCTTAGTCTGAACACCAAGAGAGAGCAATCGGTAGCTAAAGTAAGGCTTCCTTCTATAAGTACCACTTAGATGGGTACTCTTCATCATCAACAAGAACTCCAGCTTCTGCAACACTAATAATCCTTTGAAACCTTCATTGTTTGGTTTCTTCTGTTTTACCACGAAAAGAATGTGGTTACTAGCTATACTCAGGAGTTCGCAACTCCAATTGCTCCATCTGGGATGTTTAAGGCTTTGGTTATTGACTCACACAATCTTATGCCGAATATTGTTGCTCAAGGCATAAAAATAAATAAAAAATAAAAAACTGAGTTCATTAAAGGCGATGGCAGCATTGGACGGATTAAGCTGACCAATTTCACTAAAGGTTAGTCTTGATGAGAACTCAAGTTGATACCCAACATATAAAAATGTGTTCTTTTGATTGAGTTTCAATGAAAGTGTTAACTTACACAGTTGATATTTCAAGTGGTTATTTGAAGTACTTGAAGTACAAGATTGATGCCATTGACGCTAGGAAACTTGTGTGCAGGTATACTTTGATTGAAGCCAATATAGTTTTTGACAAGATTTTTTTTTTTTTTTGGTCGAAAGTTTTTGACAAGATTATAATGTTGCTTATGAAGTCAAGTTTGCAGCTTCAAGTGATGTTGGATATGTTTACAAAATGACTAGTGAATATCACTCTAAGGCAAGTATCTAGCTAAAAGAAGAGGACATCAAATAAGATAAAGACGATGATGGGACTGTACCAAGTTGTCAAATACCTTTTTGGCAAACGCCAATGTCTATGCTTTATATGTTTATGCTCTAATGAGCTGTAATTTCATATATTTTCATTTTGGGGTCTATTATATTTTTCTGCCTCAAGTTCGGTACTTGAGTCGTGACATGTATTCCCATATTTTATTTAGAAGTGAACAGTTGTCAGTTGATTTGAGATTTAATTAAAATAAAGCTTATAATTTTTCTTCATCGGTTTTATCACATGAACTTTAGTATCTACGAAAATGCTACAGTGGTCAAAACTTAAAATGTGTGCCGGTGTAAGTATATCATATTGAGAAATTGTCGCATGGACGGATGGACCAATGTCATCTCGGTCATTCATTATGTTTCCTCCCATGTTGCAATTTGATCAACGATTAAGATGGCTTTGATCGATGAGATTTATGAATTATAAAATATTGTTTTTAAATGTGCACTCCATCCGATGTACCTGATGAATGCACTTGCTCAATTCAAATTTTTAAAATCAAGATTTTAGGCCGCGCAAAGCAAATTCGAGGCATGCATTGTAAAGAAGATAATGAGACCAATGAAGCAGAAGAAAGGTAAAGAAAATTTCAACTGCACTACTTTGGAAGCATTTAATGTCATTTGAAAAGGCCCTTCTTATCGATTGACTGTGTATTTGCTGTCAATGCAAAATTACAAAATAAGTGGTATGTGAACCTACGAGCGTGGAACCGACCCAAAAAAAAAAAAAACCCCTATGAGCGTGGCAACAAAAGTAGGTAGAACTATCGCTTAGAGGCATGAAGCACCTATATATCGGATTGCCAATTCACAAAACAAAAGTCCAATCTTTTACATTTGAGAAAAAAAAAGGGACAAATTTTCATATATAATATAATATGATCTTTTACGCATAGGACAATAATAAGACAACCTTTCAAACGGCCCTAAAAACCTTTCACTTATGGGACACAGATCACACCTATTTCAATTTTGTCCACTTTCACTATTAAATCACCATACGTCATCTTATGTAGGTAATTGCGTAAGCGTGCACAATAAATCACGTTAATCACGACAAAAAAAAAACGTTTTGGGTACAAAATGCAAGAAATTTGGTAACAAAGCTTATAAAAAGATGAGGCCAGGTAAGATCATAAAGAAATTTCTTGATAAACTTATTTCACAGTGGACGTCAGCATTGTGAGCCAGGTATCATGACTCGTGGCTACATGATGGAGAGGATGGACAGAACTTGCAACTGGCGTCATCTTTGCCCCATAATTGAAAGGTTGGACATTTTAATTGGGATGATTGAAACATAATACATTATTGTCCCAAGTGCAAACTGTGCTTTTTCTTTTTTGGGATTAGGCCAATAAGCGAATAGGGGCTTAAGTTTTTGTTTTAGTTAATTATTTACGGAGAAAAATGACACAAATGATTTCTGAACTCTAGTCCTCTATGCAATGTTATATTTGAACTTTTAATTTATTCAACGTAATTCTTGAACTTTAGCTCAATGTACAATGTCATCTCTGAATTTTCAATTTGTTCAATATGATCTCTAAACTTTGGTACAATGTTCAATATGATCTCTAAAATTTTAAATTTATGTAGTTTACGGCCTACATTGCACATTTTCAGGGACCACATTGAACAAATGTAAAGTTTATGGAGGACATTACACATTGGGTTAAAGTTCAAGGATTACATTACATAAATTACAAGTTTAAGAACAACATCACACACTTAACCAAAGTTCAGGGATTAGTTGTGCTATTATCCTTTTTATTATTTACATAGTCACAAAAATGTAAATGCTGGCCCTTTAGGCGGTCTATTGCATTGATTTAAGAAAAGATTATTCAAAGCTAATTTCAACATCAGTGAATTATATGTTATATGGAGTCGGGCAGGTTCAAAGCACAACCATCATCGTCTCTTCCATTAATTCTTACAAAGACAGTACAAATTTCCTAGGAGTTGAATATAAAATCTCAAAAGATACTAGACATTAGTAGCAGTCAATGAAAATGAAAGGGCTACTTTAATAATCTATGAGAACATCCAACATTGAAAATTTTATCAAAAAGCCTTAAACATATTACATTAATACAAATTCAGTCATAAATATTTTAATTGTGTTAATTGAGTCTTAAACATTTTTACATCTTGCCAATTGAATTAATCCGATCAATTTTAATTAGAAAACATTGACGTGGCTATCCAATTAGCATGTTTGTCCAATGTGATGTACCGGCACTAATGAGCATAATTTTTTAAATTTTTCAGAATTATTTTCATTTTTTTTCTTTTTCTACTTTTTTCTTTCCTATTTGCCAATGGCTAGTCTTAGGTGATGGCTGGCCAACGAGGGCGACATGGATGGCCACCAAGAGGGCTGGGCAAGGTCACCCTTATTGGCCACATGAGAGGGACAGCCTTGCCTTACCCAAGCAAGGCTGCTTGCAATAGCCATAGGCAAGGGCCGGCATCACCTGGGTGAGGGTCATTAGCACTTGGTCAAAAAATCAAGTAAAGAAAAGAAAAAAAGAACCAAAAATTTATAAAAATTCAAATAATTATTAAAATATTTAAAAAAATGTCAACGTCCTTGCCAATTGTGCCATGTAAAACGGTCAACGTTTATGTTAGCAATTTTCGATCAAAATTAACCGGATAAACTCAAATGTCAAAACATCAAAAAATTTATAACTCAATTGACATAAATACAATAAATTTAAGACTTTTTTGGTAATTTTTCCATCCTACATTTCTATCCCTAAAAAAAAAACGTTGAGGATTTCTAACTGTAATAGGTCGTTTATAAACGTCCTTACCAATCACTACAATCCTCACATCATTCCCATGAAAAGAAAAATCGCAGTAGTCAAAATCCGGCCGTGAAACGTTTTCTAGAAAAGAATGGTGTGGTCCTTCCAGCTTACCATATAAAAACTATAAAATATCCAAAATTCTCCGTACTACGGTGGTCAATGACAAGTATGCCTCATTTGAATGCTATTATACATGGAATATTAGACTTTGGTCAATCTCTCAAAATGTCGTTATATGTTTTTTTCCATCTAGAAGTTGGGCCAGTCCAAAGTGGAGTGCTGCGAAACTTCTTTGTCAACTAAAACAACTAGGCAATTACACACACATTCCCTAGAATCTATAAATACCCATCCGTTGTTGCTCAACATCTTCACAGCAAACTCGACAGTCTTCTTCTACCTCCAACTAGATCTTATTCACAGTACTCCTCTGTGTTCAGATCTTTACTCTGACAAACAAACATGGGCGTCATTACCTTTACTCAAGAATTCACAACCTCAATTGCTCCATCCAGAATGTTCAAGGCTTTGATTCTCGATTCGCACAATCTCATCCCCAAGATTGCCCCCCAAGGCATCAAGAGCATCGAGTTTATTGAAGGAGATGGAGGAGTTGGAAGCATCAAACAGACTAATTTTGCTGAAGGTATGTATTGTCCTTAATCAATGATATGCATACTCCAATCTGTCCTTCTTATCGATTCCTATTCTAGTGATTCTAAACATGAGTATTAATTTGGTGGCTTGTTATGCCAGGTGGTCACTTGAAGTGTTTGAAACATAAGATTGATGCTCTTGACTTGGATAATCTAGTTTGCAAATACACCTTGATTGAAGGTGATGTGATCTTTGATAAAATTGAATCCATTGTCTATGAGGTCAAATTTGAGGCTTCAAGCAATGGCGGATGCATTTGCAAGATGTCCAGTGAGTATCACACCAAAGCTGGTGTGGAGCTTAAGGAAGAGGACATCAAACAAGGCAAAGAGAAGGCTATGGGGTTGTACAAGGTCGTTGAGGAGTACCTTTCAGTCAATCCCGATGTCTATGCTTGATGCGCATTCTAGACCTTTTGTTTTCATCAAAAGTGGTGCGAGGATTTTCCATCAATCTTTTCTTTTGAGCCAAGTTGTATTGGATTTGCTTGGGGAGATCTACGTCAATGGGTCGTGATCTCCTCCAGGATTTGCCACGTTGAAATAAAATGAATTTCCTTTAGGAGGTAATAAATAATGAAGTCTTAGTTGACTTTCTATTCTTTGAATTCATATTAAGTCTGTATCGGCATGCGCCAAGTTCCATGTTGACAGCTTAATTTGACTGCTGCTGACCCTTCATAAGGCATTGTGCTAACTCGATTTCCATATGGGAAGTAGCATGCTCCAAGTTATTTTGGTGTAATATACTAATAGAGATATCAGCAACACAATAGACAAGAAAGCGAAATAACATAACATTGGATAATATGAAAGAATATCGGCCTGCAAATTAGCGTATGGACTGCACGAGGATGCTTGCCAAATCGCTAGGCCATTGGTACAATTTGATCGGGGCGACTGCAGGTGTACCAAGTTTAGTGCATATGCACTTGCATGGCTGTAAGACGATAATGAAACAGAAGCAGCTTTGTCGAGGTCAAGAAAAAGACATTACAATAGGATACAGGTTCCTTCTGTGTCTGTATAAGCTACCTTGCCATTCTCTCCTGGAAAAATTGTGAAAAGAGGGGAAGATACTGCTGTAGGATTTGCAAATGAAATAGAATATCTTCAAGCATCACATTCGACTGATGATCAACCCAAGTCTTGAGTCTGAGAATGATTAAGGCTTTTTAATTGGTCATGAAATAGTATACTCTCTTGGCCTTTTTCCCACTTGGTTTGAACCCCTGTAGATGATGTGTTCCAGTATACCAACTGCAGTTTACAGGAAATTGAGGGTGCCAAGCTTCAGAATGAATTAATATGCACATTCTGATGCCAAGATCTCCCACAGCTTTATTCTTTACTAGAAATTCAATCATTATCTTGCTATTTGCATTGTCCATCTTGGAAACTTGCTATGCAACAGATGGACAACATGCTATAAGACAGAAGTTAATGACGGAAACCTAATATGCAATTCAGACCAATCCGAGTAGAAACACACAGGTTATGTGCAAGCTGTGTTACCTGAAGTGATGTTGGCAGCATATTCTAAGAAAGCCAACTAAAAAAAGCAAGTAAAAGTTCATCAAAGGTAACATTGTTGGACTGTGATTTCTACCGAAATTCGCCAAATGCTTCTGTAAAGAGTTTCAACACCACCTGTTTAACATTGCCAAACCAGATGACAAATAATATACGCAGTCCACAAAGGAAAGTTTATTGCCACCTCAAAGCTCATCAAGGGCTTGGAAGGTTGTGATGCGAACAACCAACTTTCTCTGAAAACAACGCTATTAAAAGTACTTTGTACTGTGAGGTCAATAGTGTTTTGGCAAGGTTTCACATAACTGATCGCAGCTCAGATTCATGACCACCAGCAAAAGAGTGCAAGATAGGAGCAAGAACAAGAGGGTCCATGATCTTGAAATCGCCACCCAGAAGCATTAAGTGGTGTCTTGAATTGAAGAAAGAACCTGAGATGATAATCCCCATGAGGTCATTGGATTGATACTGGCAACAAATTATTTTGCCCAAGACAGACAGTATAGTGGATTTTATTTGGAAGTCACCAAAACTGTTTTGAGTAGTGTAAAGATTAGATGGGGCTATTGTTGTGTGGAATGAACAAAGAAGCTGCAGACTTGCTAGAGGAAGAGGAGAGATTGATTAGGGAACACTCCGGCACAGTTGCTGAATATGTGACTAGGATGTTGATGATTTCGGTCGATAAACAGCTTCCTCTGGACAAAATTGGTCATTTCAGGAGAGAGTTTGGTTTGCCAGCCATAATGGGGGTATCAGAATCTGCCTCTCATAATCCAAGGTTGCTTTCCCTATCTTTCCCCTTGAAGTTTGCTAACACCTACAAGGTGTATAGAAATGGAGGGAAGACTGAGCACTTTCAGAAAAGGTCTTACGTATCTCCTTATGCTGATTCACATGGCCTCCAAGCTGGATCGAAAGAATTCGATAAAAGGGCCATTGCGGTGATGCTTGAGCTCCTGAGCTTCACAATGGAAAAGAGGGTGGTAACCGATCACCTCACCCACTTTCGACGAGAATTCGTGATGCCTCAGAAGCTCATGAGACTCCTGTTGAAGCATTTTTGGCATTTTCGGCTTTTTCTACATCTCTGAGAGTGGGAAGAGGTTTAGTGTTTTCTTGACAGGAGCTTATGAAGGTGCGGAGCTGATTCAGAAATGTCCGTTGGTTTTTTCGAAGGAATAGGTCCTAAGCCTTATTGGTTATAGAGGGATGAAAAAAGAGAGAAACTTTTACAGGCTTATCAGATATGGAAGATAATGATTTTCTTGAGGATAGCTCTGAGGATGAAGGCATCCCTATGCAGCTTGACAAAGAGGAAGCCATTGGTGAATTGGAGGATATTGCAGGTGGAGACAGCTCCTTCATGGATACTGGTAAAATTGACAGCGCATACAAACCTCGTGATTCAATTTAAGGTCCAGTGTTCTTGTTTGAGCTGTCGAGATAACTTGCTTTTTCAGTCTTTTTCTCCACAAGTTCAAAGTTTTGAGTATCTGCTGTATAGATTAAATTAGACAAACTTGCATTGACATCTGTAAACTAAACCAAATAGCAGGCTGATCCAGCTTATTCCTCATTTGTCCTAAATATTGCCTTTGAAAATAAGAAGACTCATTCTTTAGTTTGAATGATAGATGGCTTTCTACAGCTTTTGGTGGTGCGGAAATGACAATGTGACTGTGCATTCTTTCTTATACCTCATTGATGACAAATTGTGTTTGTGATTTGTTGCATGAGCTAGCATCAGCTGGACGCCATTCTGCAATGAAGTTCTTTTACTTACCAAAAGAAAATTATTGCAAACTCAATGGAGATGATGTTGGGTAATTAGTTTTCAAATATTGTGACTAGATTTCTTCTTGTGCTCATAAAAACCATGACATCCAAGAACTGTTTGCCTTCAACCAAACTGCTATTTAGTGTAGTTAAAAACATATTGCATTGGTTAATTTTATGTTCTTTTCTTTGTGACGATATACCGTGGTTGGTAAATCTCATTTCTCTTGAAGTTATTCTAAATGACATTGAATAATTTTCTTTTGGTCACATCTCTTCTCAAGCCTGATGAAGGCATAGGACATTGCAATAGCTTACAAGGTTGTATTTTTTAAATTCGATTAGCTAGACATATATAGAGCAGAAAGGATACTTCGGCCTTACCCTTAACAATATATTTTGTGTTTGATACGCAAAGTGACAATGTAGTCGACAAACCTTTTGCCACCATCACAGTTGGAGAAAGTATTTCATGTCATTCATGAATGGTTTGCTGTTGAGCACATGAAACTTAGGGACAGTAATGACCAGGGTGAAAAAGTGTTGCAGAGAAAGGAAATGAACAGGTTCTTGGGAGCTCATTATCTGCTTCTAGCGATGCTGCAATGCTGAAGGTGACGATGGACAGATGTCACCCTGCATATCGAAGGTTAGGACACAAAAGAAGATAAAGGAAGCTGTCTATACAATGACTAATATCAAATTGCAGATTAACACAAAGAAAAGGGAAAAAAAAAAGCGCTTTGCCCGCCTTCCTGGTTGGAGAGACTTCTTTAGTCCTTTGCATCAGCGATGCCTCCTGATGTAATCTGGAAAACTTGTGTTCGTCAAGTTTAACGTAGATGGAATAAATCTCAGTCTCGTCTTATTGAGAGATGAACTCTTGCTAAATTTTCTGACAATATTGAGGGATGGTGTTGATAGATGTGCATCGTCTACGCAGCACAACCTGCACAGCTAGTCTACCAGTAATAATTGGAAAAATTATCGATATCCACTTCTTTTTGTTTAATTCCTCTGCACAAAATTCACATATATGTTCCTGGATGTCCATGCAACATCAAGTATACTGTGAATATCATGCTTAAATCAGGTCTCCACCTATCTCTATGTAGACTCAGATTTTGATTTTGATATAGACTTCTAGATGTTTTACTTGGTCTCTGCAACATGATGTGATAAGTTTCAATGAAGTACATAACTAGAGAAAGATCTGGCGCAAAAAGGATATAGCTTCAGCTTCGGGTAGGTTTGGGGCATCAAACACCTTGCAGACGCGCTGCTCACCTTTGCCTTTCCTAAACATCAACCTAATTGTGGCTGCATGAGCCAGAACATGCCCACCTGCAGGTTTCTTTGGGTCTGATATGAATACACCTCCGCCTGGATCAGCTACGACTGAAACAAATAAATCAAAGACAAAGTCATCAAAAAATCATCTTTTTCCTCAACTCATGGACAGCAGCTACTGTACGCATCACCAGTTTGCAACAAATAGCTAGTTCTTATGATTTACGAGAATTATATGAGCTTTGTGCAGTCCCCAATTTGGTATCTGTCAGTGTGCAACCATCAAATGGCTAAATTGGATAAGAACTTTTAATGGATGCACAACTATGTGGGAGAAATGAGATGTGATGCAGTACCTTGATTGGTCATGTACACTGCCACGTTAAATTCCTCAGCTATCTTAATCAAACGTGAGAGCATTTGTGCCAATTTTTGCTGCAATTTGGAATCCATTAGTGTCAAACCAGATAAGCTGAAGAATCACAACTCGCATGATTCGATGGTTTTAGGATCAACCTGGCGCTCTGCAAGTTCTCCTCTTCCAGTAAAATCCACTCGGAAGAGAGCAATCACTGAATCTACAATCTGAAAATAGTACTCACCTTGGGTCAACCATACCATCCACACCTCAGAAAATCTGTATGGTTTGATTCTCTAGCAGTGTGTCTTACCAGCAACCTAAATGGTTCTTCAGACATTTTGGCAGCCAAACCAAGAAGCAAGTTGTACTGATGCTCATAAGTATAGGCACGGGCATAAATGATCTGAAATTCATGGAAAGACTAGATTATAGTGAGTACACTAGCCAGAAAAGGAGGAAGAGTTGCCACCTGTATAGAAAGCTTAGCTTACATTATCTAGGACTGCACCAGGATCCATGCCAAATCTCTCAGCAATTGGTACAATTCGATCAGGGCGACTGCAGGTGTACTAAGTTAAGAAAGTGCACATGCAATTACATGGACATATGAAAATTATGAAACACAAGCAGCTTTGTCAAGGTCAAGATAAATACAGACAGATTATAATAGGATACAAAGTTCCTTCAGTGTCGACATAAGCTACCTTGCCATTTCCTCCTCCCATGTGAGTTGGCAGCTGAAATTTTTCAATGAACATGGAATCCACAAACCATAAATAAAGAATAATTGAAAACAGAGGTGAATACTGTTGTAGGATTTGCAAATAAAGTAGAGTATCTTCAAGCTTCACATTCGATCGATGACCAACCCAAGTCCAAGTCTGACAATGATTAAGGCTTCTAATCGTTTATGACCTAGTACAGTCTCCTAGCCATTTTCGTACTTGGTTTGAACCCCTGCATGTTATGCATTCCAGTATACTGACAGCAGATTACAGAAAATGACAGTGCCATACTTCCAGAATCACCTAATACACCCTCTGATGCCAAAGATCACCCACCGCTGTATTCTTTACTAGTAATTCATCACTATGTTACCATATGCATTCTTAATCTAGGAAAACATAAAATGCAACGGAAGTTAATGACGGAAACCTAATATGCAATTGAGTCCAACCTGAGTAGAAACACACAGAGTATGTGCAAGCTGTGTTTTTCCAGACCTGAAGTGATGTCAGCAGCATTTTCTGAGAAAGCCAACTAACAAAAGCAATTAAAAGCTCATCAAAGGTAACGTTGTTGGACTGTGATTTTCACCGAAATTCACCAAATGCTTCTGTAATTGCCAGAGTTTCAATACCACCTGTTTAACATTGCCAAACCAGTGAAAGTTGTTCTTGTTGAAACGCATGAAGAATGATAATAAACACAGTCCACAATGGAAAGTTTATTACCGCCTAAAAGCTCATCAAGGGCTTGGCTTCCAGTTGTGATGCGAACAACTGACTTTCTCTGGAGACAAAGACATTAAGAGTACTTTGTTCTGAGAGGTCAACAGTGTCTAGAGCAAGTGCAGCTGTCTCCAATTCATATGCTAATATGCAGGCTTTATTCTTCCGAACCATTTTGGCTCAAAGTTTGCAGAATTAAGAACTTACTCTGAGCAGAGCAGTACTTCCAGTAATATAACCAAAATTCTGATGAAACAAATTGAAGTCAATGCGAGATGCTCATAAAAGTTACAATTGAATGGAACTGCCATCTCAGGTATACAGAATTTAAAAGCTCTAACCACTATCTTTTCAGCAGCTTCACATATCTTGTCAACTTTTGCTTCAGATAAACCTTTGATTCCAGTTAAGTGCTACCAAAAAAACAAAAAAAACATAGTGAATCACCTTAGCCAAATAATACCTCCACTTAATTTTCAGAACTGAAGATCAGATTACCTTCCTTGTATGCATCATCAAGCCATTGCAAGTGTAGATTCCTGCATCCTGTAGTTTTTTCACATCTCCAGCATTTATTCCCTGAGATATAACTGCAAACAATACATATATATATGGGAACATTTCAGAAAGAAAATGAAAACAACTCATCATCGTGTTAAACTCTATGTTTTCTGGAGAATGTAGAATGTCAGTACAAAAGCATCTAATGACAATTTAGTGTTCTGACGGTGCTGCATCACAAATACAAGGAAAACAAGACATGCAATGGCGCAATTCCAATGTCACGTAACATAACAAGGGCTGAATCGCTCTTGTGTGATCAGAAGACAAAAACTAAAACTATCGCATGCACAGACAATCACGACAGGTTCAAGACGAAGGTCGAGATGTAAAAACACTAACAGATTCACGGTGATGTTCCAGGAAAATCGAGCTCAACCGCTCAGCAGTAATCAGAGTCACTTAATATCGATATTCAAAGAGATTTACAATCACAGCTCCATCGAACTATTTGCATTCTATTTCATCTTCAGAACGTAGACCGAACAAACTAGACGAGAACATGCTCTTGAACTCATTTTTTTGATGCAAAACGGAGCTAGCCAAGTCAATAAACGCCTAGCTGATCAGAAAACCACGATCATCATCTCGGAATCAGACCGAATCGTCGATCGCAAGCCTAAAACACGACGCTCCGCAACTCACACGCAAAAGCGACGACATCATGAACAGAGCGTTTCGCCCTAACTTACGTCGGTCGATCGTTTCGAACAGGTCTCCTCCGTCGTCGTCGTCGACGTCTTCTCGCGCCACCATCTGCAGCTGGCCGCTCTGCTCTTCGGCTCTGAACGTCGACGAGAAACGCCGAGACGAAACTCAGGATCGCGAAAGGGGACGTGAATCGAAAATCCGCGGAAGATCGCGAGACTCACTTGAGAGATGAGAGCATCTTCGAACGGTGGAGTTTGACGATCGGCGATGAAGTTCCGTGCGTCGTCTGCAATTTGCTCCTGCGGAGAAGAAGAGACTTTCGAATTTTTGAGGATTTTTGAAACGATCGGAAATCGGAGGGAATGTTATATATATAGGTGGGGAAGCGGGAAAATGGCTCTCTGCATTTTTAATTTTCTTTTTCTTTTTTTTTTTTTAAGAAAAAGAGGTTTAATTGAGTTTCGTTATTGTGAAATGGACCTTATAATTTGAGCTTTGATGGATCTTATATATTCTTAAAATTCTTTCCTAGAGAGGGTGATAGAAAATCGAATTTGATTTTTTTTTTATTTCATAGATTTGGCTCGATTTTTTGTACTCACTCCAATTACGATTAGCTTATAATTCTCTTGAATTGGACCAAATAAGATTCTTTTTAGAAAGAGAAAAGAATTTTCGCTAAAAACAAAAAAAATAATTGATTTACATAATGGTTAATTTTTGGTTTAGCTGCATTGTACTCGAACTCCACCCTTATTACTCATAAAATCATGACAATATAAATTAACACTTAAGTCATTCGGAGTGAGTTGCCAAGCACATATTCATGACTAGTTTAGTTATATCACATCTAGAGCAGCATCCATTCTAAAATGTGTAACTTAGTGATTTAGTAAAGGATGACGAGCATATAAACACATTTAATGTCTAAATTTTGATTTTTATTTAATATTGAACCCTTCGAGTCAAATTTACAAAATAAGCAATTCAAACTTAAGAATTATAGTTGTCTCCAACATATTTTTCATAAATTTTTTTTTAAGTGAGTCATACAATGAGAAGATGTTTAACTGCTACGAATTAAAAGATACAATGCTTGGTTTCGATAAGTCCAATTTATTACTTTTATTAAACTTTACTATGATCTTAAATTGGATTTTTCTAATGTAATCAAACACCTTGACCCTTGAGCTCTTTTAATTATTTAAATCAAAATATAATTTATATTAGGACGAGTAAAGCTAAAAAACCAAAACGAACAAGCGTACCGATTCCGTCTCTTCCGCCCCCATTCCCTCTTCTTTGCACCTCTCTTCTTCTTCTTTCTTCTTCATTCTCCGCACAGTTGCACGCAAGCTGTTTGATGTCTGTCCTGACAGAGAGGCATTTACTTTTCTTGGGCTTGTTTCTTGAACTTTGAGCAAGGCATTAGCATCTCGAGATGACCCGTCTTCAATTCGTTGTTGAAACCGTAGCTTCCTCGAATGAATGGAGTGTGACTAGACAGTTTGGATGCATCATCACCCTCGCGACTGCGCTTTGCCTACCCTGAGAAGGAACTGGAGTTTTTGGCGAGGTTTTACTTATCCGGTCGCAGGGTAGATTCATGACCACTAGCAAGAGAGTGCAAGGTGGGAGCAAAATCAAAGAGGGTCCATACCGAGAAACATGAAGAGGTGTCTGAAGGGTTGGTTCTGATGGAAAAGTTAAGGACCCTGAGACGATAATCCCGGTACGGTCGGTGGATCGATACCGGAAACAAATTAATTTGCCGGAGCCACATGGTTGTAGTGGATTTCATTCGGAAGTCACTGAAACTGCTCGAGCTGTATAAGGATCGGAAGGGGGTATTGTGGTGTGGAATGACTAAAGAAGCTGAAGACCTGTTCTCGAGCACATGGAACTTAGGGACATCTACGACAAGGGTGACTGGGTGTCGATTGCACAGAGAAAAGGAAATGAACAACGACTCTAGCGTTGCTGCAATGTGATGAGAAGTGGCGCTGAACCTGCGCATCGAAGATTAGGATGCAAAAAGGCGATGGAAGGGTGATATTCATGGGAATGGCACTTTTTAGTCAAATAAACTAGAAAGATTGCTTCTCTTCCATTTTGTGGAGGATAGATTGAGTATTAGAATTAAGTTTCCTAATTTAATTGGGCCTGTTTGTTTATGTTCCTGATCCATGTTTATGAACACAATTTCTGTTTTTTTTGTTCCCTAACAAAAAAAAAAGAATTTAGCAGAAATACTTTTTGTTCCCTAACAAATTTGGAGCAGAACTCAAGAAACAAAACAGTTTTTTCTTTTCTTTTCTTTTCTTTTTTCTTTTTCTTTGGCCGAATTCGCTGTTTAAAAAAAATAAAAATTTTAAAAGAAACAATTCTTCTATCTATTTTCTGGTTTTATAGCACTATTTTTTTTTTCATAAGAGATATTCAAGTCTACTTGTTTCAAGTAGGGATTGAAGAATTTTCCCTTTTCATTTTCCAATTTTATAGCACTTTCAAAGAAATATTCAAGTCTACTTGTTTCAAGTAGGGATTGAAGCTTTGCACCAATGTTTTCAAACTTGGGCCGTTCAGGTGCGTTTAGCAACTTGCCAAATAGTAATAATTTCTGTTGTTTTGTTTCCCAGGAGTAGATTTAAAACAGAAATTTGTTTGATAAAATTTTTATTCACGGAACAAATTTATATTTTTTTGTTTTTTTTTGTTTTTAAAGTAGATTTGGAACAAAATCGAGAAGTAAAAAAGATTCTTTGTTCCCGAAAACAATTTCAAAATCAAGCCAACCCATTTTTTTTCTTTTCTCTTTTTATTCTTGTTCTTCTTCCCCCCTTCTCTTCTTCAATCGTCGCCATCGCCGCCATTGCCGTTGCCGCCGCCAACAACCATTGCCGCCAACGAGGCCCCGTCCACCATCGGCAATCTCAATCTCGCCGAAGGCTCGCCAGGCCAAGGAGAGGTCTAACAAGCTCGCTTAGCCATAGGCAAGGCTGGCTTGGCCTTAGCAAATCCGGCGTGGCCTAGTCTTGCCGGTGGCCGGGCGAGGCTCGGCCGACGAGGCACGGCCTCGGCGAGGGTCGGCAACCGACAACCCTTGAAGAAGAAGAGGAGAAAGAAAAGAAAAGAAGAAAAGAAGGGAAAAAAAAAAGGAAAAAAATTTGAAGTAGAAATTTTGAGGACGATGCCAAACGCAATTCTATTCTGGGAATTAAAATTTTGGACAATTACTAAACGGTTTAAAATATTTAGAAATTGTTCATTAGAACAGAATAAAAGAAAAATATTTCCGATCAGAAATTGTTTCCAGGAACAGAAGCGTTACCAAACGCGCTCTTAGAGAACTAGTCAGGTTGCCAATTGGCGGTCCAACCACAGTTGGACTATGGGTGAATCGATGATGATGTCACGACCAAAAGATTATAGATACATAACGTTGTTGATTGCCCACGAACACATGAATCGCACAACCTTGGTGGTAGAGCGAAGTGCCGACGGTCCGTGGAGCCGAGTGCTCAAGTCCATGTGCAACAGACACCATAAGCCCAAGTTCTGTACCTGTGGAACTTTAAAACTGGCTGGATCCAATTTTGAAAGCTGGCGATCAAACTGGTTCGAACTGATTTTTGGCCGACTATCTGCACATACTTCATTAGTTTTGGGAGAGGAGACCAAAGGGAAAGCAATGGAATTGGCCAATAAAAGGGGGCAAGAGCAAAATACGTTATGATCGAATGAATCCAGGAAATCTAATAGGAGATCAACACTAAGAACTTTATAGTGTCAGAATGTGCTGACATTTTTAGCCACTGAAATTTTTTTGCAATGTTCGAAATTAACAAAACAGTTTAATATTCTGTTTCACATGTAAGAAGGAAATATCTTTAATGAAAGATTATTAAAGTGAGGCCAAACAATAAATAAAAAGAATGAGTTTGTAGAATGGATACGATGGAACAAAATTATGTTAGAAATTTGAATCTTGACCAATCATCACATGATATATTCTTGGACAATGATGCACAAGTACATGAATTATTGCCCCTTTTTGTAATCAAATACTTATTTATTTATTTTTGGGTCCAGTCAATGACCTCAACTTTTAAAATATAGGTCAAGCTTCCATTAAAGCTGTGGGTGAAAAATGTTGATATGATACTAACGTTGTTAAATAATTGTTAACTTAACTATGCATATTTACATATGATATAGTATCTTGAGATGATGCCATATCAGTTGAGATATATTAGATGCTAAGACATCTAAGATATATTTAATCAATGCCTCAACTTGAGCCAATGGTCTGAGAAAGAAAGAACATTTAGAGTGCTCTTCCGAGTCTCAATATCACCTTTCCAATTACCATATGTGTACCCACTAAACTGAAATTGTTCGGATAATAGTATAAAATTGATATATCGCAATATTGTTTTTGTTGTCTACAATGTCTGTGTCATGTTTGAGTGAATGATGGTAAGTTCTAGTGACATATCGCATTTAAGTGTGTGAGCCCTATTATGCTATCAATTACTCCTTCCCTTTATTAGACAATCTTTTTTTTTTTTTTGGTCCCTACTCTATTTTTACTCTAACACCCACTTTCAGATTCTTGCCCTACCTCCTTGCAGGACGTGGGAGTCAAAACCTACTTTTGAAACTATATCGTCCCCATGCCAACCCCCATGAGAAGATGGGGATTTGAACCCCCCACCTACTCTTTTGTTGTTGAAAGAGTGGCCATTGGAGAAAACCCCAGTAGTTTATTAGACAATCTCAATTCCTTTGGAAATCACACATTCTACTTAATGATGTACTGGCTTTGATAGTATTTTTCATGGGAAAATGATACTACAAGTCCTATAATTTTCATATGTCCTTCACTTTAGTGACAAAAATTGTATTTTCATCTTTTGAGCACCTTTTTGGTAAAAAAATCAATCATTTTAGCGCCATCAATGATTTATATGATTGGAAAATCCAACATGATAATATTTTATTATAAATTAGTTTGTGTGACTCGAAAGAGAAATTTGCTTAGAAAAAACCAGGACAAAGTACATTATAAGTGCAAAAACTTGAAACGGAGGACACTTAAGTGCCAAAAATTTGGAAAGTGACACTTAAGTGCCAAAATCGGAGCAAAATAGATCACTTAAGTGCCACTCCGGCCAAAATCCAGCCAAAATGCCGACGTGGCGATTTTTCGGTGAAGGAAGGGCAAAACAACGCCGTTTTGCACACTGACATGGCTAGATAATACAAAAACGACATCGTTTGATGCTGACGTGGTAAAAAAATTAATATAAAATTAATAAAATTAAATTTAAAACTAAATTTATTTAAAACATTTAAAAAAATTTAAAAACTAAATATTATAATAAAAAATTAAAAAAAAAGGGGGGGGGGGCAAGCGGTTGAGGGCTGAGCCCTCCCCACCGCCACCGGCCCCGGCCGGGGCCGGTGACCCCGATCGACCGGCGGGAGGGCTTGCGAGCCCTCGCCCCCCAGTTTGGGTGAGGGTTGCGACCCTCACCCAGCTCCGGCAGGGGTCGGCGGCCCTCATTCGGCCGGTCCAAAGGGAGTCACCCTCTAGGGGGTCCCCGGTGGGCGTCGGCGACCCCAGCCGACCCTCCCCCTCAACCGCCGGCCCTTCCGGTGGCGGGCAATGGCTTAGCCCTCAACCACCTGCTCTCCCCCTCCTCCCCTTTTTTTTTAAAAAATTTTTTTTTAAAATTTTTATTTTATTTTTAAATGTTTTAAATAAATTTAGTTTTAAATTTAATTATATTAATTTTTTTTTTATGATGTTAGCACCAAAACGATGTCATTTTTGTATTGTTTAGCCATGTTAGCATGCAAAATAGCATTGTTTTGCACTTTCTTCACCGGAAAATCGCCACATCGGCATTTTGGCCGGAGGTGACACTTAAGTAATCCATTTTACTCTAATTTTGACACGTAAGTGTCACTTTCCTAACTTTTGCCACTTAAGTGTCTCTCCATGCCAAGTTTTGGCACAAGTGTCCGTACCTCGAAAAAACCATAAAAACCACGCTGTTTTGGCCCAACTAAAATAAAGACAAAGGCTGAACCCAAAAAAATTGCTAAGCCCAAAAATCACTGATTCATAATATCCAATGAAAATTGCTATATTCCAAAAATCCAATCGGGCTATATTAAGAACCAAAAGGCTGAATCAAACCAAACAAGTAGCGGTATCCATGAAGTCAATAGAACTAATGGAGGCACAGAGATGAAAGGGTTCAAAGAGTAAACAATAAATCAACTTCGTGCTCCATACTATTCAAGAATAAAAAATAAACCAAAAAATCAAGTAAAACAATTTCTCGGCCACTTTTGGTTCGATTTCCTCTCGTTGTTCTACACGACGGAAGTAGCACTTCTCGTCGCAGATTCTTATTCTGTGATTGAAAGAAAGCAATAAAGAAAGGCAAGATGAAAAGGAAGAAGATAGAGAGAATGTCGTAGGGGAATTTTCTGTATTCCAATATGTATTGAATGTACAATTCAATCTAATAAATAATACAAGTTGTATTCTGTGCAAGGAAATAAATGATATAATAATCAATCTAGATCTAAATCTACTATTCAATTGACATAAATACACAAAACACAATCAATCAAGATATCAGACAATTCCGCATATCTTCCAACACTCCCCCTCAAGCTGGTGGCTTGTAGATGTCTAAGACGCCTAGCTTGTTTAGTAGATATGCGTGTTGTTTCTGACACAAGGGCTTGGTAAACATGTACGCTGGCTGTTCCGTTGTCCCAATTCCTCTTGTTTCAATTACTCCTTCTTGGATCTTTTCCCGTGTAAAATGACAATCCACTTCTATATGCTTGGTTCTTTCATGTATTATAGGATTAGATGCAAGTTTAAGAGCCGCATCACTATCACAATACATCTTCGTGGATCCTTGCACTTCTACTCTGAGATCCTTGAGTAATCCTCGTATCCAAACTACTTGACATGTAGCTTTAGCCATAGCTCGATATTCTGCTTCGGTTGAAGAAAGAGACACAGTAGCCTGTTTCTTGGTCTTCCAAGAAAGAAGAGATTCTCCCAATTTGATACAATATCCAGTGACAGATCTTCTACTAATAGGACATGTTGCATAGTCTGCATCACAATATGCTAACATCCTTAAGTCACTCTTTCTAGATAGACGTATCCCAAGTCCTGAACATTTCTTCAAATATTTCACGACCTTCAAGGCTGCATGCAAATGAGATCGCTTTGGCTGATGCATGAACTGGCTAAGTGTCTGAACCGCATATGAGATATCAGGTCTAGTCATTGTCAGGTATATAAGTTTCCCAACAAGTCTTTGATAGCCTGATGAATCGCTGAGTACGGGATCATCATTTCGAGATATTCCTTTATCATAGTCTGCGGTGGTCAGCTTAGTATTCTGTTCTATGGGAATTACAGCTAGCTTGCATCCTGAAAAACTTGCCTTTGATATGATCTCTAATATAAATTTCCGCTGACTCAGGGAAATTCCTTTGTCAGATTGGGCAATTTCAATTCTAATGAAGTATTTCGGTGCTCCTAAATCTTTAATATGGAAGGTAGCATGCAAATATTCCTTGAAATTCTTTATAGAGGTTCTATCATTTCCCATAACAAGTATGTCATCAACATAAATTATCAGATAGATAGATGACATACCTTTAGTACGTGAAAATAAGGCATAATCATGCTTGGATTGCTTAAAGCCTGTTGTTGTAAGAGCACTAGCAAATTTTGCGTACCATTGTCTGGATGCCTGTTTTAATCCATAAAGGGATTTACGGAGACGACACACCTTATTCTCCCCCCGTCTCCGAATGCCTTGAGGAATATCCAAGTAGATTTCTTCATCCAGATCACCATGGAGGAAGGCATTATGAACATCCATCTGGTGTAGATTCCAGTCATTAATGGCAGCAACAGCTAAGAATGAACGTATTGTAACATCTTTGGCAACGGGAGAGAACGTCTCGTGATAGTCAAAACCTTATCTTTGGGTAAACCCTTTAGCTACCAATCTTGCCTTGTATCATTCAATAGAGCCATCAGCATGATACTTGATCTTATAGACCCATTTACATCCAATCGGTTTGCGATGATGTGGTAATGGAACAAGATCCCATGTGTAATTATCAGTAAGTGCCTTCAATTCTGCCGTCATGGCTTCTTGCCATTTTGGATGAGTGGACGCTTCATCATAACTAGACGGTTCCTTGTCATCGGATAAACGACTAATACAACATCTATGCTCCTGAGATAATCGATGAAAAGAAACATAGGAGGAGATTGGATGTTGAATACCTGGAGAATTGTGAGCAGCACATACATAATCCTTTGTCCAAGTTGGAGGTTTTGTAGCCCGTCCAGACCGTTTAGGATACTCAACTCCAGTTGTAGATTGTGATGTCTCTTGTGAGGAAGTTGGTGCAGTGTCATGTATTTCCATATTTGCAATGGAATCTTCTTCTGCATCTTGCTGAATATGTTCTGAAGAGGTCAAGTGTGCATCAGAACTTGGCGAAATAAATTGGGGAGAAGAATCAAGACTCCTTGGTTATGTCACTGGTATGTAGGAGAGATCTTGATAAGAAGCCTCATCAGAAGGAAAATCTAATGTCTAGGAACTGTCTCTTGACCTTCATTTGGAGATGCATTGTCTGAAAATGGAAAAATATTCTCATGGAAAATCACATCGCGACTGACGAAGAATTCTCTTGTTGAAATCTCAAGAACCCGATATCCTTTATGTAGATTGGGATATCCCATAAAGATGCATCGCCGTGCACGTGGGCCCAATTTATCTCGAGATCCCATTGTTGTGATATAATAGAGACATCCGAAGATCCTGAGATGGTTTAACTCTAGCTTCTTTCGAAACAGCAGCTCGAATGGCGTTCGCCCATTCAGGATTCGAGTAGGCATTCGATTAATAAGATAAGCTGTTGTAGTGACACAGTCGCCCCAATAATTGTTTGGAATATATGCCTGAAATTTTAAGGCACGAGCAACTTCCAGCAGATGTCGATGCTTTCTTTCAACCACGCCATTTTGTTGTGGTGAAGACACACATGAATGTTCATGTTGAATGCCATAAGAATTGAATAATGAGGAACATTCGTGACTAAAAAATTCTCTCCCGTTATCAGTACGAATCCGCTGAATGGATTTCTGGAATTGATTCTTAGATAGTAGGATGAAATTCTTCAGGTGAGAAACGACCTGATTCTTAGAATGCATCAAGAAAAGCCATGTTGCCCGAGAATAGTCATCTACTATTGTAAGAAAATAACGAGAACCATCATGATTGACTGTATGATATGGTCCCCAAATATCCACATGAATCAATGCAAAGATGTTACTAGTTCATGAAGTACTAGAGGGAAATGGTGTTCTTGATTGCTTTGCAAGAGGACAAACAGAATACTCAGGATATGGAAAGGAAGCACTATGACCCAATCTCATGTGCATAGTAAAATTTCTATCATTGGTAGTGGAATTACACAATGATTTCTTATTGCAAGAAAAATTGAAATTACTTGGAAAATCCGTCCAGAAATAGAGTCCTTCAGAGAGATTACCCAAGCCCATTAGTCTGCCAGTCGAAAGGACCTGAAATAAACAGGTGTCGGTATCAAAAAATACCCGGCATGAATTTTCTTTGCAGGCTCTAGACACAGTTATGAGGTTGAACTGGAATTCTAGGACATAGAGCACATTCTGGAGAACAATCTGTGGACTGAGATTCACTGTTCCTGTCACTTTGACATAAGTGAAATTGCCATTGGGTAATTGTATGGAGACAGGATGATCTAAATTTTCATTCATATTTGAAAATAATCCCTTGTCGCATATAATATGGTCACTTGCCCTAGAATCGATAATCCATGCCATTCTGGAAATATAATTAATCAGGCAATGTGAAATACCTGAGAAATTTCCCCCTTTGTTGGAAATATCCATTTTCCGTAATGCCTGCATGAGTTGCTAGTACTGGCCAATTGAAATAGGCCGATCAATTCTTGACCGGTTGGTCCGGTGACTTGATAGGTGGAAATTTTTTTCTCCTTATCACCCGGTTTCCTGTGCAATTTCCAACAACTGTCAATAGTATAATTAGTACGCTTGCAATAATCGCAAAAAAATTTACCCTTTCCTTTAAAATTCTTTGCGAAATTTCTGGATGACGTGGCGAAAATCTGCCCGTCCATTCCTTTGATCGCGATCTCTTGTCCGCCGTCCGATCCGGGCGTGAACTCGCCCCCTTAGATGCCGTCCGATCCTCGCGTGAAATCTGGACCGCTCGTTCCGTCCCTTTTAAAGGAGCGTGGATCGGCATCGCCAAACCCTAAGGGGTTCTTTCTTTCGCGAGCTAAGGTTGAAGCAGTCCTGGCGGCCCGTATCTCTTCGTTCACTGCGGGCGACGAGAGCGATGCTCTCGCTGTTCCTCGTGTGTTCGGTTGATGCGAGTCGCTGACTCTCCTCCTACATCGCCAACTGGAAGATACGTCCAATTGATGGCATAGGATCCATGCCTAGGATCTGGGATCGGAACGTAAGGTATGATTCGTTTAGAGTCATGAGGAATCTCGTGGCCTTTTCTCTTTCTTTGATTTGTTTATACTGCTTGAGGGTTGATTCTGGCCCTTCAAGCTTTTCTTCCGCTGCCTCGAGTTGATTCCATAGAGACGATAGTCTGTTGAAGCAGACCGTGACCGTCGTGTTTGCTTGTTTGAGCTCGCTGATTTCCTGCATTAGGTTAAAAATTTTCGCTTGATCTAGTTTACCATACATTTCTCGTATGTTTTCCCACATGGTTTTGGCATCTTCTGTGGGTGGAAGCCCAGCCGCGACCTCTGGGGATAGGCAATTACCGATCCATGTTCGGACGAGGTGATTGCACTTCCGCCAATGTCGGGCTAGGCGTTCATCAGAGGGCATTGCGATGGTTCCATCGAGAAAACCATCTTTATCCTTAGTTATCAATGCCCGTCGGAGCTCCTGTGACCACTTCGAATAGATCTCTGCTCTAGTCAGTTGTTGGTTTATCAGTCGAAGCTCCGGTCCGTCGGCATTGGAGACATACAAAGGGTCGCCCAGTGAACGCCGCCATTGGAACGGGTAGAAATTCGGGCATGAAATTCGGGTAGGGATTCGTCCCTTGGCCCGATTCACCCGACCCGATTGGATGACCCGCATTGAGATATCTCGGGTAGGGATTTTGTCCCGTACCCGAGACGCCCAAACCGCCCGTCTGCTCCATCCCGATGGTTGGGCTTGCCCCATTTGTGGCTGGCGGGCCCCCGTCGTGACTTTGGTGGCCCATAAAACCAGGCGGTGATGATATTGCGCTTGGCCCAAAATAAAGTGGATATGGAATCCACTGGTATGGTTGGCCCGTCGTGGGTTGACCCAACTGGATCTGAGCCTGCGTGGGCCGCCATTGCGGAGGTTGGGCCTGAATTAATAGTTGATCGGATATTGAAGTTGCCGCAGGGAGATTTTGGTGCTGTGAAACTTGTGGAGTGTCTTCTCCTCCGGCGTTCCTGCTGTCGGCGCCCAGATTGGAGTCCTGTTGAGAAGTCATAATAGGTATTTAAATATCTCTTCCTTCAAGAGTATGCCTTTCTAATGCCAAATGATCAATCCTTTTGTAGGTTGGAAATTTTCTTCAGCAGTATCTTGAGGCGGAAGCGACTCAGAGACCGAGTGCTCTAATACCATGAAAGAAAGCAATAAAGAAAGGCAAGATGAAAAGGAAGAAGACAAAGAGAATGTCGTAGGGGAATTTTCTGTATTCCAATATGTATTGAATGTACAATTCAATCTAATAAATAATACAAGTTGTATTCTGTGCAAGGAAATAAATGATCTAATAATCAATCTAGATCTAAATCTAATATTCAATTGACATAAATACACAAAACACAATCAATCAAGATATCGGACAATTCCGCATATCTTCCAACAGTGATTGAGCATGAATGACGGGGTAAGAGACCGGTGACTAAAAAGGCAGTCAAACAATTTTATAAGTACATATAAAATGACAAAAAGGTGAGACAAAACTCCTTGGCGCTTCTAGTGAATCTAGAAATGAACTAGGACCTCTTGTCCGACGTTGATGTATACTCATTCTAAGGCAACTCGGCCATCGCAAACATTAGCACAACTTCATAAAGATGAGACAATGCTGAGCACAAATTCAACGATTGAATTTATAGTGTTGGATGGGGAAGATATGAAAGATCTAAAATCTTAAAAGCCATGTAAGATTTAAATAAGTCACATGAGACAAAGTGTCTGAATATATCACTAAAGGCACATAAGTGATCAAATATGGCACTCAAATGAATGAAAAAATGTTTTAGTATTGAAATTAGCATTGTATGAAAATTATGACACTTATTGTGTCCTTTTTCCTTTTGGTAATACCCAGGCTCAATCCATGTGGGTTAAACCAAAAAAATAGAGAGTGCTTCGAGAAGTAGTGACTCTTCCAATAAATGTAACCGTTAAGAAAACTCCTACTAAGTTTTGAAGTTGACAAAACTTTCTGGTTCTAACGCCTATATTAAGAACAGATTGTTTACGAGTTGTTTTTGAGGAACTATCGAAGACTTCTATCAAAGTCTATTTTATCCTAGAAGCATTTCCCACTCTAATGAGTCTAGAACGAGATGTATTTATAATGAGGAAGAGTCCAGTAGGTATTGAAGTAGACAAAACTTTTGGTTCTAACACCTATATTAAGAACATATTGTTTACAAGTTGTTTCTAAGGAACTATTGAAGACTTCTGTCAAAGTTTATTTTATCCCAAAAGCATTTCCCACTCTAATAAGTCCATAACGAGATCATGTTTAGAATGAGGAAGAGTCCAATAGGTTTTGAAGTTGACAAAACTTTCTAATTCTAACGCCTATATTAAGAACATATTGTTTACAAGTTGTTTCTAAGGAACTATCAAAGACTTATGTCAAAGTCTATTTTATCCCAAAAGCATTTCCCACTCTAATGAGTCCAAAACAAAATCATGTTCAGAACAAGATAGAGTTTAGAATCAGACTAAATATGTTTGCGACACGGATCCTGAATGAACTTTATTTGGAATCTATTCTATAACAATTAATTTCTAGCTAAGGATTTCACTTACCATATACATTAACATTGATTAAGTCAATCACAAATTGGCAAAAATCAATCTTGAAGATAAATTTCATATGAGCAAGCTATACTTATGGAAATCAAGATTCTGATTGTATGGATGATTAGAATTAAGTGGAAATT
Source organism: Eucalyptus microcorys (assembly GCA_014182515.1). Lineage (NCBI taxonomy): Eukaryota > Viridiplantae > Streptophyta > Magnoliopsida > Myrtales > Myrtaceae > Eucalyptus > Eucalyptus microcorys. Next base: position 15,911,906 of record CM024570.1, on the reverse strand, counting down.
TCATTCATGTCTTTAATGGACACAAAATCCCTTTGAAAGATTTTGTCTAATGGTTTGATTGGAAAAAATTTCTTTGAAGAATGTCAATGGCTAGTGTGGCATGGAGAAGTATTTAAAGGAGGTCATTTGGTTAAGAAGAAATAGGAACGTGAATTTGAAATTCCAAAGTGTGAAGCATTACAATTTGAAATAAGAGGTCATTATTTGTCTTCTTCTGTGAGCGTTACAAATTGTGATCAAAAGAAAAAACATGAATAGAGTGTCTTAGTGAGCTAAAGAGATCTATCATTGAGTGTGTGCACTCATAAGTTGTAATCTTCTATTGATCCTATAGTGAATTCTAGCCAATTGGTTATCAACGTGGGAAAATAAATGTGGGTTTGATCTAAGCTAAACTACTATAAAATTCGTGTGCAATCTTCTATTCTCTTAATTCTTTATGTTGCACTCTTTTTGATCTTTATAAAAGTCTGTTCTTTTGATAAACTGTTTCTATTCCTCATTCCGATTTTACTTGCATATTTGTTAAAATCTTTTTTAAACACCTATTCACCCATTTTAGGCGTTATTTCTAGTTTTTTCAGTAACTCAGTGCTTATGAATAACTTCACGAATGAGCTCCCTTCCGGAGACTTGAGATGATGCGTAAATAGCAAGAGTATGCTGATGGATTTAAAAACTAAAACATTGGGGCTTAACGCCCAATATGTTAAACAACTACGTTTAAAATTCATTCTTGATATCGCTTAATTACCTATATATATATATATAAAAACTAAATAAATAAATAAATAAATATATATATATATATATATATATATATATATTTCACTACTATGTAACAAGAACTTTCCCTATAAAGATTTTCCACGTTGTTTGTGTAGCCAAAAAAAAAAAAAGGTTAAGAGTTATATTATGGGATAAGAAACTGTATAATAACTTTCGTATCACGTTTACATAAATGCCATAACTCTCTTTTTTCAATCATGAGTGCCATAACTTCTTTAAAAAATGTTTACTTGTCATAACTTTCAATCTATGACTTGAGTACTAGGGATGTGCAAAGGAACCAAGAGCTGCTTGGATCGCCGAAATCGAACTAGATCGGCCTAGAACTAACGGTTCCCATGGTGGCTGGTCTAGTTCTCGGTTCGAATTTAGTGGAATCAGTGAATACCAATCCGATTCTCGATTCTAGGCGTAGAACCGCTCATCCATTCATTTGGATCGAATTTATATTTATAAATCCCATCTCATTTACTTAATTATTTTGTAGTTTTTCAACTAAATATATTTGTAGTTATTAGATATTATTATCTCTTGGGTGTGTAATAGGATTAATCCCCTACTTTTTCTTTTTTTTTCATTCTAATAATTCATTTACTTGCTTTCTCAACCGAAACAAAATAAACAAACGAAGAAGAAGAAGAGGACCGATTGGAAATGTCCATAAATGTTACAATGCTTTGTCTTCATGTACAAATTTAAGAGCCAATGGCTTATATTAAGAGCATAACTAGAAACTACGTGTACCATGATATTAATTGATAAATGCAATTTGTAGAGACGGGGACCAATTTCATAGAATCATCTGGGAACTGAACCGAATCGATGGCCTGATTCCTAGTTCCAATTGGTCATTAGTGGGCAGTTCTTGTTTTTAAGGTGGGAACCATCCACTCGAACCATGCTCACTCCTATTGAGTGCTATAACTTCTAAAACAAAATTCATCCAAGTGTTGTAATCCAAAGTGGCATGCACTTGTGGTGATTATTTTTAAAAAGTTGTAATACTTAAGGGCGCGCATGATAACCATTTTATTTCCGTTCCAAAACTATTTTTTTATTCCAAACTTCTTTCTGAAATATAAATTCATTTGGTAAAACTATTTCATTTTTCTTTTTTGGAAATATATTTTTACTCCAGAAATAGGTTCATAAATAAGAAATATTTTTTTTTCACCTTTTTATTTTTGAAACAGATATGAGAAATAAAAACACTTCTTATTGTTTGTTCTCATTATTAGCTAGTTGCCCATACATCACCGCTAGCTGCCCGCCCGCCATTGCCACTCCCCAACAACTACCGTTGCTTTGCGACGCTAATGGCCGGTTGCTAGCCGCCCATCTCGTTGCCACCGACCGCCATTCGCTATCCACCATCACCACTCCCCAACCGCCGTCGCTACCAACACTACCTTCACTGTCGACGCTAGTCATCGATCGCTTGCTGCCCATCTATCACCATCAGCCACTATTCATCATCGGCCACTGCCACTCCCCAACCATCATTGATCACCAGCCGTTGACCACTAGCGCCGCCTGTTGCCCCTACCGTTGCTAGTTATCGACGTCGGTCGCCCAGGAGGGAGAAATTTGTGTCGTTACTAAATGTATATTTTTGTTTAAAAACCCATTCAATATTAAAAATGAAAAAATCTATTTCTCTTCCAGAGATCAATTTTTAACTAAAATAGTTATCATTCACACCCTAAGTAATTGGAAAAAAAAAATTATAACATTCATATACAAAAATTATGGTATTGTATTGTCCTCTCTCCTATATAATAGACTATTTTACAATCCCATGATAGAGGATGTGCAAAAAAGGAAAAAAAAAAAAAAATCCCATGATAGAGCTTTTCTTTTCGTTTTTTTCTTCTTTTTTTAAGACTTTAGAGAGCAGGGCGAGTTGTAAATTGTCACAATTGCACCTGTCGTGTCGCAATTTGTTTGTGATGTTAGGAGAAGGATAATTGGCCGGACAAGAGAAGAGGCCAAGATTGTTTACGGAGAAAACGCCCGAGAAGGAGGGTTGTTCTCACGCGTCGTGGAGAGCGTGGTCGAGACACGATTATCTTTATTTGCGCCATTTCGATTACTGTGCAGAATTCGTCTGCCCGAAAATGGCCCAGAAAATAAATGAATGCGACATGGCTGTGCACGCAGCTGGTGGGGCCCAAAACGATTTGATCTTTTCCGTTAATAATTGATTTCCACTTGAATTGGGACATTCGCGAAAAAATTCTCCGTGGCTTGTTCCTAAATTTTATATTTGGCTCAAAATTTTCATTGTTTACAAATACATTTAGTGAATTCGATTGAAAAAAAGTCGGAATAGCAAAGAGTATAACTTAAAATATCCTCTCTAGTTTATCCTTTATACAATTTTAAAGTTCAATAAAAGATAAAAGTCTTGATATACTTTCTCTTCATCTACTTTCTAATATTTAAAGTCAATATAAATAGAAGAGAAATATTGAGAGATAATCAAGCACGATCAAAAATGCTTTCTCTAATTTATCCTTTTCTTTTCAAATTTATCATTTTACGTAACTTCTCTTTATTTGCTTTTGAAATTTAAATCAAATAAGAGATAAAAAAAAAATGCAAGATGATAGATAATTAAATTATGTCACGTCCTAAACTCGTATCGCCTAACGCATCATGTGATAAATATAAAGGTAAAATAAAGTCTCGTCACCAGCAAAACAAACATTCGCTCAGGACTTTAACTACATACGATAGAACAGATAGACAATTTTGTAATAGAATGCAAATATGGTGTGTGTGATCGATTGCTCAAGACTTGTCTCTTCGACATCACTTGAAGTTGTACCAAGGAAAGTGAAAAGGGGAGGTAAAATAAAGTCTCGTCACCAGCAAAACAACATTCGCTTAGGACCTTAACCACCCTCAGCTGGTACTCAAGTTTCATAGTCGGATTTTTATTTGGGGTCAAATTAATCGAATTTTGTAATGGTGTAAAATTGTATAATTGGAAAGGACTATTCTTTTTTTTATTAATTATGCCATAGAATTTATGCGCACTTAATCTATTTCACCAAAAATGATGATGAAATATCCTTCAAGAATATGGATGATTTAGCGAGTGAATCAGTAAAGGTTGTAAAGCAATAACAAAAAACGAAGAAGTACAATATTAGGAATAATAGTTGCCAATTATATAAAGATACAAGAAAGTAAAGATAAATTATAAATTTGTGAGAATGTTGAGTTTTTTGATTGATTGGGAGTCATTTTATAATGAACACACTTGGGATATTTATAACTCTTTGAAGATGGTTTCAGGATGTTGTGGATGACTTCCTTGGCGAGTTGTCTATCTTCTTCAAACTATCGATTATTCTGTTCATTGTTAACCAAATTCTGCTCTTATTGACTAAGTTCTAATACTTGTCAATAATAATTAAAACTTGGTTTTTTTTTTTGGTGTCAACAAACTCCTTTTAAAAGAATTGAACAATTAATCAATCATTCAATTCTTATAAATTAGATAATTAAGAGTAATCAAATGCCTTACTGTCAATGGCAAAGTTAATATTTCCCTTCTAAATTACTATTTGTATTGCTATCTTGAAAACAACACACTTCATTGTGTTATAACTCTAGGAATGGTGCCCCTTGCCATATTTTTTGTAAATTCCTTGCTCAAGATAACTTAACCTTCCGTTAATTTTATCAGGCCATCTTTTATGGAGTAAATCAAAGACTTCATCCCACTTATTAATGTCAATGAGTAAACTTGAGTGTCTTTAGCCTTGACCATTCTTGTGTCTTTTATTTTGGTAGGCTTCAAAGATTGATAAATGTAAGACTTGTCGAGCATCAATTTTGCGAACATTTATTTTAATGTTTTCATAGAGGTTGGATTCATATTCTGACTCTATTAGAGCCATGTTTTGTTTAAAGTATTCATGTGTCTTTTTATCTTTGTCTTTTAGCGATTGCTCATATTTAGACACTCTTGTTGCCAATTGAAATAAATAAACAAAGTCTTGACCTTCAAATCTTTCTCACAAGTCAAATTTTAATATATTGAAAGTCAAATTAGCGACTTCTTTATGATAGCGAAGTGAAGCATCCATTTTTTTGCCTTTTTAAATTGAGCAATAAATTGATCGACTGACTAACTATTATGTTTGATAAAATCTAGACAAATTAGCGATTGATACTTCGAGTATTGTTCTATAAAATTAAGAATGGAATTGTCTTTCCATCTCCTACCCAATTACACACCACATTGGGTGGTAAATTAGCATATTAAATGAAAGTAATTTTCGACAAAGATAGGAAACAACCTAAATCTTAAAAACTCATTTGTCTCTACTTCCCCAAATTGGGCTATAAATCAAACAATGTGTTCGATGATCAATTATTCATCTCCACTAGTAAAAATGGCAAAGTCGAGTATATTGAAACTTCTTGGAAAAGGCCGATTATCAATCCATTCAATGTGGTTTCCTATAAACAAGTGTGATAACAATCATGTCCAACCCCAATTGTTGTCAAACTTTTCGGCAAACTATGTAGCATCCAAGTGTGGATTTGGTTGGCCATTTTTTCCCTAGGTAGCAATGCTGGTCTTGCTAGATTATTTATGTCAATTGACATGTTAAGCCCAATAGGAATATTCACATTGAGTGGTACCAATGGGGCTTCTTGCCTTGCATTTTCAACATTTGGCAATTGATTGTCTTGTTCAATAGTTTGATTTGCCAAATTATTATCACCAATTTGGTTATTTTGACCAACATCAGCTTGATTATTATCTTTATAAGAAGATTTATCACTTATGTCATTAATGACAATTGACTTTATCACATTTGAAATGTGACTCACCATATCATTTTGCTATTTTTCGAGCAAATGTTCTCATGGTAGACACCATACTAGAATTTAGAGCAACATCCCTTAGCTGCTCTTCAGCAAGAGGCCTTAAAAAGATCACCCTCTTTGCGTTGATTTTTACTCCTATTGCTTGTTGATAGCGTATGTCCAACCCATGGCAATTGCGAAGGTGGAAGTGAATTTTTGAAGAATGACTTGGGAGCCCTCTTTGACAAAAATAGCTATAAATTTTGTGATCCTTAAAAAAAAATGGTTGACTGATTTTCTAAAAGGTAACAAATAACGAATAATCGGGAAAATAGCTTTCCACAATTTTGAAGTGCTTCTATAGATGAGTCACAAAAGCAAAGCCGAGAGGAAATTATGATTTCCAATTTAACCTGCCAAATAATATTCATAAATTTGTGCTATTCGACAATTTATATTTGATTGCTTTCCTGTAATTATGTGAAAATTTACAGAATAATTCCAAATCACGGCCAAGTTGCTAGCGTGATTATGAGAATGAAATCTAACCTGAGAAAAAAGAAAAGGTGGACTGCTCTTAGTGCTGCTTTGCTAATAGCGTCTTGACTCGATCAAAAGCAAAAGAATTCACCTCTCACGCGAAATTAGCCGAACACATGAAAAATAGAGCAAAATGATTTCAATTTACTCATTTATATTGACACCTGAGTTTTAGTCAACAATTCAAATCTTCATTCTTGTAACAGTACAAAATAAAAGAAAATGACCAGATAATGACAAAAATAAATAAATAAACGGATAACAAGCAAATCAAAAGAAAAATAAAAATTAATTAAAGGGAGGATTAATTGGGTTTTTGTCCAATTTGTATAAACCCACGAGAGGGACCTGACACAATTCGTCAAATCTGCCATCCGCGGCCCAGGTAAATTCACGCGGCCCATGCCCAAACTCATCACCTTGGCCCATGGACCTAATTTTGATGAATGGTGTCAGCCCATGCTTTACTGGTGAATAGAACTTAAGCCCATCGAGCAAGAATTAACTTATACAAGCCCATAAAGAGCAAAAGAAGGAAAACCCTAAGAACAACAAAAGGGGTCTGGGCATGTCAGGAGCTACGAATTGTTCCTAGGGTTGGTTCGAACCGGTTCAGACTACGAAATCAGGAATTGACCGAGTATTTGCCTAGTCCCAATTTTTGTAAACTTAAACTTAACTGATTCTTGTGCGGCTTTGAGTTCACCAAGTAAAGCAGATTTGGGACGATACATAGATTGAACCGCCTTGGATGCTCATCTTTAAGACTAATTGTGTAGCTCATATAGATAGATATAATGACATTGATAATTTTTGTAATTTTAGCCAAAATTTAAAGCCATCTCTCTATTTTTCTATTCAAAATGATTCTTGCACTTTTCAAAAAAAAAAATCTACCTTTCATTCTCAAGGTTTCAATAATAAATTAGGCTGATGTGCAATTCACATCATTAAAAATTACAAAAAAATGGATTTCTTTGTTTTACCAACATTTACTCTCTTTCATCATCACATGTTTTCAATATTAATTTACTATAAAATTTGTAATTCAACTTTAAACATGAATTATAAATTACTTACGTACAATAATCGATGGTATTATTTCGCAATTGAAACTTGTACACTTTTTTTTTTCATAAAAGAGTAGAATGAACTCTCATGAAGGCTCCGTTCGTTTCGCGGAAAATAATTTCCGGGAAAATGTTTTCCGGATTTTCCGACGTTCATTTCACGGAAAATGAATTCATTGGGAAAATGTTTTCCATGAAAGGAAAAAAAATCTTCTAAATTAAGGGAAAACACTTTTCTCACTTGATATCACTTATTTCACATATTTACAAATCCTCACTTCCTAATCCCGTTTTTTTTTTTTGTTCGAATTATTTTTTAATTTTCTATTTCTTTTTTTTTTTTATTTTTCTTTTCTTTGTTTCCCATCTTCTTCTTTCTTGACTAGTCATCGGCTGTCGCCAAGCAAACCTTGAGCTCATCGATCTCAAGCTCGCGCTTTGTACTCTTGCTTATCCTTTTATTTATTTATTCTACATTGCGGTTGTATATTGCTCAAACAAAATGTTTTACATGCTTTGTTTCTTTTTTCTTTTGTTTATTAGAACACAAAAGACGTAGAGGGAGAACAGGTCACTCAATTGGAAGATTCTCATGAGAGCTGTACATACTTTGCTTCTTTTCTCTTTTGCTTCTTTTTAAAATCTATACAAACATTTTTTAGAGTAGATGAGCGTTTGGCGACAATGAGTGAACAAAGATATGAAGTAATTTTGCCTGGATTTAAAGGTAAGTTCATATTTTATGGATTTATAAGTTAATAAGTGATGCATGTCTAAGTGGTGAAGTCTTAAAAATATTTTCTTTACTAAACACTGGAAAATATTTTCCAAAACATTTTCGATTTTAGCTGAACACCAAAAATATTGTCATTTTCTTGGAAAATGATTTAAGAAAATATTTCTCAAAAATGACCCATTTTCCGCGAAACGAACGGATCCGAAATGCCCATTCCACGTTCAAATCTCCTAACAACAAATAAAACATAAATAATGTCATGTATTTGATCAATTTACAAAAGTAAAGCACTAATTGATGTGATAGCTCAATATTGAAAATTATTAACTGAGAGCATTTTATTTGGAGAAAAATTTCATTATACAAAAAGTACTTTTAAAAAATAATTTTTAGGAATATAGACAATTTTCTTTTATTTAGTGGTCGTAATATTTTGACCTCATTTGGAAAATAATTTCAATCTCATGATTTTATTTAGAAAAAATTGGAAGTTTGAAATTATTTTTTAATTCTTATCTTTTTTTTTTTTTTTTCCTTCTTAGCGATAGGGATAGGGCAAGGCTTGAGCCTTGTCAGATCTAATGAGATGGAGCCTCTGCCCTCGAGCTAGGCTTAAGCTTGTAGGGATAGGGCGAGCTTGACCTCGTTGGCCTGTGCTTGTAGCCGGTCACAAGTTGTTATTGAGGTTTGGCATTGATGGAAGGAGAAGGAAAAAGAAAAAAAAAGAAGACAAAGAAAATAAAAAATAAAATAAAATATTTAAAGAACTGATATTAGCAATTCCAAAGAGCATTTTCATCATTTTAAATTTAAGAACTGCACTTTCCTAATTTCATCGATGAATATTTTAATTAATCAAGAAATGTTTTCGGTTAACTAATTATTTTGACGAGCCAAATAAATAAAAATCCGAAAAACTAATTTTCGAGAAACGCCTACGCAAATTGCCATTTTTCTAGCGTGAAAATACTGAACTGAAGCCCTTTCTAATTCTGACCCCAGTCCAACCTCTTCTCTCTCGCCGCTCTGCTCGTCTCTCCGCAGCCTTACCCCGTCGCCGCCACCATCACCAGGTTAATCCTCTCTCTCTCTCTCAGCCCTTTGGGTTCTTTCTTTCTCCGGTTGTTGGGGGTTTACGTGGGAGCATCTTCTGGGCTAGTTCGAGAAGGGTTTTTTTTTTTTTTTTTTTTTTCTTGAAATGGTTTCTGGAATTTCTTTTGATTAAGCTCTTCAAGAGCTTGCATCAATCAGGAGAATGCAAGTTCAGTGGGTCATAAGTATTAGTATGAGTAATTTCTTTTTGTTAACTGTTTGAATTCGTTGGGGGAAGACAAATGCCCTTTAGGTACTTTCTTTCTCTGGTTGTTCGGTGTGTAGGTTGGAGCATCTTCTGGGCTTGTTCAACATTTTTTTTTTTTTCGTTTTCTTAAAATGGCTTCTGGAATTTCTTTTGAATAAGCTCTTTAAAAGCTGGCATTAATCAGGAGAATGTAAGTTCAATGGGTCATAACTATTAGAATGTGTACTTTCTTGTTGTTAACTGTTCGAACTCGTTGGGGAAAAACAATTGAAGGTTGACTTGATGCAAGATTGACCCACATTGAGAATGAGAACTAATTGGAAATTAATCTGCATATGCAAACCCAGTTTTCGGATCAATTGGACATGTTCGCGAGGCAACGAGCCTTGTAATTAACTTGTTGAATCGTGGAATAAGATGCCTAGTTATGTGAAATTGGCTCAATTTTGTCCAGTGGCAGTTCCTCATCATGGGTCTTACACCCACACCTCTACACTCAATCATGTAGCCTCTCCCATGGGAGTTAGTTAATTTATGGTAATGTAGAACGGACATTTTTTGTTCTCTCTATCAGTTGTCTGAGATTTGTTACCTGACGAGGGTAAACAATGGGTCGTGGTGAACTTCACAATCTTCACTGGCCAAAATAAGACTTTGAAGAAATTGTCTGCATCATAAGTTTGGTATTGGGCATTCCAGGAGATGGGAAAGCGAGAGAAGAAGCAGAGGCACCAAAGACACCCTCGCAGAGAAGCCTCTCAATATCTTGAAGGAGGAGAGGATAGTTTCAGCTACGAAAACTTCCCCTCACCTTCGAAGCCTCCTCTTTCCGAATGAAGAGGACGAGAAAGAGGAGGTTGAGGAGGAAGAACAAGAGCAAGAACATGAGGGCAGAAGCCCATCACTAGATATTCCATCAAAATTCCTCCTCTACCAACAATCTGTCCAGGTCTGCGGTTCTTTGACTCTGTTTAGTTTCAATTCTTCCGAGAGAAGATTTATGCATAAAATTGAATTCCTGCTAACAATTTTGTGCTCATAGAGCTGTAATGAGGCTTCCCTTTGTTTCTCTCTGAATGCAGTCGCCCAAAGGAGATATAAGCTATTTGCAGAAATTTTTTCTCATGTACGTGGGTGGAAGGCAGCCCCTCCATCTGCAAGAAGATTTTTGTGGGACTGCTCTTCTCAGGTATATTAGACACTTTTGGTCACTCTAGTCAACCTTGATGACCAGAAATATAAATTCACCTGAAAATAATACTATCAATATTGAATGCATCCTAGATTCCTTAGAAACTAATTGCAACCGGATGTTCAATTAAGTATGTGTTCACTGATATCAGTTATTGGAACTGGACTGCTGTTCTCAATCCTTCTTTTATTGTGCCTGTAATTTTGTTTGCTTCTGCAATTTGGTGACTTGGTTATGGAGACATCTTTGTATCTTGGTCAAATAAATAGGTTCTTGTTGGTCATTTAATTGCTTACTCTTAAATCAATTTGCAATTTGTTTTTAATGTGAATTATGGAGAATTTTGATTCTTCTTCAGGTATATGAAAAATATTCCATCTCATGCACATCGAATTTTATGAATGATGTCAAAGAACGATCTGGAAGACCAAAAATTTGATTGATACATCTCTTTGATATCTAGTCAGTCAGTAGAGTAATGATGTTTCCCGCATTGCTTGATTGTTGTTACATTTGTATTGGCCAAAATTTCATTCTCTCTGTGCATTTGACAGCACAGAGTGGCTCCGAAATGACCCAAGGCGCACTGCTGTGGGGTTGGATTTGGACCTCGAGGCATTAAATTGGTGTATGGAGAACAACATGAATACCATTGGAGCTGACTGTTACTCAAGAATTTCCCTTTTTCATGGAAATGTTCTTCAACCTTGTGAGGCCAAGCTTGTCAGTTTTGATTCTGGAGATTGCATAGGAACTATTAGACTAGATCCAAGTGAAGAGGGTCCAAGAATGGACGATCGACAATCCAGTTTGCAGGTTGATTGTATAAGCTCTCCACGTACGATGTCTTTGAATATAAGTTCCAAGCAACTCCCTGGGAGGGACATAGTATGCGCCTTCAACTACAGCTGTTGCTGCCTCCATAAACGTAAAGACCTGGTTTTGTATTTCAGGCACGTTTTAGGTTTCTTGTCCAGAAGAGGAGGTATATTTGTTATGGATTTGTATGGTGGCACATCATCAGAGCAAAAGTTAAGGCTTCAAAGGAGGTTTGCCAATTTCAAGGTACACATATTGCATCTTATCATGGAGTAACTTTGAAATAAAAGTATGCTCAGGATATAATCGATTACTCGATCTGTGTAATGAGTTATCATCTTTATGAATATCATTGGAGTTCACTAGTATCTAAATAACACTTGCACAAAATCTGTTTGAATCTTAATTATTCTAGGGTAATAAATCTAGCTCTAGATAAGCATGTCAGACAAGGGAGATGCATATGTTTCTAGAATACCATCATTTTCCTATTCTCTCTCTCTCTCTCCCCCCCCCTTCTTCTTCTTCTTCTGAATCATGTAGCACCTTTTCCTTGTTTTGCACCATTGGTTGCTTCTTCTGAATCAGGTAGCACCCTGTTCCTTGTTTTGGGCCATTGGTATGCTCAAAAGTGCTCCCCATACATTAGGATGTTTGTTTTGTGCATTTGAACATATACTATACCTTTAAGCAATGAGTTTTCCATTGGTACTATGGAAAAGAAAAAGGGTTCATAGCACAAGTGCTGGGAGCTAGTATTATATTGGATGAGCTTGCTTTTTGCTGGTGGATGTGTTCTTCTTCTTTGGTAATAATGGGGGAAGTACAGCTTGATGCTTCCAACCGACTGTTATCAAAATGCTCTGATTAAAATGTGCAGTATGTGTGGGAGCAAGCTGAATTCAACATTATCGAGCGGAAAACAAGGATTAGCCTCCATTTTCATCTTCAAAAGCCACAGAAGAAGCTGCCTTATGCCTTTTCATACAGCTGGAGACTGTAAGGGTTTCTTTTAGCTAGATTTCCTGCACTTCTTAAGTATCTTTATATTTTTGAAGTGGGGCAACCTGAAATGTTTTTTAATATTAATGAAGTGTCATGCATATGCTTTTCCATTTATGAAACTAGTTTTCAGTAAATTTTGAGATTTATAATAGGCGGTCTTGCATCACTGCAGGTGGTCGTTACCTGAAATCAAAGACTGTTTGGAAGAGGCTGGCTTTCAGTCTGTCCATTTTTGGATGAGGCAGATGCCTGACTCTGAAGATATTAAGAGTGTAGAGGGATTTGGCATCGGAAAGGACTTGAAGTATGAAGAGGTTAAGAGCTTTGAACAACAAGATTCGTGGAATGCATATATTGTAGGTGTTGCAAAGTGATTGTGATGATGGAAGTATGCACCAAATGTTTGCTTCAATCCCCGTGCAAATGAATAATCAAACCTTCACCTCAGGCAGGTAATATTCGTGTCGAAGCATTTTTTGAACTTGTTTCTTTTCTTTCACCTTTTGTTTTGTCACTCAGGACCCTAGTTTCCTTGACCATGCTAATTATTGAATTGAATATATGGAGAAGCCCCCTTAAAATTGTATTGGTCCCACCATGAGGGCTTCACCAAGGACGTGCTCTTGGGGGTCAAACACTGCTCCCATGGGTTGCCAATTAAGTGAGGAATGCATGCATTACTTCTAGTCGAGTTCTTATTCTCTTATGTAGCTCCACCATTATAGAAAAATTGGCATACTTAGGGCCAGAGCATGAGGTGTGCTGTTGCTGACGAGTATGATTTTTGTATCTGTTTATATAGCCAAGATGGATATTGTTACAATGCGACAAATGGTTTCTCTAATGCTAGAATGCCCTTCAATGGATGTTCTAAAAATCTATTGGGAGTGTGGTGCATGAAAGCTTAGAGAACAGTTAGAAGATTCGGAGTTGTCTAATAGAAGTTGTGTGTAATGTTTGTGAAACCCCCATCCTTCAAGACTCCTAAACACCTTGTCGTGCATTATGGCAATTTCCATCTTTAAAAAACAAAGGAAAGACCAGACTTGAGCAAGCATTCCCCGTCTTTTTGGTGAATTACTATCAGTTTTCTTTTTGCAGGTTCTGCCGCTTAGAACTTCTGGTCCTAAATGGCAACTTGCAGCTGAAGAAGCTGTGGTGACGAAGTACTAACCCGTATTTCTCATCTCTCCGCATTCATCAGCCCTATCTTCTCCAGTTTCAACGGCCTATTTTCAGACCCATCGCAATTCTGCTGCTAATGAACTACTCGAGCTGCATGTTTATGCTTATATATGCAGTAGTTTTACTAGTTATACTCTACTAGGACTCATGTACTGACACAAAAAATAACCTCTTGTTCAATTTACTAGTTTTATATAAGCTACAGATCAGAGCGAAACGGGCTTTGTGATTTGTTTGCGAACAGATTATAACCTGTTTTATTCGTCCTCCTTAACGAGAACATGGAAAAGTCTGCTTTTATTGTTAATGCCATGGTAAATCCAATATCAAATTTGCAGGATTGAGAACACTATTGCCTATGAGAGGGTTAAGGAGCTGGGCTCTGTAAATTGAGAAAATTCTTTGGTCGATGAATATGTGGCCCATCAGCAAGCATAATCCAAGCATAATCTATGTATATGCATACACACACATATTCATGGCTCTCCCTTTCGCGATCAAAGTACAAACTTTGGTAATTTCATTGACATAAGATGAGGACCATTACATTGAAATACAATGTAACATGCAATGCGAAATGTTTATACCCAAAGTAAGACAAATTATTTAAACATCCAAACAGATGTTTTTTTGTAACAAATTTCAGTTTTTGGTGGTTATTCTCAATTTCAAATGAATCATTGATTGTAAATCCTACATATTACTGTCAAAGTTCTTGTTTCAAGAATTAACCCAATTGAATCTAAATTTGGGAATGCCAGCCGAGTGAGCGTAGAAAACGTAAAAGGATGTTAAAAAGACTGAATGTTTTGACAAAAATATGAAAGATCTTCTCAATATAAGATTTTGACTTGGTTGATATAAGGTCCATTTCTCCAGCAAGAACTTGTAGGATGATAGCTTCCAACTACTCGACCCCTTTTTGGCTCTTTCAATACAACAAGAAATATTGCATCAAACATGCCAACTTAGAGTGTTTTGTTACCTAGGGCATTCAATTAATGGCTAGCAGGCCTTTCGTTTTGGAAATAGACTGTTCTAAGGTCATATTTGGTTGCTTAGAGTAGGAAAGAAAATTGAAATGGATTTGGAATCCAAATACTAGGATTCCAACTTCAGGAAATTTTGTTTATCCATTGTTTGGTTCATCGATGTAACAATTGTTATTAATACTCCTCTTTGCCTAATGATCGTAAGTATCGGTTGGCGCAAATATTTGCCAAATAGAAATAACTTTCTAATGTCAAATCTAACAGCTAAAAGACTTATTTGAGAGAGAGAGAGAGAGAGAGAGAGAGAGAGAGATCTTCAAGGAAAGGCAACGACATTACGTTCAACACCGAATCATATCCATTTCAAGGAAAATGCATTCCAAAAGTCCATCAAAGCAATGAAAACTCATATCACCCCACCTACAAAACGCTAAAAAAAAGATTGACCCTCCAAAACGTCGTGATAAAACCCAAAATCACATAACCCATTTTTGGAAAAAGAAAGTGGTTGATAGTCCACCTCTCCTCTCTACTTTTGTGCATGACTTGCCACCAATAGTCATGATGAGACCCCCAACTTTTTTGGCAAAGAACCGATTGATCAGGCAAGAATTTAATTGATAAGCGATCCACAAACATTCCTTAATTGGAAACTCGTGACCATCTTTCTCAGCATCCAAAAGGGGCAATTTTTATCACTTTCTGAATGCAGGTAAGCAATTGGGACAAGCACCTTCAGTCACATCTTCTTTAAATTTTTGATGTGCCTCTCAACAGAAATGATGGGTTTTACAAGTCTAGTCGAATCTTGTAATCTCGTGGTCGAGTTGTTTATTTCTGATGGTACAACATCAGCGTTCGCATGCTTCTTTTCTCAGCAAGCATTGACGATTTTGCTCTTTCCTGCCGCGGGCTAAATCTGATACTAAGAACGTGTATAGTACAGGCGAGTCGGTTCGATATGGGGAACTATCAAACATGCGTGAGTAATGAATTTTTGTTTTTTGTTTTTTTTTTGGGGTGCTAATTTTATTTTTTGTCTTGATGACTATGAGACTCTAGATTCACATTAGATACACGTTTAAAATCAAGAAAAAATGCGCTTTATAAATATAGGATTAGGTTACTTGGAAAATTGCACGATGTCCTAAACTTTTTACATGGAATGTAATTAAGTCTAAGACATTCAATTGATTCAATCAAATGTTAAACTTTTAACAAAAAATGCAATCAAATCTTAGACTTTCCAATTAATTCAATAAAGTTCTCAAATTTTATTGAAATGTTCAATTAAGTCCTAAAATTATGTTTAAAAACACCATTTAAAACTTCAACATAAGCATTTTTTGATTGACACAAAGACAATTTTAAGTATTGTTTATCAAAAGGACTTGAAAGGACTTGATGCTTTTTTTAAAGAAGGTTTAGGATTTAATTGAACTAATTGAAAGATATAGGATTTAACTGCATTTTTTTGTATAAGATTTAGGACTTCTCGTCAATTTTCTCTCAAGTTACTTCATTTGGCCTCTAGTTTCAATTGGAACGATCACTACACAACGTCAAAAAGCAAGTAGAAAAATGTGTGCGAAAAATGTTGATGTGTTAAAATAATCACTATATTAGGACACTAACCATTATAATCATGGACTAAGATATATCTACAATGACTCATTTTCTTGTTTCGCCAAGAATGGCTACACGCAATAAAATACCTTTATCAAAGGTTACATCTTCTATTTATATGTGAATCAAGTTCCGTCACAATTCGGACATGAAGTGTCAAGTGTAACAAAGAACAAGAACTAGAACTAATTACTCTAAAGGAAAGTAAATGCAGTAACTGGAATGTTAAATTGATTAACTGAAAGATATATTGTTTGTGTTGATGATGGGGGTTTCTTTACAAAGAGTAGAATGTGACTATTTAAATGCTACAATTGATGGTTACAAACTTGATTGAATTTGAAAAAATAATTTCCTAATCCTATCTTCAAAACAAATAATTTCCTAATCCTATCTACAGTTATAAGAAGTTACAATAATGCTTATTCAAAAGAAGTTAAAAAAATGCTAAAATAGTGGCACTAAACAAAATCACTCAATAGTTACCTATTTTCTAGTAATGTTTATCTAAAAGAAGTTACTTATTAAAAAATATCACTACTCAATAGTTAAATGTGGATGTCGATGACTTCATCTCTAGTAAAGATTTTCATCAATGATTGATAAAACAACTTCCTTAGTGAGTTATTGATGCTCTTCAAGTTATCGATTGTTTTTTTCATCGATTCCATTGCTCACCAAACTTTATTATTATCAACTAAGTCTGTCACTTATCGATTAAAGCCAAAGTTGGTAACATTTTTGGTCTCAACAAATACCTCTTTGATTATTTTAAATTACGTAATGAATGGTCATTGTATGCCTTTCTGTCATAAGCAAATTCGATTTTTCCTTGCTGCATTGGCTCTTGAATTGTTTTCTTGAAAACATAACAAGTAAACATGTTATGGCTTCATGAGTGGTGTTACTTGCCATTTTTTTAACGATAAGTTCACTAGGAGTCCTAAAACTTATAATGAAAGTGTAATTGAGTCCTAAAATTTGTAAAAAGTACAATCAAGTTCTAAAACTTATGAAATAGGTGCAATCAAGTTCTAAAGTTAACACTGTCAATTTATTTAACGTAAAATGCTAACGTGGCAATTTTAAGTTAATTTCTCTCTTCTAGTTGGCATTTTCTATTGTTTTCTTCTTAGTATCTTATTAATATCATATTAAAAAACTAAAAAGAGCTAAAATTTTATTGAAAAAAAAAAGAAAAACAGAGAATAGCAGGGCAAGGCAGGCCACACTTGTAGGCATCGTCATCGGTGCCACCCATTAGTAGAGGGGTCAGCAACCTTTACCGGTCTTGGGTGAGGGTGGTTGGCCCTCGTCAATCCCGAGCAAGGCCTCGTTGGCCCCAAGCGAGGGCTAGCGACCCTCGCTAGGCTCGAGCTTACGCTCAAGCGCCTAGATCAGGGCCGATGAGGCCTTGCCCAAGGCCTACAAGGTTGCCAGCTCTAGGCAATAGCTAGCATCGCCTAGATCTAAGTGGGTACCCAAATCTAGGCAACCTCACTTGGGCCAATGAGGGTCTCCTACCCTCGCTTAGGGCTGGTAAGGCTTTGCTTGGAGCTGGCGGGGGCCGACCACCCTCGCTTAGGGCTAGCGACCTCCGTCAGCTCCTCCAATGATGGGTGGTAGCAGTGGTGGTACTATCGGTGTGGTTTGCCCTACCCTTCTCTCTATGTTTTCTCTTTTTGGTTAGTTTTGTTTTTAACATACAATGTTGGCTTTTTTGTAGTTTTTTAATCTGATTTAAATAATTTTTTAAAAGAAAATAATGAAAAAATGCCACATTAACATTTTCCGTTAAATAAATTGACAGTGTTACCTTTAAGAATTGATTGTATCTATTTGAGAAGTTTTAGGACTTGATTATACTTTTTTGCAAATTTTATGACTCAATTGCACTTTTGTGATAAGTTTTAAGATTTCTAGTGAACTTATCCCTATTTTTTATTTACTAAATCATCTTTACTCAGGATAATTAGCATTCCATTAATTTTATCAAGCCATCGTTTAAGAGTAGATCAAAGATTTCATCCAACTTATTGTTGAACGAGTAAATTTGAGTGTCTTTAGCCTTAATTGTTCTTTTTACTTTAATTTTGGCAAGCTTTAAGGATCGAGAAATGTAAAGCTTGTTGGGCATCATATTTGCCACAATTATTTCAATGTTTTCATTTGGGTTAGATTCATACTCCGACTCATGATTTACATTACAACCACGTTTTGTGTAAAGTTTTTAGGTGGCTCTTTATATCCTTCGTTTAGAAGTTGCTCATACTTAGATACTCCATTGCCAATTGAAATAAATCAGCAATTTAGCCTTCAAATTTTTCTCTTAGATTGAATTTCAATCCATCGAAAACTGAATTCATGAAATGTTTTTATGAGAATGAAGTAAGGCCTTTATTCCTATCCTT
Source organism: Eucalyptus microcorys (assembly GCA_014182515.1). Lineage (NCBI taxonomy): Eukaryota > Viridiplantae > Streptophyta > Magnoliopsida > Myrtales > Myrtaceae > Eucalyptus > Eucalyptus microcorys. Next base: position 15,893,411 of record CM024570.1, on the reverse strand, counting down.
CTTAAATTGATTAATAAATTGATTAACCAACTCATTATTGTATTGATAGAGCCTGGCCAAATAAGTAATCAATGTTTTAGATATCGCTCTATAAAATTGAAAACGAATGAAATTATCTTTCCATCTCTACCTAATTGTACACTAATTAGTGTACTGGGTAAAAACAGTTTTTGACAAAGACAAAGGAAATAACCTATAATTTAAAAACTCATTTGTCCCTTCTTCCTCACACATTGGGCTATAAATCGAACCATGTGTTTGATGGTAAAGTTGGACATTTTGAAAGCTTTTGGAAAGGCTGATTATTAGTCGATTGGGGATGTGGTTTTCTATAAAGAGTTAAGATAACACTACTTTATAATCCCAATCACTATTGAACTTCTTCAACGAACTGTACTAGATTCAATTTTGGATTTGGTCGGCCATTTTACCCCCTGGGCAATGATACTGGTTTATGTTGATCGACAAGTTAAGCCTAACAAGAATATTCTCATTGGTGTTACTAGTAAAGTCATTGGCCTTACATTTTCAACATTTGGCAATTGACCGGCCTATCAACTAGTTTGATTTTCCAAATTAATGTCACCAATTTGATTGTTCTGACTAACGCTATTAGCATCAATAGATGGAGAGCAATTAAGAACACACCCAGCTACCATAGATTGAATAGTGGTGGTTGATTGAATGATCCTAGACTCGAGAGAACATCATTCTCAACATTGATGAAGATTGGCTTGATTACGTTTGACCTATGGCTCACAATGTAGTTGGTCATATTGTTTCACCGCTCTTCGATTATCCTCTTCATAGCGGCCAACACATGAGGATTAGGTGCACCTTCTCTTGACTGCTCTTCAGTGAGACATTAGGGAAGGTCTTCCCCCTCGCGTTCTCCTTTTGCCGCTTGGTTAACCGTTGAAGAGTTAAAGTGCGTAGCAACTTTGTCACTCGTTTGTGGCACTGAATTGTTGTTGTCAACTACATTATTAGACTCTTGTTCATTTCTGGCTATTGTCATGATAGTCTCCTCAAATCAACGAATTGTACCCCATTAGGCGTGCCAAAAAGACGTTTTGTTGAAAAGTTACCGATAACCTTTCTAAATGTGGATGGATTGATAAGTGAATCGATAAAGGTTATGAAGCTTTTTTTTTTTTTTGGTTGATTTTGGACAAGAGAATCAATGACTAGAATTTCGAAGGTATATGGCCAGCCATTAAATTCAGGAAAAGTAAAGATAAAGATAAATTTGTAAAGAATATTGAGTTTTGTGATTGATTGGGGGTCTATGTGGCTTTTTAAAGCCTACAACTGACGATTACAAATGATTATTGAATTTAAATAGATAACTTCCTTATCCTATTTTCAAAACAAATAACTTCCTAATCTTATTTGTGGTTGCAAGAATTTACAACAACACTTATCTACAAGAACTTACAAAAATCCTAAAATAGCGGTGCCACACATAACCACCCAACATTTACTTATTATTTAGTAGCACTTATCTCAAAGTAGTTATATATCCGAACATATCACCACTCAATAGTTACATATCGATGTCGATGATTTCATCCCCAATGAAGGTTCTATTTTGATAACTGATGATTGTTGTCTATATCTTCCTTGGCGAGTTGTCAATGCTCTTCAAGTTGTTGATTGCTCTTTTCAGTGACGACTTCTGTTATCTACCAAATTTTGCTATTATCGACTAAATTTGACACTTGTCAATTATAACCAAAAGTTGATCAGTTTTAGGTGTTAATATTTATAATACTTGTCAACATCTAGGAGATATAACCCTCGTCTTTCTATTTTTAGTCTTAGGAGGCACGTCTTTATTACAACAGCGAAATGCCCAATGTGGTAAAACCAAATCGTGTGCTATGCAATCATGCCTAAATATCTGAACTTTTCCACATGTCTTTCAAGATTTTGTTGAAAATTAATCGCTTGCCATTACCATAGTGGTTAAAGCAAAGTCAACTTACATAATCATATAATGAAGGAAAGATAAAAAAATCCATTAATAAACATGAATGATATGATATATGTTCAACGCATAAACTAAACATGCTAAAAAGGATAAGATTCGAAAGATAATTTGGGCCTACCATCTTTGATGGAGATTAAGTGATCACTTTGGAAGAAAAGTAATGCCACTCTCTCTCTCTCTCTCTCTCTCTCTCTCTCTCTCTCTCTCTCTCTCTCGATTACACATATAGGATAAACATAGCTCTCTCTCTCTCTCTCTCGATTACACATATAGGATAAACATAGGGGATGGTTAATGAACAGAAAAAAGTACCCCTTTTTAAATTTAACTGTAATCGAGTTCAAAATTGTTTGTATATGTACAAACACGCAAGCTGGAATTAATGTCTGCAATTATCTTTTGTTGAAGTTCGGAACTTGAGCTTCTTAAATAGCCCGGGTCATGGCAGTGTGTCTGTCCTACCATAATGGAGTAAGTACAAAAGGCAAAGGCTTCTGAGGGTGGCCTCAAGAAAATAGTCTTTACCAGAAGAACTCAAGCTTATGACCATACAGCTTCTTGAGAGGCAGTTTGATTTGGAGCCTCAAGAAGTGTGGTCATGAATTTAAGTCCCGTCAAAATCAATTTTCTCAAGATCATTAGGGACCTTTGGACCATAGCCGATGGTGGTTAGTAGAGGAGAACCATTGGTAGTTGTGACGATAGTAGAGCTGTCAAAATGAGTTACAAGTTCATATTTTAACCTACATTTATTTTCATATATGAATCACTTTAAACTCAAAATATGGGTCATAAATGGGTTTTGAAAAGTACAGCTCAATAGAGATGGGTGTTAGTGGATCAGTTAGTAGCATACTTTCAACCCAAATTAAATATGGAGTTGATCCATTGACCAGCCCATTCTTTTTTCATTTTTGGGCAAAAAACTGCCGATTCTTTTAAGGCGACAATTTAAGGAGGAAAATTACTCAATATGGATCCCAAGTCAAGTCGGGAATGGGTTGGGTATGGGTCAGCTCAAATATGGATCGCTGATTTGCATTGAATATAAATAGGTCAATTATGGTTGGACCATTTTTTGACTTGACCCAAACTTGATCCCATCCACCCTTTTGACGGGCCAACTCAATAGGACTCGTAGCTTCTTGCCCTTACGTATGAAATTAACTTTTTCTTCGCTTCACTCAAGTGATCATAAAATTAACTGTTTTCTTATTTATTTTTTCAGTCATGCGAATGAATTTGCAATTCAAAATTGTCCCCTTTGTTTTATAACCAAAAAGATATATGAGAAGTATCATATCATCTCCACTGATACGAAAAGAACACAATACATGTTCCTAATCGAGTAGAGCTGTATCTAGCTCTACAAGTCCTAAAAACCAAGAAAGAAGTCGCGTAAATAAAGCTTTTATAACTCCGATACATATCTTTGGCTCCGTAATAATAACTCAGATATTATTATGTTGGCAGAAGGTCGTCTACAAGGTAAAAATGCATAATACTCGGATACTCTCTGATATTTGTGTAGACAAAGTTATACGGACATATCATTATAACTCTGATACATAAATGAGAAAAATTTTTTGGCCCGATTCTCGAAGAGAAAGTTACATTCGCAATTCCTTTTGCTCTAAAATGCTTCTTTTATGTCATGATACTTGAAGATGAACTGGTGCTTACAAAGAGCATGTTCAACGATTCACATTCTTTGCTTTGTGTAAGTAAGCTAGAGCCTGAAAATCTTTATACTTTTTATTGCCCATCTCTACCTTAATGATTCTGGTGTAAGAATGATTATGACCCTCGTGATATAATTAATGGTTTAATAATGATTCAAATTGTAAAAATGTATTGGCTATGAAAAGTTGCAATTTTTATGAAGATAGCATATGAAAAGTTACAACTTTCATGAAGATAGAATATAAGAAGTTTCCACTTTTATGAAGATATAACATTTTATATGCTTTGATGGAAGGCACTTATTGAAGACATCTATTAATAGCTTATAAAAGGAGTCTGGTCCTCTCTCCATCCGTATAGAAAATGAAAAGTTGTATTCTATCTTCCATCAGATAAAATTTATCAAGAAAAAGAGGGTTAAGGAAGAGAAATCGGATTTCATCGTTTCTTCTATTTCTACAACAATTGAAAGCTTGTCTTATTGCTTTTTCTAGGTTATTGTTATGGATAAAGGTATATATAAATCCCTTTTTTCTTGAATAAATCATGAAGATTCAAGATTCTTTTATTATGAATTTCCACATTATCAATTACATTATTATTGCTAACAGATAGTATTAGAGCATGGTTTAGGATCCTTCATAATTATTTTAATTATTAAAATATATATCATTTTGTTATTGCTCACCTAGTAATGCTCATTATACATACATATACAGTGAATTGATTAATTTAAGCTCTTGCTTAATGAAATGGCATGAAAATTATTGTTTGGGTTTAGTGCTCTTGAGGTATATATATATATTCGTGTTTTCCAGCACATTAATTGTTTTGCTATACGTATTCACATATTTATATCGAATTGACATATCTTCTTAAGGAATCATGATGTATAATTTGATTCTCATACCTTTCTAACAATCTTATCACAAAAATGATTATATCTTAACATCTAGAAATAATCAAATTATGAATCAATTATTATGTATTACAATTTAAAAAATTAAACTATGAATGGTTTGTTAGTCACCGAAGTGTTTGAACCTTAAGGTCTCTTGAATTTTTGAAATTTGTATAATGTTTTGTTCAATTACCCATGATCAATTGATGCTTTGATTGAAACTTTGATGGAAATTGATATGCCACACACACACACACACACACACACACACACACACACACACACACACACACACACACACACACACACACAAGTTCATTAATTATAAGAACTTAAGGATTCACTCAAAGGTTAATCAATTTCTTATAATTTATGAATGTTATAGTTGGTAGTTAATATCTCTTGTTAGATTTGTATGTATATCCAAATATAGCAAATAAATTTTAATGAGGTCTATTTATAATTATCAAATAAAATTTTTTGGCATCATTATGGTTTAATGCATATCATAGGATCACCCAAAGGAGAATTATGATGTACATGTATTTTTTTATTTTGAATCTTATTATTTGATATTCTCAAAGCACTAATATATGAATGTTGTCTTGCATATTTGTAGTATCTATATATGTTTCTCTTCATTTGCATTCTTCGTTTGTATGGAACAAATTTCTTTGATTGGTCTCAATAAGTGCAGTTTAATTTAGGTGTCCTAGGTTTTGATTTAGCACTTCAAGTTGAAGAATGACTATGTCTAATGTTTATGTGAATGACAGTTGCAAACAACTTAAAGGCCACTCTTCTCAAAACTGATAATGCTAAGAAATTTATGAAATTTGTAGAAGAGTGTTCTCAAACTACCGACAAGTCACATGTTAGTAAAATAATGAGTACTTTGACCACCATAAAATATGATGATTCACATACCATACATGACTATGTACCCGAGATGATGAACTTAGAAGCAAAATTAAGGATTTTGGGAATAAACGTGGATGACTACTTTTTAGCGTTCATATATAATTCATTGTCTCATGGAAAATATGGCCCATTTTAGATGAATTATAACACTATAAAGGATAAGTGGAATGCAAATGAATTGGCTAGAATGCTTGTTCAAGTGGAAACATGGATTAAGAATCAAAAGGTTCATTTTGTTTATCTCTTAAATCATCAAGAAGTTGAAAAGAAATTTAAGAAAAGGTGGAAAGAGTAAGGAGAAAGGATTACATTACCTGAATGACTTTTTTAAGGCTTCTCAAATCCACAAGAAGGAACACAATTTTATTAATTGTCACTTTTGAGCTTTGGATGCACGATAATCTTGTTCAACAAGTCCATTCATGATGGTGTTATAGCACATGAGCATTCCTCTGATACTTTCATGTGGCAAATCTTGGATGTCTTGTAACCACCAATCAGAATATTCAGCTTCGCTTCTTTGAATTTAGTGGTCTTTTCATAGGGAACTTCAAGCGTATCCCAAATTTCTTTTGCTCGGCGAGGATCGCATTTCCTCTTGCTTGTAGTTGGATCATGTGGGGTGAAAAACAAACAAGACAATACAACTTCATTTGTTCAGAAAAATTCATATAAGTAACAATACATGAAAGTAAGATTGCTCATTTGGATTGGGATAATCTTCTATCCAAAAAACTTAATGAAAGTAATCGGAAAAATCTATCAAAGCTAAGAAGTAGAGTTCATGAAATTTCAAAAGTATTTAAGATCTTTTAGTAAAATGTAAATTTGAAACACTTTGATTTAAAACAAAGAAATCCTTGACATTAACGAAGTAATTCCAGAAATTTTGAGTTTAGCAAATGGATTATCAACAAAAAGAAATTTGTAGAAACACCAATTGTAAAAATAACTATAACAAGATCTTTATTCTCAAAGGTAAATGCACTTCTAATAATGATCAATGGACAATGAGGCTTTGATACCAATTATTGGGGCTAACCATACAACCTAAAAGGGGGCGAGTGAATAGGTTGAATGAGAACTATGATGATCTTTCAATAGTTAAAACTTCACCTTTGGCAGAAATAGTTTAATATAATCAGGAATATAGTTGATGAACAAATAGGTAATTAGGAGTGAGGTTGACAAATGGATTAATGTAATTAGGTGTTATGACATCCTGATTTTCGGGTTCTGTTTTCGATTGAATAAGTTGGGCTTTTTATCGACGCGCCTATACTTCTTTTCCCTGAACTGATCACTCATGGGATAACTAGTCTATTAGGTGAAGTTGTTAAGAAATCTAAACACAATAGACTTGAGAATTTGACCAGGAATCGATTGCTCGACCGTGCTAATCTGCAAGGGTTATTACGGCACTGTCAAAATCAATCAGAGATCGAAGATAGGTCGATTCAACAGAGGTATGTGATTAGTGTGCGGGTGATTCCACCTAATTGCAAATTTTCTATCGAACGGCACTAGACCGATTTTTTAGTCATTTCTATACCATGTGTGTCCGTATTTGAAATCTCGAGATTTTCACGACAATTGAGAATCGCCAATGTGTTGAAGATGTACAATGTGGCTTGGAAATAATCGACCACGGGTTGATTGTATTAAAAATTCCTAAAAGCTACCTGGTAGGCCAAGTTACGCTAAAATTGCGCCCGATTGAAATTAACCGCAGATTTAAACCCGATTTCAGAAATTGAAAGTTCTATTATGTCACGATTCATTTTAGGAACGTCGACTCATCCTCCGAAGATTTTTCTGCAAATCAGGATTTTTGGTGAAAATTCAAAGTAGAGCCGTTTTGGATCGGGAAAATTAGAGGACCGTTTTTGGTCGTGTTTTTGGGATTCAAGTTGGACAAATTGGCGAGGAAAAATGTGAATTCAAGCGTGGGCACCTTGGTTGAATTTTTGGGGCTTCAATTGAGTCCATTTGAAGACAAATTGAAATGGAATTGAAGAGGGAAAGTGGCAAATTCGTAGGCCAAGGGGGACATAACCTTTTGGACCACTTGGGGAAGCTTCTAGGGGAATTTTTGTGCTGCAAAATTGGCTGAGGATAGGGTTGAAGTGGTGGGGACATGAACTTGAGTAGAAAAGGGATATTTGTGGCCAAATGGGACCCCTCTATCTTCAGCAGCTCCTTCTTCCTCCTTGAGACTTGCTTTATCCATTGTTGAGTCTTGAGAGAGCTTAGAAAACCAGGAGAAACTGGCCAGCCCCTCCCCCTTCACTGTTGACCATCGTTAAGGCCACCGGAGCTGCTTGCTCGCGCCTGCTAGCCCACGCCTCCTGCTCATCGTCTCGCGGTCCAGAGCTGGCGTCTAGCCCAGGCCGTCGACCTGAGCTCGCCTGTCTGCCGTTTGTCGCCGTTCCAGCCGTTGTTCGCCTCCACCTAGCCAGTTGCAGCCTCCATCAGCCATCCCGAGTCGTTTCAACTGTTGGTTCCAGCCTTTCTCGACCTAAGTAGAAGCCATCCAGTAGCTTGAGCAGTGAGCTGTTGGGCTTATTTTCAAGCCCGTTCGGTCCTCGTTGGTGTTGCCGCAGGCTCGGTTGTTGCTAGCCTCTGCGTCGCCGACGTCGTGAACTCACTGTTCGCTAAACTGGTGAGTTTACTTGCTAAACTCTGCTTAGAGAGTTAATGATGCTCATGGGTTGATTAGTTTAAGCTAATTAAGGTTTAGGTTGTTAATTAGCATGGATTAGTGATTTAATTATTCAATTGTGCATGTTAGGTGGTTAGAATAGATTAATTAAGGACTAGATAAGTTGTGCTATTTATCTAGATAGGTTCAAAAATTTTCTAGGCCCGTTTAGGTGGTTAATTTAGCATTTCTGGCCTAAGTTGGTATTTTTGGTATTTATTTAATTATTTATTATTTTTCGGAAATTATACTAGGATAGCCGGTGACCGGAATTTCGTGTTGATTGCAATGGTGTGCTTAGTTTATGCAATTGAATGCTAAATTGTGCAAATTGAGTGGTAATCGTGATTTTGGTTATTTACTCCAAAATTGTGAAATTTTGATATTTAATTAGAAAAAATCCTGGGTGTCGGGTTTTGACACCGAAAATGGTTTTAAGGACTATATTGAATCGTGGGATTTTAAAGGTATGAATATCAATTTTTCTGGTTCAAATTGATCGTGTGATGGTTAAGTGAATCCATCCCCGATGTGAGTCGATGTGTCAGCTTGTGCGAGCAATGATCTGTGTCAGCTTGTGTGAGCAATGGACTATGTCAGCTTGTGGGAGCAATGATCCGTGTCAGCTTGTGTGAGCAATAGTCTATCTTAGCTTGTGTGAGTAATGATCTTTCAGCTTGTGTGAATAATGATCTATCAACTTGTGTGAGGAATGATCTGTGTTAGCTTGTGTGAGCAATGGATTGTGTCAGCTTGTGGGAACAATGATCCATGTCAGCTTGTGTGAGCAATAGTCTATCTTAGGTTGTGTGAGCAATAATCTGTCAGCTTGAGCGAGCAACAGTTCATATAAGCTTGTGTGAGTAGGGGTGAGCACGGTTCCCGGGTAGAACCGGGAACCGGAGAACCGAACCGGAGGGTCCAGTTCGGTTCCCGGTTCTTAAGAGACCGGTTCCAGTTCCCGGTTCCGGTTCCGGTTCCTATGGAAATCGGAACCGGAACCGGAACCAGAACCTGTCAGAATTTAAAAAATAAAATAAAAATCTAGCAGGTTACTTTCCCCCACGTGATTTCCCTCCCTCCCGCCGATTCTTCCCCCTTCTCCTTTCTTTTTCTCTCTCTTTCTTTCTTTTCTCCCCTTTTTCCTCTCCTCACGTCACTTCCTGCCCCCTACTTTTTTTCTTTTCTTCTCTCTCTCTTTCTCTTCTCTTTCCCCCTCTCTCGGCCGAACCCCACCCTCCTTCTCCTCTTCTTCTTCTTCTTCTTCTTCTTCTTCTTCTTCCTTCTTCTTGCTGGCTGCTGCTTCACCCACCACCACATCGCCGCCCCACGCCCTACTCACCACCGCCTCTTGGCCACCGAACCACCACCGCCCACCGCTCGTCCGACGAGCCGTCTCGCCGTTGGGCTCGACGAGCTGTCGCGCCATCAGTGCCGCCCCTCGCCGCCGTCCCCAAGCCACCGCGACCACCTCTTGCCGCCGCTTGCTCGGCCGTTCGGGCCGTCATTGCTCCGAACCGCCACCACCTCCGCCAAAACCGAGCTCTTCCCCCCTTGGCCGTGGGTTTCGCCGCGACCACCGCCGTCTTCGCCGCGCCGTCCGTGCGGCTGTTGGTGCCGTGAGACTCATGTCTTCGTCGCCGTCGCGCCACCGTTGCCGCGTGCTTGCCCTTGACTTATTTTATTCTCTTATTTTTGATACAGGAACCGTGGAAAACAAGTGTATTTGGTTTTTCTTGTTCGAGTTCGGATTCGGAGATAATGGGGGAGGTGAAAAGGGGGAAGAAGGAATCGATTTAGCTCCATCTCTCTTTGGCTCTTTCGCGGAAGATTCTCGTTCCTCGCGAAATGATAACCACCCAATCGCGTCGAGAACGAGGCCGATCGTCCGCTGCGGATCCGGGTCGATCTTCTCTTACGTGCCCGAATCGTGTTTTGCAAGTCGGGAAGCGTGTCTCTAAGCCATGGGGAGGGGAAAGTTCAAGGGCAAGCCCACGGGTCGCCGCCAGTTCTTGACTCCCGACGAGATGAGTAAGCCGAGAGCTCAAAGATTTGATTTTTCTTGCGAATTTCGACGACCCTATTTCGTTCGGCATCGCTTGTGATTGTTGGGAATAGCCCATTCGTTGAGCGTCGGTTGGTTGTTTGTTTGGATGTGGTCGGGCTGAATTTGGGTGTGGTTCTCGTTTCGTTGAATCTGTTTGGTTTTCTACGAGATCGCCATGTACAAATATGCAAGTTGTACCGAGAGAGATAAGTGATAAGAAGACGGGAAAAAACAATCGATAATTGATTTTGTGCATGCTATTCCCTGTTTTATGTGTTGCTTCATGAATGAAGCTTCAATTAGTTCATAGCCTTGCGGGTATCAAGAGTTTTCTGAATAGTGATTGATCATGTTGTGGCGCTGTTTTAATCCTGTGAAAATGAAAAAAAAAAGAACCTGTTGGAACTGGAACCGACCCTGGAACCTGTGGAACCTGTAACAGGGTAGGTTCCAGGTTCTTAGTTCTGATGGGTAGGTTCCAGGTTCCAAAAATTGAAGAACCTGTACCCGAGGGTAGGTTCCAGGTTCCAGACGGAACCGAACCGGAACCGGGAACCGCTTACCCCTATGTGCGAGCAGTAATCCTTGGCTACGCCAGTGGATCGATGTGCGTCGGTAGTTCATGCTTGTGCGAGCAATAATTGAATTGGAACCGATTGAATTGATTGAATGGATGGATTGATTGAGTATATGAATTGTACTAACGTGCAGGAAGGAATTGAGGCAAGGTAAGTTCTCTATCTTGTGTGTATAGACTGTCTTTAGGCGTATTTCCTTCCTAATCAGAGTTTAGGGGGTGAACTTGCTGAGACATTGTCTTACCTCATTGCAGGCTCAACCTTTTCAGGTCCTTAGATGGTGGTTCCTCTGGAATGTTTTGGTCGGCCCATGAGGGTTACCGAGCGGAGTTTTGACTACCTTGATCTTGTGGGCCACTGGGTCTATGAACTCGTGGTGACCATCGTCTGGGTCAATGAGGGCTTACCTCAGAGGGTACCCCATCAATTCAGAGCGTGGTTTTGCCACGGATTCATGGGATACAGGGAAGGTCCTGTCCAGGGTTTTGAGATACCCGCTGTGGTAGTAGACGTTGCTCTAGGTGAGAGTGTAGCTGACCCTCCTGATGGTACTGTGGAGGACCTGAAGCCCCTGGAGCTTGTGGAGACCGAAGGATCGGCGAATGTGTTCGACTAGTAGGTCTTAGGACAGCTTCTTTTGAGAGCCGGTCTTTTGTAGACTCTTGTTTATAGATAGTGTTGTATATAAACCGGGGTGTTCATAAAAGTGTTTTGGTTGTGAATATGTTTTCTACTTTTCTATCCCGTGTTGGTTATTGTTAGGGGTATTGTTTTGCTTCCGTATGTGCATTAAAATGAATAAGTCGGCGACGCGTCCTGGGACGTTGCAGATTTCATCGACTATCGAGGGATGGGCACGCGCTCGAGGTTCGGGGCGTGACAAGTGTAGTGATGATGGACAGATAATAAAGAGATAGAAAATAACACATTGAGTTTTATAGTGGTTCGGTTTTATCTCCAAGTTTACGTCCACTCTCAAGACTAACTATCATAATCAGGCTGGTAACCAATCTCAGCATTGCAAGTTACAATTGGTAAGTGTTGTTTCTTTCATGCGATAGATCATACTATTAGAACACAAGCATTGCTCTTACACTTGTATGATTGACGACTTACTATTACAACTCAGTCACCCTTACAAAGACACAATCGACATCACAACCACTATCAACAGAAAGGAGAACACTCAAAGCTGTAGACACGGTTTATTTGTTTCCAACCCAACCTTGCAACTTCTCTTGGGTTGTATATATATAGCCATCCGACTCTTAGATGACCATTTGCAATTCATCTCTATGAAGTTGCTGTTGTATTGTTATTGCCATCGGCAAAATGGCTCCCTATTGCTTACTAGCGTCAATGCAATTTCCTAAACTAGACAGATTGTTCCCGTTAATATCTATCTTCCGTAAAAAATGGCATAACTACTTTATACATCTCTAGTGCTTCTAATGCAAACTCTAAGCCTTTGTAACAGTTATATAATGTTGTTACCATTCCAATCAGATGAGCATATGGACAACACTTTCCAGAACTCGATATTTGCTCCATCCCTTACATATGTAATCATAAGCATAGATTACTAGTAGTCTATTGATGCTGTCCATTGACGAACTTGTCTTTGAATGACTTTCGATCAATCTTCAAATGATCCTTTTGGTTTCTTTAGCATAAAAAGACTTCTAAGGACATTAACACACTCGCTGACTCTTTGTTTTCACTGAATGGTCGAGTCCGCATCCAAAAACCTTGAAGGACATTAGCATCACTATTTATTCCTCGTCTTCACTAAACTTAGTGAATTATCAATGTTGTCACTGTCCCTTCACCTCATCTGAAAAGAACTGTTGCAGCCAACAATGTGCTGTCCCAATAATGTTGATTATAACTCTACCAAGCCGTTCACCTCACAAGTGCTGTCCTTTCAAGCTTCAACGAACATTACAGTTCTTCTCAACTCATTCACCCTTGATTAAAGTCCTTCCGGCTCATCCATCTTTGGAGGGATCCTTTTAGCTTGTAGACATCTCCACACCCAATACCTTTTTCACCTCAAATATCTGCAATGATCCTTCCATATTGATGGGGCATTCTTGATTATGATGGGGCACTCAAAATCACTCGATACAGATTACGACCCATCTGGATTGTGGCTTGTTTATATATCACATGGTATAACTTGACCAATATACACATTAATAACCTTTGATTGCCGTTGTCACCATTAAACAATCGAGGGGATATTCTTGACAATCACAATGTCGAGACGCTGTCACCATTAAACAATCGAGGGGATATTCCTGACAATCACAATGTCGAGACGCTGAGATTCTATGCTTCTTTCCCCTAAAGTTGAGAAGATAGACAAAGATTTAGGTGGAGAACTATTAACCATTGGTTGTCTCCATGAAGGGAAAAATGCTTCTTGAAAGGAGGGCAAAGCAGATTGCTTTTGTTGGTGAGACTTGATTTGTCTTTCTAGTTTCTACTTCAACGGATGGATCATCTAGACATAGTCTAGGTATGGCTCTAGTTTCTATCTTTTTAAGCCTTTCCTTCAAGGCTCGAAGTAGGTCATTGGTAGCCATCACTATTTGGTTCACTTTCTTGACAATATGGTTAAGCCGAAGTTGTATAGCTAATATCTTGGTAACCATTCATTGGATAATAGACAGCTTGGTATTGGTTGACTTAAGCATATTGTTGTGGGACTTAAGCATGCCTTTTTGGGCTAGAGCATTTTTTGATTGCGAATTAAGAACAACTTATGCAAAGCTTACTTTCTTGGTCTTGCCATGTTTTTTGACTCCAATAGAATTGAGCATTTTTGCAAATGCCAATGTCTAGTCGATCCAATAAATTCCTTTGGAGCAGGAAAAATTGAGTACTGGAACACATAGAAATATGAAAAGTTGGAGAATATGGTTGATGAGCACAATGAGACTATGGAAGTTCCACAAAAGGAAGAATTGGAACCAAGAAGTCAAAACTTACAAAATTGTGCAAATTCTATTTTGTTGGGATAGATGCTTCTTTACCCATTTAAGATTGGATCTATAAAAAGGAGAGACTAGTCTGGAAGGAAGTTGTTTCATATTTGGAGAAGTGGTTTTGTGTTTTGGTGATGGTGGTTGAGAAAATTGTGGAGGAGTATACTATTGAGTAAGGTGCCAAATATTGGCACTTACCGCCTTTTTATCCAAGAGGACCTATAGTTGAGTCCTTATCTTTCCATTGGAAGAATACATGCTTAGATGAGTGGCTTTTCTTGTTCTTTTTCTTTGAAGGCTTGTCATCATCTTCCTTTGGAGAGGCTAGACAAAGTTTGCATTTGAGTCTAGATCCCACAGGCAATGATCCATATGAGGATCCTTGAATTAGACAAGACGATGTCCTTTAGAATTGAAAGATTGTATTTCAAGTCTTTCTCCCTTCACCTTCACCTTCACCTTCGCCTTCTAATACACATGATTGCATCATTAAAATTGTAGGAAAATGGGAGAAGGAGTTTCTTCCCTTTCATTCAAATGATCAAATTTGATGAGTACATTGTTGTCCTTTATATATATATGCATACTGTGCTTACAAAGGAACAACACATGCCTACTATACATTTTTATTTTTTTGGCTTTGATGAGGTAGAAGAAAGAATGTCTATAAAACTTTGAAAATTCTACAATACATATCCCTTTGCAAAGTTTTCATGTGTGACTACTTCTACATATTTGAAGGTATGAGGGGTTTTGTCATTATAAAAAAAGAGATTGTTGAGGAAACTCTATGTATTTTGAAGATTACAAAATGTTCTATGTGAATTACTATGTAAAGTTGAGCGTATTGATAAATATTATCTATATAAGTTTACATTTGAATGATTTAAACAACAGGATGTTTGTTTAAACTGCAAATGGAGGACAAGATACTAAGTGGAAAGTGTTGGCAAAAGTACACGACGAGTGCCAAAACTTGGCACGAATGGATACTTAAGTGCCAAAACTTTCAAAAGTTACATGTGATAGTCAAAATTTTTGATTCTGTTTTCGATTGAAAAAGTTGGGCTTTTCATCAATGCGCTTATAGTTCTATTCTCTGAGCTGATCACTCACGAGAAAACTAGTCTATCTGGTGAAGCCGTTAAGGGATTTTAACGTAATAGACTTGAGAATTCGACTAGAAATACACTGCTTGACCGTGCTGATCTGCAAGGGTCAATACGGCACTGTCAAAATCGATCAGAGGTCGGAGATAGATCAATTCGACAGAGGCATATGATTAATGTGTGGGTGATTCCACCTAATTACAAAATTCTTAGCGAACGGCACCAGATCGATTTTTCTATCATTTCTATACCTTGTGTTCGTATTTGAAATCTCGAGATTTTCACGACAACCGAGAGTCGCCAATGAGTCGAAGATGCACAATGTGGCTCGAAAATACTCGACCATGGGTCAATTGCACTAAAAATTCATAAAAGCTACCCGGTAGGTTAGGTCATGCTAAAATCGCGCTCGGTTGAAATTAATCGCAAATTTAAACCCGATTTCAGAAATTGAAAATTCTGTCATGTCACGATTTATTTTAGGAATGTTGACTCATCCTCCGAAGATTTTTCTGCAAACATGAGATTTTGGCGAAAAATCAAAGTTGGGTTATTTTGGACCGAGAAAATTAGAGGGCCGTTTTTTGTCGCGTTTTTGGGATACATGTGACATTCTAAAATTCGAGCCCTCTAAGCAATAAATGAATGTGAATTTCGTCAATGCATTGTTGGTTGATCTCACTCGAAATTGATCACTCCTGAGATATTGACCTTGAGGGGAAAGGCTAATGAAGACAGAACTCGTACGACTAAAGGACTCGACCTGGGAAAATGACTTGACCGTGAGACTTGCGTGAGGATGATCCTGTAGATAGACAAGCTGATTCTAAGGACGACTAGAAGTTGATTCGCGGATAGAACATAATGGAACGACGGGTGATTTTGTTTATTGTTATCGAACCCGCAAACGACCCTATGTCGATCCTTAGTAATTGTGTACTTTGAAATAAGAATCTATCATCCGCAATTTCATGTAGTTAAGGACGTCCATGTGTCGAGATGTCTTGAACGTGGTTTGGCACGAGTCGGTTAAGCGTGAATCCTCAAAATCGCCCGTCAGTCTGAGTTGTACTTGAAATGGCATTGGGCGAAATTGACATGGCATGAGAACTAAAGATTGGACTTTGAATTATTGGGAATGTCCGGGACGGAATTTAGATGAAACTACTTCATCAGTCGACAGCGCCAGTTAAGCCGAGTACTTGGAAAAAGGGATTTTCGGACCGAAGAAGAGAGCCCGTGAGGACGTGGGCCAGGCCAAGCTAGTGTGGGCCTTAGGCCCAAGGTGGGACAGCCACCATGATGGGCCCAAAGCAAGTAAGTGAGCCCAAACCAACTATTCCTCCTTCCAAGCCCATTACTAAACCTTAAGCCCATTTGAGCCCAATCAAGCCCAATCAATTCCCGAGCTCGTTCCTATTCATTTCCAAGCCCATTTCTTAGGCTCACCCATCAACTTCAGCCCAAGGTCAGATTAGTAAATTGTGCAAGGTGGAAATGACCAAATTGCCCCTAAAAGCATTTGGATAAGGGCAAAGGAAAAGAGAGAAAGATGAGGTCATGTGCATGGGGATTTGGGGCTTTGATGAGGCTTGACAACAGATCTCCCATCACTCTCTCTCTCCCCTCCATCAACCCCAAACCGTCGAGCTCTCTCTCCATTGTTCTCCATCTTTTCTTTCTTCTGTTCTATAGATCTTCCTCCAAAGATCTGAGTTGATTGTTGGCTTCCCGGACAAATCAGCTCCCATGCCACCCACCATTATCTTTAGGACACCCAGACCATTCGCCCTGACTTGGCCGTTCGCTGGTCAGAGCCGCCGTTTGAACCGCCGGTCGGCTAGAAGCCAGCACTAGTCTGACCGTTTAGTCCTGTTCTGTTCCAACTGACCTTTCTCCAAAAACCCGAGTTAAAAGTGATCTTCTCGTGAGAATTAGCCTTCATGCCACCCACCATTGTGCTCAACATAGCCAAACCATATGGATGAGCTTGACTGCTTGCCGAACGGAGCTGTTGGCCAACCCGTACGCTGGCGAGAAGCTGCCGCTCGCCGGACCGCTTTGAGCTCGCTCGATTCCGCCCGTTTCGTGTTTTCTTCATGTTTTCTCCCATTCCAACCCTTCCTCCGCCCCGCCTAGCTACCACCAGGTCTTCCTCGACCCCCAGGAGCCGCTGGTCACCGACCAACCCCTCGCCGGAGCTCCGATCAGCCGCCTAACTCCGTTTCTCCACCGGCAGTGCTAATTTTCAGAGTTTCAATGGGAGTCCGAGCTATGGTTGCTATTTAGAGCTTGGGACAGCCTTGGATCGTCGTGGTAGAGGTCTCGATGCGTAGTCACCATCGTCGCCGCCGCTTCCGTGTCTTCGGCCCGTTTAACGGGTTAGTTTAGCTCCTAATCATTTGATTAGTGCCTAAACTTGCTTAGGGTTAGTTTAATTAGTGTTGATTCTAGTTTAGAAGATTTAATTAAGCTATATTAGTCCAAATATAGGTGGTTAGATTAGTGGCTAAGATTAGTTTAGTTTAATCTTACTTTATTGGCTTAAATGTGGTTTATGTGTTTAATTAGGGGATAAGTACACTATCAGTGTCATAAGTTGTGTACAGCGCTCACTTTGGTGCCAAAAATTTCTATTGGATCACTTAAATGCCAAAAAGTTTGAAAAACGATCATTTTAGCGCCAACTTCGATCTGGTTGGTCGGAAATCCGACGTGGCACTTTTTATTAATTTTTGAAGCTGATGTGGCTCGCCGGAGAGTACAATCAGCATTTAAACAACAAAACGATGCCATTTGGTGTCTCTCCCCCAATTCAAAACCCTAAATCCCCAATTAAGAGAGAGAAAGAAGATAAGCCAATGGCGATAGGCCAGTCGCCGTCCTCAACGGCCCCCGCACTCGGCGGCCGCGGCTCCGACCCGACCTCGACCCTGACCCCGACGACAGCCACTCGGCGGCCAAGTCGAAGGTCGTGATATGGCTGGTGCTTGGGGAGGTTGTTGACGAGTGCACCGCCCCCGATCTCTCCCTCTCCATCTCTGATCTCACCGACGAGTGCCTGGCTTGCGTCTTCCAGTACCTAGCTCTCGCGACCTGAGCCGGTGCTCCCTTGTGTGCCGCCACTGGCTCGCGATCGAAGGCCTGAGCCGCCAGAGGCTCGCCTTCCACGCCCACTCAGAGCTGCTGGACGTGGTCCCGGCTCGAAGAATTTGAGGATGTTGAAGCTGGTGAAATGTTACCGAAATTGGGACACGGTGCTACTACGATGGAGGCCGAGCAACGGAGGTTGAGCAATGGCGGTCGAGCGACGGCAGCCGGCATTGGGCGAGGATCGGACAAAAAAACCCTAATTTCAATCCCCAAATAAATAAAAAAAACCAAATGAGTTGTGCGATGTTGTTTTCTCGAGGCCATCCACTTAGGACGGCAAAACGACGTCATTTTCTTAAGGAGGATGGAAAATGACGTTGTTTAAAGGCCTTGTTGATTTTTTTTTTAAAATATAAAAGCCACGTAATCATTTTGGCCAGAATCTCCCGCCGATGGTACCAAAGTGATCATTTTTGCTCCAATTTGGCACTTAAGTGATTTGACGGAAACTTTTGGCATCAAAGTGAGTGACGTACATAACTTATGGCACTGATAGTGTACTTCTCTTGTTTAATTAGGCTTGTTTAACCTTAATGGATTAATTGCTTGCTTTAATTAGTGTTTTTAATGAATTTTGGAATTAATTTATTAGTTATTAAATTCTGAAATTCTACTGTTCACACACACTATTCACGAGTTACTGTTCACGCGCACTGTTCACCCGCAAAATAAAAAGTGCCTAATTTCATGTACTTTGATCTTATGAGGTGATTTGAGTATATAAATGCATGAGTATCCGCATCAATTGAATGAATTTCACAAAAAATGGAAATATGCTTTGTCCAAGGGACACTGAAATGGACCGCCTTTAGGGGAAAATGATTTGAAATTGTATTTGTAAGCATTGTGCATTGGTTAAATGCTCATAGATAATAAGGGAGTCTTAATAGTGAGCTTGTGTGATCAAAAGTTGAACTGTCACCCAACGGGAGTTTGGGGGCGATACCCGACGAGAGTTGGAAGCCGGTTGTAGTAGACTTTGGACCGATGTCCCTCTTTGGGATACCATCTGAACGGGAGTTCTAGACGTAGCCGTGCTCAACGGGGCGAGATGAAGCCCTATTTTCATAGATAGCCTGGCGGGAGTTGGATGATTGCTGACTGGAAAGTTAGCCATGGCCGGGAGGTCATAAATTAATTGGATTGTCAACTGGGAGTTGACTGTGGCCAATGGGCCGTAAGAACTAGAGCACGTGTGAGTGTTGAGTTGGTTGGGCCTTATTATGGGGTAAAATTGTGTGGCGCGGTATGGGACGTGTCATAACGATTTTACCTTATAATTGTGACCCGTGTGATTGATTGATGCATGATAGGTGGTGCACTAGAGTGCAAGGGCATATGTGAATCATGGCATTATTAGTTCCGGTTATGCATGAGTTGAACATATTGTTTGTGGCACGTACGCATGAACCGATAACGTGTAGGGTGTGGCAATGGCCAGGTAAGATCGCTTGCGACGCGACTCGTATGTGATTGATGAACTGCATCATCTAATGGCTATGTGCATTGTGTGTATTGTGCTGAGATTCAACGTGCAGGGTATGGCATACCAGGTAAGGTTGCATGCGAACTGACAATGTGGTTAGTGATTGACCTTGGCTGTTGTGATTTGTTGATCGTTGGTTGTTGGTTGTTTGCTTTGCTTGTGGGGTGGTTCTAAAGAGATACCCAGAGTTGAGTTAATGTCCTAATCGAGGGACTGGAGGGAGGACTCATTGAGATTTATATCTCACTGGTTATTGTATAACCATTTTCAGGTCCCTAGTGTGAGGAACCAGGAGCTTGAAGTAGAAGGGTCAGGAGCATAGGTGGCTCAGTAGTTCTTTTGAAATAGACCTTCTGTATAAGAACCTGAGGCGTTTATAAAAGTGTATTTGGTTTATAATGGGTTGTTATACTTTTCTATCTCATGTATGTTATTGTTAGGAGATTAGTTAATCCGTTTCCGCATATGCAATAAAAAGGAATGGGTCGGCGACGCATCTTGGGACGTCACAAATTTTTAGTTGACCATAGAGGGATGCGCGCACGCTCGAGGTTCGGGGTGTGACAATACAAGTTGGTTCAATTGATGAAGAAAAATCATGAGATGGACGAGGGCACCTTGGCTGAATTTTTGGGGCTTCAATTGGATCAAATTGGAGGAGAATTGAATGAAATAGGATGGCAAAGGTCCAAAATTCGTAGGCCTTGTGGGGAGCAACTTTTGGATCACTTGGATGGCTTGCTAAGGAAGCTTGGGTGCTGCAAATTGGCTGAGGAGGACAGCTATGCATGGTGGGGCATAGAACTTAAGAGTTTTAAATATTTGTGTGGCCCCCTCCTCATCTTTAGTAGACTTCTTCTTCTTCCTTAGACTTCCTTTCTCCATTTTAGTGTGTTTTGAGCTTAGAAATTTCAGAGAGAACCAGCTAGCATCCCCTGCTCGTTGATCGCCCCTTGCCGCCGCCGTCCAGCATGTCGCATCGCCCGAGCAGCCGCTCAAAGCTCGTCCGTTGCATGCTTGTCTCGCTTGCCCGTGCCCATGCGTCCGTGAGCCTAGCCGTGTCCCGATCTCGCCTTGGCTGCCATCCGTCGCCGTCCAGCCATTGTCGAGCATCGCCGTCGCCCGCTGTAGCCGCCTACTCGCTCGCCTTGTTGTTTTAGCCCAGCCCGACCGCTTGAGCTGCCTCTTTTAGCCCAAAGTAGAACTGAAGGCTGGCAAGGGTTCTTGGTCTTCTAGGCCCATTTTAAGGCCCGTCTGGACCTTTGTTGGTGTTGCTGCAGGCTTGTTTATTGCTCGCCTCTGCGTCCCCGTCGCCATGGACTCACCGGCCCACTAAACTGGTGAGTTTACTTGCTAAAATCTTCTTAGGGAGTTAATGATGCTTAGTGGGTAATTAGTTTAGGCTAAGTGTGGATTAGGTGGTTAGTTAGCTTGGATTATTGATTTAATTATTTAATTATGCATGTTAGGTGATTAGAATAGACTAATTAAGAGCTAGATAGATTGTACTACTTATCTAGATACGTTCGGAAATTTTCTAGGTCCATTTAGTTGGTTAGATTAGTATTTCCGGCCTAAGTTGGTATTTATGGTATTTAAATTGCATTATTTAATTATTTTTGGTATTTATTTAATTATTTTATATTTTCTGAAAATTATATCGGGATAGTCGGTGACCGGAATTTCGTCCGGATTGCAGTGGTGTGCTTAGTTTATGCAATTGAGTGTTAATTTATGCAAATTGAGTGGTGATTGAAATTTTGGTTATTTATTCCAAAATTGTGAAATTTTGATATTTAATTAGAAAATCTTCAGTGTCGGGTTTTAACACCGAAAGTGGTTTTTAAGACTATATCAAACGATGGGATTTTAAAAGAGAGGAATCAATTTTTCTGGTTCAAATTGACAGTGTACCCACACACGATTATTTTTACCGTGTGTTTTTAATACGAAGAAAACTTGCCAAGTACATTATTTGAATTGAGACATTTGAGTGCAAAGCACGATATCTTGGCTGGGATTGGATCGGTGCATGAATGGTTATGAGAACCTGTCCCCAAAATGAGTCTGATAGACGTGCCCCTACATGGGATGCCATTGTCAACGAATGCCGGTCGCAATAGAGGCTGGACAGATACTCTTATGTGGAATGCCGTTGACGGAGTGATGTTGCTGTGCTCAATGGGGCGAGACGATGCCTGGTTACGCTAGAAGATCGCCGAATGTTGAGTAGGCCATGCTTGTTGGGCCGTGATTAAAAATTGGAACGCATGTTGAGTGAAATTGATGCACCGGATTATGGGACAAAATTGTGTGGCATGGTATGGGATGTGTCATAATGATTTAGCCTTATAATCAGGACCCTTGTGTTTATTGAGATGAAAGTGGTGGCGTTCTAATTGATTGATTTTAATTACTGCATATGGTTGTGTATTTGAACTGTGCTGACTTGCAGGGAGGAGTTGAGATAAGGTGAGTCTCTGTGGTTGTGTGATTGTGTGATTGTGTGGCTAGGCGTATTTCCTTCCTAGTCGGAGTTTAGGGGGGTGGACTTGTTGAGATGTTGTCTCACCCCGTCGTGGGCTCAATTCCTTTTAGTTCCTTAGATGGCAGTTCCTCTGGAACGTTTTGGTCAACCGCGGGCTATTACTAAGCAGGGTATAGACGTCCCTATCCCTAGTAGTCATTGGGTCTATGAGTTGGTCGTGACTATGGTCTGGATCAATGAGGGCCTACTTGAGAGGGTACCTCATCGATTCAGGGCGTGGTTCTACCATGGACTCAATGGATACAAAGTCGGTCCCCTCCAGGGCTTTGAGATCCCCATTGTGGTAGTCGACGTCGCTTTTCGTAAGGGTGCAGCTTACCCTTCTGATGGTGCTGTGGACAACCCGACGCCCTCGGAGCCTATGGAGTCCAAAGGATCGGTGAGTGTGTCCGACTAGTGGGTTGTAAGACAGTTTCCTTTTTGAGGGCCGACCTTTTTGGTAGACAGACTAGTCTTGTATATAAACCTAGTTTATGTATAAAAGTGTGTTTTGGTTCTGAATTTGTTTTTCTGCTTTTCTATCCCATGCTGTTTGCTGTCAAGGGTTTTGTTTATCCTTTTTTGCATGTGTAATAAAATGAATGGGTCGGCGACGCATACTGGAATGTTGCAATTTTATCAACTACTGAGAGATGTGCGCGCGCTCGAGGTTTGGGGCATGACAATACACTTAAATACTACTTTTACGAAAATTGGACATTTAAATGCCAACTTCGGCGAAGATAGCCAGAAATCCGAAGTGACATTAGTTTATGAATAAATGTGGTCTATGTGACTCGCCAGAGTTGTCTACTTAGCAATCAATGTGCAAAACGATATTGTTTTACCACCAAAATTTATTTTAATATAAATATTAATTATATTAAATTTAAAAACTAAATTTTAAAAAGGGGTGCAACAAAGCAAGGATGGCCTTTTTTTTTTTTTTTTTTCTTTTTTTCAAATTTAGTTTTTTAAATTTTAATTTAATTAATATTTATATTAAAAATCAATTTTGTGGGAAAAATGAGGTCGTTTTTGCACATTAATTGCCAAGTCAGTGCCATGTGGATAAATTTGTTTTAAAAAATTGCTACGTTAGTAAAAAATCAGTTGGAAAAAGCCACATTAGTAGCTTGATTGGAAACTCTTACCATTGCCACTTAAGTGTTCATTTCTTCTTCGATTTTGCCACTTAAGTATATTTTTTTTGGAAATTTTGGCACTTAAATATTCACCTGTGTGAAGTTTTGACACTTAAGAGTATTTGGTACTCAAAAAGTTTTAGAGTTAGAAGGATCTCCAAATGTTGGTGAACAAGCAAGAGATGTGGTATTGTCAATATGCTCATATGGACCAAATAGAAGGAAAACAAGTTGGATAACATGAGTACATCAATATGTTGGAAATGACCTAAGCATAGAAGGTAGATGTATTGAGTTTGGTGAAATAGTCAAGTTTATGTGAATTATGTTGCAGAGAATTTCAAACTACTAACGGAATGGACAATACTCTATGTACATGGAGAAGAAGACCTAGCTTTAAATTGATTTGGTTGAAATTCAAATGGGTGCTTTGGATCCAATTTCAGACCTTGGAATCCATGTTCTAGAGAAGTCACATGGTTTTGTCACTTTTGGCTAAGTAGATCAAGCGTCAGGC
Organism: Eucalyptus microcorys; assembly: GCA_014182515.1. Classification (NCBI taxonomy): domain Eukaryota; kingdom Viridiplantae; phylum Streptophyta; class Magnoliopsida; order Myrtales; family Myrtaceae; genus Eucalyptus; species Eucalyptus microcorys. The sequence goes on along the minus strand of CM024570.1, from coordinate 15,869,660 downwards.
AAGTTTGTAGAGGTGATTTATTTGAGCAAAGTTCACCAATTTGCTCTAAGTAAACATTCTGCCCTAAGAACAATTTTTGTAATAGCTATTTTGACCTTTTTGAAATCTCCATCATGTTGAGGAAGTTAAAAGGGCTATATTTACATTTTAAATTGAGAGTTAAAGGTGGCCAAGGAGATCAAAATGCTTTCAAACTTGTTTTTAGTTCTTGTGTTTATGCTTAAAAAAACTTTGTGATATCAAGTATATTCTTTGAGAGATTATTGGTGTAAACCCCATAAAAAACTGCTTTAGCCATAGGGTGTAGCATGTGTACTTATAGATAGGGGTGTACATCGATCTTGGTCTAATTCGATCTAGTCCAATATGAGAGTCAGATCGGATTGGACTAGCTGATTTTGGGTGATTCTTACGAGAATTGGTCCGGTTCCCAATTCATAGAGAGGAATTGTATCGACAGGACCAAACCGGCATAGAGTATATATTCTAATTTTTATTTATGTTGAAACCATAAAAAAATTTGAAGACAAAGTATTGACCAATTAGTATTTTCCTACTTTCTTGTGAGTTTGTTTCATTTTCTAATTTTTTTAATAGTAGAAACAATAAAAAATAATAAAATAACATCTTCGGCACCTAAGAACTAGATTGAGCACCAAACAGTCTAGTTCCAAGGTGGACATGGTTGGTTTTTTTTTTCCACAGACTGAGAACTAATCTTGTTCGATTTGGTTCTCGATTCTAAAATGGGAACCAACTTACTTTGAAACTGATAACCCCTACATGTAAAGTGAGCTACAATCCCTTGTTGAAAAGGAAACTATTGGTTTGTTTTGATAAACAAGGTGCATAGATAAATTTGAACCAAAATGATTCGTAGTAGAAGTAAAAATGCCCATACATATATTTCCAAAGCATTGTTCATTCATTTTAACAAAAACACATAGAAGTGATAAGGGGTTAATCATATTACCCTGTACAGTGCTAAAAAATTTGATTGACATTCTTCAAATTCTCACTACAAACATTTGATGTCCTGGTAGTATTGGTTGTGGCGTTCATGAGATTCTAACTATAGACGTTTGATCTCTGGTTACATTGATTTTGATGTTCATGGAATTCTAACCATGAACGTATGATGTCTTTTGATAATACTAGTTCTGACATTCTTCAAACCTAGACCGCAAAGCTTTGATCTCTTTGTAAATAGATTCTAATGTTTTTTAGATCTAGCCTTATAAATGTCAGCACTCTAGTTTAGAAACACCACCAATATCATGTTGAATAGTAGAGATAGAGTGAGAGATCTTACTATTATAATTGTGCTAGCAATTGCTCTCGTACATGAATGACTTGGTTGAATACTATCAATTCTCTCAATTGTTGATCATCGATCATCATGTGATCTGCTCTCTCAATCTCCTTTTATAACTGGTCCTAAATCCTATTTAATTCGGCCCATTAACTCCAAAATCATTTCAGAGATTTAATTCAGTCGTAACATTTAAGGGACGTAAGTTTTGACACTGTTTTAGATACTAATTCAGGCATTAATTTTGTAACTATTACATAGCATTATTCCAAGCATTAATTTGTAATCTTTTCAAGTCTTTATTTTGGGCATTAACCTTGTACCAATTGTAGAACTTTAATTTGACCATTATATTTAAAACCGTTTCCAAACATTAATTAGTCATTCGAATCTAAAATTGTTTCAAATCAATAAGGGACTATTGATTCTAAACTCACTTCAGATCATTAATATGGTTATTAATTTTGAACTCGCTTTAGATATTTAATTTGGCCATTGAATCTTAGCCCGCTTTAGATCTTTGATTCAACAATTGAATATGAACTTGCTTCAGATCTTTGATTTGGTTGTAAAGTCTAAAACCATTTCAGAAGTTATCTCAACTTGGCTCAATTTGATTGCCTCAAGTGCAAACTCATTTGTAATATTGTCTCTCCCATTCAAATGTCATTCTAAATTGGTTATGGTGTGCGATATCTCTAGTGTCACGCCCTGATCCTCGAGCATGCGCACATCCCTTGGTGGTCAATAAAATTGCGACGTCCCAAGACGCGTCGTCGACCCATTCATTTTATTGCACATGCTAAAGCGAATAAAACAAACCCCTGACGGTAAACAACATGGGATAGAAAAGTAGGACAATCACATCAAACCAAACACCTTTATAAACAAACTAAGTTTATATATACAAAAGAGTCTATAATAAGAAAGATCGGCCCTAAAAAAGGAAACTGTCTTGCTATCCATTAGTCGGACATATTAATCGATCCTTCAGACTCCACAGGCTCCGAGGGCACTGGGTCCTCCACAGCACCATCAGGAGGGTTAGTTGCACCATCGCCAAAAATGGCGTCGACAACCACATTGGGAATCTCAAAACCCTAGAGGGGACCCACTCTATATCCATTGAGTCCATGGCAGAACCACGCCTTGAATCAATGAGGTACCCTCTCAGGTAGGCCCTCATTGACCCAAACAGTGGTCACGACTAACTCGTAGACCCAATGACTATCAGTCGGACGTCTATACCCTGCTCAGTAATAGCCCACGGCTGCCCAAAACGTTCTAGAGGAACCGCCATCTAAGGACCTGAAAAGATTGAGCTCACGATGGGGTGAGACAATATTTTAGCAAGTTCATCTCCTAAACTCTGACTAGAAAGGAAATACGCCTAGGGGAGTCCTAACGACATAGTCACACAATCACAGAGACTTACCACATCTCAGATCCTACCTACCATGTCAGTACAGTTCATATCACAGACATCAACAGTATTTATACTTAGTCAATTGGAAAGCCACAATTTGTCTCTCAAACAACCACAAGGGTCCCGATTATAGGGCCAAATCATTATGACAATGTCCCATTCCGTACCACACAATTTTGTCCCATAATCTAGCGTGTTAATTTCACTCAACATGTGTTCCAATTATTAATCACGGCCACACATGGGCACGGCCTACTCGACGTTCGGCAGTCTTCTGGCATAACCAAGCATCGTCTCGCCCCATCGAGCATGGTAACATCACTACGTTAACGACATTCCACAATGAAGCATCGATCCAGCCTCTATTGCGATCGGCATCCATTGATAGGGCATCCCATATAAGGGCAATGTCCACCTAAATCACATTGGGGACGGGTTCTCATAACCTTTCATACACCCATCCAATTCCCGGCTAAGACATCGTGCTTTGCACTCAAATGTCCCAATTAAAATAACGTAATTGACTCATTTTCTTCGTATTAAAAACACACGGTAAAAATTATCATGTGCGGGTACATGGTCGATTTGAACCAGAAAAACTAATATCCTCCCTTTTAAATTCCCACCGTTTGATATAGTCTTTAAAACCATTTTTGGTGCCAAAACCCAACACCCGGGATTTTCTAATTAAATATCAAAATTTCACAATTTTGGAATAAATAACGAAAATTCCAATCACCACTCAATTTGCACAATTTAACACTCAATTGCATAAACTAAGCACACTATTGCAATCAGCATGAAATTCCAGGTCACCGGCTATCTCGGTATAATTTTCCGGAAAATAATAAATAATTAAACAAATTACAAAATAATTAAATAAATACCAATAAATCCAATAAATGCAAACTTAGGCCGAAAATGCTAATGTAATCATCTAAATGGGCCTAGAAAATTTCTGAACCTATCTAGATAAATAGCACTACCTCTTTAGCCCCTAATTAATCTATTCTAACCACCTAATATGCACAAATAAGCAATTAAACCACTAATCTAATCTAACTAACCACCTAATCCCTAATTAGCTTAAACTAATCAACCTTTAAGCATCATTAACTCCCTAAGATGATTTTAGCAAGTAAACTCACTGGTTTAGCAATTCGATGAGTTCACGGCAATGGCGACGCAGAGGCGAGCGATAAACACGCCTGCGACGACACCAACGGAGGTCCGGACGGGCCTAGAAACGGGCCACAAAGTTTCATAGCCCTTGCTAGCTTCAGCCTCTATCCTTGGGCCGAAGGAGTTGGAACAGGCAGGCTAGTTGGGGCTGAAACGGCACAAGACAGGCGGCAGAGGCTGCAGCAAGGCCAGGCGGTGGCTCTGGTGGCTTGGAGGGCGGCGAATAGCGTCTGGACGGAGGCCAGGAAGTCTTGATGGTGGCCAAGACACGCGGGGACACGAGCAGGAGATGCAGGCAAGCAAGATGAGCACGCGGGCTCACGGGCGGCGCGACGGTGCTGGTCGGCGGTAGGGGAGACTGTTGACGGGCATGGGGGTGCTGTGCTCGATTTCTCTGGTTTTCTAAGCTCAAGAATTGGACAACAATGGATAAAGGTGGGTCAAAGGAAGAACTAGAAGCCAATTGAAGATGGAGGGGACCCATTTGGCCAAATATCAAGCTAAATATGGCCTTCTACTCATTGCATGCCCCTAGCAGCCAAGGCTGTCATCCACAGCCAATTTACTGCACCAAATTTCCCCTAGAAGCTTCCCAAATGGTCCAAATGTTGTCCACCCCCTTGGCCTACGAATTTTGGACCTTCCCCCATCAAATTGAGCTTAATTCCTTTCTAAATTGACCCAATTGATGTCCATAAATTCAGCCAAGGTGTCTACATCCAATTCAACATTTTTTCTCGTCAATTGAACCAACTTGAATCCAAAAAATGCGACAAAAAATGGTCTCTCAAATTTTCCGATCCAAAATAGCCTTACTTTGAATTTTCTCCGAAATCTTGGGTTTGCAGAAAAATCTTCGGAGGATGAGTTGACGTTCCTAAAATGAATCGTGACATGACAGAACTTTCAATTTTTGAAATTGGGTTTAAATTCGCGGTTAATTTCAACCGGACGCAATTTTAGCGTGACCTAACCTACCGAGTAGCTGTTATGAATTTTTAGTGCAATTGATCTGTGTTCGATTATTTTTTAGCCACATTGTACATCTTTGACACAGTGGTGACTCTCGGTTGTCGTGAAAATCTCGTGGTTTCAAATATGGGCATAGGGTACAGAAATGACAGAAAAATCGGTCTAGTGTCGTTCGACGAGAATTTTGCAATTAGACTGAATCACCTACACACTAATCACATACCTCTATCAAACCGACCCATCTCCAGTCTCTAATCAATTTTGACGGTGCGTAATGACCCTTGCAGACTAGCACGATCAAGTAGTCGATTCCTAGTCGAATTCTCGAGTCTATTGTGTTTAGATTCCTTAACTGTTTCACCTGATAGGCTAGTTATCTCGTGAGTGGCCAACTTAGAGAAAAGAACTTTAGGCGCGTCGATGAAAAGTCCAACTTATTCAATTGAAAACAGAATCTGAAAATCAGGATGTCACATCTAGGTTCATCACTAAGCTAATAGTAGGATTTACACTAATACATTAGCACAATAAAGAGAAGTGATTATCCTGATCAATCTCCAGTTCATACAAACCATAAGTGACATCTAGTAATATGTCATAACTATGCAGTTAGAGCGAATGTTTCAAGAACATAATGAACTTGTTGGCTTTGGTGACTGTGTAATTTGATCCTTCTATTTTACCATGTCCCGATTGAACAAAGACCATGTAATTATTTGTCAAGCCACTTATTTGATCATATCCTCAAATCTAATTGACATGTAATATACCAGACATGAACCATTCATTCTCAATTACAATTCTTGGTTGAAGATTTCAATACAATGTCACGATTAGATCGCATAGGACATCAATCTTTTATATATATATATATCAAGAAGACGAATTTCATATTGCATGCACATCTGACTTCGTATGTGAACAGATGATGACAATCAAATACAGAGATGGTAAGCGTTAATATGCGCACTTATGAACCAGAGTCATCCAACATACAAGTCAACATCGTCCCTCCGGTCTAAGGATTTAACACCAGACCAAAGCATGAATGATTAGTCATTGACCTCACTAAAAGCTTTCATATTGCCAATTGTTGTATGTATGTCACTTTCAATGAATTTGTTTGAGACAAGCACTAATGTTCTAGTTCGGATATCATAATAACTAATGACTTGTGATGTATCATCCCCTCATGTATCTAAAAATAAATGGTGAAACTTGAGAATACACCGATCTCAACATGATCATCAATATCCTCTCAATGATCCATTGACCAAGAAATTGTTTAAAGATTCAGCATAACTGTAAACTTGTTATACATATTCTTTAACACTTTAAGAATAGGTTCATCACAACTCAACATTTCCTTGCCATTAAATAATTCTTAATATGTTGCTTTAAGGCATATAACTAACAATCTCCTACTTGCACTAAAGCTAACATATCTTATGCCTCAAACCCATTTTGTTAAGGTGTCTTTCAGAAGAGACTAAAATAACGCTTTAGTGAAGGGATTCGCTATGTTTTTTGACTGAGGCTATTTTCTACAAGGTGACATACCTTTCCGAACAATCTCTCTGATGAGATTGAAGCGCCTTTGAATGTGCTTAGATTTATGGTGAGACCTTTATTCCTTAGCCTGAGCTATTACCCCATAGTTGTCACAAAACAAATAATCGGCTATTTAATAAAAGGAACCATTCCAAGTTCTAAAATAAACTTCTTTATCCAAGTTGCTTCCTTTGCTACATCAGAAGTAGTTATATACTTTGCCTTAATGGTGGAATCAATGGTTATTCTCCATTTGAAACTTTTCCAACTAATTCCACCACCATTAAGTGTGAAGATAAACCTAGATGTTGACTTATAGTTATTAGGATCTTATTAAAAATTAGAATCAGTATATGTTTCAACTTTAAAGTCTCCTTAACCAAATATCAAGAGCAGATCCTTAATCCTTCTTAAGTACTTGAGGATAATCTTGACTGCCATATGATGTTCTTCACTTGGATTGGACTGATATTTGCTAGTGATGCTTATAGCATGCATAATTTCAGGTCTTGTACATAGCATAACATATGTTATACTACCAATAGCTGATGCATAAGGCATCTTCGCCTTCCACTTTCTTTCCTTAGGAGTGTTTGGACACATATCTTGGAAAGATGAATTCGATGCCTAAAAGGCAATAATCCTCTTTGGGAATTTTACATGTTGACACATGTCAACATCTTGTCTATGTACATAGATTGTGAGAGGCTAGTCATTCATCTTGCTTTATCTCTATAGATCTTGATACATAGAATATAAGTCGCCTCTCCTAAATCTTTCATGGAGAACTTTTGTGAGAAGAATAGCATGATTGATGATATCATAGGTATATCACTTATGATCAAATAGTATGTCATCTAGATATAAAATAAAACACACAATTGCGTTTCCATTGACCTTTTTGTATACACAAGTTTCATTTGGGTTTTTGATGAAGCCAAATGATGTTCCAACTTCTGGAGGCTTATTTGAGTCCATATATGGCTCTCTTAAGGTTACACTTTCTGATTATCATAATTAGACTCAAAACTTGGTGGTCATGTAGGCATCTTCTTGAAGGAATCCATTTAGGAAAGCCCTTTTGACATCCATCTGAAATTTGAATAAACTTTAGCATGGTTATAGGTGAGAAAGTCTTGTCATAATCAATCCAGTTTTTTTTTTTTATGATATCCTTTCGCCACTAGCCATGTCTTGTAAGTTCCAACTTGACCATTAATGTTTATTTTTCCTTTAAAGACCCATTTATAGTCAGTCGGTACAATACCATCTGGCAAGTTAACTAGAGTCCATATGTTATTGGAATATATAGAATTCATTTTGGATTTTGTGGCATCTACCCATTTTTTAGAATTAATGTTAGACATTGCTTCCTCATAGGGTGTTCGGATCACTTGATTGATCACTATAATTCACAGTGAACAAGGGCTCAACACCTTCAATCAAGTGTCTATAATGAACATGGGGACGAGAGATTCTCGTTCTCCTCCTCATAAGCTCTCACTGAATTTGAAGTTTGCGTATGAACCCGGTTAGATTTTGTATCAGAACCTTCCACTGAATCTGAGGTTTGCGTCTGAACCTGGTCATTTGCTACTCCATTAGTTTCTTCTTGTAAGTTTATTTTTCCCCCAGCTCCACTTTCTTAGATGAGCTAATTTTGGAGAAATGAAGCATGTCTATTAACCGAAACTCTTTGGTCAAAATGAAAACATAAATAGTATCCAAGACTTTCTTTTGGATACCTAATAAAGCGACCCCGTTCAAATCTTACTTCCAATTTGTCCGTCTTCATCTTTTTTATATAAGCTAGACTACCCAAAACCGTCATATAATTAAGATTTGGTTTCCTATCATGCCATATTTCTTAGTGCGTAGTTGAAACATACATCGAAACTCTTTTTAGTAAATATGTGGTGTCTAAGGCATATCCCCAAAGGAACGTGGGTAAATCAGTGTAATCGATCATAGATCGCACCATATCCAATAAAGTGTGATTCCTTCTTTCATACACACCATTGTGTTTTGGAGTTCTTGGAGGTGTCCATTGTGATGAAATGCCATTGTCTCTGAGATGATTCAAGAACTCGATATTAAGGTATTTACCTCATCAATTAGATCGAAAAGCCTTAATATTTTTTTCCTTTTGTTTTTCAACTTCAACCTTGAATTCCTTGAACTTTTTAAAGGATTGAGATTTATACTTCATCAAGTATAAATAACCATATCATGACAGATCATCGATAAAGGTAATGAAGTAAGAATAACCATCTTGAGTGGATTCATTAACTGGACCACATACATCCATATGTATCAATCCTAAAATATCAACAGCTCAAGTATTTTGTCTTACAAATGGTGCCTTTGTCATTTTTCATAAGACACATGTCTCACAAGTTGAGTATGGTTCTAAGTCTGATCAATATATCCATATTCACTCGACTTATTGATCTTATTATCTCCAATATGACCTAATCGGAGATGTCAAACATACATTGGGTATAATCTATCTCTAAGTCATTTATTGGTCACAGCATTTTTACCAACTCGCTTCTTAAAATTGTTAATTATATTACCGGACATTGTAATAGTATAAAGATTATTGGTCAATAAAGTTGAACCAAGATATCTTTTATCATAATAATTGGAACACACATTATCAGCAAAAGAAAATCCATAATTCTCTTTACTCAAATGAGATACGGAGATGAGATTCTTAATTGCATTCTTATAATGCAAGCAATTATCTAAAATCAATACATGTCTTGAAGGCAAAGGTAAAAAAAAAGTCCCTATAGCTAATGTGACAACTTTTACTTCATTTGCAAATGTTAAGGCCATCTTATTTTGTCCCAACATCTTGCTTATTTCTAGATTTTGCATAGACATATAAATATGTGAAGTTGTAGTGGAATCTAAAATTGATAAGTTGAATTTCCCAACTGTAAGGTTAGTTTCAATAAGTATGGACCACATTTATTCATAATATTGGCCCTTCAACTTGACCTTTAAGCTCATGAGGTACTTCTTGCAGTTCCTCCTTCAATGCCCCTCGAAACCACAATAGTGACAGTTCCCTTTTCTCAATCTTGGGCTTTAGATGTATTGCCGATTTCATAGGCTTTTTCCATTTCCTTTTCTTCAAAATAGTCTTACTTTTTGAAGAGAAAGCCTCAACTATAGTCATTATAGTGGGCCTTGTGTTGTGCATTTCTTTCTTATAAACCGTCAACATACCAATAACTCAGTAAGAGTTTTCTCCATTTTATGCATATGGAAGTTCTGGACAAATCCAAAGAAGAAATTGGGCAAAGATTGGAATATCAGATCCATGGCTGATTTATTATTCATAAAAAGATTTAACCATGCTAACTCCTTAATGTGCCAAATCATCTTTAGAACATGATCATTCATCAATGATCCCTTAACCATTCTCATATGGTACAATCCCTTTAATATATCATATTTAGAGATTCGACCAGTCTCATCGAACAAATCCTTCAAATGCACGATGATTGAGTAAGCACTTTGCATGGTCTCATACTTCTTTTGAAACTCATTATTCATAGAAGCAAGCATGTATAACCTAACTTTTAGCTCATCTTCATGCCACTTCTCATAAATTTCTTGCTCCTCTTAAGTACCACCCATAGGAAAGTTTTTTGGTAAGTTTTGATCTAGCACACACATGATTTTCTCAGAATTGAGAACAATTCTCAAATTCCTTTACTCAATTAGTATAGCCGTGTCCCGTCAGATAATTCTTGTTAAGAATAGAAGTAAGTGGGTTTGTCGTAACTATTTTTAGAGAAATAAAATATCTGTGTATAAAAATAAATTGTTAGCCGTTGACTTTCAACAATTATTTCATTTTTTTTCCTTTGAATGAAATATTATATCCACTATTCTTTTCGAATCTCATACTCCTTAAGATGAGAAATGAAAATTTTCATTGGGAAAATATCACTAGTGGGGATTGGAATCTCACCAGTTCATCATCCATCTCACCTGATAGTTATTAGTGTTCTACGAACTTAGTGAGTGGATCGTCATATCCAATGCATTACATGCGAGTCCCAATCATATCTTCGGCTTCTAGATCATGAAAACTTCACCTGACAGTTATTGGCCTATGATCATAGTTAAGTGTACCCTATCATCTCATGCAAGTATTTAGGATACAAATGATTCATCACTTAATAGTTATTGGAAATCATTCGACCTAAACCCTGCACCATTAGATGTATAATGGAGTGATCCTATATTCTTGAATAGCAATTGACCCCAATAAGTCGATAAACTATAATAGCAACTGATTCATCCACAACGATGGTATGCCACGGGTTCAAACAATTGTTACAACTTAACATCACAAATAAGGAGATTTTCTTTGTTATCAACAATCTCACCTTGCATATTAACCAATTAATATGCATATCAAATAAAATCTGAAGGCTACTTTGGAAAAAAAATTTCTCATCATAAATGGAAATCGATCATCAAATCATACAAATAACATGAACCGATCAACAATTAAAAGCATGAAAAAGTCTTAAGGATTGGCTCTAATACCACTTTTGGGATTTGTTTCAATAAACAAGAATACGTGAATAGGTAAATTTGAACCAAAATGATTCGCAGCGGAAGTAAAAACACCCATACTCATATTTCTAAAGTATTGTTCATGCATTTTAATAAAAATACATAGAAGTGATAAAGGGGCTAATCACATTACCCTTGTACTGTGCTACAAATGTGCTAAAAAATTTGGTTTTGATGCTCTTTAGATTTTGACTATGTGTCACGCCCCGCGCGCACACACCCTTCGGCGGTCAACTAAAATTTGCGACGTTCCCAGGATGCGTCGCCGACCCTTTTTATTTTATGCACATGTGGAAGCAAATTAAACAAACCCTGGACAACAACAAACATGGGATATAAAAGCAGGACAACCCAATTTCATATAAACACACTTTATATATAATCCAAGTTAGTCCTACAAGTTTGCACACTAAGGTCTGCCTTAAAAGAACTACCGGACAACCTCTACTCCAGATCCCTTCGACTCTGGCTCGGGATCCTCCATAACACCCTTCGGTATCTCTAGACTAAGGTCCTAAAAATTTATATCTCTAGACTAAGGTCCTAAAAATTTATATCTCTAGACTAAGGTCCTAAAAATTTATAAACCACGACGGGGTGAGAATAAATCTCAGTGAGTCAACACTTGAAACCCCGGTTAGGACGAAAATTCATTCAAAAGCGTCCTAAACATACATCACTCAAAACTTACCTCGCCTCAGCACCTACCTGCACATTAGTGCATCACATAAAGACTTATGCATATAGCAAATGCATTCAAGAATTGGAACACATCATATCACTCATCAAACAATTCACAAAATTCCTGATTATAAGGCCAAATCGTTATGACACGTCCCATTTTGTGCCATACAATTTCGTCCCATAATTAGGCGCGCATAACTCATAACGGTAGTTCAATCCACACTCGATATTCACTCTCAATATTCAAAATCCAAATTCAAACTTGAACTCAAACTCAAGCTCAATATTGAACTCAAGGTTCTAGAGGTGCCCCCCCAATGAAGTTCCGATATCGTGTGGCACTTAGTTCCTGACCACAATCAGCCACAGTACAAGTTACTAGAGGTGGCTTCCACGAAGTCACGCTGTCGTGTAGCACTTAGTTCTTGACCACAATAAGCAATAGCTCAAGTTACTAGAGGTGGCTTCCACGAAGTCACGCTATCGTGTAGCACTTAGTTCTCAACTATAATAAGCAATGGTACAAGATTATAGAGGTGGCTCATATGAAATTTTGTTATCATACACACTTAATCCTTTACCTGCTCACAACCATTCGGTTTTCTCAACACATCTCATCGTCTTTCACTAGTTACCACATAAAGCAATAACAATAAACCACGACCATGGCACAATCATTCGCGCATCATCATGCATAACTTCTAAGCATATCACAAAGCAACCATGTCACCAAATAGGCATGGTTCAGCAAGTATAGCATTAAGAACAATCACCAAAACTACTACCAGTCCTAACCGGCAGAAACGGTCCACTCGCGTGTCTCTGAGTTTAAATCCAGCAATCTAATCAAACAAGTTCAGAAAATTCCCAAATTTCAATATATTGTACGAGACACATAAAAGAACATTTTTTTATGAAGACACCTTAACCCATATCCTTATAGATTAAGCCCAGTAAATTGCTCAATCCAGTACAAAAACTGAGTCCGTTTCCAGAAAATCTATTTTCCGAAATCAGTTTGGTTCGAGGTCCGAAACTTGTCCATTTGATTTAAAATTTGACTATGTCAAACTAAAAGAGGTGACAAACAACTTTTGTGAAGAAATCATTTCGAAATTCGAACCCTAAGAGTTGATAAAAATCCCTTGAATCCCAAAAGGTCACAAGTTTCAGTACAAACAGAGGATCTGTTTGCAAATGACGAAGTTGATATCTCATTATTTTAAATCCCTAATAATCATAAGTAAAATATATGTTATAGCTGAAGATGTCTAAAACATTTCTCAAGAAGGAATTGACTTCAAAATATTAACACATTTCAATCCACAAAAATGGCAAATGACGATGGTCCAGAAATCAGAACTGAAGAAAGTCCAATGAATTGGACTAATCCCTCCTCATTAGTGCTAATCTCACTAATTAGATCAACACTAATCCATATTAAGGCTAATTTAACCATTCTAGATTAGCACTAATTCATTTTCAGACTGATCTTACTTAGTACTGTTGGAGAAAACTTCTTTGATGTTTTGAAGTTGACAAAACTTATCCAAAGTCTATTCTGAAGATTTCCAAACTTCTGTGTCAAAGTTTGAAGACTGCTAGACTTTAGTGTCAAGGTCTATTCTATATCAGAAGTCTGCCCACTCTGACGAATTCCAGACTGAATGCAAGTGAAGAATGAAGACTTATCTAGATGGGGGATTATCTCTTTTTCTTCAAGGGTTCGGTTCGTATGGATTATTTATGGTTTTCTGGTTGACAACAACACCTACGGAATTGATTATTTTTATTGGAATCAATTTTGATACATCAAATCTTTTCGATAGCAAGTAAATATGGAAAGAATCTACTTATGAAAATCAAGATCCTAATTGTATGGGCGAATATGATTGACGGGCTTTCATCACAATCTTCAAACGGCTCGAGATCTCTTTCATTGATTCGGTCCAACAGGTTGATTGGAAGAATTCCTTTGGTTAGTGCCAATGGTCGAGAAGGTGTGAAGGAGCATTTAAGGAGGACTTTCTAGTTGTTTGACAGAGTGCGTGAAAGAGAAATTCCAAAGTCTGAAGCTTCCCATTTTCTTGATATTTTTTACACTGGGCTCAAAGTTTTATTTAAAAGAGAGAGAGACTTATAGTGTGATTTCGTGAGAGAGCAATAGAGACTCTTCACTGTGAAGTCAAGATCGCAAGATTGTAAATTCTCTTTTGATTCATAGTGGAATCCAACCAGGAGGCTGTCAGCGTGGGAGAGTGGATGTAGGCTTGATTTGAGCTGAACCACTATAAATTATGTGTTCTTATTCTCTCCCATGAACTCCTTTATTTTGCTCGTAGTTTGAACTTGCTCAAAGTCCGTTGTTCTTCAGACTCAGTTTCAAAAACAAAATATTTTTATTATTCTTTGCGAAAAAATGTCTTCACACTTATTTACCCCCTCTAGGTGTTCATACTAGCACTTTTAATTGGTATCAGAGCTCGTGTGCTTAATTATTGAAGTGTTTTACTTCTAAGCTAAAGATCCTCTATGGCTAGTATTTTTGCTCCAAGACTGGTTAAAGGTTAGAGCAACACCAGACCTCCTTACTTCGATGGAAATGAGTACAATGTATGGAAAAACAAGATGAAGGCATTTCCTAGATCGAGAGATCCTTTGGAGTGGGATGTTGTTGAAAAAGTGATCAATTCTAAAGCATCATCAACCTCGGACAGAGGGAAAGAAGTTATTGACGCTGAAAACTACAAAAGTTGAAATTACCAAGAGACAAACTCTTGACACAAAAGCTATCTACTCTTTATATTGTGCCTTATCTCTCACTGAATATAACCAAATTTCTTCTTGTGAAACAACAAAAGAAGTTTGGGACAGATTACATGTTACCTACGAAGGGACTAATTGTGTGAAGGAAACCAAAATTAACATTCTACTTGGACAATATGAAGCCTTCAGAATGAAGCATGGAGAATCTATTACTGATATGTTCAGTCGCTTTACAAAGATTGTGAATGGCCTAGCTTATCAAGGTCAGCCAATCTCAAGACCAATGAAAGTCAACAAACTACTGCGTGGGCTTTAGAAAGATTGGAATCATGTGAAGACTTCAATTAGAGAAACTCAAAGGATCATGCCTCTATTAGTTGATGAACTGATAGGCATGCTTCCGTCATACGAAGTGGAGCAGATAAATGATGAATAAGATCCTAAAGCTAAGAAGTCAATTGCTTTAAAGTCTAACATTTATTCTGATGATACAGATTCAGATGATGATATGGATGATGAGGAGCTGGGGCTTATGATCAAGAAATTCAGAAAGCTGAATAGAAAGGGAAGAATATTCAACTAGAAGAAACAGAGCACGCCGAATTTCCAAAAGAGACCAAAAGAGGACAATGAAGCCAGAAAAGATGTGATATGTTTCGAATGCAAGAAAAAATGGGCATATCAGACCAAACTGTCCACTATTGAAGAAGAAAGAAGAAAGGAAAAACTGAGAAATACAAAAATGCTCTCAAAGCTGAAACATGGAGTGACACCGAGTGTGAGGAAAGTGAAGAAAAATATGCCAACATATGTCTGATGGCTCATTTCGACTTAGACTCAGAATCAGAAACAGACTCTGATTCAAATTCAGAAAAAAAAAAAAAAATTAAGGTTAGTGACTTAAAAATTCTTGTCAAAGTCTCTATATATATAGATGAACTTTGTTTCAGTCTTAAAACCTCTCTTAAAAGGATTTCTAAACTAAAAATGGAGAATTCTAAGCTTAGGCAATAGGAAGTTTTTTGGAAAGAAAAATTTGAAAGTCCGAAAATAAGTTTTGACAATTTGAAAGAAATTTCTGATTCTATTTCAAAGGAAAATACTATTTTGAAAAATGATATTTCAAATATAACAAAAAGATTTTCAAAAGGATCCGGAAAACTGGAAAAAATTCTTTCAGCTCAAATACCCTATTTAAACAAATCTAGTTTGGGTATGATTTCAGAAACTATTCCATTAATTGATTTTCCCAAAGTAAAATAAAGAATTAAATAAAGACCTGCAAAGACATTTTATAGAAATCATTTTCAAAAAGTTTTTGTAAAACCTATTGGCTGCAGTGCACTCAGATGTTCAAATTGTAACAACTCAGAACATTTCGAGAAAGAATGTCCCAAGGTTTGGAGAACAGTTAAGAATGACTGGGCTAAGACTGTTTTTAATACTAACACTCCTGAACCCAAGAAAATCTGGGTACCAAAGAAAGTTTGAGTTTTTCTTTTGATTACAAGTCACTACTAAAAGAAAGATCAAATGGTATTTTGATAGTAGTTGTTTAAGGCATATGACAGCAGACTCAAGCTGCTTCATAAAGCTTGTTAGACTGAATGGAGGAAAAGTTTCTTTGGGTGGAAACAACAAATGAAAAATTGTAGGATGTTGAACTGTGAAGATTGGAAACTTGACTATAAATAATGTTTCCTTGGTGGAATGTTTGAACTACAATCTACTAAGCATAAGTTAGCTTTGCGATACTAGTTTCAAAATAAACTTCCAAGAAGGTATTTGTTCTGGAACGAGTCAAGACTTCTCTCAAACCTTTACTGGTCGAAAGCATGGCAACATTTACCTTCTGAATGTAAAACCAGAAAATTCTTAGTGTCTTATTTCTATTCAAGATGAAGCAAGTCTATAGTATCAGAAGCTTGGTCATGTTAATATGAAACAGATTGCCAAGATTTCTACTATGAAGCTTGTTCAAGGACTTCCTAATCTGGCTTACCAGAAGAATGAGTAATGTACTCCTTGTGTCTTGGGAAAACAAGTTAAAAGTTCTTTTAAACCTGTAAATCAAGTCTCTACCAATCGAGCTCTGCAGCTTCTTCATATGGACATTTTTGGACCAACCGGAACTCAGAGTATTGGTGGAAAAAAAAATATTGTCTAGTAATCGTGGATGATTACTCTCGCTTTACTTTAGTATACTTTCTGGCAAGTAAGTTTGAAGCCTTCTTTTATTTCTCGAAGTTTGTAAAGAAGGTTCATAATGAAAAAGGTTATGCTATTTCAAGCATACAAACTGACCATGAATGTGAGTTTGAGAATCAGGACTTTGCTAAGTTCTGTGATGAATCTAGTTTTCAACATATTTTCTCTTCTCCATACACTCCAGAGCAAAATGAGGTTGTGGAAAGGAAGAACATATCATTACAGGAGATGGCCAGAACTCTCTTGATAGAGAGCAAGATATCCTCTCGATTTTGGGCAGAAGTAGTCTCCATTGCTTGCTATATTATCAATAGAGTATTCTTGAGGCCTATCCTAGAGAAAACTCCTTATGAAGTATATAAAGGAAAGAAGCCTATTGTTTCTTACTCTCATGTTTTTGGCTGTAGATGCTTTATTCTGAAAAATGCGAATGATCGATTTGGAAAATTCAAGGAGAAATTAGATGAAGGAATCTTCCTGGGCTATTTGACTTCAAGTAAAGCTTATAGGTTCTTTAACAAGAAGACTCAATCCATGGAAGAATCTATGAACATCAAGTTTCAAGAGTATGAGCAAAATCAACTAGATTAGGCTCAACTTGAAGAGTTTGAACTCGTTCCAGACTTAACAAAGTCTACTTCCCCTGAAGAGGTTTAGACTTCTGGAGAACAACAACAAGCAGGTCGAGAAGATTCAACTAAAGCAGAGGATCAACAAATTTTCAAACCAAACAACAATTGGAGGTATAAGTCAAGTCATCCCACAGAACTCATTATTGGTAACATTGATGAAGGAATTTGCATCATATCCAAAAGAAGAGAAGAGTCCAGTTTTCTAGTACTTGTTTTTGAAATAGAACCAAAAGGTGTAGATAAAGCATTGTTTGATGAAAGCTAGATAGAAGTTATGCAAGAAGAACTCAGACAATTCAACATTAATGATATATGTGAGCTGATTCCAAAACACAAAGGAAAATTTGTGATTGGAACAAAGTGATTTTCAGGAACAAAATGGATGAGAAAGGAAAAGTGATTATAAACAAAGCAAGACTCGTGGCAAAATGATATACACAGGAATAATGGATAGACTATGACGAGACCTATGCACCGGTAGCGAGGTTAGAAGCAATTAGATTACTACTTGCTTTTGCTTGTTTTAAAAATTTCAGGTTATTCCAAATGGATGTCAAAAGTGCATTCCTAAATGGATTCATTCAAGAAGAAGTTTATGTGGAACAACCACCTAGATTTGAAGATCTAAGGAAACTAGACTTAGTCTACATACTGAAAAATGCCTTATATGGACCAAAGCAAGCACCTTGAGCCTAATATGAAAGGTTGAGTAAGTTTCTAACTCAAAATGATTTTGAAAAAGGAAAGGTTGATACTACTTTGTTTATAAAGAGAGAAAGAAATGATTTTCTGCTGGTACAAATTTATGTAGATGATATTATTTTTGGTTCTCCTAATGAAAGTCTCTGCAAGAAGTTTTCAAGATCTATGTAGGATGAATTCGAGATGAGCATGATGGGTGAGTTAACATTCTTTTTGGGATTGCAAGTCAAACAATCGAACAAAGGTATATTCATTCACCAAGAAAAATATGCTAAAGATCTCATCAAGAAATTTGGATTGGAAAATTGCAAGAAGACAGAGACACCAATGTCGAGCTCTTCAAAACTGGATAAGGATGAAGGAGGGAAGAAAATAGATCAGAAGTTATACAGAAGCATGATCGGTTCTCTTCTTTATCTTACTGCTTCTAGATCTGATATTTTATTTAGTGTTTGCATCTATGCTAGATTTCAATCTAATCCCAGAGAGTCTCACTTAAGTGCTGTAAAACGCATAATTAAATATGTTGCGACTTCTCTAAAGCTGGGTCTGTGGTATCCAAAAGAATGAGACTTTACTCTTCTTGGATATTCAGATGCTGATTTAGCTAGTTTTAAAGTCGATAGAAAGAGCACATCTGGCACTTGTCAACTGCTGGGAAATATGTTGGTATCTTGGTTCTCAATAAAGCAAAGTACTATAGCATTATCAATAGTAGAAGCAGAGTATGTTGCTATTGGGAGTTGTTGCTCTCAAATCCTATGGATAAGACAACAACTAAGAGACTTTGGGATTAATGAATCCTGCACCGAGATCAGATGCGATAACACCAGTGCTATTAATCTCACTAAGAACCTAATTCTTCATTCAAGGGCGAAGCATATAGAGATTCGACATCATTTCATAAGGGATCATGTCTAGAATGGGGAGATTATGATTCAATTCGTTGATTCGAAGAATCAGCTGGCAGACATCTTTACAAAGCCTCTGGAGAAAAATATATTCGAGTCTATTCACACCAAATTGAATATTATATCTCATATTATTTAAAGTCTGAAGATGGTCAGACTCAGAATTTCCAGACTTGATTGCAGTCGAGAATCTCTTGAATCTAGGTATTTTACTATTAGTATGAAATTTGTGAAAAGGTATGACTTTATTCGAATCATCACTTGCCAATTTTATTTTTAGAAATTATATTATTCTTGCCAAAATTTGATATTGGAATTTTTAGTTACTATTTTTAATTTATTCTGAAAAGGCATCTTTTTTTTGCTTTTGTGTCGTTTCATTTTCCCGGGTTCGAAAACCTTTTTATCTCTCAAAACGATTCATTTCCTCTACTGCCTCTCAAACCCTAAGAGCGATTCTCTTCTCCCTCGATCTTTACTCTCAAGATTTCTCTACAAGTTTTCATCTTTCCTACGCTTGAACTTGTCTTTGAAATCCTCCTAGTCTGCAAGCATGTCTTACCAAAGGAAATCCTCTTGGATTGCAAGCAAAGGGCCTCAAAATGTGCTAGAAGGGCAGACATATTTCGATCTCACTGAGGAAGATTCCCCGCGCAACTCTCTGTAGCAATCTCTGCAAAATCTCAGTAGAAGTCTTCACAGAATCCTCCGCACCAACCATTGGAAGAAGAAGTCGAGCAAGACACTGTTCCTCTCAGGACTTTAACTCCCCAGGTTCTCTATAAGCATTATTCTTATTTGAAATAGGGTGGCACTCCTATGTCTTTTATCACTGATTTTCTAAGGGGATACGGGCATAGGAACGAAACGTTGTTTTTAAGAACTATGGAACTTGGGTATAGTGCCAAAAGGATCAGCAGACAAAGCCTTTCTTTATTTTCCTTCAGACCCTAGGTTCAGTTCTGAGCATCCTGAAAACAAGGATGATGATGAAAAGATGTTTTCGAACTTTCAAACCAGAATGGATGTGGCTGCTAATGAACCAGGTGATAGAATGAAACTCTTTCTTTCTAAGGAACACAAAAAGGTTACAACCAAATGCTGAAGAGAGGGGTGATGAACCCTTGAATTGTCGATTTTGATTTCTTTGACTCAATCGAGGTGAACTTAAGGGAAAAGTTGGCTTTCCTTCAACTCGAAAATTTCCGTTATGAGACAGCTGTTGCATATCCAGAGTTGACTATATTTTTCTACTCGAATCTATCTTTTCTTGATCAGAATCGAATCCAGTTTACCGTGAGTGATAAAGACTATGTGGTGGATGTTGACACACCGGCAGACATTATTGGGGGTGGAAAGGAGTGGTTTTCAACCAATTAGTGTCTTAGTTGGCCAAGCAACGAGATTTCGTGTCAATGACAGATTACTAGAATGAGGCACCACTTATTCTAGGCTGTCAACCTCAAATGTTTTGTTGCACAGAGTTGTCATTAACTGCATCAGGCCAAAGGCTACATCAAAAACATATGTTTCTAGATTCGAAGCAAGACTAATGTTTGCTATTTGGAATGGGATGAGATTTTCACTCCCTCATACTATCCTGATGCACATGTACAAGACATTTATGAAGGACAAAGGACAATTTTCTTATTTAGCGCTGGTTACAAAGTTGTTTAGACATTTTCAGATCCAGTTTCCTGCCTCACTTTGCTCTCGAACTATTGCTCCTATGGTAATAGGACTGAAGATGATTTCGAATATGAGGTTGAAGGATTTGAACAAAGCTATTGAGCGCTTGAAGAAAGAGTCCTCAAGCAAAACCAAGGAAGATTCTGCCGGAAGAAAGAGGAAAGGCAATGAAGTTGTGAAAGAACATGTAAAGAAGAGAAGATCACTCATCCTGCAGGACGAAGAGGACGAAGATGATCTTACAATTTTTGCAATTGCCTTAAAGAATCTTCAAGGTTTTGTTGGTTTTGAGAAACCAAAGGAAAAGGAAGGAGGAAACAGAGCAAGAAGAAGTAGAGCAAGAAAAGCAAGGAGAGCATGACGAAGCAGAAGAAATAGAGAAGGAAGAAGCAGAAAAAGAAGAAGGAACAAGGGCTGAAGAAGAAGGAGAAGGTCATGAGGATGACTCTTTTGTAGAGACAGTTGTGATCACATTGTCTGAAGATTCAGAAGTAACTAGGAGTTGACCAGTAGGAGCACGAACAGAGAAAGCCCATCACTCTCATTCTGAAAACGAGAAGGCTCAAGAAGAAGGAATCCCTTCTCCACCTGTAGGCACAAAAATAGGGGGAACTGTTGAGAAAACAGGGACTTCTTCTACTCATTTTGCGAGTGATGGTATCAGTCGATCTCCTAAAGACCCATAAGATGTCTATGCTTCTCAATTTCTTGAAGCTGACATTGAAGAATCAACTCCGAGTCATGGGGCTAGACAAGTTGATGTTCCCTCATATCTTAACTCTCCACGAATTCAATTTGCTGAAGGTAGTGCGTAGACTGAACCGACTGGTGACTATCCAAGGATGATAGCACTCCTTTTGGAGGTAAAAGCTCAGTAATACGCTATCGAGATTAAGATTCAGAGACTCCACAATGCCTTGAGATCCTCTTCTGATTTTCACACTGGAAAGATACAGTCTTTAGATACTCAGGTACAAACTTTGAATCAATAAGTATCTCAGACTATGGCAAAGAATGATCAGACTGTTCAGACTGAAGTTGAGAATGTTCATCGCCAGTGCCAGAAGGTTGAGGAGGCAGTGCAGTCCATGGGGGATTTCCAACTAGTTTGAGTTCCTCAACCACCTTGATTCCATTTATCTCTTTTCTATTATGAATTTCTCCACTTTTTGCTGTTGACAAAAATGGGGAGAATATGTAGATTTTTGCAGACTTGATCTTTTGAAGACTTGATATTTTGAACTTAACTTTTTGCAAATTTGATTTAAGTTTGTTTGATGTTTTGAACACTTATATTCTGCAGCGATCCTTGTGGTAGTGTTGTTTATGGATGTGGATGGACGTTTAAATCTTGATGTGTGTCTAATTTTTTTTTCAAGATTAACATGTTTTATGTGGTTGCAGAATTGATGCTATCCAGATCCTTAACAAATTGTTTTATAAGATATCATGTATTGCTAAAGTGTTGTTTTGCAGGTTACAAGTCTTTAAATTTGGAGGGAAGTTTTGTCATAATCAAAAAGGGGGAGATTGTTGGAGAAAACTCCTTTGATGATTTGGAGTTGACAAAACTTATCCAAAGTCTATTTTGAAGATTTCCAGACTTTAGTGTCAAAGTCTGTTCTACATCAGAAGTCTGCCCATTCTAATGAATTCCAGACTGAACGCAAGTGAATAATGAAAACTTATCTAGATGAGGGATTATCTCTTTTTCTTTAAGGGTTCGGTTCGTATGGATTATTTATGAATTTCTGGTTGACAACAACACCTACGAGATTGATTATCTTTATTGGAATCAATTTTGATATATCAAATCTTTTCGATAGCAAGTAAATATGGAAAGAATCTATTTATGGAAACCAAGATTCTGATTGTATGAGTGAACAGGATTGACGGGTTTTCATTACAATCTTCAAACGGCTTGAGATCTCCTTGATTGATTTTGTCCAACGGGTTGATTGGAAGAATTCCTTTGGTTAGTGCCAACGGTTGAGAATGCGTGAAAGAGTATTTAAGGAGGATTCTCTAGTTGTTCGACAGAGTGTGTGAAAGAGAAATTCCAAAGTCAAAAGCTTCCCATTTTCTTGATGTTTTTTACACTAGGCTCAAAGTTGTATTCAAAAGAGAGAGAGACTTATAGTGTGATTTTGTGAGAGAGCAATAGAGACTCTTCACTGTGAAGTCGAGATCGCAAGATTGTAAATTCTCTTTTGATTCATAGTGGAATCCAGCCAGGGGAGAGTGGACGTAGGCTTGATCTGAGCTGAACCACTATAAATTCTGTGTTCTTATTCTCTTCCCTGAACTCCTTTATTTTGCTTGTAGTCTGAACTTGCTCAAAGTCTGTTATTCTTTAAACTTAGTTTCAAAAGAAAAATATTTTTATTATTCTTTGCGAAAAATTGTCTTCACACCTATTCACTCTCCTCTAGGTGTTCATACTAGCACTTTCAAGTACTAATCTAACTAAGCTAATTAACACTAAACTAACTTCCTAAGTGCAATTAACAACCTAATTAAGGATTAAGGAGTTAACTCACCGAGTTAGCGAGTTGACGGGTTCTTGGCGGCGACGACGCGAAGGCGATGAAGAACCGTGTCTACGGTGGCTCCCAACGAGGTCCGGAAGGGGTCTGAAAAAGCCCACGATGCCTCAGTCCACAGCTAGAATTTCAATTCTGGATTTGGGCTGAAGGAGCTAGTCGAGCAGCTTGGACGATGGGGAAATGGGTCGGGCTGATGTGGGAGGTGGTACGACGACTTGGACGGGCGATGGAGGGACTTAGCGACGGCGAACAACGGCTATACGACATATGCATGGACGTGAGGCAGCGAGTAGGAGGCGGTGCGGGGCTGGAGTCGCGCGGACGGCTCACGGGCACGGTTGACGACCTAGGTGGGCTCGAGCGGCGCTTGGATGGCGTATGGCAGCTTGGCTTAGGTGCTGTTGGTCCTTCTGCTGATTCTCTCTAGTTTTCTAGCTCCAAAACAGCCACAATGGAGGAATAGAAGATGATGAAGAAGAAGGAGATGGGCTGCAGCTGGGAGGGGAACCACAAATGGCCTCACAAGTCTTCAAAAATATCCAATACACTTAAGTTCAAGGCCCTATAGCTTCAGCCCTATCCTCTGCCATTTTCCTTCATTAAACTTCCTCAAGAAGCCACTAAAGGTGGTCCAAATGTTGCACACCACCCATGGCTACGAATTTTGTTCACTTCTCTTCAATTCCAATTCAATTCTACTCCAAATCAATCCAATTCAAGGGCCACAAAGCCAAGGTAAGTGCCCACACAAAATTCCACAATTTTCCTTGCCAAATGATCCATCAGGAACGCCAAGAATCCACACAAAAATGGCCCTCTTAATTTCCTGGTCCAATTTCACCAATTTTTTATTTTTCGCCAAAAATTCGGGCTTGCCGAAAATTCTTTGAAGGATGAGTTGAAATTTCTAAAATAAATCGTGACATGATAGAACTTTCAATTTCTGAAATCGGGTTCAATTTCGTGGTTAATTTCAACCGGACGCGATTTTAGCATGACCTAACCTACTAGGTAGCTTTTAGGAATTTTTAGCGCATTTGACCCATGGTCGATTATTTTCGAGCCACATTGTACATTTTCGACTCATTGGCGACTTTCGGTTGTCGTGAAAATGTCGAGATTTCAAATATAGGCACATGGTACAGAAATGACAGAAATATTGGTTTAGTGCCATTCGACGAGAATTTTGCAATTAGGTGGAATCACCCACACTTTAATTACATGCCTCTATTGAAATGACCTATCTTCGATCTTTGGTCAATTTTGATAGTGTCGTATTGACCATTGCAGATTAGCACGGTCAATCAGTCGAGTTTTGGCCGAATTCTCAAGTCTGTTGCATTTAGATTCCTTAATGGCTTCACCTGATAGACTAGTTATCTCGTAAGTAGCCAATTCAGAGAAAAAGGCTATAGGCGCATCGATGAAAAACCCAATTCATTTCATCGAAAATAGGGTTGAAAAATTGAGATGTCACACTATGAATGTCTAATATCCTCGTAGCATTGGTTCTGACGTCCTTGAGATTCTAACTATGAACATTTGATCTCCTAGTAACACTGATTCTGACGTTCTTGGAATTCTTATCACTTTAGATGTAGCTCCACAAATGTCGGGCCTCTAGTTTAGACACACCACTAATTTCACGTTAAATAGTAGAGAGAAATTAAGAAATCTTATAGCTACAATTGTGCTAGCAATTGCTCACGTGTGTGAATGATTTGGTTGATCACTATCAACACTCATAATTGTTGATCATCCATCATCATGTGATGTGCTCTCTCAATCGCCTTTTATAACTAGTCCCAAATCATACTTAATTGGGCTCATTAACACTAAAACTGTTTCAAAGAATTAATTTGACCATAATGTCTAGGGGACATAACTATTTCAGACACTAATTTGGACATTAATTCTATAACTGTAATAGAGCATTATTTCAAGCATTAATTAATAACCGTTACAAGTCTTTATTTTGGGCATTAACTTTCTAACTGTTATAGATCTTTAATGTGGCCATTATATATGAAACTGTTTCAGAACATTAATTGGTCATTTGAATCTAAAATTGTTTCAAATCATTAAATTGCCCATTGATTTGGAAACCATTTCAAATCATTCATGTGACCATTGATTCTAAATTTACTTTAGATAATTAATACGATCATTAATTCTAAACTGCTTTGGATATTTAATTCGGCCGTTGAATCTAAACCCGTTTCAGATCTTTGATTCAGTCGTTGAATCTGCACCCACTTCAGATCTTTAATTTGGTCGTAAAGTTTGAAATCCCTTTCAAATCTTTGATATGGTCATAAAGTTTGAAACCATTTTAGAACTTATATTTCCAACGCTTAAGTTGATTGCCTTGAGTGCAAATGCATTTGCAATATTGTCTCTCCCATTCAAATGTCATTTTGAATTGTTATGGTGCGTGACATTCCTAGGTTTATCGCTGAGCTGGCAGTAGGATTTGTACTAACACATTAGCATAATAAAGAGAACCGATTGTCCTGATCAATCTCCAATTCCTACAAATCATGAGTGACATCTAGCAATATGTCATGACTACCCAGATAGCGTGAATGTTTCAAGAACATAATGAGCTTATCAACTTTGGTGACTATGGAATTTGATCATTCTATCTCTTTGATCATTCTATCTCATTATGTCTCGATCAAACAAAGGCCATGGAATTATTTGTCAAGCCACCAATTCGATTATATGCCCAAATCTAATTAATATGTATTTGACGAGACATGAACCATTCATTCTTGGTTACAATCCTAGCCAAGAATTTCAATACAATGTCACGATTAGATCACATAGGACATCAATCTTGTCTATTTATATATAACAAGAAGATAGATTCCATATTGCGCACACATGTGCCTTCGTATGAGAACAAACTATGACCATCAAGTACAGAGACGGTTCGACGAAGCGTCAATATACGCACTTGTGAATCACAACCATCCAACATACAAGTCAACATTATGCCTTAGGTCTAAGGATCTTACACTATACCGAAGCACGATTGATTAGTCATTGACCCCACTAAAAGCTTCCATGTTGTAAATCATTTTATGTGTGTCACATTTAGTGAACTTGTCTAAGACAAGCACCCCTGTTCTAGCTCGGTTATCACAATTCTCAATGACTTGTGACTCATCATTCCTTCATGTATCTAATACTGAATGGTGAAGTTTGAGAACACACCGGTCTCAATAGGATCATCAATATTCTCTCAACGATTCATCGATCGGGAATTGTTTAAAGATTCAGTATAATTGTAAACATGTCACATATATTCTTAGAACCTTAATAATAGGTTTAGTCTCAATTGATCTTGTGGATTCATTCATATAAATAGGACAATGATGAATATTTCTTTGCCATTAAATAATGCCTAACATGTAATTATTTTATGGTTAGTGGTTAGTTTAGGGCATATAGCTAATAGAAACTTCATCCTAACTTGTGAAAGGCCTAAAAAATTGCACTAATTGATTCCGACCTTGTTCTTAAGTTGTTAGAGTAGAGAGAGTAGCGTAGGCTGAGTAGAAAGCTTGACTGCTGTAAATTGCTTTGCAATATCTTTCATATCTTATTTACTTTACAATTCTGGTAATAGAAGATATTTGCTCTGCAATACGTATTTCTTCTACAAACACTGTTTCATTCTTTACATGTTTTGTATGAAAAAAGTTGTGAAAACCCTACACCAACCAATGCACCTCCGCTTTTATTATGTTCACCCATTTCAGGCGTATTTTTTTATTAAATTAAAACATCATAATTAATCTTGTTTGAAATCCAAATTGCTATTACAAGTGAAAAAAAGTGAGGATGCATACCTAACTTGTAGGGCATAATTCCATCTTACCTACTACTGTCCAAAGATATGGACTATGAATGTGTGGTTGCAGATGATTGGCTTTTCGTGATCACTTTTCAAAGCCTCATCACACACCCACCATGAACATTCCAATTTGGGAAAATCTTCAAATCAAACCCTAACAAAGTGTACTAATCCTACTCCTTCCCTTTCGTGGTAGCCTAAATTATACTCTCATCTGGGATGTGACAATTTCCACAGCCAAAGATGCGTCATACGTAACCCAATTGGTTCTTTCCTCTCATTGCTCCGTGCCCTAATTCCTTCGTTCCCTTCATTCTCCATGCCTATACATCAGTGAGGACAATACTACTTAATTTCGATCATCCGTACCCAGCTTTTGGGATTTTCCAAACTCAACATTAACAACTTTTATATGTCGCAATTCCAATTGAATCTCCCAATTCACCATTCAACTCATCCCAAGCTAACAAAAAAGCACAGTTCATTGATAAGAAGGTTCGCAAAATTCTACTATACTTACAGATCAAGATTAGTATTTAAATTGGCTAGGGTCGGACTGATGTTTACCCTGGAGTGGAGTGCCTCTATACAATTTGATTAAAAATATTTGATGTTGAGATTTTTCACGCAAAATGCATATAGGTCCTTCCTTTTGGAATTTGAAGTGAGAAGACAAAAGACAAAGGAAAAGTCAAGAAGATTGGCCGAAAGATAATATTATGGAAGTCACTACGTTTCAAAGAGTTTGATTTGTACTCATTCACCAGGAGTAATTTTGTCTTTCAAAGTAAAACCAGTGTCGCAAGCAAATAATGCCGTGAAAATAGTGGTCCCCTCTTATTTCGGGTATTTCGGGAAAGATGAACTAAAAATTTTTCGCACTGCTGTCCCACTTCTTGTCCCATTTTCTTATTTTTCGGGTATAAAATTTGACCGGTTCGTGCACTGAAGGTTAGGTGGGCATTGCATGGATCTGATATATATATGATAAAAGGACGATGTACAACATATAACTATAAATTGACGTACTATTAGATTATAATAACTACAATACAAACTTAATGTTAGGAATTTGGAAACACATAAAATAAGAACATAATATCGTGGTCGATATTTTTATGTAATTAAAAAATATCTTTAAAGTATAGATAAAAGTATTTTTAAAACATTATGGAGAGGAGAAACACTTTTTCTTGGGGGTGGGGGGATTAGACTAATACTTATGTCGTGTATAATGTTATAATGTGAGACAGCAATAAATGTAGAGGAGATAAAGTCTAGTGTCATAGGACAATCACTTGGCGTGTACAAAGGCCAGCACTATCTCAACTCCAATTTTAATTATATAACAAAGGTGTTACTGTGTGAGACAGAGATGGATGTGGATGAGATAATGTTAAATGCCATGTGAAAATCACAAAAATAAAATTAAATGTCACGTCACCTGTACAGGAGCGAGCACTATCTCAACTCTGGCTTCAATTATAGAGGTGTTGGTTTAGATGGAATGTGAGTTCTCTCTGTGGTCTAGGGTTCAAATGTTGCTGGGAGCACCACATAAATAAGTTCCGAAATGCATTAAGCCAATGTGAGAGTGTGTACCCGTAAAATCACCCGGGCAAGTAGACTAGTCGAGATATGTGAAACTAGCTGGACACTACCTAACCGCTTAAAAAAAAAAAAAGATCGGGTCCACTTTGCCATCACTGGACCTTCAGCTCAAATCGACTAGCCAAACCAAAGCAATTAGTTCATTTTTTTTTGGTTTAATTCCAGTTTTGGCTTTTTTTAACTTTTCATTCATTGTCAGGACACTTTGGTATATTGATTTAAAAATAGAACCAAATTGATAATTTGAAAGAAAAAACGAATTGTAATAATCTGTAAATTAGTTAAGCTAAATGAACCTGAAAGCGGAGTATGCCTTCCCCGATGAGAAAAATAGAGGGTCAATATCGACGTCACTAATAAGTTTGAGTTTCTAATAAAATACTAAATATTATTCATTTTTAAGTGTATTTTAAAACATGAAACTTCATTAAATAAATGGTTAATATCTTGAAAAATTGCAAACTGGTACATATGACAAATTTACTCAAAACTATTTTTTTAACCATGAAAAATCCCAAACTGGTACACCTGTGACAAATTTACCCAAACTGATTATAAAAAACTCCAAATTGATATACTTGTGACAAATTTACGCTAAACTAATTTATACAATCGCCAAAAATCTCAAACTGGTATATTTATGACAAATATACCCTTAGTTAAATTGGATTGATACCACAAAAAATCACAAAAATTATATAATTGTGACAAATGGAGAATAAAATCCCAAATTGGTACACCAGTCAACTGTTACATGTCATTCAATTTAATAATTTGATAGTATAATTTAACTAAAACTAACAGAGGGTAAATTTGTCACAAGTATATTAGTTTGGGGAAATTTGTCAAAGGTGTACCAATTTGGAGTTTTTGGTGGTTAAAAAATTAATTTGAGATAAATTTTTCACAGGTATACCGATTTGGGGTTTTTCAGGATATTAACCCTAAAATGAATTCACTATCTCGTACACATTGATATCATGTTCATTGTTCTCATCTTTTCCATTATTGTAGACAAATACATGTTTTTTTTTCTTTGTTTTTTTCATTTTGAAGCTTAAATGTTAAGCCTAATTTAAAGAGTTAAAATATTTAAATATTGAATAAATGCAGTCAGCTAACAGTTTAAACTCTAAAGCAATAACATTAAGGGTCACAAAGAAGCAAATCGACCGATGAGGTTTGGCTCTGGTCTGTCGGTTTTTATTAATTTGGTTTGAAATTCAGTTGAAATCATTCCAAATTCATAAGTTAGGTCTTCGCCCCCCTCCCCTCCCCTCCCTCCCCCCACAAAGATCTCCTCCTCAAGATCATACTAGTCACTGATGACTTTGCCATCTTACAATCAATTTTCGTTTTTTGTATTATTTTGGCACTATCTTACAAACAAGGCCACTCATGCTAAACAGCACATCTTTAGAAAGAAGCACATGCCCAACCCTTCGGATAAACCAAGTTTTGAAGCTTGCCCTTTTGCCAAGGGGGACCAAAAAGCCCCACTTTCTATTTCCAGGAGTTATTCCAAGGGTCTTTTTTCTCATGTGGTCCAAACGGCCCGGACTTCCGACAAAATGAACGTGTTTTTCTGAGTTTCGATTCGTTGAAAGGAGCTCATTTTTGATGTTATGTTCGTGAACCTAGCAGCTTATAACACACACATACGAATGGGAAATACCGGAATTGCGTGGCCCTCATGACTCCAATGTGTTAGGTTGGTGACAGATCACTTGATGTGGATGTAACCTAGAAGCCGTCGCAATTGCTATTAAAACTCAGGTCACTTTATATCGTGAAATAGAGGAACTTTGACAGATATCTTAAGGGTACCTAGGCAAAACTTTCCGAGAATGTTGTTTCCTTAATAGCATGCCCCTTTAAATAATTGCTTGTGCAATGAATAAAGCCGATCGTGTCCCCCTCAAGCCCCCTCCTAACATCATTTCGCATCTTCGCACTGAATGCGGAAACTGGGGTCACTCGCCTGACCACCTTCCTATGCTTAATTTGGCAAAGAAAGTTACTTGGAGAACGAAAAATTCATCATATCATCTTCTTAGTCTGGCTGTTAAATTCATCAGATGAAAATTTCATTTTCGAGATTGATTAAGGGGTGTTCTTAATTTGTTAGGTTTGGCGCAAATTACCTTGACAGAATTTCTGGTCGTCTCAATAAATGAGGTACCGAAAAAAAGGTGAATACTCATTTAAATTTCTCTTTTTTGAGTGTCCAAGTAAATTACTTCCATCAGCTACCCTATATTGTAAGCTCGACCCTTAAGAACTTGTTAAAGGTCAATATTTGTGTTTTGGAAACCTGAATATTCTATTTTGAAGGATGTCACTTTTTCGATTTTTTTTGGGATTTTCAAAAAAAATGTTGATCAGCATGTTTATTGATAGCTAGAAGCACACTCACTTGATTAGCTCAATTTTGGCTCTCGTCATGAGCAGTTGATAAAGATCAAAGAATTTCATCAATGATAATTGCCAATTAATGTCTCAATTAATAGTTAGGTCAGTGGCTATTATCATCCAGAAGCACATCTTGTTTGAGTTTTATAAACTTGGGAAGATAAGTGCATGATTACGATAGCTAAATTTACATGCTCACATTCTCTCGGTAACACATCTATTTCTACTACCAATTTTGGGTCGATAGTTGAATAAGGTTGGGACAGGGAATGAAATTGATTTGCTAGCACACACAGAGGGACTTTAAATCTACCCTAGGACTTTGCGTCTTGGTTTCACTCAATTTAAATCTGCTCTAGGGTTCTTATCACTGTAGAAATTTCTTTCGGTAGCCTTTAATTTGTGAAAGGAAACTTTGACCATAAATTCAGATTTTTGGAGGCATCAAGGGAACAATATCAGATGGAGGATCTTCTCTGCAATGGTACCACATTGACAGATAAGCTCTAAGAGCTCTAAATTTAAAAGCATGTCTTAGCCACAGGAAAATAATTGAGAGAAAACAGGAGAAGCCACTATTAAGTGTATCAAGGGCATGAGATGCGTTGCTAGGGATAAACCTGAAAATTTACAAGTTTCCGTGCAATTCAAATGCGGTAATAGGCTTTATCCGTCAACGATGTCGCCCAATGCAATTTTTTTTTTTTTTATTTTCTCTCGTTTGAGACAGCTGCAAATGAGAAAGTGGGAAAAGGTGTTCCTTTTACCCTGCCAAATACTTACGAAAGAAACGTTACCGGTGGGAGGGTGCAGACCGCTGCAAATTTGGTGGTTGCGATGAAACAAAGCCCAAAAAGATACCATAAAAGGAAAGTGCATAAATGGTGGGAGAGAGAGAGGGAGAGAGAGAATTGCTAGAAATGGTCTGTTTTCGAGAGAGAGGGAGAGGGAGAGAGAGAGAGAGAGAGTCCTAGAGAGGGTGACAGAATGAGCTGTTTGTCTGGGTGAATGATGAAAGCGATCTAACACTTAACGAGCGATGATAGCCCACACAGTCGAGTCGCAGTCGCAGTCGCAGTCAGAATTCATCAGATTGGAGAAAAGAAGCAACCACACACACCCGAACACAGCCTCATCAACGCAAAGCCATAGAGAAAAACAAAAGAGGAGGAAAGGGTCGTGATTAATTTCCTTTCGAGCTACATTATGAATCCGTCCGTTGAAGAAATCCCATTTATAGCAAGACCCCAATATCCATCTCGAAAAACTACGTACCATATAAAAAAAAAAAGGAAATAGTAGAGTTCCTGACATTATTCCCTTTTTTCAGCTCTCACGTTTTTTCTTTTAGATTCTCTTTATTCCAATACTTATTTGGAGTTTCATTTTCTCTACTTTAATATGCTCCCATAATCTTTCTCCCTCCACCCACCTATCTTTTGCCGTTGCTTTGGGTATGTCTGGATTAACTTTTACTTTTTACTCAATCTAAATCTTGCGGATCACACATTTTGAGATTTTTTTTTTTGAATTCAAAACTTTGGAGCGTTACATGACACTCAACTATTGATAGGTAGAGTTTTCTTCATTATCTATTTAAAGATTGAATGTTATATTATATTCTAATGAGAACTTTTTTCTTTTTTGCTTTTGTAGAAGTCCCTCATTTCGGTTTTCCTTTCTTTGAAAAAAAGAATTAGAATCTAGGGTTCCTTTTCTTTTTTGGCATATATAGGGCCCAGCTTTAATGGGATGTTGATAAAGTACCGGGGTCCAGATAGAGGACGATGTATGTGTGATGTTGCAGTATTTTGCAGGTCCGATCGTAAGGAGATGGATCTAAACCAAGGGCCATTTGCCAGCTATGCGTGACAGAATCGGTTTGTTTCCTTTTGTGCAGCTTCTCGCCAACACAAAGTTAATGCCCTTGGCTTTTGGTGCTGTACATTGCGCATGCACCTCATATTTTGCTTGTCGATACCATGCTTGTGACCTGGTCTTAGAAAGAGTGGGTGTAAGAGCTAGTTCAACTCAAACCTGTAGTCTTCGTTACCCGATTACGAATGTGGGACTTCAGCAACAGCGATGGCAGTAGGTCAGGTTAGAGGACACCCAACTCATCCTGGATCCTAATAGGATTTAAACAGAATGTGTTCTAACGTAGAGACGAGTTTGGGATATCATTATAGACTTGGATAGAGATATGATAGGATTAGATGAGATATAAAACCTCTTAGATATGAAGTCTTATATTTTGTTTGGTAAATACAGGACTTGTAAACAATCAATAAGTTCAAATCCAATCTTATGAAGTGTTTGATGAACCTAGGGTAGGGTTAGTTAATAATAGAAAAATGCAAATAAAATGCTTAAAAAAGAAAAGGAAACCCTCAAGACTAAACTACTGAAATATTGACCACCGCGATGGTCGCCTCTTCATGGCGATTCCTGTTGGGGAGGTTACCTCTCTCATGATGGTCCCATTGCGACAGAAATACGCCAAAATAGAAGGGCGAGAGACAGTTTATGCTAAAGAACATGGCGACCACCATGGTGTTTGCCGCCAAGGAGTACGACCACCGCGGTGGTCGTGTGATCTTAGAGTTAGAACAGATATGAGAGACCCCGACAGTTTTAGAACATATCAGCGAGCGAGACAGAGAGAGAGAGAGAGAGACCCCTCAGGTGGGATTTTGAGCGAGAAGGAGCAAAATCTTAACTATGTTGCTTCTAATATTTTAGTAAATTTCGTTACTAAAGGGTATCTCAAACGAAATCGAGTCAATTAATTAGGTAAACTACAAAAAAAAAATTAAAATTAACTAAAGTGACATTGGATTTGATGTATTAGCTTATAATTTTGAGAGTTCATTTTCAAGAAAATGGATTTTATGGTTTTCTACATTCCCTTAATCAGTTAAACAACAAGTTTCTTGATCTAAAAAATAACTTCCTCTAAGATAACAAATATATAGTAACAACTTGTAAAAAGCGTACACAGATGCCCAAAATAAATAAAGAATTATTTAGAGCTAGTGAAAAGCTTATAATTCTTTAATAAAGTACAAAACCGTTTCTTTGATAAGTTACTAATGAAAAGCCTTTCAAAAGAAGAATCGATATGGTGATCAATAAAGGATGTGAAGGGTCTTTTGCTTATTCTTGGATAGGAAACATGAATTCACGAGAAAAATAGAAGTACTGAGATTAGAGATAATTACAATCACCCATGTAAAATGATACTAAAATGAAAAGATAAACAAGAAGTTGAACAATTAGTCTTCATTGATTGATTAGTAGTGTCATACAAATTACAATTCAAGTATTTATACAACTATTGACGGTCAACAACAGTTACAAAGAAAATAAACACTTCCTCGTGCACTTCCTCGTGACTCATCTAATTCAGCAACATGTATGTATAAACGATCATAAAATAACCCTCTACTCGACACTTTTTGCTTTTCTATTTCTTCACGCCCACCATCATCGGTTCCTTTTGAAGCTTGTGGCTCTACTTCCTGACGGTTACAACATCCCATGTTTCTTGGCCTTTACAATTAGTGGCTTTCGAGTTCTATGATTCCACGATTTAATGATTGTGTTGGCCTTACAGCCACAATGATCTTCATGGCTGCACTACAGCTTGAGCTTCACTACTTTGATAACTGCCTTATTTCTAGCTCTTGTCAAGTCACCATAGCTTTGGCTCTCTTGTTGACTAGACTGAGCCTCATTAACTAACACTCATGTCTTAGGATTTTAGTAATATTCCTTTGCATTTGTTGTCAAATATCGATTATTTTGTTGACCATATGTGATATCCTGAATTTCAGGTTTTGTTTTCAATTGAATAAGTTGGGCTTTTCATTGATGCGCCTATAGTTATTTTCTCTGAGTTGGCCATTTACGAGATAACTAGCTTATCAGGTGAAGTCATTAAGGAATCTAAATGCAATAGACTTGAGAATTTGACCAGGAATCAATTGTTCGACTGTGCTAATCTGCAAAAGTCATTACAGCACCGTCAAAATTGATCAAAGATCGGAGATAAGTCAATTCAATAGAGGTATGTGATTAGTGCGTGGGTGATTCCACCTAATTGCAAAATTTCTATTGAATAGCACTAGACCGATTTTTCTATCATTTCTGTACCTTATGCCCGTATTTGAAATCTCGAGATTTTCACGACAACCGAGAGTCGCCAGTGAGTCGAAGATGTATAATGTGGCTCGAAAATAATCAACCACGGGTCAATTGCACTAAAAATTCCTAAAAGCTACCTGGTGGGTTAGGTCACGCTAAAATCACGCCAGATTGAAATTAACCGTAAATTTGAACCCAATTTTATAAATTGAAAGTTCTATCATGTCATGATTCATTTTCGAGTGTTGACTCACCTTCCAAAGATTTTTTTGCAAACCAAGATTTTTGGCGAAAATTCAAAACAGGGCCGTTTTTTACCGGGAAAATCATAGGACTGTTTTTGGTCGCGTTTTCGGGATTCGAGTTGGTTCAATTGATGGGGAAAAATGTTGATTGTGACTATGGTACTTTGGTAGGATCTATGGACATCAATTTGAATCCAATTGGAAGAGTCTTGAAGAGGAATTGAATCAATTTGGATGGAGATTGCCAAAAATTCATAGGCCATGGGGGCTGCAATAATTGGATCACTTGGGAAGCTTCCTAAGGAAGATTTGGGAGAGAGAAAGTGGCTGTGGATATGGCTGAGCATGGTAGGGGCAGTCGCTCAAGTGTTTGGAGAGCTTTGAGGGCCCTTGTCCCCTTGACCAACAGTAGCAGCCTTCTCCTCCTCCTTCAACCTTGCTTTCTCCATTGTTGAGGTGTTGAGAGCTCAAGAAAACTAGAGGAACCAGCCAAGAGACCAGCAGCAAGTCGCCCAAGGCTGCTTGTCCGCCAGCCATTGCGTCGCGCGTCCCCGCGAGTCCAGCCACTATTCCGTGTTCGTCTGGCCACCGTCCTAAGTCATCGGGCTTCCTTCGGTCGCCTAGAAGTTAGCCAGCCCAACCCCGCACGCCGTCGACTCCCTTGGTCTCTTGTCTGAGCTTCCCTGCGCCCTTCGTGCACCGTTGTTGCCAACCGCCAGCTAAGCCAGTGTCGTCCGCCTCCTGCTCGCATCCTCACCGTCCCGAAGCCTTGTTTCACCATGCTCGACCGTCGCGGCTCGCCTGGAAGCCGCGCCATTGTCACCGTCCAGTCGCCATCGCCCCTGCTCGCCCATAGCCGCTTGCCTTGGCCATTCCAGCTAGCCGAGCCTTAGGTCCAGCTCCCTCGACCAGCATAACAGAATCGGAAGCCCAGCCTAGTGTGAGGCTTCGTGAGGCTTTTCTGAGCCCTTCCGGACCCCACTTGGTGTCGCCGTAGGGTTGTTTATTGCCTGCCTTCACATCGCCGTCACTATGAACTCATTGGAACACTAAACCGATGAGTTTACTTGCTAAACTCTGCTTAGGGAGTTAATGATGTTTAATGGATGATTAGTTTAGGCTAATTAAGGTTTATGTGGTTAGTTAGAATGGATTAATGACTTAATTATCCGTTTATGCATGTTAAGTGGTTAGATTCAACTAATTAGGGACTAGATAGATTGTACTATTTATCTAGATAGGTTCAGAAATTTTCCTAGCCCGTTCGGACGGTTAATTAAGCATTTTCGGACTAGGTTGGTATTTTTGGTAATTAATTGTATTTATTTAATTAATTTTGGTATTTATTTAATTATTAATATTTTCCAGAAATTATATCGGAATAGCCGGTGACCAGAATTTTGTGCCGATTGCAATGGTATGATTAATTTCTACAATTGAGTGTTAAATTGTGCAAATTGAGTGGTGATTGCAATTTTGAGTATTTAATTTAAAATTTAGAAATTTCAGTAATTATTTAGAAATTACCAGGTGTCGGGTTTGAAAAGGAAGGGTATTAATTTTTCTGGTTTAAATTGACCGTGTACCTATACACGACTATTTTGTCGTGTATTTTTAATACGAATAAAATAAGCCAGGTTTACCATTTTAATTGAGGCATTTGAGTGCAATTTATGGTGTCCTAGGTCGAAATTGAATGGTCATGTATTAGTTAAGAGAACCCATCCCGAGCTGTTGAGTTGGATGTGCCCTTATATGGGATGCCCCTAGACAACGGAAGCTGATCGCAGTAGATTCCGGACCTATGTTCCTTCGGGAAAGCCGTCTAGTAGAGACGTTGTTGTGTTCAATGGGGTGAGACGACGCCTGGTTACGCTGGAAAACCGCCGAACATCGAGTAGGCCATGCCGTTGAGCCGAGATCAAAACTAGGAACACATGAGTAATTTAATTAAATGCGTCGGGTTATGGGACAAAATTGTGTGACATGGTATGGAACGTGTCATAACGATTTGGCCTTATAACCAGGACTCCTGTGCTTGGTTGGAATTGAGTGTGGCATTCCAGTTGATTGAGCTTGATCGCTGCTCATGTTTTTATGGCCGTCTGAGATATGAATTGTGCTGACGTGCATGGTAGATCTGAGACGAGGTAAGTCTCTATAATTGTGTGGTTAGGACGCCTTTAGGCGTATTACCCTCCTAATCGGGGTTTAAAGCGTGAACTTACTGAGATTTATATCTCACCCCGTTGTGGGCTCAATTCTTTTCAGGACCATAGAGTGGAGGACCCGGAACCGAGGACTTGAGAGCTTGGAGTTTAGAGTCTCCATAGTCCTTTTTTGATCTAGACTTCTGGGCATAGATCTTTTTGGTAGATTTTTGTATATGACTCAGTGTGTATATAAAAGAGTGTTTTGTTTGTGAATCTATTTCTTGCTTTTCTATCCCAAGTTGTTTACTGTCAGGGGATATTTATTCACTTCCGCATGTGCAATAAAATGAATGGGTTGGCGACACGTCCTGGGACGTCGCAATTTTATTGACCACCGAGGGATGGGCACGCGCTCGAGGTTCGGAGCGTGACACCATCCATACTTGTTGACTAGGAACTCCAAAACTTAATGAATTTTACATATGTGGTGTCCTACTTAGTCTTTTCTATCAACGATTGAGATCTTGGGCTTTTTTTTATTTCAGCTTGATTTATTCAAATATTCACAATTCACATGGGTAAAGTTTCTATCTCACAATGAGACATTTCACTCATTTGAGAAATTTGCTTGACAAATTTAAAACGAAAAGGGATATAGCATCCCAACATCATGTGAATCTCATGTATAATCTCTATTTTGTTTTTTTTTTTTTTTTTTTTTTTTGGGGGGGGGGAGGGGGACGCAAGGTGGCAGCTATGTTCAAGACCATGTCAAACCTTGATCATAAAAAGACAATGTCTGCTTCATGTCAAATCCATGCATTTGTGTTCATTACAACTTTTTGTTGGAAAAGTCAAACCAAAATGGAATTGTTAGTTTGACTTTGATCTAGCTTAAAAAATCATATTTTATTTAGGACGAGGGTTTGAATTGGTCGATTTTGATGAGAAATCGCAATCCTCGAAAGAGCAGCTTGAGGTTGTATATGAGTAGAGACGCCATCAAATCTTTTTTATTTGCATATACTCCTCAATAAAATGGTGTAACTGAAAGAATGAATCAATCACTACAAGAAATGGCTAGAACTATGATGATTGAAAGTGGCGTTCCCACTTCTAGGCTGAAGCTATTGCTACTGCTTGCTATACACTGAATATAGTATCATTGAGACCTCTCTAATGAAAAGACTCCATATGAAATCTTCAAAGGAAGGAAGCCAATCATACACTACTTCTATGTGTTTGGATGCAAATGTTTCATTTTCAAGAATGCAAATGACAATATTGGGAAGTTTGATGCAAGAGCGAGTGAATGTATTTTTCTTAAATACTCTACTACTAGTAATGCTTATTGTGTGTTCAATAAAGATACACAGGTAGTGGAAGCATCCATAAATGTGAAATTCAAAGATGATAAAAGGGGGATACAAGCTGATGATTGTGAGGATGTCATGCAAATATCTATGCCAATCATATGCAAATAGCAAGAACCCTAACTTATAGCAAATCATTCAAATCAAAAGCAAACTCCTAAGGATTGGAGATTCAAAACTGAACATCCTAAGAAACAAATAATTGGGAAAGTAGATGAATGTTATAAGACCAGATCATCTCTAAAAAATATGTTGAACTCCCTGGCTCTAATATCTCAACTAGAACCGAAAGGAACTAAAGAAGCAATCACCGATGAAAACTGGATTGAAGTTATGTAAGACGAACTGCATCAATTCAAAGTCAATGATATTTGGGAATTAGTCACAAGACCCAAAAATCATTTGGTCATAGGAACCAAATGGGCATTTCGAAACAAGCTTGATGAGAAAGGTAACGTGATTCGCAATAAAATAAGACTAGATGTGAAACAAGAGGAAAGTATTGATTTTGATGAAAACATATGCTCTTATTGCTTAGACTAGAAGCTATAGATTCATTATTAGCATATGCTTATTGTCACAACTTCATACTATATCAAATGGATGTGAAAAGTGCATTTCTAAATGGATATATCAAAGAAAAAGTCTTCGTTGGACAGCCCCCAGGTTTTGAAGACCTAGGAAGACCTAAAGATGTGCATCAACTCAAGAATGCATTATAGGGACTCAAGCAAGCATGAAGAGCCTAGTATGAAAGGTTGAATACATTCTTGATATAACATGAGTTTGAGAAACGTAAGGTAGATCCTACACTCTTCATCAACTAAAAAAAAAAAGGTAAAGATTTGTTCATTATTCAAATATATGTTGATGACATAATTGTTGGAGCTACTGATGATGTATTGTGCAAGGATTTTGCAAATATCATGAAAAGTGAGTTCGGGATTAGCTTAATTGGAGAACTCAATTTCTTTCTTGGACTTCAAATAAAGCAAACTCTAGAAGGTACTTTCATACATCAAGAGAAGTATGCAAGGGAGATAATGAAAATGTTTGGTTTGGAGGAGTGTAAAAAGATTGAAACACAAATGTCCTATTTTGTCAACCTAGATAAGGATGAAAAAGGTAAGTCCATCGATCCTAAATTGTATAGAAGTCTGATGGGATCACTACTTTACTTGACAACATCTAGAGTTGATATCCTATTTAGTACAAGTTTGTGTGCTCATTTTCAATTCAATCCTAAAGAATCACACTTATCTACTGTTAAATGCATCATTCGATATGTTGGATCCTTTTCAAATCTAGGAATTTGGTATCCTAAAAATACAAACTTTATGCTACTAGGATACTCGGACGCTGACTTTATAGGTTGTAAGATCGATAAAAAAAAGTATGCCGATCCCTTGGTTCTTAAAGAAATAAAGTTCTATTACTTTCTCAACCACTGAAGTTGAGTATATTGCACTTGAAAGTTGTTGTGCTCAATTAATCTAGATAAAGCAACAGTTCATCGACTTTGGAGAAGAAAGTGGGAATATTCTAATTTTTTGTGATAATACAAATGCTATAAACTTGATGAAAAACCCAATTTTGCACTCAAGGGCCAAACACATTGAGGTAAGACATTATTTTGTTAGAGATCATGTCAATAATGGAGATGTTTGTATGTAGTTCATCGAATCAAAACATCAGCTGACAAACATTTTCACCAAGCCACAAGACAAACAAGCTTTCTGGTTAATCAGAGGCGACTTAGGAAATTGCAATGCACTCAAATAGTATCTTCTAAAAAGCATTTAAACTAGTCTCTTAATATGCCAAAGATCAGGACGATAGCAAATATTGGGTATAAAGTTCTTAAATTTAGAAAAGTTTTTGTTATAGTACTTTTACTCTCCTTTCACTAGCCATTTTGACACATAATCACCTCATTCACAATTTTTACTATGATTATATTTGTATGAGCAATAGAATTTGCTATCTCTTTGAGTGTTCTTAATTGATTATTTCGAATATTGGGTTGATAAATGAATGGTTAAACTGCTCCTATTTATATGAATTTGTAGTGCTTACGTGTCCTTTCACAAACTGCTCTTCGTTAACCTCTACATATTCTCTTCTCCTCATTATCTTCTCACACACATAATTCTCTAGACCAAAATGGTTCCCAAACCTTGTCTTACTCAAAAATCAACTAGGAAATTCTCTTGCACTGCGATAGTAATGGCTAGGACCCAAAGAAGGATCATCATACATCAATCTCACTAACCAACTCGAGGGATCGACTGAAGCAACCCAAAGCTAAAGTATTGCTCAGTCTCAATAGGCAGGAGGATCAAGAATAGCTAGCGCAACGTTACCATCCTCTACGGAATGAATAATGCTAGTAGCAAAGAAGCCTAAATCTCGATTACTTCCTAGAAAGGAGATAGTAGTTGTATCTCTTATTTCACCACCACAACTTGTTGGTCCATCTGCCTTAGCAAAACTCCACCATAACTGCTCCTTAAGGGATTACTTGCACAAATCATGCAAATTGACGGACCTGCATTACTCAAAGCTTACTAGTTAGGTATGCTAAAGCTCAACAATTGGCACTTGAGGAGATCATGTGTGACACCCCAAGCACGTCATGTGCTACTCGTGTTATTATCAATTATATTTTTCCTTCAATTAATAGGATGTGAAAGCACCCCAAAATACATAACAACACTTCATACAAGAATACACAAGTTAATAATTAGACATATGTCTCATTATGCTAGCTTTATATTTACAAACCCAAAATATTATTCCATACATCACACAAAACACGAAAGACCTAGGAAGGGTTACGATCACCTATCTTCATTACTACTCTCATCGAAAAACCTGCCTGTACAAAAGACAAACCATCCACTACGGGTCGACAACCTTACCCAATAATTCGTTGCCTTCACTATCAAAGCCTCTCGATGGTCCGATCAAATCACCCTCGAGGTTCAAGTAGTAAGTAACAAAACGGTGAGGGATCCACTGTGGGAGTCCCTCGTTGACCCATATAGTAGACGTACACTTAGCATAATAGGCTTCCAATCTAGGTATAGACATAGTCTCATAATCACACTCGTGATACATAGACACTTCAAAAAGCATAGGCAATGAGCTATCCATCCTACATTTCTAAAAGAAAAAAAAAAAAAAAAAGATGAGTAAGCTGAAGCCTAGTAGGTGAAATTTCTAGGTTTAAGTTAGTAAATCATCTTATCACTCAACCTAATATAGCAATTATAGCCATTTGAAACAGCATAAGCAATGCATGAGCACATACCATACCTTCTATTACAAATGCCTCACACAAATGTAGTTATGGCATGTAATTTCTTGATGCATTAGTATCATATGGTGCCTCATCAACATGCAAGTATGTGTGCTCATGAGCATGTATTATATTTATCATCACTCCTTCTTCTGGAACACTCCTCGAGGCATCCCGATCATATAGTGGAGCATTTCAACTTCGAGGCATCCTGCACCATCTGCTAATGAGGCATCCCGATCGGGACATCTCGATTCTCAAGGCATCCAAAAAACTTCCCGGGGCATCCCGATCACACAATGAGGCTTCCCAACTCCAAGACATCATCACACACCACTATATGGGTGATGGAATCATATCACACTTCATCTTTAGTCATATGATGCCATGCACATGTTATTAATACCGTATGATTTCATGTGCATTATGAATAGAACCAACATTCATTTCAACAATCGGCATCCATTTCATAACACCTTTTGCATGCTTACCTAATTTCTTATGCAAACATATATAATACTCAACAACCAACATGTTCGGCACATAATTTTGAATAAAAAATGATGGTCTAGATAGATGAGTCTGAAGCATAAGGAATGTTTCTAAATAGAAAGTCTTAAGTATAATGATTCTAAACAGAAAGTCTAATACATAAATGAGTAATTATGAATAGGAAAGTCTGAAACATGCAAATGATTTTGAATGAAATGTTTGAATGTATAAATAGATGTAGGAAATGAATCCGGACATATGTCAGATTGTACAAATGAGTAGACTTAGGGATTAGGTTCAAGCTTGAGTCTGAATACCCAAGTGAATATATTCAAGCTCAAAATGAAAATATTCTTAGGTTCATAAGGTAATATATTTTTCAGTTTCTTAACATAAGTATACTTAGGTTCAGAAAGTAATATTTTGAGATTCATCAAGTAAATATACTTGAACCTAGAAAGTAACATTTTGAGGTTCAAAACGTAAACATACGAAGATTCAAATTTTTTTTTTTTTTTGGTTCGAAACATAAACATACTGGAATTTGAAAAGTACTATTTTCGAGTTTAAAATGTAATGATATGGAGGTACAAAACGTAGATATACTTACTTTCGAAAATACTATTTTTTAGTTCAATATGTGAATATACTGAGATTCATAAAATTATATTTTCAAGTTCTAAACATTGATAAATTAATGTATAGAAAACAATATTTTTAGGTTCAGAACGAAAGATACCAAGCCTTAGAAAATAACATTTTTAGTTTCAAAATATAGATATTTCAGGTTCAAAACATGAATATATTGAGGTCCATAACATAAACATACTGCGGTTCATGAAGTAATAGTTTTGAGTCCAATATGTAAATATACTAAGGCTCAAAACATGATTTAGACTCAACAAAATACGGTCGGACAAATTAACAGATTCAACAAATGAAGAGATTTAGACTCAGTAATATATGATAGAATGAATGAGCAGATTTTTATTAGGTATATCCACTTACCAATTATACCGCACTTTAAGAAAACCAACTACATGCCTTCTAAACATTTACAAGATTAAACAAGGCTAATTTAACAATCACCATATCCATAATATTATTGCACACCTCAACCAACTAACCAAGTCCAAAGTGCTAAGTAGATTAGGCTAACTCAATGCCTAATTTTATCACTTACCTCGAAAGCAACTTCGGATTAAGAATACAAGTCAACTTCAAACAAAACAAACCCAATCAAAATCAATAAAATTTGATTTTCAAAAATGATAATATCTATTGGTAGAAATCAGGGGAAATCTGCGATTTACCCAAACCAGAAAATCAAGACAAAATCTTGATATCTCAAGAGTAGGACCTTTGCTTGTCTTATTGAGAGCAAAAGATTGAAGAGAGAGTTAATGATCGGTGATGGTTGGAGTAAAAGTTTTTAACATTGGTACTTAAGAATCCTTCTACGTGGCCAAGAAGTTATAAAAGAAGAAAATAATTAACCTTGGTTAAAAATCATGATGAGTTTGGAGATAAAATGCTAAGTGGACCAATGAATGAAATTTAAGTGTCCCTGTG
The DNA here is from genome assembly GCA_014182515.1 of Eucalyptus microcorys. NCBI lineage: Eukaryota > Viridiplantae > Streptophyta > Magnoliopsida > Myrtales > Myrtaceae > Eucalyptus > Eucalyptus microcorys. Next base: position 15,825,310 of record CM024570.1, on the reverse strand, counting down.
AAACTAGGTAGAGCACAAATGGTCCAATGGAATGTTGACACGAGAAGATATTTTGGAGGGAATAAGAATGTGCTTCTCTCATTGGGCCAAGCAAGTGCATGAATCATTCATGCATTGATGAATGAGAGTTAAAATTGGTGATCTCATGCATAATATCATGGCTACCATGTGCAATGTATCAAATTGAAACATGTGCTCAAAAATTTCACAGAAGAATGAGAAGTGGCGTGTAGATGGATAAAGAGAAGAAATTTAGGAAGCCGATTCTCGTTCTAAACATATGTGTGGCGGAAATATTTTGCATCCATAAAATAATTGAAAAATATCAAATATTAGGAGAATCTCAAGATAATAAATTTAAGCTCAAATATCTTCAAACTTGAAATTCGAAACATAGCAACCAAGTTCTACAAATAATTTAGTGGCGAACAGAATATTGCCGTTCTACACCACTAATGAACACGTCAAAATCTATTAACTAAATTCTATTGCCTCAAATTCCTACTGATCTAGTCGTGAAAATAAATACTAAGATCACATATGGGAAAATATGGATGTCACATCATGTGATCTCAAGAACCAAAAATTGGGAAACCCTCTCAACCAAAGGCTCAACCATCCCCACAAAAATCCTCTACCAAAGAGGATGTTCCTTTTGAACCCAAGACAACAAAGGAAAAAGGCAAATAGATCTCTAGACATCCTAAAGCACATTCGGAATAGATAGTATGTACATCGGCCATTGTTATTGGAGAAAACTCTTTTGATGTTTTGAAGCTGACAAAAATTATCTAAGTTCTATTCTGAAGAATGCTAGATTTCTGTGTCAAAGTCTATATTACATCATAAGTCTGCACACTCTGACAAGTTCTAAATTGAACGCAAGAATGAAGACTTAATCAGACTTAGGATTATTTTTCTTCCTTCAAGATTTCAGTACGTACAAGATATATAAGGCTTTTTGGTTGGAAATATCACCTACCATATTAGTTATCTTTATTGGAATCAATTTGGTAACAGCAAATCATTTCGGAAGGCAAACTTATTTGGAAAGAATCTACTTATGGAAACCAAGATTTTGATTGTATGGGCGAACAGGATTGATGGGCTTTCACTCAATCTTCAAACGGCTCAAGATCTCCTTGATTGATTCTATCCAATGGGTTGATTGGAAGAATTCATTTGGAAAGTGCTAACGGTCGAAAATGCATGGATGAGTATTTAAGGAGGTTTTTCAAGTCATTCGAAGATAGAGCGTAAAAAGAAGACTTCTAAAGTTTGAAGCTTCGAATTTACTTGTTCTTCTTTAAACATTTTTCAAACTTGTATTCGAGAGAGAGACTCAAAGTGTGACTTCGTGAAAGCAGTAGAGACTTTTCACTGAGAAGTCAAGATTATATGGCTATAATTCTCTTTTGATTCATAGTGGAAACCAGCCAGAAGGCTGCCAATGTGGGAGAGTGGACGTAGGGTTGATCTAAGCCGAACCGCTATAAATCTTGTGTTCATTTTTCTCTTCCCTGAAATCCTTTACTTTATTTGTTGCAATATATTTATGTGATTTGAAATAGTTGTTAAAGTATGAATCTTTCTGCAAAGTCTGTAGTTCATCAGACTTAGTTTAAAAGTAAAAGTAATTTTACTACATTTTGCAAAATCTGTTTTCACACCTATTCACCCCCTCTAGGTGTATATACTAGCCCTTTCAATTGGTATCAGAGCTTGTGTGCTTACTTTATTGAAGTGTTTTACTTCTAAGCTAAAGATCTTTTATGGCTAGTATCTTGACTCCAGGATTGGTTGAAGGACAAAGCAACACCAGACCACCTTACTTCGATGGAAAGGGATATAATGTGTGGAAAAACAAGATGAAGGCCTTTCTCAGATCTAGAGATCCCCTGGAATGAGATATTGAAAAAGGAATCAATCCTAAAGCAACATTAGCTTCAGACAAAGGAAAAGAAGTGATTGATGCTGATGAATCAACACATGCTGAAATTACCAAGAGATAGGCTCTTGACGCAAAAGCAATTTATTCTTTATATTGTGCTTTGTCTCCCACAGAATATAACCGAATTTCTTCTTATGAAATCACAAAAGAAGTTTGAGACCGACTTCATGTTACCTATTAAGGGATTGACCATGTGAAGGAAACAAAAATAAACATTTTTCTTGGACAATATGAAGCATTCAGAATGAAGCTTGGAGAATCTATCTCTGATATGTTCAGTCGCTTTACAAAAATCGTAAATGGCCTAGCTTATCAAGGTCAACCAATTTCTGGACCAATGAAAGTGAACAAACTACTGCGTGGACTTTCAAATGACTCGAATCATGTGAAGACTTCAATCAAAGAGACTCAAAGGATTATGCCTCTATCAGTAGTTGAACTAATAAGCACACTTCAGTTGTACGAAGTATAGCGGATCAATGATGAGGAAGATCCAAAAGGTAAAAAATCAATTGCTTTAAAATCTAACATTGATTCTAATGATACAGATTCGGAAAATGATATGGATGATGAAGAACTAGCCCCTATGATAAAGAAATTCAGAAGACTAAACAGAAAAGGTAGGGGGTTCAATTGGAAGAAGCAGGGCTCGCAGAATTTCCAAAAAAAACCTACAAAAGAAGCTGAAACTAACAGGGATGTAATATGCTTCGAGTGTAAGAAAAATGAGTATATCAGACCAAACTATCCGTTGTTGAAAAAGAAGAAAGGGAAGACCGAGAAATACAAAAACGCTCTCAAAGAAAAAACTTGGAGTGACACCAAATGTGAAGAAATCGAAGAAGAATTCACAAACATATGTCTAATGGCTCACTCGGATTCAAACTTAGAATTAGAAATAGATACTGAGTCAAACTCTGACAAAGAAGTTGAGGTTAGCAACTCAGAAATTCCTATTAAAGTCTCTATGTATAAAGATGAACTTTGCCTCAATCTTAAATTCTCTCTTAAAAGGATCTCCGAACTGAAGAAGGAGAATTCTAAGCTCAGGTAACAAGAAGTTTCTTGGAAAGAAAAGTTTGAAAATTTGAAAAGAAGTTTTGATGATTTGAAACAAAATTCTAATTCCCATTGAAAAGAAAATGTTGTTTTGAAAGGGGAAATCTTAGACATTACAAGAAGATTTTCAAAAGGTTCAGAAAAACTTGAAAAAATTCTTACAGCTCAAATACCCTATTTTAACAAATCTGGTATGGGTATGAATTCTAAAACTATTCATTTAATTGATTTTCCTAAAGTTAAAAGAGACTTAAGCAAAAGCCTACAAAGACATTTTACAAAAATCATTTTAAGAAAGTATTTGTTAAACTTGTTGGCTGAAGTGCTCTCAAATGTTCTAGGTGTAACAATTCAGAACATTTCGAGAAAGAATGTCCCAAGGTTTGGAGACCGATTAAGAAAGATTTGGCAAAAATTGTTTTTAATACTAACACTCTTGGATCCAAGAAAATTTGGGTACCAAAGAAAATTTGAGTTTTTCTTTTGACTATAGGTTACTATTAAAAGAAAAATCAAATGGTATTTGGATAATGGCTGTTCGAGGCATATGACAAGAGACTCAAGCTGCTTCATAAAGCTTGATAGACTAAATAGAGGAAAAGTTTCCTTTGGTGGAAATAGCAAATGAAAGATTATAGGCTATGGAATTGCGAAAATTGGAAGTTTGACTATAAACAATGATTCCCTGGTGAAAGGTTTAAGCTACAATCTTCTGAGCATAAGTCAGCTGTGTGATACTAGTTTCAGAATAAACTTCCAAGAAGGCATTTGTTTTGGAATAAGTTAAGACTTCTCTCAATCCTTTACTGGGTGAAGGCATGGCAACATATATCTTCTGAACGTAAATCCAGAAAGCTCTCGATGCCTTATTTCTATTCAAGATGAAATAAGTCTTTGGCATCGGAAGCTTGGTCATGTAAATATGAAGCAGATTGCCAAAATTTCCTCTCAAAAGCCGGTTCGAGGGCTTCCTAATCTAGGTTATCAAAAGTCTGAATTATGCACTCCCTATGTCTTAGGAAAACAGGTCAGAAATTCTTTTAAACCAGTAAATCAGGTTTCTACCAGTCGAATTTTGCAGAATCTTCATATGGATCTTTTTGGACCAACCAAAACTCAGAGTACTGGTGGAAAGAAATATTATCTAGTAATCATGGATGATTATTCACGTTTTACTTAGGTATTCTTTTTGGCAAATAAATTTGAAACTTTTTCATATTTTTCAAAGTTTGCCAAGAAAATTCAGAATGAGAAAGGTTATGCTATTCCAAGCATAAGAACAGACCATGGAGATGAGTTTGAAAATCAAGAATTTGCAAACTTCTATGATGAATCCGGTTTTCAACATGTTTTTTCTTCTTCATACACTCTAGAACAAAATGGGGTTGTGAAAAGGAAAAATAGATCTTTACAGAAAATGACCAAAACTGTATTGATAGAAAGCAACATATCCTCTTGATTTTGGGCAGAAGTAGTCTCAACTGCCTGTCACATTATCAATAGGGTATTCTTAAGGCCTATTTTAGAGAAGACTCCATATGAGGTATATAAAGGAAAGAAGCCAAATGTTTCCTACTTTCATGTCTTTGGCTGTAAGTACTTTATTTTGAAGAATGCAAATGATCGATTTGAAATGATCGAAGAAAAATCAGACGAAGGAATTTTTCTTAGCTACACAATTTCAAGCAAAGCTTATAGGTCTTTAACAAGAAGACTCAATTTGTGGGAGAATCTACGAACGTTAGGTTTTAGGATTATGTGCAGATTCAACCAAATCAAATTCAACTTGAAGAGTCTGAACTAGTTCCAGACTTAATAAAGTCTATTTCCCGTTCAGAGGTTCAAACTTCTGGAGTACAACAATAAGCAGAACAAGAAGATTCAAATGGAACATAGGATCAACAGTCTCTCAGGCCAAATAACAACTTAAAGTACAAGTCAAGTCATCCCAAAGAACTCATCATTGGTAACAATGATGAAGGAATTCACACCAGATCCAAAGGAAGAGAAGACTTCAGTGCTTTAGCACTTGTTTCTGAGATAGAACCAAAAGGAGTAGAAGAAGCACTGTCTGATGAAAGCTGGATAGAAGCTATGCAGGAAGAACTTAGACAATTCAGCATCAATGACGTATGAGAGCTGATTCCAAAACTCAAAGGCAAATATGTTATTGGAACAAAGTGGGTTTTCAGAAACAAGATGTATAAGAAAGGAAAAGTGATTAGAAACAAAGCAAGACTTGTGGTGAAAGGATACACATAGGAAGAAGGGATAGACTATGACGAGACCTATGCACTAGTAGCAAAGTTAGAAGCGATTAGATTATTACTTGCTTTTGCTTGTTATCAAAATTTCAGGTTATTCCAGATGGATGTCAAAAGTGCTTTCCTCAATGGATTCATTCAAGAAGTAGTCTATGTGGAATAACCATCAGGATTTGAAGATCCAAGAAAACTAGACTCTGTCTACAGACTGAAAAAGACATTGTATGGTCTGAAGCGAGCTCCACGAGCTTGGTATGAAAGGTTGAGTAAGTTTCTAACTCAAAATGGCTTTGAGAAAGGAAATGTTGATACTACTCTGTTTATAAAAAGTGAAGGAAAAGAGTTTCTACTTGTACAAATTTATGTAGATGATATAATCTTTGGTTCTCCTAACGAAAGTCTCTACAAGAAATTTTCTAGATCTATGCAGGACGAATTCGAAATGAGCATGATTGGTAAATTGACATTCTTTCTGGAATTGCAAGTCAGATAATCAAAGAAAGGTATATTCATTCACCAGGAAAAATATGCCAAAGATCTTATCAAGAAATTTGGATTGGAAAATTGCAAGAGGACAGAAACTCCTATGTCGAGTTCATCAAAACTGGACAAGGATGAAGGAGGGAAGAAAGTAGATCAGAAACTATACAGAAGCATGATCGGCTCTCTTTTTTACCTCACAGCCTCTAGACCTGATATTTTATTTAGTGTGTGCATCTGTGCTAGATTTCAGTCTGATCCAAAGGAATCTCATCTTAATGTTGTTAAACGCACCTTTGCCCTTGCACGAAGAATGGGGTTTCTGGTGAGATTGATAGCACTCATGTTGTTGCATCTGATCTCTGTGCAGGATTCTTCCATTCCAAAGTTTCTTAGTTGTTGTCTTATCCAAAGAATTTGAAAACAACAACTCCCAATAGCAACATATTCTACTTCTGCTGTTGATAATGCCACTGTACTTTGTTTCCTTGAGAACCAAGATACCAGCATTTGTCCCAACAGTTAACATATTTTATAAGAGATCATGTCCATAATGGAGAGATTATGGTTCAATTTATTGATTCAAAGAATCAGCTGGCAGACATCTTCACAAAACCTCTGGAGAAAAACTTATTTGAGTCTATTCACATCAAGCTAAATATTATCTCTCCTATTGATTAAAGTCAGAAGTTGCTCAGACTCATATTCAACTTGAGGAAGCCACTTTAGTATGTACATTTTCTCAAATCTAGGTATTTTATTTTTAGAATGTAAATTCTAAACAGGTACGATTTTATCTGAATCAATGCTTGCCTATTTTATTTTTGGAAGTTACTATTTTCTTGTTGAAATTCGATTTCAAACTTTTAGCAGTTACCATTTTTAATTTTAATTATGAAAAGGCATTTTCCTTGTGACAATTCAGTCACCTTGTTTCGATTTGCTTAAATACCTCAAAATACTCTTTTTTGAAGCACAAGCATTTTCCAAACCCTAACATTGAATCTCTCTCTCTCCCCCTCAACTCTTACTCTCAAAATTTCTCTGCAAGTTTCCATCTTTTCTTCACTCGAACATGTCTACGAAATCTTTCGAGTCTGCATCCATGTCACACTAGAGTAAATCTTCTCGGATCGCAAGTCAGGGTCCTCGGAACATGCCAGAAAGACTGACTCATTTTGATCTTACTGGTGAAAACTCTCCACAAAACACTCCTCGCCAACCTGTAGAAGATGAAGTTGATCAAGATACGGTTCCTCTCAGAGTTTTGACACCTCAAGTTCTTTACAAGCATTATTGTTATCTAAAATAAGGTGGTTCTCCAATGTCCTTTATCACTAGTTTTCTGAAAGGCCATGGTTATGGGAATGAAACTCTGTTCTTAAGAGCCATGGAAAGGTTAGGAGTGGTGCCGAAAGGTTCGGCAGAAAAGGCTTTTCTTCATTTTCCTTCTAATCCTAGATTTAGTTCTGAGAGTCAGCTTGAAAATAAGGATGATGACGAGTGAATCTTTACGAATTTTCAACCACAGGATGGGTGTGGCTACTGAAGTCCCTGGTGAAAGAACGAAACTGTTTCATTCCAAGAAGCATAAAAGGGTTTATGCCTAAATGCTGAACAGAGGGGTGATAAACCCTCAAACAATAGATTTTGACTTCTTGGACTCGATAAAAGTTAACTTGAGGAAAAAGTTGGCCATCCTTCAACTTGAAAAGCTTTGTGCTGAGACGACTGTGGCTTATCCTGAATTGACAGCATACTTCTACTCAAATCTATCTTTCCTTGATCAGAATCACATTCAGTTCACTATTTGTGACAAAGCCTTTGTTGTAGATGTTGACATTCTGGCCGATATTCTGGGAGTTGAAAGAAGTAGTTTTCAACCAATCAATATCTCTATCGGTCAAGCCACTAGATTTCTGGTAAAGGACAGAGTGCCAAGTGGAAGTATCACATACTCTCGATTGCCAGCCTCCAACATTCTGTTGCACAAAATTGTCATCAACTGCATCAGACTCAAGGCAGCCTCCAAAACTAATGTTTCTAGATTTGAGGCAAGAATCATGTGGGCAATCTGCAATGGGATTTGATTCTCACTTCCTTATACTATCCTACTACATATGTACAGGAATGTCATGAAAGAAAAAGGCCAATTGCCTTACTCTACCTTGGTTATAAAATTGTTCCGTCACTTTCAAATTCAGTTTCCTTCTCAACTCTGTTCAAGAACTATTAGTCCTATGGAGATAGGAATGAAAATGATCTCCAAAATGAGGCTAGCTGATCTGTCTAAGGCTTTGGAACGTTTGAAGGAGGAATCCTTGAGCAAAATCAAGGATCTATTGCAGCAAGAAAGTGCAAAGGCAAGGAAGTTGTGCAAGAAATTGGAAAATAAGGAGATCACTTATCCTGCATGATGAAGAGGATAAAGATGATCTAACCATTTCTGCCATTGCCTTAAGAAATCTTCAAGGCTTTGCTACTTTTGAGAATTCAAAGGAAAAAGGAGAAAGAGAAGATGAAGAAGAGGAAGAAGAAGCAGAAGAAGAAGAAGAAAGAGTAGAAGATGAAGAAGAGGAAGAAGAAGGAGAAGAAGAAGAAGAAGAAGGAGCAGAATATGAAGAAGATGAAGATAAAGAAGAAGAAGAAAGTGATTCTAAAGAGAAGGGTAAGGATGATGACAACAATGACTCTGATGGAGAGACTGTTGCAATAACATTATCATAGGATTCTGAAGAAAACAGGGATGACCTCGAAGGAGCACGAACTGAGATAGAACATCACTCTTGTTCTGAAAAAGAAAAGATACAAGAAGAAGGAATTTATTCACCACTTGGAGGCACAAAAACAGGGGGAGCTCATGAGAAAATAGGGACTTCTTCTCCACCTAATGCAAGTGATGGTATAAGTAGATCTCCTGCAGACCCTAAAGAGTCTACTCTAAGTCAGGGTGCAAAACAATTGCCCTCGATCAAGTTGATGTTCCCTCATCTCTCAATACTCCACAAATTCACTTCTTTGAAGCTAGTGCTCAAACAAAACCTGATGCAAACTATCCAAGGATAGTAGAGCTTCTTTTGAAGGTTAAAGCTGAGCAATATGCAATGGAGGTTGAGATTCAGAAGCTACAAACTACCTTGAGATCTACTTCAGATTTTCTCATTGGCAAGGTATAGTCTCTAGACACTTAACTTTAGACTTTGAATCAACAAGTTTCACAAACTGTAGCTAAGGTCGAGAATGTTTATCATCAGTGCCAGGAGAAGCTTGAGGAGGTAGTGATGTCGCTGGGGGATTTCCGACTCGTTCGAATTCCTAGACAACCCTAATTGACTTTGTATTTTAATTTTATCTTTCTATTTTGACTTTCTCTTTCTTTTTGCTGTTGAGAAAAAATGGGGAGAATGTGAGCAGATTTAACTTGATTTAACTTGTTTGAACTAGTTATGCTGAATGTGGGCCTGGAAAAAATTGCTTGATCATCATGGAAGTTTTTAGCAATACTTTCGTTGGCGCATTGGGAATGGACTTTTGGCTTCATTTTGGTTTGACCCTTGGCACCCAAGGGGTCCTCTTAATGGGTTCTTTTCTGATTTGGAGATTTATCAGTCTGGCATACCACGCATGGCTTCAATGAAGGTTGGTCTCTTCTCCTTTTTTGTAGCCACCATCTTGGCAGATTGGGGAGACCCTCTCCTGGTGCTCAACCAAGAAGATGACCGTCTCCTCTGGCTTGGTCATCCCTCGGGTAGCTTTTCCACTATTTCCACTTGGAATTTAATCCATCCCAAAGGGCCTATAGTGTCCTAGTCCTCCTTTGTTTGGAATCCCATTTTGCTTCCTCATTATCCGACTCTCCTATGGCTGATCATGCACAACCGACTACCGACTCAGGTAGCACTTCTCTCTTATGGCCGTATCTCTTCTGCGATGTGCGCCTTCTGCTTTTGCATGCCTGACTCGACTGATTATTTGTTTTTTGGATGCCGAATTACTAGTACCCTTGCGCGTTATTAGGTGGGTAAGTGTAATTTAGCCTAGCAAAACAAATGCTGGGCTGATAATATTGCTTAGGTTACCAATCATCTTGTTGACAATAGTTTCCACTAATCCTTGGCTCGCTTTACTTTTGGAGCTTTATGCTGTCTTATCTGGAAGGAATGGAATGAGATTATCTTTCGCAACTGCCCCATTTTCCTGCGGCGTTGAAGATGCATCTTCATAAGGTGATTAAGGATAGAGCCCTGTCCTTCAATCATGTCCCAGACATTCCCCGGAATAGAAGATTGCAACAAAGTTGGGAATTGCCGTTGTCAATCTTTGATTGATTGTGTTCTCCCCCTTCTTGTTGTTGTTTTTGCCTCCTAGTGGTTGTTTGTCTCTTTTTTATTGTGGTATCACGGCACCCTTACACTCTCTTGACTCCTTTGTCTTTTGAGTGTTTGTTTTGTTGGTGCCGGGCTTCCCCTTTTTGTATATTCGTTTGGTAAAATCTATATTATACTTACCTTTACCAATATATATATATATATATATATTTACATTCTACAGTCAACTTGCAATCAACTCAATTGGGGGTATCCGTATTTATAGAAGCTTTCATTTTCGTGCTTATCCTAATTGTTGGAGTTAACTTTTTGTAGTTGTGATTATGGATTTGGATTGAATCTTTGTCAAGATTAATGTGTTTTCTGTGGTTGCAGAATCAATGTTATTTAGATTTATAACAATCTATTTTTATAAGTTATCATATATTGCTAAAGTGTTGTTTTGCAGGATATAAGTTTTAAATCTGCAGGAAATTTTTGTCACCATAAAAAAGAGGGAGATTGTTGGAGAAAACTCCTATGATGTTTTGAAGCTGACAAAACTTATCTAAGTTCTATTATGAAGAATGCTAGACTTTTGTGTCAAAGTCTATATTACATCAGAAGTTTGTCCACTCTGACAAGTTCAAAACTGAACGCAAGTATGAAGACTTAATCAAACTCAAGATTAATTTTCTTCCTTCAAGGTTTCAGTACGTACAAGATATATCAGGCTTTTTGGTTGGAAATATCACCTACCATATTAGTTATCTTTATTGGAATCAATTTGGTGATAGCAAATCATTTCGAAAGGCAAGCTTATTTGGAAAGAATCTACTTATAGAATCCAAGATCCTAATTGTATGGGCGAATATGATCGACGGGCTTTCATTTCAATCTTCAAACGGTTCGAGATCTTCTTGATTGATTTTGTCCAACGGGTTGATTGGAAGAATTCATTTGAAAAGTGCCAACGGTAAAAAAGGCACGAAGAAGTATTTAAAGAGGTTTTTCAAGTCATTTGAAGATAGAGCGTAAAAAGAAGAATTCCAAAGTCTGAAGCTTCCAATTTACTTGTTCTTCCTTAAATAGTGCTCAAACTTGTATTCGAAAGATAGACTCAAAGTGTGACTTCGTGAGAGCAGTAGAGACTCTTCACTGAGAAGTCAAGATTATAAGGCTATAATTCTCTTTTGATTCATAGTGGAAACCAGCAGGAAGGCTGCCAACATGGGAGAGTAGACGTAGGCTTAATCTAAGCCGAACCACTATAAATCTTGTGTTCATTTTTCTCTTCCCTGAAATCATTTACTTTATTTGTTGTAATATATTTCTGTGATTTGAAATAGTTGTTAAAATCTTATTCTTTCTGCAAAGTCTATAGTTCATTAGACTTAGTTTAAAAGTAAAAGTAATTTAACTGCATTTTGCAAAATCTGTTTTCACACTTATTCACCCCTTCTAGGTGTTCATACTAGCCCTTTCAATTGGTATCAGAGCTTGTGTGCTTACTTTATTGAAGTGTTTTACTTCTAAGTTAAAGATCTTATATAGCTAGTATCTTGGCTCCTGGATTGGTTGAAGGTTAAAGCAACACCAAACCACCTTACTTCGATGGAAATGAGTATAATTTGTGGAAAAACAAAATGAAGGCATTTCTCAGATCTAGAGATCCCTTGGAGTGGGATGTTGTTAAAAAAGGAATCAATCCTAAAGCAACATCAGCTTCAGACAAAGGAAAAGAAGTGATTGATGCTGATGAATCAGCTTCACCCATTGTTGGGCTTACCAAGCTTCAAATTGATATTCAAGAATTCAAGACCACCCTCTCTTCATTGACAAAATACTTGGTCAAAGTCAAACGAATGCTATTCAACTTAGACTGCTATAGCCTTGTTTACCCTAAATAAGAGGAAACTGACACTGAACCTCCAACCTCCTTCACCAAAGAATACACCATCACACCTAAAATCTTAATATTTTCATGTGCCTTGTTTTTTCTTTTTCTTTTTGCTAATCATGTGTCATTTTTCTTCTAGTTCAATGTACTAACATGACTTCGGTATCAGTGAAGCTATGGTTTTTAATATCTCTTTTCACTTACAAAAAAAAGGGAAAGAGTTAATATGATGTGAAAATGCTTGCTTACATACTATATATCTTGATAACTTTGTGCGTATCTTGCATATATCTTTCTATTATCAGGAAAGGGATCATCAAAACATGGAGAGTATTCCGTTGATATTATCTCCGAACCTCATATTCTTGATGATGCATAATATCTAGAAGATTTGTGACTGTTCGCTCTCATTCTAAGCAAATCGTCTAGACTTTATCTCCAATTCTTTCAATATCTTATAGAGGTCCTATTTATTTTTATTGCAAACTTATCAAAGATTATTTTTTACATTTGTGGGATAGTTTTGTCATCATAAAAAAGGAGGGATTGTGGGAGAAATATCTCCAAGTGATTTTGATGATGTCCAAACTATCCTTAATATAATGTTTACTATGATATGTGCAGATATTCATAACAAAGGACTACGTAATATCCATGATGTGATCTAGTGGATAAAAGAATATAATATGTCCTGATATGGATTTTCCAACAATACCAATGGACCTATAATATCTTGAGGTGAGCAAAGGGAACCGCCCAAGCTGAGAATCGGTCGGATTTGACCGAACCGACCGGTTGGTCTAGTTCCTAAAGACATCGGTTCGGTTCCCAATTCCATGAAAATGGAACTAACAATTTTCAATCCAATTCTTGGTTCCAAAGGCAGAACCGACCACTCGAACTAGATCGATTTTTTATTTTTTAAAACTTAAATTTACATCACCAAACATATTTTAATTTTGAACATTTGCAACAATTAAAGTGCCACTTTAAGGCCCTTCTCAATGTTGTTGTATTTCCAACAGAGCAACGGACATTGGTCGAGAGACTAAGAAATTGTTTGCTCATCCGTCGCTATTTATAGAGAACAACGGCTTGTTAGTCTCTGCTAAATACTCGATGTGGGACTAAGCTGCTCATTTCTTTTCCCTCTCCATCACCCTTTCTCTCTCTCCCTGCACTTCACTTGCAAGTGTCTACTCCAAGCCTCCAAGAGTCCTACATTGAACAATTACTGAAAGAGCATTTGAGAGATTGCCTATAAAAACCAAGCTAGGTAGCCTCAATGAGTATGTCGTCATCGGCCTTTTGGCTAAACTAAGTGAGAAGCTTGACAAAGGTGTGGGTAATGCTCGCTCAAGTCTATTTTGAATATTTTTAACATGAGGGGTGGTTAGTTCCATTGAACTGCTTTGGAACCAAGTCTATTTTGAATATTGGGTCATTGTTTCTGTGGCAACATTGTACATTTGATTATGTTCGTTGGTTCAACAAACTAACCATTGTGGTAGTGCATTCGCACAACAGCAGAATAAGAGTCATGAAAATAATCGAGGAAACTAGGTTGTCTGATAGGTCTATTAGAAACTACAACAAAGGGATAGTAGACAATGCTATTTTTGCTTAGCTTGCAAATGTTCAAGAAAAGAACAGTATGGACAATTCCATCTTTGTGCAACAGCAACATCAATGGTAAATCTAATGGCTCTTTACTTTTCCAATCCACTTCTAATAGATAGATTGAAGATGGTTATAAAAGAGAAGATCTCATAAGCCAAATGTTAGAGAATGACACATGTTAAAGTCTAAAAATTTGCTACTCATTATGTTCTAAGTGAAACACTTTGCTTCGACTAATTCTCCGAGTATTGTTTTTGTGCGGTCTAAGTAATTGTGCTAAAGATTAAGCATACAAAAATAAGAGTAGCAGTTGTGTGATAGGATCAGTATTTGCCAATTGTAACTTACTAAATAAATTACTAGTGTAATCCAACCCAACTTGTGATTGTTAGTCTGAAGAGTGAATATAGGCTTGGGGATAAAGTTGAACCATTATACATCGTTGTGTTGTACTGTTTTTCTTCTATTATTTCCAAAAGCACATATTACGATCATGAGCTACGAAACATCACCTTGACCAAATCTTTACTTAGAATCAACTATTTTCGGCGAAAGATTGTCAAGTATTCCAAAACAACCTATTCACCCCCTTTAAGTTGTATTGTTAACCCCCAACCTCTTGGTACTTTGAGTACGATGATGATGTATATCCTCTATAACTTTTGTACCTCCAAGTCTTTATGAACATCTCATTCTTTTAGAAATTTCACGTAGTTCCTCTAGTTATTTCGAATCATTTTATTTCGCACAACCAAGTTCCTTTTTTCGTGGATATTACCCAAGTCATAAATGACACTTGCATAAATCTAGCTTGTAAGGATTCATGAATTATTTTGTCAACTTCAAAATATATTAGTAGGCTTTCTCAACAATAATGAGAGGATTGAAGCATAACATGAGTTTTCAAAGGAAGATAGTGATTAGTTTCGTGATGGAGATGTCAAATTCATCTGTTTGAGAAGTTTGAATTCTGGTTTGTGCTTTTGGGGCACATTGGCAAGAGAAGCCTGAAGATTTCGAGTGAAAGGAATCAACGATGAGGTTATGTGATAGAGAAATTGGATTCATGCCAGCATTGTAAATCGAGAAAACTGCAAAAAAAATACATTTCAATATGATTATCAAAGAAACCATAGAGATTGCAAAATTGATTAAATTGGGTGTTTGACCGGCTCTAGTGATTTCTTCAAGGAAGAGTGCTAGATTTATGCTAACAAAGGCACAATTTTTTTTTTTGTTGTCGTCATGATTAGGTAGCTAAGAGCTTCGATAGCAAAGGTGATTACTAAAATAATCAAGCATGTATGGACTAACACTAGCATGAAATCCTACTCAAAGCTGCTAAATGAATTATGCATAAAGGAATGCATAATAAGACAGTGCACTAGTGCTATTAAACCATAATAATTTATTGAGTTGTTGAGCAGAATATTACTGAAGATGGCCCATAAAGTGTTTTGGAGTGCTGATAAGACTATTGATTTATAATAAATGCTTGATACGACTAAGCATCTGTTGAGTAAATCCTCATCTACTTCGATTAGATATTGTACTCCCAAGAAAGTGTTCTCGGTAATGTTGCTAATTATTTTTTTTTTTAAGAGTATTTGGTGGCCCACATTATGTTAGATTGAATGATGGTAAGCTTGATGGAAAGGCAAGAAAGTACTTATTTCTAGGCTATGTACAATGTGAGCGAGTTTATTGGTTGTGGTCCCATGAAGAAAATTTACTTGTAAGTGGAGAATTTACATTTTATGAGACTATAATATTTCTATATATGAGTGATAGTGGTAGTTTTTATACAAATCTAGACAGTGTTCAACTTAAGGTAGAATTGCAACCAAAAACTCCTAAGGTAGCAAATGCTAGTGTGCTAATCAACACAAACGATGCATGTAACAAGGTGGAGCCTATAGGGCCAACAGTTGTTATAACTACTAAATTTGATAAGGTGCATGTTAAATCCCTTGACAGATTTGGATGCAACAACAATTTGCTTCATCTATGGTAAATGATGTTTTGTCTAAATATCCTTGTGGAGTACTTAAAGGTTTCAAGCATGGCTTGGACTTGGAAGATGCTTGTGGTTGTTGAGCCCATGAGGGGTTACGGGAGAGAAGTAATGATCGGTTTCCAAAGAAGTGATTGTAGCTTGCTCAAAGCAAAATTGAAGGTTCTCGACAATATATCTTGAATTTAAGCTCGTAAAAGAAATTTGATTCAAGTAGATTTTTTAGTTTGAGTAGGTTTTCCAGTTGAATGGTTTCTTAATTTGAGTATATTTCTAGTTTGAGTAGGTTTCCTAAATATCCTTGTGGAGTAGTTAAAGGTTTCAAGCATGGCTTGGACTTGGAAGATGTTTGTGGTTGTTGAGCCCATGAGGGGCTATAGGAGAGAAGTAATGATCGGTTATTAACGAAGTGATTGTCGCTTGCTCAAACATTTAGCAAAGGTGGAGATTGTTTAAAATATATGTTGAATTTGAGCTCATAAAAGAAACTTGATCCAAGTAGGTTTTTTAGTTTGAGTAGGTTTTCAAGTTGAGTGGTTTCTTAGTTTAAGTGGCTTTCTAGTTTGAGTGGGTTCCTAAAAGGGGTTTCCTATCTTAAATACTTAGGAGTATGTTTTTATTTTTATTTATTTTTATTTATTTTTATAAGTGAGTATAGGAGCTTTTGGCCCTAATAAACAATTGTGAGGTGTAATCGTAAATTACATCCTAAAAAATTACCTAAATATTTTGAAGCCAATAAATCTTGTGGTATGATTAATGAATCCCTTTGTAAGATTGATAAATTATTTCATGAGGAATTGTAAGGGCTATATACACTATGCGAGTTATTGAGTATCATTGGCGGTTAAAAAACACTAAATGCATTTCAGTGACTTGACTATGTTGAGAAAATCTTATAATATATTCTGAAGTTGACAAAACTATCCATGGTTTATTGAGACTTTAATATATGCATGAAGTTGTTTGTGTTTCATGTAATATTCACGTAAAAAAGGAATTTTGATATAATAAATGAAAAGATTCTAAATAGCCAAGAGGACCTATGTGAGCAAATCTAGAAAAACAGAGAGTTCATAAAGACTTGAAGGTACTAAAGTGAACTACCTGTAAGATCTAAATCACTATTGTGTTCAAAGTTTATAAAGATAATCAATTGAATATAATTAAGGTCTGATATAAGTAGACACCTACGAAAGCTTGATATAAGTAGAAGCCTAGCTAAAGTCTCAAGTCATCATATTATTGGGAAGCTTGATATAATCGGTAACTACTGATATAAGTAGAGCATCTACACCACTCGCAACGACAAGTTTGCCATGTGCTTCAAGATTATCATTTTGAGATATTTATCTCAATCCTTGATAGCTAGTAATATGATAAGGACCCTTAATTTACAAGATTTTGATCGACGAAGATTTTCTATTTAAAATATTCAATCATGGGAGATATGTTGATTGATTAACAACCATCCCAGAGGCAAGATACTCTCCATAGTTGAACCACTCCACTTTTGAAATCCAAGATTTGATTGTATGGATGATCAAATCTATGAGAATTCTAATCGATCGATTTCAATAACAAATTGATCTTCTCAACAATATTCCAACGGTTAGCTTGAAGATTGATCCTTTGAAGATTATCCAATAGAAAGATTGGTTGCTAAGTATTAAAGAAGATTAAGGTGTCGAAGAGAGAGATTGATCAAGATTTCATAAATCCAAATTTAGAGAGAGAGAGAGAGAGAGAGAGAGAGAGAGAGAGAGAGCTTTACATTTGACATATTCCTTCTAAGAGCATTCAGATTATAATCTTTTGAGAAGTGTTAATAGGGTTGTAGTTTGTTCTTAGGAGTGAGATATTAAGACCTATAATCTTGAGTATAACTAACACTAGCTTCAACAAGAAGTGCTTGAATAAGCGGCACATTTTACTGTAACTTCAAGAAGATTTCTAGTATAATCTACCCAGTAGGCTGTTAGTTTGAGAGAGTGGATGTAGGCTTACACCAAGTTGAACCACTATAAGATTTGAGTGCATCGTTTTCTATCTCTCTATTCATATTCATTTACTACTTGATGGAAGCATTGCATTACATTACTTGATATATCCAGTTTGTGCTTATAGCAACATTATTTTACTCGATGATGCTTATAGCAAAGATGACACACTAATTTCCGCATTATATTCAAGTTTCTTGAAATCACCTATTCATCTGCTCTAGGTGATACTGTTAGCCAACATCATAATGTAATTGTAATATCCATTGTATTACTTAATTTATAGTAAAATCCTATGATGCTCCCCCCCATGGACTAGATCCCACTGACCGAACCAAGTAAATTTGACATTCAATTCATTTCCTTATTCTATTTATTTTCTTCGTAATAATTTCCATTAGAGCTAGACAGTTGACTTGAATCATATTGATGGCAACAAAAGAAGGAAAAGTGAAAATTCAATGGGAAGGACATTGGTTTTTGGAAGATATAGAGTGAAGATTACATTTATAAGAGGAATTTGCACTTACTCCTATTTTGGCTTGTAACATTGTGAAAAGAAAGAAAAAAAAACACTATAAGATTGAAGATTGCCCTGTCAAACATGACAAGAAGGCCACTACAATTAAAAAAGAAAAAAAGAAAAAGAACTCTACTTTATGTGGTGCCTATTTACTTAAAGATGAGAGAAGGTGTAACAATTACTAAACATATCAACGAATTAAATATGGTTTTAGTCACTTGAGTGCGGTGGATATTGACTTTAATGATGGGGTATGTGCTTTGATTTTATTATCATTGATGCCTAATAGTTGGCATACTATTGTTGTTGTTGTTTGTAATTCATCTAGGTCAAGAAGCATGACATTTGAGAAGGTTTGTGATTTGATCATGAGTGAAGATATTCGTAGGTGATAATTTGGTTTGCCTGTTTTATAGGCGAAGTTAGAGAACGAAAACTACACGTGTTAGTAGAAGTCATGTGAGTCTAAAGAAATGACATCGATCTAGGATTGTTAGTGTTGTTTGTTGCAATGGTAAGAGGGGATATTTTAGAAGGGATTGTCATAAGTAGAAGTATGAGAAAGGCTAGGTAATTTGAGCTGAGACTACTAATGATATTACAACAATTGCTGATAATGTCTCAGATAGTCATAATTATGCCTTGTCTCTTACTAAAGATTTCTCGTTTGATGAATAGGTTATGAATTCTAATTGTTCATTCCATGCTATACCAAACAAAATTCGATTTACCACTTACAATTGCATGGTAGTGGTAAAGTGCAATTTGGGAACACCGTTGAGTATAGTGTTATGGCAATTTGTGCTATTAGAATTAGAATGCATGATGATATTGTTAGGAGATTAACTAGAGTGAGGCACATTCGAAATTAATGTAAAACTTGATTTCCTTGAGTGCTCTAAATTGGTATACTTTAGAAAGTGGAGTTTTGAAAATCGTTCAAGGTGCCTCGGTGTTAATGAGAAGAATAAAGCACGGTAACCTATATGAGCTTCAAGAGGAGACAATAAATAATTTTTGTTGCAAAGATGCTGCATGTTCAATAGTATGAATTGTAGGATATGCATTTGGGGCACATTGCTGAGAGAAGCATGACAATTTTGAGTGAAAGAAATCTCCTGTGTGGTTATGTGAGTGAGAAAATTAGGGTATGCAAGTATTATGATTTAGGCAAGCAGTAGAAAGTTTAGTTTAATATGTTAGACAAACCATAGAAATTATAGAGTTGATTCATTTAGATGTTCATAGCCGTCAAGATCTCTTTGGAGGATGAGTGCCATAATGTTCACAATTATTCATGATTACTTGAGGACTTAGGTGTTTGTGCTGAGGCACAAGTTTGATGTTATCATTAGGATCAGATAGTTGAGAGTTTTGATTGAATAAAAAACTAGTAAGATGATCAAACTTATGCAGATCATCGAAAGCATGGAGTTATCCTCTAATCTATTTACAAAATTATACATGAAGGAAGGTATAGTGAGAAATTGCACTTAATGCCTGTGAACCACAACATGTTGTAGAATTGAGGTGCAAAACTTTACTAGAGATAGCCCATAAACTAATGTCTAGTGTTAGTATAGCTAGGAAAATTATGGCAGATGCGCTTAGTACGATGAGCTAACAGATGAATATATTCCCTGAATTGCAATTGGATGTCGGACTCTTGAGGAAGTGTGGTCAAAATATTCCTGATTATTCTATCATTATAATATTTGGTTGCTTTTGCTATATTCAAGTGAATGATGGTGATCTTATTGGGAGAGCAAGTACATATTGTTAAGTTATGAACAATGTGAGCGGGACAATCAACTATGGTGTCTTTTACTTGTTTTCAATGGAGAAGTTACACTTTAACAATTCTCCAATACTTTTGGGAAGGATGATTGTGACATTATTTATATACATCTTGACGATGTTCAGCTCAAGATGGAGCTGAAATTAAAAAAAAAACTCTTGATATAGCGAGTGCTAGTGTGGTAAATAACACAAACAATGCTTATAGTTAGGGGTGTGCAAAAGAATTGGAAACTATCTGAACCGTTCGAAATCAAACAGGACCAAATTGGAATCAGCAGTTTCCATGAGAGCCAGTCCAATTTTTGGTTCCAATTTAGTGGAACCGGTGAGCACTGGTCTGGTTCCAGGTTCTAGGCGTCGAATAGGCCGCCTACCCATCCAAACTGGACCAATATATATTAAAAAAAAAGAAATTTCATCCCAATTTTTTATAATTATTTTGTAGTTTTTTTACTGAATATATATATGTAAATATATGTATATTTGTAGTTATTGGACATTATTGACGTAATAGGATTAACCCCTACTTTTCTTTTTTTTTATCTTAATAATCCATTTACTTGTTTTCTTGACCAAAACAAAATAAACAAACATATAGGAATGAGATAACCAATTGGAGATTAATGTTTTAACTTATGTAGATATTAGGACTTTTAACATGAAATTTAATTCTTCACATGTTTCCGGTGTCGGGAA
This sequence comes from Eucalyptus microcorys, assembly GCA_014182515.1. Lineage (NCBI taxonomy): Eukaryota > Viridiplantae > Streptophyta > Magnoliopsida > Myrtales > Myrtaceae > Eucalyptus > Eucalyptus microcorys. The sequence continues at coordinate 15,804,696 of CM024570.1, read as the reverse complement.
ATTTTAAGAGGACCATACCATGATCTTCAAAGAAATTAAATTTTTAGCTAACAAGTATTATTTATTCATTCAGCCCTATAATTTTCAATCCTTAATAAAAATTAATAGCTCACAATTCAACCCGAATATAAGGCCGAACAAGCTTTGGTGCTCTAAATAGAAGTTAGGTTCATCGTAAATATTCTTTATTGAATTCAATTTTACAAGGATTGGGGACCGATTTCATGGATCCACCTAAGAATCGGACTGGACAAGCAGTCCGGTTCCCAGGTGGATCCATCGAACCAACAGGTGGGTCCCAGTTCCAATTTTTTGGAGCTGATCCCTAGTGGGCACTTCCCTGTTCCAAGGTGGGAACCGCCCATTCGAACCATGCTCACCTCTACTTATAGTGAAATGGAGTATGTATAGTCAACAACTGTTGTACCCATTAAGTTAAACAAGGCATATATATAACATTCTCACAGATATGGATGCAACGGTGGTTTTGCTTTATTTGTAATAGAGGAGGTTGTGTTTGCAAATCTTTGAAGAGAGGTTAAAGTTGCTAGTAGAGTTTGTCTTGATGAGGTTCACGATTATGGCAAAGTTCAAGTGTGAATTCTACTTTGAAGATGTCGGTGGCAGTTGAGCCATGAGGGGCTATGGGAGAGTACTAGTAATCATTTTCAGAGAAGCAATTGTGACTTGACTCTAATATCAAATCAAGGTGGAGATTATTGAAAATATGTAATGAGTATGAGCTTTCATAAGAAACCCGATTTGAGTGGTTTCAAAGTTTGATTAGGTTGAGAGGTTTTGTATTTTGGATGCAAATATTATCTATATATAATCAGAGGTCTGAGATTGTTTGTTAGTTCTTTGGTGAGGTTAGAGATTGTTTGGTGAGAAATTGTGGGAGCTAAATATTATGCGACTTATAAGGTGTAAATGGAGGATGAAAATACTAAAACCGTTTGAGTGCATCGTTTATGCAAGAATATTTACATATTAAATTGTGCCATCATTTAACATATGAAGGTGAGGTTCAATGTTTATATATTGATATGATTTGATTTATAGTGGAGTCATGTATTGCTCTTCCCATGGAGCAAGTCCCATCAACCAAATCACATAAATAAGATGTCCGACTTATTTGCTTGTTCTATTTATTTTATTGTATGAGTGTTTTTGTTTTCTCAACAATAAAAGTTCTTAGAATTGTATGTTATTGGCGAGATTCTTCCATAAAAAATTCAACACGACTATCAATCATTTTGACGATTTTTAGGCCTCCCAACCTCGTAAGTTTGCTCATTCGCATAATAGGAGCTTCCAAAATTAGAAGTTCCTCTTAACGTCCCTCCCAAAAATTGACATGTTCCGATGATGTTATTTCTATCTGTTTTACATGCAATATAAATCTGCATCAGAGTGTCCACAAAGTTGAAAATTTGGAAATGTTGGTTAAATGTCAACATTAGGGGTAAAAATACTAGAAGTGTCAAAATTTTCGTACAACGCTCACTTGAGGGTCGAAAATTTAAAAAATCAAACACTTGAGTGCTAATCGATTTGTCTCGTTGGAAAATGCAAGGTGGATGTCGATCGTTCAATGTGGCTTCGCCGGTACTAACGTGGATAATTTTTTAATATTATTTTAATTTTTTTAAATAATTTATTTATTTATTTATTTATTTATTTTGGCTTTAGGGCAAGCGAGGGTCATAGGTGATCCTTGCTAGCTACGAAATCCTTGTCTTTGATCGCAAAGGCCCTGGGCGAGGACCCTTGTCACCTCGCTCTTGCCTATAGCCTCCACAGTAGCAGGTGAGGCTATGAGAAGCCTTGCCTACGATCGCCCAAAGCCAACGAGGGCCCTTGTGGCCTTGCCAACGACTGGCAAGGCCCTAATGACCTCGCCCAGGGCCTTTGCAACAAAGGGCAAGGTGGCCATCGCCCAATCTGGGTGAAGGTTTTGCAGTTGGCATGCCGGCGGCCTTGGCCAGCCCTAATGAAAAAGAAAAACCAAAAAAAAATTAAAAATGAAAAATTCCACATAGGATGATTTGTCATAATTGACACTCAAGTGAGCGTTGTACAAAAGTTTTGACACTCTTACTATTTTTATTCCATCTATGTTATGTGCTGTATAGTTAGGCTCTTGATGCGTAAGTCAGATGCCTTGAGTCCTTAGCCAGACAAGCCAACTTGTATTCATCAAGATTTTGTTCATTTCATGAAAAATGAATAATCTGAAAAATATTTCTAAAAAAACGGATTACTTCCATCACTTATAAAAACGAATGAATGAAATTTTTTTTCATATTCCATGAAATTATTTAGATATAAATATTATCAATAATGAAAAATTTTCATTGGCTAATTATTTTAAACAGTTCAAACGGTCATTTTTAGAAAAATATATATAATTTTATTTTTATTTTACGCGAGACAAACAAAGCCCTAAATATAAGGTGGAGTGCCCAGTAGCAGACCTCGGATGTTTGGAAATGGTTCTCCCGACAGATGACTTTGACCACGACGAACCCCTCTTTTTTCTTCCAATGAAAGAATTTGGAAATGCACTCAAAATGATTCATAAGTACCTGCACGACTGGAAGATTGAATTCGATCATAGGAGTTCTCAAAGTAGGATTGCAAGTTGCGCGCTTGTTATCTACCTCAGTTAGGTTTCTCCCATTTGATGTCTGTCGGAAATGACCGGCGGAGGTTGGGTCTACTTGAGTTGCAAAAATCAACCCTTTCCTTATCTCAACATAGTCCCTACATGATTATCATCCTTGATTTCAATATTTGGCTTCAGTCGTCCATCCATGGACGATTCCTTTGAAACTTGCTTGATTGGTGCAATTAAACTTGTCATCATCAAGCCTCCAACACCAGCATCTCACGACATCATGCAGCTTTCTGAGCAACTCGCCACCCAGCCTCCTGGATGTCGACGCTCCCCTCACTAGCCCACCACCTCTCTCTCTCTTTCTCTCACACCCAAGCTCATCTCGTGGCCCAACCATCACCGGAGTTCCGTGGCACCTCTACCTTGCAGAATCCGACGATCATCCCCGAGTTACGCTACGAAATCCACTTTTTGTGGTCCTGTGCTTCTACGGGTTGCACGGCTTATAACCTGTATTGACTATCTTGTTAGGCCTAACTTGGACATGGAGTGGCTTAGTAAAATGTTGTCACGGTCCGCCACGAATTGTTAAAGAGTCCTTCAATGACACAGCCTCTAATGGCTTGTCACTGAATTGGGCTATGTGCTATAGGTTAGTGATAATGTTCATGTTTCTTCAATGACACTTTTTAGCCTCCTAGTATGTGTATACCTACTTTGATTTAAAATGATGAGACTTGAGAGTAGATTGCCAATTTAGGAGAAACGTTTTATATTCCATAAATTGAAAAGATCTTCGATTGAGTGGGGACAACTTATTAATTTTATATTATACCGACTCTACTTTTAAGTTCAACTAATTTAATTACCCCCCCCCCTCTCTCTAGGCAGCACTCTTTCCAAGCTATAGAATATGTCACCACTAGTGCCAAACTCTTCATTATTTTGAAGCTTGATAAGCGACACAGGTTATACTATTCTAGTATGTCTCATGAATTTTCGAGTGGACGAGAAAAGGAGGTCCAACATGACAGTGCACCCATGTGTAACAGTGTCTGAGAAGATTATATTGTGCCCTAGAAATTCTTGATAAGGAAAAAAAAAATAAGAATAAAGAAATGGTGGGATCCTTCTTTATTCTTGGCACAATATTATAAAAATCAAGATTGACGACCCAGATGACGTATTTGCTTCTCCATATTTTATTCCTCGTCACCTAAATCTAGAAATATCTTCTCCAAGTTGATAATTTTTTAATCGCCCCTGATTATTTTATTAAGCTCCGCTGTCATGGAGTTACCCCTCTTGGCAGGTTTTCTTTATTGCTAAATGATAAATAAATCAATAAAATATCGTTGCTTGCAGGAGGTGCATTCATCTGAACGCTCGCAGCTTCGTATCCTCGCAGGTTTGACAGTAGCAAACAAGAAAGTTTATTCGCATGTCCATTAACCTAGTTTCATGCGAAGGGATGAGAGGGACAAAAACATATATGGGGAACGAAATCTAAAAATCTATTTTTCGCCCATCATTAGGGACATTTTACTTTGACCGGCAGCTGGTGGCGCACAGTGACACCTCGTCTATTTGGTGTTCAGGAACTCGAGTAATTATGACTATAGAGATGTGAATATTAGACTTCAAATATTATACTGAGACTTTTTGGGGCCCCATGAAATAATTATACACAAGCGTCTTTTATGATATTTCAAAAGACAAAGAAATATATATTTCATGTGCATTATAACGCAATAACTAGCCAATTCACAAAAATCATTATGCATGAAATAAATATTCATCTAGACTCACTTCTTTTTAAAACCGAGTCAGTAGAAATATTCAAGATCCAGACTGGCACTCACTTAAAAACACAAGCTCCTTTCAGTTTGAGTGTTGTAATTGCCCCAGTCATCTAAATAAACCCTAATATTTTAGATGTCCATATATGTAGAATCTTCAGGAAGCAATTTCATGTCTCCCTTCTTTTTTCCTTGCTTTCCTTCAAACAAAAAAGAAAGCAAAAGGTCCCTGAGCATTTTCTTCGCAAGCGATTGCACTTCTCCTTCTTTTCTTTTTTTGGCTTTCCGGGCAGAATATAATAGAAAGGGAAAAAAACAAAAAACCAAGAGGGAAATTACTCTCTTTCTCAGGGGTTAACCCTTGCCCTTTAGGGCACAGTCCCCTCTCCACCCTTTTATCAGTGTCCTTTGGAAAGTTTGGGGTTAAGGATGATAAGTCCCTCTCGTAATAATAGCCATGTCTGACTGCTTTTGGCCGAGAGAACTGATTCAAAGGACACCCTTGATGGCGACCATTCATCACCATCCAGTTGATATTTCCCAGGCCATGCCAAATTAAAATCACCCCCCCAAAAATGAAGAACTCTCCATTTTTACAAAATTACCCTTTCGTTTTCTCTTCTTTTCTTGGAATTTCACCACTCCTGAATCTCTTCGTATATGTCTCGCTCCTCTTTTGATAAGAACGTAAGCTAAATTTCTCTTTTTCACCCCACCTCCGAATCACTCGCGTCCTTATTTTAGCATTTTACTCCATTAGGGAAACCATGAATTAAAGACCCCCCCCCCTTGTAGGGTCTCCCTCTCATCAGCCCAACAAAGTACCCCAAGACATTGCTAAAATCGAACAGGCCCACAAGATGGTGGGACAATGCCTTAAAAGAAAACAGGAATGTCAATAAACAAGAGAACAAAAGAGTCGAGGTGGGTATTACATAGAGCGAGAACGAAAACTTCCACCGAAAACCCTCGAAATAAAGAAATTAATGAAAATGCATTGTCATATTACTTTTATTATAGACGGTAGATAGATGCGAGGTAATAAATTCTATAGGGCGGCAAAACAAAGCAGAACAAACAGCAGAGATGAATTAAGATTGGAGCAGTTTCCAGTCAGAAACCCAGAAAATCTAGTCAATAGATTTCGTCCGTTTGTTAGTTTTGACCGACTGACCAAGGTCCCTCCCACGCTTCCGTAATCTGAAAAACATCCGTGATATTCCTCTACTTCTCACTCTCCCTCCCTCCCTTTCTTCTCTCTCTACTTTTGGGGTTAGAGAGAAGGGGAAAAAAAATTCAAAAGTGAAGGAAAAGGAGGGTTTCGTTACAGAGCTTGATATTTTATAGAAGAGAAGAACAAAAATTTGGAGGATGACCCAGATAAACGGACAGAGCAGAAAAATTATTAGAAGACAATTTTGGTTTCTTCGTCCCTTTTTTTTTTGGGTGGGGAGTTCAATCAAGGTCTCATGAATGAGTGAAACCCATTCTTCTGCAGCCAATTTGGGGTGGGTCTGATCTGCTGTGGGAATCCTGATGATGCTGCAGCAGGTGCAAATACATGGAGAGCACTCGATGATGATGATGATGATGATGATGATGCTGATGGAGTCGATGAGCGCCATTGTTGATGCTCGCTTGTCGGCGGTGGTGTTGTTGATGACAGTGAAAGATCTCCAATCCTTCCTCCATAGCTGCTGCTTGAGAACTGCACCTACAAAAGAAACTATTAAGAAAGAAAAGATTGGACAACTTGTGCACATAATGACTCAACCCTCAACCCATTCAAACTATGCATTTATCATCGCACCTCATAATGTCAACGAGCAATAAATTGCTGCTCATAATAAATACTCACTGAAACAGATTTAATGGAATCTAATTGGGTGTTTTCTCAAATCTTTACTTTATCCAATTAAGGCATTGCTATATTAATTTTTGCGTCACTTGAAAATTTGCTAGCGACCTTTTCTTCAAGGGGTTAGGCAAATTTCCTTCCACTATAGGACTTCAAGCATAGATTATATTCCTACTGTATATTTATGTACATTGAACAAGAATCACAGAAAAAAAAAATCATGGAACTAGTTTTGCAGAAATAATTGGATATCCAAGCTACCGAAAAGAAAGAATAGTTATGTGTCAGAGATGATCACTTGGTAATTTGGTGAGCCGAGATGCGGTGGAAGAAGGTGAAGCATGTTGTGAGCTTGATGATCTCCCGGTCTCTTCATTTGTCCATATCTTTGCAGTTCATCATGAGCAGTAGCAGCTCTCATGGAGCCTGGAGAGTGAATGTGTGTTTGGCTCAGCAACAGCGTGGTCTCGGCTTCGCTGTACCCATTCCTTCTTCCCGGCTCTTGATGCAGATTTAACTGCAAACCCATAATCAGAAGCAGAAACTTGGCAATCCACTTCACACCGATAAAGAGAAAAGGAGAACCAAACTCGTAGAAGATTGTCAAGTACATTAACGCAAAAGAACGTCAAAAGTATCAACCTTGGGCCTTAATTCTCGATTTCGCCAGTCGCCATCGTACAGCATTGATGAGGAACTCTGGTCAACCCCGACAATTGGGACATCATTTCCAACTTCAAGATTGTTTGGCTTTGAAGCTGAACTTCCTAAGCTCAGATCAAGGTTGTGATCTGCAGCATTACCAGAAGATTCTGCTCCCCCCGCACACAACCAATACAAAGACAACAAACACAAGTTCACTCACTCCTTGCATAACAATGAGATCATTTGAATTTAGGAGTCGATCTGCAAAATTCTACCACTGGGGTTAAGCTCATCCTCGTAGATGCTTGGGTCAAAATTGGTGACAGCATCCTTGCCATTACACTTAATTGCAGCTTTATCATAAGCCCTGCAAGAATTCGTAATTACCAGGAAAATCATTTCACTAATTCTTCCAACACATTTACAATTACCAACTTCATTTTATAATTTTCCCAAGGAAAGCTAAACCTAAACGCACAAACCTTGCGGCGTCAATCTCGGTATCGAACAGTCCTAGGTACACATACCTGTTGAATCAACCGCATTGAAAGAAATCAAGGGGGGGATATAAAATCAACAGGGCATATCATGAAGATGAATGTAGCGGAAAATACTTTTTCCCCAGAAATTGTCCCATTCTAGCCTCCCATCTTCCGCACTTGTGCAATGTGACTCCCCGGTACTTCGAGCTTCCTCTTGGAAATCCGGTGCTTTGGCGGCGAAGTACATGCACGAATTCTTCCTTGGTTAAATTACTCATCTGCAACAATAACCCAACCTTTGTCTTCACTGTGTGCCAAATGGTTATTTCTTAAGAGTTCAAAGCCATTATTTTTCGAAATAAAACATGAAAAAAGAAGGGAAGAAAAAGGCATCTGGGAAGTTGAACTTCAGAGATGAAGTGGGAAGCAGTCGACATAAAAGAAGGAACAAGAGATGTGGCCTCGGTATATTACTTTTCACACTATTTTTGCTTTTCTGTACAACTCTCTCTTGCAGACTTTACCTGTTTCATGTCTTCTTGATAGTCTTCAATCCGGAAATTTATATCTGCGTCTACTCCCCGGAACTTGATTGCCGCCCTATCATACGCTCTGAATTTCATTTTATTTTTTTGGCCAAAAACATGAGCTCATTTAATCTCACGTTATTTCGTGACAAACCCTCCAAAAAAAATGAGGGAAAAAAGACCATAAATATTTTCTCGAACTAGAAGGGAAAGAGGAGCTTACCGAGCAGCTGCATGTGCAGTGTCAAACCCACCTATGGACACAAAAAATTAAGCATACAATATCATCTCAACATTCAACCCGAAAACAATCTGTAAAGAGCACGTATCAAGGGGGAAAGAAAGGAAGGCATTTTTTTTTCATTTTTTTTCCCTTCCTACCAAGAAAATGAAGAGATGAATAAGAAGATCAACCCCCCAGGAAGTGCATACATATATACATACCCAGATATACTTGCTTTCCACAGTCCCTGCACCATTCACAGAGAAGCAAAACGAGAAACTCAGATCCTGATTGGCCAAAACTCGCTAAAAAGCGCGACAGTAAGATGACTATAGTATAACCCAAAAAACAGAAAAAAGGGCGAAAATTTTGCAGAAAATTTACAGAAAAAAAAAAATTTAAAATTGAGAATGACAGACCATATGTGAGACTCCCATCTTCCAGTTCGCCTGTAAAAAGTGACCCCTCTATACTGGGAGCTCCGCGACCTCGGCCCTCTCCTGCTCTTCTTCATGGGCTGTGAACCCTCCAATATCGATGAGCCCTTGCCCGATCCGATTGGATGGTGATCCGACTGGCGGAACCTGACTCCGACCCAGTGCGCCCTCCGGAACCCCGGCGGCACTGCGGCTCCCCCCATTCCTGTCCGCTCGCCATCCTCTTCCAGCTCCTCCTCCTCCTCCACCGGGAAGAACTGCCGGGTCACCGGGTGGCGGCTCCCCGGATTGTCGTCGCCGCCCTCGTCGTAATCGGCTTCCTCCTCTTGGGTCACCGAGAACCCGAAAATCTTGCTGCTGCGCTTCCTGTGAGCCTTGGCGGCCGCCGTCGCCAGGCCCTCCTCGTCGTCGGATCCGTCCTCGATGACCACCGCGGAGGAGCTGGAATTGGACATGGATCCGACCCGCTTGCCCCGCGCGTCGGCCGCAGTTTCGTCATCGGAGGTCTTCGGGGAGGAACAGCCTTCCGATTCCTCGCCCGGCCTCACCGCAGGATCGGGCGAGTCGTTGAGATTCCACATTTTTTTTCTTTTTGCTCCTCTTGCTAACTCGTTGTGGGCAAGCGTGAAGGGAAAAAAAATTCGATGCCACTCTATGTAAGCTGTGTGTAAATTCTTCTCCCTTATAGAGGAAAGCGAGTGAGGATCTTGTACTTGCTGATCATCCCTCCCTCACAAGCCACAAGGCAAAATAAGAGGGAGAGACAAAGCGGGGGATTTGAGGATTTTCTCGGGCTATATTTGGTGCTTGGATTTGAGGATTTTCTTGGGCTATATTTGGTGCTTTATGGGTAAAGAAGAGAAGGTGGGTTGAGAGGAGGAACTATGGCTTGAGTCTTGATTCTTGAAAGTGGAAAACCTAGGACTGAAAAGAGAGGGAGTGAGAGAGAGCGCAATTGCAAAAAGGTAGTAAGAGAGGAAGATGTTTGAGAGATTTTGGTATTCCCTTAACTGCCCAATACAGCATAGACGAGGGGGGTATTAGCTTGATTAGCCGAAAGCATTCTCTCTCTCTCTCTCTCTCTCTAGCCACTTGCCTCTTTCTCTCTCTCTCTCTATTGAAAGGCCAAGTTCTATATTTTCAATGAATCCGAAAAAGAAATTGGTTTGGCTTCTACTTTGTTGGGTTTCTCCAATTTGAATTAACCCCCAACACTAGTTTTTGTTTTACTTTCCTTCTTTCTCTCTCTTTGTAAAATTGGGTTACAAACTTTACCAATTCATCATCTCTCTCCCCAGAATGTACACACCACATACATCTTCTTTTTCTAGCATATATAAATGCATCTGAGGTAGTATAATGGGAAAGAATGAACCGTCTCTTTCTCACTCAGCTTTCCCACGTTAACCAAATCGAAAAGCATCCTCCCTCCCTCTCTCGTCCCTTCATTACCTTTATTAGATAGTAATTATCGTTCGTTCACTCACACCACAAGTCTTCTCCACCTATCAATTTATTAATGGCAATTTGGGTGGTGTCGAGTTTTCAGAGCATCCCCCCCCCCCCGGCCACCTTTCTCTCTCTCCCTCTCACATTCAAAAAAGCGATTTTTCTTTATAATATTATTTTTTTCATAATTATCATTACATTCACTTCCTCCTCACGCCAAAAAGAATATTAGTTTTTACCATTTGTAACGGCAGCAGTAAATGGCCGAGCCCCGAGGGGTGGTCATTTCGGGTCATAAAAATTAGTGGGGTTGTCTTTCTTTCTCTCTTGGTTAACAGTGATACAAAAAAAAAATTGAAAAAGTTGGAAAGAATCAAATAAAATCTAAGAAGAGAGAGAGGGGGTAGAGAGAGGGGGGTTTGGTATCAGAAAAAGGAAAAATGGAATAATGGTAACAAAAGGAAAATCTTTCCAGAAAAGTCCAATCCAAGAGTACGGGAAGAGGGCCACCATTGCCTCTTTGGTTCATATCCTGACCAATGGCCTGCCTGTGATGTACCTCGTTTTTATGGCCGACTCTCTCTCTCTAGCCCCTCCTCCACTCTCCACTTTTACAGCGCGTGGGCCTCACGTGCCTGTTCCCAAGCCAAGCACAAACAAATTGCAAAAGTTTAATTATTTTTACAAAAAAGAAAATTTTGCCCTATTTTAGGGGACATATCCATGGAGATCATGTACTAGGGTTTTTTTTTTGCTCAATCTCCATACCATGTAAATATCTCCGTACACTCCCTGGGAAGCATTGACGATTCTTGGGTTCTTGATTCTTGCATATGCTAGCTCAAGTTTTGGACCAAGCGATGCCCACTTGAAGCTGCTTACGCATATGCAAATGCATCTTATGCTTTTAATACCTTTTTTTTTTTTAAATAATGATAATAACTGAATAGAAAAGTACAAGAAAAGATCTAAGTGTATGTTCCCCAAAGAAATTTTTAACACCCTTTCTCCGATTTCTTCAAAAAACTTGTACTTTCTTTCCATTTCCTAAAGTTTTTATCAGTCTTTTTATGGCTCAATCAATTCTCAATGTTGACCAATTAAATGTGAAAAAAGAAACTGTTGGGGCTAGTTCCTACTTGTGGAACTCAGTGATCAAAAGAGTTCATTTGATACGAATATATCGAGTTTGTCGCTTGATTAAAGACGTGTTCATCGATGTTGTGAAAGTTACTTTTTCCATAAATAGTGGTTCATCAAATTTTTAAAGGGTATTGTCTCCTAAAAGTAGTAAAGATTAGTGATTAGTGACATTGTTTATCGAGATAATGCGTCTTCTTCTTGATCTTCGTTAATGGGTGAAAAACAAAGGAGAAGGATAGAAAACGCAAGCTAGGTTGAGTACACTCTCTTTTTGGGAACGTGGTTCTAATGTTTGAACAAAAACTGCTGAAGACAACTCAGCCTTATGGGATAGATTGATAGATAGATCCGTATATTTGTAACATATCATCATGGTTTACATCATCCACGGAATCAAAATGCTCCTAGAAAAGAACAGGAAAGGAAAGAAAAAAAGGCTCGGGTAATTTTATTTATAGATTAGACTGAAAATATCACAATAATAAACAATTAAAGAAATAAATAAAGATTGTGGGATGAGGCTATAATGTGTCAGAGAGAAACAGAAATTTGGTCTCCAAAAACAAAAACAAAAAAATGGGGGCCCACGGCACAAAGAGGGAAGGGAAAAAGAAGTGGCAAGAGAAAGGGGCCACGTCAATTCGCACCAGACAAAATTCCAACAAAGGCCCAAATTTATTTTAGATGTGTCAATCCGTCCATCAACCCATCTAATCTTCAATCTCTCCCCCACTCTCTCTCTCTCTGCGTGTGTGAGAATCCTTTTCAAGTGGGTGTGGCGATGCAAGAACAAACATTCCAATAATGGAAGTGGGACGAGGGAGTGATTGGAGAGGCTATTTTCTCCAAGTGGAAACAGTACCTTCCAACTCTCTCTCCCCCCCTCTCTCTCTCTCTCTCTTTTTTTGTGTGAACGTATGCGAGTCTTTATGTGATGAATACAAGGCCCAGGCCCACTTCACTCTGTCTCTGTTTGGACCACACGACCGTGCGAATTTTCACGTATCTTAAGACCACACAGCTGTTGTAAACCTAACCCATCTCCAACCCTTAATTCAAACGTCCTCCCCGAAAAAAGAGAAGAAAAAGAGCACTGTACATTGGGATAGGAATGGATCTTACACAAACACTCTGGGGCCAGATATGACATGAAGCAAAGTGTTGGCACGACAGCTTCTGCTTAAGTTTCGACTATCATTTCTGGTTCTGAGTGGAGACGGCCTCATGTTAGTTCTGATGCCTTGGTGTCCGTACGAAGTATTGTTTGCGGTGTTGTTCAGCCAAACTCTTCTTGTGTTGACAAACTCATATGTAGCAATTAATCAAGTGGCTCATTTAACTTGGAGCATGTTTGTTTCACCAAAAGAGCTTTCCATGAATTAGTTTTCCAAACTTTCATGTGTTTAGTTTGCTCAAAATGTTAGTTAACGGATTTATAATCAAATTAAAACATCCACACTTGAAATTTAGAAAAATGAATTACCGATTCTAAATAATGAAAAATCATTTTCCCAAGCAAAACAAGTCTCTTACAACAAATGCTTAGCAGCTTTTTACTTTCTATCTTAAAAAAGTTTTATGTTTTTTTTTAGCATACCACCAAGCAAATGAAAACTAATTATTTTCCTTGAAACTAATTTTCATATAAAGTATTTTCCTTTGTCACGAAATGATTTGCAAAATAAACACTCTTAAGACATTTACAATAAAAAAAAATGCCCACAATTAAAATTAGAAAAATGAACTCCTGGTTTTGGATAGAAGAAATCATTTTACCAACCATAACAAGTGTTAATGTTTGTTGGAGAAACATCTCAAAGAATTTGATGATCCCCATGTTATCCTTAGTTTAATGTTTACTATGGTACCGATAGATGTTTGTGATGGTATATAAAAGATAGAAGCGATATCTATAAAAAAAAAAAAAATGAATCTACTCTATTTATAAATAGTACTAACAGACTAAAAGATCAGTTGATGACAATGTTTTATGTTGATGATGTAAATATCATGTCATTGGTGATGTTAGAGCAACAACCACTCTAGATGATTTGCAGAAGTCCAATATAACTGTTGTTGCTTGGAGATGCGCATTAGAAAAACTGGAAATGTTAGAAAATTGGAAATGGGTTTTCTGATAGGCTTGTCAAAGCCATCAAAGAAGCAACAACATTAAAAGCTATTTCGGGTTAGCTTGCAAATGTTAAGAAAAAAAGTTTGTATGGGCAATTCTATCTTTGGACAACAGTACCAACAGAACTCTACTAGTTCTTTTCTTCTCCGAGTCTTTCCAACGGGAAATTTGAAGATGACTATATAAGAGAAGATCCTTGAAGCTAAAATGTTAGTCGAGCAATACATAGAATTTAGAAATCTGTTGAAAGTCTTGTTCTTAGCGAAAAGATATATCATTCTCTTAGGATCTTCACTGTAGCGTTCTTGCTGGCTTGTAATCGTGTAAAAGATCAAGTGCACAAAGTGATAGCAACACTTGATTCTTGATAGCATGATCTATCTATGACGGGATTAGTGTTTGATTATTGTAACTTATTTAGCATATTACTAGTGTAATAAAGAATTGCGGTTATTAATTTAGATAGTGGACGTAGACTTAGGGATAAGCAGAACCACTATATTTGATCTATGGTGCATTGAGTAGGAAAGGGTTATTTCATATTAAGTCCTTCTAGGGGGAACATACTTGTTCCATTATATTAGACAATAAAAAGGTAATAAATGTTTGATTATTGAAGCACTTCTTCAACACTATCAAGGCAATGCCTAGATCAAGAGTCCTTAGTTTCAGTAGGTTAGTGAAGGAGCAAATATGGGTTAATATGTCGAGGAATCAATACAAAAAAAGCCAAGTAAAGGGGGATGAAAACACTAATGGGTTGGTAGAAGGAAGAATTTGTCTAGCTTTGAGATTGTGCTTGCAAATGCATGCTTCCAAACCTATCTAGTAGAGTATACGTAGAGATTGTGGAGAGGCCACTACCTGACTATGGGTCTAAATTTGATAAATTTTATATTTTCTTCGATGCATTCAAATGGGGATTTTTGGCTAATTATAGAAGAGTTCTATGATTGGATGGATGTTTAATGAAGGATTAATGCAAGAGAGAGTTGTTGTTTGCTATAGGGAGAAATGCCCACAACCAAATATTTTTGCTAGCTTGGGCAATTGTCAAGATAAAGAATAAGGGCACTTGGTACTGGTTTCTAAAAAATATAATAACTAACCTTGAAATAATTGATGAGGGAGGATGGACATTCACAGAAGATGAATTATTAGCCTTCTAATATTAATTAATAGCATATTTTTCTAACTTGTATTTGTTGATTTGAATTTTTGCAGGGACTTGTTTCTATATAGGCTGAGTTGATGCCACATGTTGAGCATAATATATGTATGAGACACATATATGTAAACTAGGCAAAGAACTACAAATGAGATAAGCTGTAGAAGCAGTTTTGGCAAATTGCAAAGAGTCCTAACATGATTGATTTTAGATTCGCCAAACAAAGGTTTTTGCTACCAACAAAGGAAGGTTTTGAAACACTATTCCAAACGGAAGCTAAGAATTGGTGTAAGGCCTTCTTCAACGAAGAAATTCAAATATGATATCATTAATAACAACTTCAATAAAGCTTTCAATGGCAGAATAATAGAGGCCAGGTGCAAACTGTTGGAGAAAACTCCTTTAATGTTTTGAAGTTGACAAAATTTATCCAGAGTCTATTTTGAAGACTTCTAAACTTTAGTGTCAAAGTCTGAAGTATCCTAGACTTTGTGTCAAAGTCTGCCCATACTGACAAATTCCAGACTGAATGCTACTGAAGAATAAAGACTTATCCAGATGCGAGTTTTGTTTATTTCTTCAGGAGTTCGATTCTTATGGATTATGGATGGCTTTCCGGTTGGATATATCACCTACATGATTGATTATCTTTATTGGAATCAATTTAGATAAATCAAATCTTTTCAGATTGCAAGTAAACTTGGAAAGTATCTACTTATGGAAATCAAGATCCTGATTGTATGGGCGAATATGATTGACGAGCTTTCATCACAAACTTCAAACAGCTCGAGATCTCCTTGATTGATTCTGTCCAATGGGTATATTGGAAGAATTCCTTTAGAAAGTGCCAACGGTCGAGAAGGCATGAAGAAGTATTTAAGGAGGACTCTCCAGTTGTTCGAAAGTGTGCGTGAAAGAGAAATTTCAAAGTTTGAAGCTTTCCATTTTCTTGTTACTCCAAATACTGAGCTCAAAGTTGTATACAAAAGAGAGAAACATTTAGTGTGACTTTGTGAGAGAGCAGTAGAGATTCTTTACTGTGAAGTTGAGATCACAAGGCTGTAAAATCTCTTTTGATTCTTAGTGGAATTCAGCTAATAAGCTGTCAGCGTGCAGAGTGGATGTATGATTGATCTAAGCCGAACCATTATAATTTTTGTATTCTTATTCTATTCCCTAAACTCCTTTACTTTGTTCACAATTATATTTAACTGTTAAAGTCTGAACTTGCTCAAAATCTGTTGTTCTTGAGACTCAGTTTTAGACGCAAAATATTTTACTGTTTCTTTCGAAAAATTGTCTTCACGCTTATTCACCCCCTCTAGGTGTTCATACTAGCATTAACAATTGGTATTAGAGCTCGTATGCTTATTTTATTGAAGTGTGTCTACTTATATGCTAAATATCTATGGCTAGTATTTTGGCTCCAAGATTGGTCGAAGGTCAGAACAACACTAGACCTCATTACTTTGATGGGAAGAAGTACAATGTGTGGAAGAACAAAATGAAGGAGTTTTTGAGATCAAAAGATTCCTTGGAATGGAATGTGGTAGAAAAAGTGATCAATCCCAAAACTACATCAACCTTAGAAAGAGGAAAGGAAGTTGTAGATGCTGGCAAAATGACACAAGTAGAAATAATCAAGAGACAAGCTCTTGATGCTAAAGCTATCTACTCTTTATACTATGCTTTATCTCCTACTGAGTATAATCGAATTTCTTCTAGTGAAACAGCAAAAGAAGTTTGGGACAGATTGCACATTACCTATGAAGGAACTGATCGAGTAAATGAAACAAAAATCAACATTCTATTCGAACAGTATGAAGCTTTCAAGATGAAGCCTGGAGAATCCATCATTAATATGTTCAGTCGTTTCACTAAAATCGTGAATGGATTGGCATATCAAGGACATCCAATCTCAGGACCAATGAAGGTCAATAAATTGCTGCGTGGACTTTTCAAAGATTGGAATCACGTAAAGACGTCAATTAGAGAAACCCAGAGGATCATGCCTCTTTCAGTAGATGAACTAGTAGGCACGCTTCAATCATATGAAGTGGAGCAGATCAATGCGGAAGAAGATCCTAAAGGTAATAAGTCAATTGCTTTAAAATCTAACGATGATTCTGATGATACAGATTCAGAAGATGACATGGACAATGAGGAGCTAGCGCTTGTGATTAAGAAGTTCAAAAAGTTGAACAGGAAGGGAAGAAGATTCAACTATAAGAAGTAGAACACGCAAAATTTCCAGAAGAGATCGATTAAAGAAAATGAAACCAGCAAAGAAGTAATATGCTTCAAATGTAAGAAAAATGGGCATATTAGACCCAACTGTCATTTGTTTAAGAAAAATAAGGGAAAAACTGAGAAATACAAAAATGCTCTCAAAGCTTAAACTTGGAGTGACACTGAGTGCGAAGAAAGTGAAGAGGAATATGCCAATATTTGTTTGATGGCTCATTCCGACTCAGACTCAGAAGCAGAAATAGACTTTGATTCAGACTTAGACAAAGAACTTGAGGTTAGTGATTTAAAAATTCATTTTAAAGTTTCAAAGTACATAGAAGAACTTTGTTTCAATCTCAAAACGTCTCTAAAAAGGATTTCCGAACTAAAAAGGGAAAATTCCAAGTTGAGGCAACATAAAACTTCTTGGAAAGAAAAGTTTGAAAGTTTGGATAAGAGTTTTGTTGATTTAAAAGCAAATTCTGATTCTCTTTTTGAAGGAAAATGCATTTTTAAAAGAAGATATTTCAAATATCACAAAAAGATTTTCAAAATGATTTGAGAAGTTGGAGAAAATTCTTTCAGTACAAAGACCTTATTTTAACAAATCTGGTTTGGGTATGACTTCAGAACCTATTCTATTAATTAACTTTCCCAAAGTAAAAGAGAGACTCAAACAAAGACCTGCAAAGGCATTTTATAAAAATCATTTTCAAAGAGTTTTTGTAAAACTTGTTGGCTAAAGTGCTCTCAAATGTTCAAAGTGTAACAACTCAGAACATTTTGAGAAGGAATGTCCCAAGGTTTGGAGACATGTTAAGAGGGATTGGGCAAAGACTATTTTTAATATTAACTCTCCTGGACCCAAGAGAATATGGATACCAAAGAAAACTTAAGTTTTTCTTATAATTGCAGGTCACTATCAAGAAAAATATCAAATGATATTTGGATAATGGTTGTTCAAGACACATGATAGGAGATTCAAGTTGTTTTATAAAACTTGTTCAAATGAATTGTGGAAAAGTTTCCTTTGGGGAAAACAACAAAGGAAGAATTGTTGGATGTGAAACCGTGAAAATTGGAAGCCTAACTATCAATAATGTCTCATTGGGGGGAGGTCTGAATTACAATCTACTCAGCATAAGTCAGCTTTGCGATACTGGATTCAAAATAAATTTCCAAGAAGGCTTCTATCTGTTCGGGAACAAGTAAAGATTTCTCTCAATCTTTCACTGGATGAAGGCATGGAAATATTTACCTTATAGATATAAAACCAGAAAGTTCTCAATGTCTTATATCTATTCAAGATGAAGCAAATTTTTGGCATCAAAAGTTTGGTCATATTAACATGAAGCAAATTGCCAAGATTTCTTTCAAGAAGCTTGTTCGTGGTCTTCCCAACCTAACTTATCAAAAGTCTAAATTATGCACTCCATGTGTTTTGGAAAAATAAGGTAAAAGTTCTTTTAAACCTGTAAATCAAGTTTCTACCAATCGAGCTTTGCAGCTTCTGCATATGGACCTTTTGGACCAATTAGAATTCAAAGTATTGGTGGAAAGAAGTACTGCCTAATAATCGTGGATGATTACTCTCGCTTTACTTGGGTTTACTTTCTAGCAAATAAGTCTAAAGTCTTCTCTCACTTCTCAAAGTTTGTCAAGAAGGTTCAGAATGAAAAAGGATATGCTATTTCGAGCATACGAACAGACCATGGAGGTGACTTTGAAAATCAAGACTTTGCGAAATTCTATGATGAATCTGGTTTTCACCATGTTTTCTCTTCTCTATACACTCCAGGACAAAATGAGGTCGTGGAAAGGAAGAATAGATCTTTACAGGAGATGGCTAGAACCCTCTTAATTGAGAGCAAAATTTCCTCTTAATTTTGGGTTGAAGCAGTTTCTAAAGCTTGCTACATCATCAACATAGTGTTCTTGAGGCCTATTTTAAAGAAAACTCCTTATGAAGTGTATAAAGGGAAGAAACTAAATGTTTCTTACTTCCATGTATTCAATTGTAAATGTTATGTTTGGAAAAATCCAAATGATCAAACTGGGAAGTTTGAAGAAAAATCAGACGAATGAATTTTCCTTGATTATTCAACCTCAAGCAAAGCTTATAATGTCTTTAATAAGAAGACTCGGTCTGTGGAAGAATCCATGAATGTCAAATTTGAAAAGACTCAACTGGACCAGACTCAACTTGAAGAGTTTGAACCTATTTCAGACTTTATAAAGTCTACTTTCCCAGAATAAGTTCAAACTTTTGGAGATCAACAACAAGCATAACTAGAAGATTCAACTGAAGCAGAGGATCAGCAGACTTTCAGACCAACCAGCAACTGGAAGCATAAGTCAAGTCATCCCAAGGAACTCATCATTGGCAACATTGATGAAGGAGTTCGCACTAGATCCAAAAGGTGAGAAGAGTCTAGTGTTCTAGCACTTGATTTTAAGATAGAACCTAAAAGTGTAGAAAAAGCCCTGTCTGATGAAAGCTGGATCAAAGTTATGGAAGAAGAGCTCAGACAGTTCAGCATCAACAACGTTTGGGAGCTAATTCCTAAACCTAAAGGTAAGTCTGTTATCGAGACAAAATGAGTTTTCAGGAACAAGATGGACGAGAAAGGAAAAGTGGTCAGGAACAAAGCAAGATTCGTTGCCAAATGATATACGCAAGAAAAATGGATAAATTATGACGAGACCTATGCACCAGTAGCGAGGTTAGAAGCAATAAGACTAGTACTTGCTTTTGCTTGCTATAAAGATTTCAAGTTATTCTAGATGGATGTAAATAGTGTTTTTCTCAATGGATTCATCCAAGAAGAAGTTTATGTGGAACAACCACCAGGATTTGGAGATCCAAGAAAGCCAAACTCAGTCTACAGACTGAAAAAGGCCTTGTATGGATTGAAGCAAGCACCTCAAGCCTAGTATGAAAGGTTAAGTAAATTCCTAACCCAAAATGGTTTTCTTAAGGGAAAGGTAGATACTACTTTATTCATAAAAAGAGAGAGTAAAGACTTTCTATTGGTTCAAATTTATGTTGATGATATTATCTTTGGATCCCCTAATGAAAATCTATGCAAAAAATTCTCTAGATGTATGCAGGATGAATTCGAGATGAGTATGATGGGTGAGTTAACCTTCTTTCTGGAATTGTAAGTTAGACAATCAAAGAAAGGTATCTTTGTTCACCAAGAGAAGTATGCGAAATATCTCATCAAGAAATTTGGATTGGAAAATTGCAAGAAGACAGAGACACTAACGTCAAGTTCTTCGAAGCTAGATAAAGATGAATGAGGAAAGAAAGTAGACTAGGAACTTTACAGAAGCATTATAGGTTCTCTTCTTTACCTTACTGCATCTAAACTTGATATTTTGTTTAGTGTTTGCATCTATGTTAGATTCCAATCAGATCCCAAAGAATCTCATTTAAGTGATGCAAAACGTATCATCAAATATATTACAACTATTCCAAAGTTAGGTCTGTGGTATCCCAAAGAAGGAGATTTCACTCTTCTTGGATATTCATATGCAAATTTAGCAGGTTGTAAAGTCGATAGAAAGAGTACTTTTGGTACTTATCAACTGCTGGGCAACATACTAGTATCTCGGTTCTCAAGGAAACAGAGTATTGTAACTCTATCAACAGTAAAAGTAGAGTATGTGGCTCTTGGAAGCTGTTGTTCTCAAATCTTGTGGATAAGACAACAGCTAAAAGACTTTGGAATTGAAGAATCGTGCACTAAGATAAGATGCGATAACACCAATGCCATTAATTTCACCAAGAATCCAATCCTTCATTCAAGGGCAAAGTATATAGAGCTTCAACATCATTTCATAAGAGATCATGTCCAAAATGGGGAGATTATGATTCAGTTCATTGACTCGAAAAATCAGTTGGCAGACATTTTTACAAAGTCTCTGGAGAAAAATCTATTTTAGTCTATTTGCACCAGATTGAATATTTTATCTCCTACCAGTAAAAGTCTAAAGTTGATCAAACTCAGAATGTCCAGTAACTACTTTTGTAAGTTAATATCTCTTCAATGCAGGTAATTTAATTTTTAGTATGAAAATTCCAAATGGGTATGTTGATATTTGAATCGTTCCTTGATTATTTTATTTTTAGAAATTATCTTTTTCGAATTTTTAAAATTTTGGCAGTTTTTATTTTTGAAAAATGTAGTTTTCTTTTTTCCTTATGATGGTTTGACTAACCCTGCTTTACTTCTTTTATATACCGTCAAGTCTTTTTCTACATTCACATCTTTTTGAAAACCCTAAAATACAGACTCCACACTCCCTTCTCTACTCTCAAGTTTGCTACGCAAGTTTTCATCTTTTTCACACAAATGTGTTCTTGAAATCCTCAAAGACTACAAAGATGTATTTTCAAAGGAAGTCGTCTCGGATCTCAAGCCGGGGACCACAAAATATGCCTGAGGGTCCTACACATTTTAACTTGATCGAAAAAGAAGAGTCTCCACAGCGTGCTACATAGAATCCTCCACAACCAATGCAAAAGGAAATCAAGGAAGATGCGGAACCCCTCCGAACCATGAAACCCCAGGTTATTTATAAACTTTACACTCATCTAAAGCAGGGTGGTATTGCTATGACTTTTATTGATGAATTTCTAAGAGAAAGAGGATATAAGAATGAGACTCTGTTCTTGCGAGCGATGGAAAGATTAGGAATAGCGCTGGAAGGAGCGACAGATAGGGCGTTTCAAAACTTTCCAAATGATCCTCATTTTAGTTCTTTAAATCACCCTAAAAGCAAAGATGATGACGAAAGGATGTTTTCAAACTTCCAGTCGAGAATGGGCATTGCTACTGAAGTGACTAGTGATGGAACGAGTCTTTTTCGTTCTAAGGATCACAAAAAGGCTTACTCCAAATTACTGAAAAGAGGGGTGATGAACCCTCAATCGGTCGATTTTGATTTTCTGGATTCGATAAAGGTGAACTTGAGAGGGAAGCTGACTCTCCTTCAACTAGAGAACTTTTGCTCTGAAACTGCTGTTGCATATCCTGAGTTGACTGCATATTTCTATTTGAACTTGTCCTTTCTTGACCCGAATAGATTTCAATTCACTGTGCATGATAAAAGCTTTGTGGTAGATGTTAACACTTTGGCTGACGTTATTGGGGTGGAAAGGAGTAGTTTCCAACTAGTAAATGTCTCGGTTGATCATGCAACAAGATTCCTTGTTAGGGACAAACTCCCCGAAGGAGGCATCACTTATTCAAGACTGTCTGCCTCGAATATTTTGCTGCACAAAGTCATGATCAACTGCATCCGACCAAAGTCAACTTCAAAGAACATATGTTTCTCGATCTGAAGCCAAACTGATGTTTGCCATCAATAATGGAATGAAGTTATCTTTGCCTCATACAATCATGATGCATATGTACATGAATGTTGTAAAGGATAAGGGACGGCTCCCCTTCTCAGCATTGGTGACACAACTGTTCAAACATTTTCAGATTGAGTTTCTAGCCTCTTTTTGTGTTCAAACTATTGCTCCTATGGTTATAGGATTGAAGATGGTGTCCAAGATGAGGTTGAAAGAATTGAACAAGGACATCGAGAGCTTGAAGGAAAAGTCCCCCAACAAAACCAAACAAGACTCTGCTGCAAAAAGAAGGAAAGGCAAGGAGCTTATGCATGAACCTGCCAAGAAAAGAAGATCTCTCATTTTGCAGGACGAAGAGGATGATGAGGATAATCTTACTATCTCTGCCTTTGCCTTGAAAAATCTTCAGAGTTTTGTCAGTTTTGAGTAGCAACAGGACAAAGAAGAAAGAGAAGCCAAAGAAGGAACAGAGGAAAGAGAAGAAGAGGAGGGTCAGGATGACTCTCATGAACCAACATTTGCAATATCCTTGTCTGCGGATTTAGAAAAGACAAGGAGTGAAACTATAGGAGTTATAACTGCAAAAGAACATCACTCTGGTGCTGAAATTGAGAAGGAACAAGAAGAAGAATTCCCTTCTCCACCTGTAGCCACAGAAACAGGCGGAGTTCGTGAGACAATAGGTATTTCTTCTTCTCCTATTTTTAAAGGTGATGACATTAGTAGATCTCTTGCCAATCTAGAGGATGTCTATACTTCACATTTTCTTGAAGCTGATATTGAGGAATCCTATCCAAGTCATGGTGTTTGACGTGCTAATGTTCCCTCAATTCTCAACACTCCTCGAATTCATTTTGCTGAGGCTAGTGCATAAACTGAATCAATTGTTGATTATGCAAGAATGATGGAACGCCTTATGGAGTTGAAAGCCTAGCAATACGCTATGGAGTATGAGATAAAGAAACTTTAGGTTGCCCTCAAATCATCTTCCAAATTTCACACTGGGACAATATAGTCTTTGGATAGACAGATACAATCTTTGGACACATAGGTACAAACTCTAAATCAGCAAGTTTCTCAATCTGTGGTCAAGAATGATGAAAATGCTCAGATGCTGAAGACTGTTCAGACTGCAGTTCAGAATGTTTCTCTCCCGTGCTAGAAGATTGAGGAGGCAGTTTAGTCGATGGAAGATTTCCAGCTCGTTCGAATTCCGAAACAAACCTGATTTCATTTGACTTTTATCTATTTTTAACATTCTCCACTTTTTGCTATTGACAAAAAGCGGGAGAACATGCATATTTGATTTATTTGACTTGAACTTTTGATGTGTTGAACTTTTACCTGAACCTACTTTTATTATGTTTGACATTTGCAAGCTACTTACTTTGTGGTAATGATTTTGGATGGATAGTTGTTTAAGTCTTGATATTTGTCTTATACTTTCAAGATTAACTTGTTTTCTGTGGTTGCAAAATCGATGCTATCCAGATCTTAATCAACTTATTTTTATAAGATATCATGTACTGCTTAAGAGTGGTTTTGCAGGTCAAAAGTTCTTAAATCTGCAGGAAAGTTTTGTCACTATAAAAAATGGGGAGATTGTTGGAGAAAACTCCTTTAATGTTTTGAAGTTGACAAAACTTATCCAGAGTTTAGTCTGAAGACTTCCAGACTTTAGTGTCAAAGTCTGAAGTATCCTAGACTTTGTGTCAAAGTCTGCCTACACTGACAAATTCAAGACCGAACGCTACTGAAGAATGAAGACTTATCCAAATGCGAGTTTTTGTTTATTTCTTCAAGAGTTCGATTCTTATGGATTATGGATGGCTTTCTGGTTGGATATATCATCTACAGGATTGATTATCTTTATTGGAATCAATTTAGATAAATTAAATCTTTTCGGATTGTAAGTAAACTTGGAAAGTATCTATTTATGGAAATAAAGATCCTGATTGTATGGGCAAACATGATTGATGGGCTTTCATTACAATATTCAAATGGCTCGAGATCTCCTTGATTGATTCTGTCCAATGGGTAGATTGGAAGAATTCCTTTGGAAAGTGCCAACGGTCGAGAAGGCATGAAAGAGTATTTAAGGGGGACTCTCCAATTGTTCGAAAGTGTGCGTGAAAGAGAAATTTCAAAGTCTGAAGCTTTCCATTTCCTTGTTACTCCAAATACTAAGCTCAAAGTTGTATACAAAAGAGAGAAACATTTAGTGTGACTTTGTGAGAGAGTAGTATAGATTCTTTACTATGAAGTTGAGATTACAAGGTTGTAAAATCTCTTTTGATTCTTAGTGGAATTCAACTAGTAAGCTGTCAGTGTGGAGAGTGGATATAGGCTTGATTTAAGCCAAACCACTATAATTTATGTATTCTTATTCTCTTCCACAAACTCTTTTACTTTGTACGCAATTCTATTTAATTGTTGAAGTCTGAACTTGCTCAAAATATATTGTTCTTAAGACTCAGTTTTAGACGCAAAATATTTCTACTATTTCTTTCGAAAAATTGTCTTCACACCTATTCACCCCCCTCTAGGTGTTCATACTAGTACTAACACAAACCAATCATTAGCATGCTTGATGATATTCAAGTTATGGTCATGACTATTAGAGAAAATTCTTTTACTGTTTTGAAGTTGACAAAACATTTCCAAAGTCTAGTTTGAAGATTGCCAGACTTTAGGTTCAAAGTTTACCCACACTAACAGATTTCAGACTGAATGCCACTGAAGAATGAAGACTTATCCAGATGTGAGATTATCTTTATTTCTTCAAGGATTCGATTCATATTCTCTGGTTGGATATATCACCTATATGTTTGACTACCTTTATTGGAATTAATCTCGATAATCAAATCTTTTGGAAGGCAAGCAAATTTGGAAGGTTCTACTTGTGAAAACCAAGATCCTGATTGTATGGGCGAACAGGATTGACAGGCTTTCATCACAAATTTTCAAACGACTCAAGATCCCCTTGATTGATTATGTCCAATGGGTAGATTGGAAGAATTCCTTTGGAAAGTGCCAACGGTCGAGAAGGCATGAAGGAGTATTTAAGGTGGACTCTCTAGTTGTTTGATAGAGTGCGTGAAAGAAAATTTTCAAAGTTTGAAACTTCCTAATTCCTTGCTATTTCATTCACTGAGCTCAAAGTTGTTTACAAAAGAGAGAAACTCATAGTGAGACTTTGTGAGAGACTAGTAGAGGCTCTTCACTGTGAAATCGAGATTGCAAGACTGTAAATCTCTTTTGCTTCTTAGTAAAATCTAGCCAGTGGGCTGTCAGCGCGGGAGAGTGGACGTAGGCTTGATCTAAGCCAAACCCCTATAAACCTTGTATTCTTATTCTCTTTCCTGAACTCCTTTATTTTATTCATAGTTTTATCTAACTGCTATAAATTCGTTCATAGTCTGTCATTTTCTAAAAGCAAATTATTTCTACTAAACCTTGTGAATATTTTACTTCACACCTATTCACCCCCTTAGGTGTTATTACTAGCCCTTTCAATTGGTATCAGAGCTTGTGTGCTTATTTTATTGAAGTGTTTTACTTATAAAGCAAAAGATCTATGGCTAATATTTTGTCTCCAGGTTTGGTTGAAGGCCAAAGCAACACTTGACCTCCTTACTTTGATGGGAAGGAGTACAATGTGTGGAAAAACAAGATGGAGGCATTCCTAAGATCGAAAGATCCCTAGAATGGGATGTGATAGAAAAATGGATCAATCCTAAAGCTACATCAACCTCAGATTGAGGAAAGAAGTTGTAGATACTGGCGAAATGACACAAGAAGAAATAATCAAGAGACAAGCTTTTGATGCTAAGGTTATTTACTCTTTATATTGTGCCTTATCTCCTACTGAGTATAACCGAATTTCTTCCTGAAACAGCGAAAGAAGTTTGGGACAGATTGCATATTACCTATGAAGGAACTAATCGAGTAAAAGAAACAAAAATCAACATTCTACTCAAATAATACGAAGCCTTAAAGATGAAGCCTAGAGAATCCATCACTAATATGTTTCGTCGCTTCACAGAGATTGTAAACGGTCTGGCATATCAAGGAAACCCAATCTTAGGACCAATGAAGGTCAATAAACTACTGCGTGGACTCTCCAAAGACTGGAATCACGTGAAGACGTCAATTAGAGAAACCCAGAGGATCATGCCTCTTTCAGTAGACGAACTAGTTGGTACACTCCAATCATATCAAGTGGAGCAATCAATGCGGAAGATCCTAAAGGTAAGAAGTTAATTGCTTTAAAATCTAACGATGATTCTAATGATATAGATTCAAAAGATGACATGGATGATGAGGAGCTAGTGCTTGTGATTAGGAAGTTCAGAAAGTTGAATAGGAAGGGAAGAAAATTCAACTGGAAGAAGCAGAGCACTCAAAAATTTCAGAACAAACCAACTGAGGACAATGAAACCAACAAAGATGTGATATGCTTTGAATGCAAGGAAAATGGACACATCAGACCTAACTGCCCTCTGTTGAAGAAAAATAAAGGAAGAACAGAGAAATATAAAAAGGCTCTCAAAGTAGAAACTTGGAGCGATACCGAATGCGAGGAAAGTGATGAAGAATATGCGAACATATGTCTGATGGCCAATTCAGAATCAAACTCAGACTTTGAAACAGAATCTAATTCAGACTCAGATAAAGAAGATGAGGTTAGCAATTTAAAAATTCCTATAAAAGTTTCGAAGTATATAGATGAACCCTGTCTTAGTCTCAAGACCTCTCTTAAAAGGATTTCTGAACTAAAAATGGAGAATTCCAACTTGAGGCAATAGGAAACTTCTTAGAGAGAAAAGTTTCAAAGTTTGGATAAAAGTTTTGTTGACTTGAAAGTAAATTCCGATTCTCGTTCGAAGGAAAATGTCTTTTTGAAAGAAGATATTTCAAATATCACAAAAAAATTTTCAAGAGGATCTGAGAAGTTAGAGAAAATTTTTTCTATACAAAGACCTTATTTTAATAAGTCTGGTTTGGGCATGACTCCATAAACTATTCCTTTAATTCATTTTCCCAAAGTTAAAGAAAGAATTAAACAAAGACCTACAAAGGCATTTTACAAAAATCATTTTCAAAAGATTTTTGTAAAACCTGTTGGCCGAAATGCTCTCAAATGTTCAAAATGTAACAACTCTAAACATTTCGAGAAGGAATGTCCTAAGGTTTGGGGACCTGTTAAGAATGATTAGGCAAAGACTATTTTTAATACTAACTCTCCTAGACCCAAGAAAATATGGGTACCAAAGAAAGCTTGAGTTCTTCTTTTGATCACAGGTCACTATCGAGAAGAAGATTAAATGGTATTTGGATAGTGGCTGTTCGAGACATATGATAGAAGATTCAAGTTGCTTTATAAAACTTGTTTAAATGAATGGTGGAAAAGTTTCATTTAGTGGAAACAGCAAATGAAGAATTGTTTGATGTGGAATCGTGAAGATTGGAAGCCTGACTATCAACAATGTCTCATTGGTGGAAGGTCTGAACTACAATCTACTCAGCATAAGTCAACTTTGCGATACTGGATTCAAAATAAATTTCCAAGAAGGCATCTATTCAGGATCAAGTAAAGACTTCTCTCAATCTTTCATTGGACAAAGGCACGAGAATATTTACCTTCTGGATATAAAACCAGAAAGCTTTCAGTGTCTTATATCCATTCAAGATAAAACAAATCTTTGGCATCGAAAGCTTGGCCATACCAACGAAGTAGATTGCCAAGATTTCTTCCCAGAAACTTGTTTGTGGTCTCCCCAACATGACTTTTCAAAAGTCTAAATTATACACTCCATGTGTTTTAGGAAAACAAGTTAGAAGTTCTTTTAAACTTGTAAATCAAGTTTGTATTAATCAAGCTTTGCAACTTTTGCACATGGACTTCTTTGGACCAATCAGAACTCAAAGTATTGGTGGGAAGAGATAGTGCCTAATAATCGAGGATGATTACTTTCACTTTACTTGGGTTTACTTTATGGCAAATAAGTCTGAAGCCTTCTCTCACTTCTCAAAGTTTGCCAAGAAGGTTCAAAATGAAAAAGTATATGTTATTTTGAGCATACGAACAAACCATGGAGGTGAGTTTGAAAATGAAGACTTTGCGAAATTCTGTGATGAATCTAGTTTCCAGCATGTTTTCTCTTCTCCATACACTTCAGAACAACATGGGATTATGGAAAGAAAGGATAGATCATTGCAGGAGATGGCAAGAACCCTCTTAATTGAGAGCAAAATTTCCTCTCGATTTTGGGCTGAAACAGTTTCTACAGCTTGCTATATCATCAACAGAGTGTTCTTAATGCCTATTCTAGAGAAATTTCCTTATGAAGTGTTTAAAGGGAAGAAGCCAAATGTTTCTTACTTCCATGTGTTTGGCTATAAGTTTTATGTTTTGAGATGCAAAGATCAAACTGGGAAGTTTGAAGAAAGATCAGATGAAGAATTTTCCTTGGCTACTCAACCTTAAGCAAAGCATACAGAGTTTTTCACAAGAAGATTCAATCTGTGGAAGAATCCATGAATGCCAAATTTGAAGAGACTCAACCAGACCAGACTCAACTTGAAGAGTCTGAACTTGTTTCAGACTTTACAAAGTCTACTTTCCCAGAAGAAGTTCAGACTTCTAGAGATCAACAACAAGCAGAACTAGAAGATTCAACTGAAGTAGAGGATCAGCAGACTCTCAGACCAACCAGGAATTGGAAGCATAAGTCAAGTCATCCAAATGAACTCATCATTAGCAACATTGATGAAGGAATTCGCACCAGATCCAAAAGGTGAGAAGAGTCTAGTATTTTAGCACTTGTTTCTGAGATAGAACCAAAAAGTGTAGAAGTAGCCCTGTTTGATGAAAGCTGGATTGAAGTTATGTAAGAAGAGCTCAGACAATTCAGCATCAACAATGTTTGGGAGCTAATTCCTAAACCTAAAGGTAAGTCTATTATCGAGACCAAATGGGTTGTCAGGAACAAGGTGGACGAGAAATGAAAAGTGGTCAGGAACAAAGCATGACTTGGGCCAAAGGATATACGCAAGAAGAAGGGATAGACTATGACGAGACCTATGCACCAGTAGAGAGGTTAGAAGCAATTAGATTATTACTTGTTATAAAAATTTCGGGTTATTATAGATGGATGTAAAAAGTGCATTCCAAATGGATTCATCCAAGAAGAAGTCTATGTGGAACAACCACCAGGATTTGAAGATCTAAGGAAGCTAGACTTAGTCTACAGACTAAAAAAAACCTTATATGGATTGAAGCAAGCACCTCGAGCCTGGTATGAAAGGTTAAGTAAATTCCTAACCCAAAATGGTTTTGTAAAGGGAAAGGTAGATACTACTTTGTTCATAAAAAGAGAGGGTAAAGACTTTCTGCTAATTCAAATTTATGTTGATGATATTATCTTTGTATCTCCAAATGAAAATCTATGCAAGAAATTCTCTAGTTATATGCAGGATGAATTTGAGATGAGTATGATGGGTGAGTTAACTTTCTTTCTGGGATTGCAAGTTAAACAATCAAAGAAATGTATCTTTATTCACCAAGAGGAGTATGCAAAAGATCTCATCAAGAAATTCGGTTTGGAGAATTGCAAGAAGATAGAGACACCAATATCAAGTTCTTCGAAGCTGGACAAAGATGAAGGAGGAAAGAATGTAGACCAGAAGCTTTACAGGAGCATTATTGGTTCGCTTCTTTACCTTACTGTATCTAGAGCTGACATTTTGTTTAGTGTTTGTATCTGTCCTAGATTCCAATCAGATCCCAAAGAATCTCATTTAAGTGCTGCAAAATGCATCATCAAATATGTTGCAATTACTCCAAAGCTAGGTCTGTGATATCCCAAAGAATGAGATTTTACTCTCCTTGAATATTCAAACGTAGATTTAGCATGTTGTAAAGTGGATAGAAAGAGTACTTCTGATACTTGTCAACTACTAGGTAGCATGCTGGTGTCTTGGTTCTCAAGTAAGCAGGAGTACTGTGGCTCTATCAACAATAGAAGCAAAGTATGTGGCTCTTGGAAGTTGTTGTTCTCCAATTTTGTGGATAAGACAACAACAAAAAGACTTTGAAATTAAAGAGTCATGCACTGAGATGAAATGCGACAACACCAGTGCTATTAATCTCACGAAGAACCCAATTCTTCATTCAAGGGCAAAACATATAGAAATTCGACACCATTTTATAAGAGATCATGTTCAAAATGGAGAGATTATGATTCAGTTCATTGACTCGAAGAATCAATTGTAGACATATTTATAAAGTCACTGGAGAAAAATCTATTTGAGTCTATTCACACCAGACTGAATAATTTATCTCTTACTAGTTAAAGTCTAAAGTTAGTCAGACTCAGAATGTCCATAAACTACTTTAGTAAGTTAATATCTCTTCAATTCAAATAATTTAATTTTAATATGAAGAATTCGAAAATGTACGTTGATATTTGAATCATTACTTGCCTATTTTATTTTTAGAATTTTATTTTTAATTTTTTGAATTATTGGCAGTTTTTATTTTTGAAAAAGGAAGTTTTCTTTTGACGGTTCATTTACCCCGTTTTACCTTCTTTATATACCGTTGAGTCCTTCTTCTTCATTTATGACTTCTCAAACCCTAGAATACATAATTTTCTACTCTAAAGTTTACTATTCAAGTTTTCATCTTTTTCACTCGAACATGTTCAAGAAATCCTCCTTGACTATGAAGATGTCTTTCCAAAAGAAATCGTCTCGGATCTCAAGAAGAGGACCACACAATATGCCTGAGGGTCCTACACATTTTGACTTGACCGAGGAAGAAGTTTCTCCTCAACATTCTCCTCAGTGTGCCACTCAAAATCCTCCATACCAGCCAGAAGAAGAGGAAATTGTGGAAGATGTCGAACCTGTAAGGACACTAAAACCCTAATTTCTTTTTAAATTTTACAATCAGTTGAAGCAGGGTGGTACTGCTATGACCTTTATTGATGAATTTTGCAAGAACGGGGATATAGAAATGAGACTCTGTTCTTATGATCAATGGAAAGGTTAGTCATAATGCCTGAAGGAACGCAGATAGGACGTTTGCTAACTTTCCAGTTGATCCCCATTTTAGTTCTCTTAATCAGCCAGAGGTCAAGGATGATGATGAGAGAATGTACACTAATTTTCAGCCTAGAATGGGCGTTGCTATTGAAATGAGTGGTGATGGAACAAGTTTGTTTCGTTCTAAGGATCATAGGAAGACTTACTCGAAATTGCTGAAAAGAGGGGTGGTGAACCCTCAATCGGTGGACTTTGATTTCTTAGACTCAATAAGGGTGAACTTGAGGGACAAACTGACTCTCCTACAACTTGAAAGATTTTGCTATGAGACTTCTATTACTTAACCTAAGTTAACCGTGTAAATCTATTCGAACTTGTCTTTTCTCGACGTGAATAGATTTCGTTTTACTATGAGGGAGAAAGAGTATGTGGTGGATGTTGACACATTGGCTGATGTTATTGGTGTGGAAAAGGTGGTTTCCAACCAATAAATGTATCTGTTGGTCATGCAACAAGTTTCCTTGTTAGGGACAGACTTTTTGAAGGCGGCATTACCTATTCCAGAATGTTTGCCTCAAACATTTTGCTGCACAAAGTTGTGATCAATTGCATCCGACCAAAGTCAACCTAAAAAACAGATGTCTCTCATTCTAAAGCCAAACTGATGTTTGCTATCAGTAATTGAATGAAGTTCTCTCTGCCACACACAATCCTGATGCACATGTACAAGACTTTTGTGAAGGATAAGGGATAGCTCCCTTACTCAGCGCTGGTCACTCAACTGTTCAGACACTTTCACATTCAGTTTCCAGCCTTTTTTGTGTTAGAACTATTGCTCCTATGGTCATAGGATTCAAGATGGTATCCAAAATGAGGTTAAAGGAACTGAACAAGGCCTTAGAGTGCTTAAACGAGAAGTCCTCCAGCAAAACCAAACAAGACTCTGCTGCAAAGAAAAGGAAAGGCAAGGAATCTATGCGTGAACCTATTAAGAAGAGAATATCTCTTATCCTGCAGGACGAAGATGATGAGGATGATCTTACTCTCTCTGCATTTGTCTTGAAAAATCTTCGGAGTTTTGTTAGTTTTGAGCAGTCTTAGGACAGAGAAGAACGAGAAATAGGAGAAATAGAGTAAGAAAAAGAAAGAAGAGTAGAGGAAAGAAAAGAGAAGGAAGAGAAAGAAGAGAAGAAAGAGAAGAAACAGGCAAAGAAGCCAGAGAAGAAGGAAGAACAGCTGAAGATAAGGAGGGACAGAATGACTCCATTGAACCAACCTTTGCAATCTCCTTATCTGAAGATTCAGAGAAGACTAGGAGTGGAATTGTAGGAGATGGAAGAGAAAAAGAACATCACTTGGGCACTAAAACTGAGAAGGAACAAGAAGAAGAATTCCTTTCTCCACCTATAGCCACAGAAATAGGGGGAGCTCGTGAGAAAATATGTACTTTTTATTCTCCTATTTTTACCAATAATGATGTTAGTAGATCTCCTTCCGATCCAGAGGATGTCTATGCCTATCATTTTCTTGAAACTGATATTGAGGCATCCTCTCCAAGTCTTAGTGATCAACATGCTGATGTTCCCTCAAATCTCAACACTCTTGGAATTAAGTTGGCTACAGCTAGTGCACAAACAGACACTTCTGCAGACTTTAAAAGGCTGCTAGAGCTCATTTTGGAGTTAAAAGACATCAATATGGCATGGAGTTTGAGATCAAGAACCTCCAATCAGCTTTGAAATCTACTTCAAACTCTCTTCACGAGTAAGTATAGGACCTTAAGCTTCGAGTTCAAGAGACTGCCAATGGTGAAGATATTGAGAAGCTAAAGGAGACTGTGAGAAAGCTGGAGGAGACAGTTTAGTCCGTGGGGGATTTCTAGCTCGTTCGCGTTCCCAAACATTCTTGATTTCCTTGAACTTTTTATCCTTCTCCACTTTTTGCTGCTGACAAAAAAGTAAAGAATGTGCAAATTTAACTTTTGTTTGACTTATCTTTTGAACTTTTATGCTGAACTTTGTTGAACTATTATTCTATTTGACTCTGTTTGACATTGACGCTTGCAACAACTTACTTTTGTGGAGATGATGTGGTGATTATGGATGGATAGTTGTTTAAGTCTTGATATTTCTATTATCTTTTCAAGAATAACATGTTTTCTGTGGTTGCAGAATTAATACTATCCATATCCTAATCAACTTATTTTTTTTTAAGATATTATGTACTGCTTAAGAGTTGTTTTACAGGTCAAAAATTCTTAAATTTGCAGGGAAGTTTTGTCACCATAAAAAAAGGGGGAGATTGTTGGAGAAAATTATTTTACTATTTTGAAGTTGACAAAACCTTTCCAAAATCTAGTCTGAAGATTGCCAGACTTTAGGTTCAAAGTCTGCAACACTGACAGATTTCAGACCGAATGCCACTAAAGAATGAAGACTTATCCAGATGCGAAATTATCTTTATTTCTTCAAGGATTCGATTCATATTGCTTATGGATGGCTCTCTGGTTGGATATAGCACCTATATGTTTGACTATCTTTATTGGAATCAATCTCGATAATCAAATCTTTTGGAAGGCAAGCAAATTTGGAAGGTTCTACTTATGGAAACCAAGATCCTGATTGTATGGGCGAACATGATTGACGGGCTTTCATCACAAATCTTCAAACGACTTGAGATCCCCTTGATTGATTCTATCCAACGGGTGGATTGGAAGAATTCATTTGGAAAGTGCCAACGGTCGAGAAGGCATGAAGGAGTATTTAAGGCAGACTCTTTAGTTGTTTGATAGAGTGCATGAAAGAAAAATGTCAAAATCCGAAGCTTCCTAGTTCATTGCTATTTCATTCATTGAGCTCAAAGTTGTATACAAAAGAGATAAACTCATAGTGAGACTCTTTGAGAGACCAGTAGAGGTTCTTCACTGTGAAGTCGAGATCTCAAAACTATAAAATCTCTTTTGCTTCTTAGTGAAATCTAGTTAGTAGGCTGTCAGTGCAGGAGAATCGACGTAGGCTTGATCTAAGCCGAACCACTATAAATCTTATGTTTTTATTTTCTTCCCTGAACTCATTTATGTTGTTCATAGTTTTATCTAACTGCTATAATCTGAATTCGTTCATAGTCTGTCATTTTCTAAAAGCAAATTATTTCTACTGAACATTGCAAAAATTTTATTTCACACCTATTTATCTCCCTCTAGGTGTTGTTACTAGCCCTTTCAAAGACTAGTTTGCATTGATAAAGAGATGAGGCTACAAAGAGAACTAGATAATGTGATCTTAGGACTGCAAAGAGATTATATGAGAACATGACTACTAGTAGGTTTTGCCATCCATTTTAGAAAGGAGATAATGGATATGAGATTATGAACAATGATGATAAGCATATTGTCAACCTAAATAAGAGAAAGTGTTAATTCGAGCCTAGCAACTAACTGGAATTTCTTTTGTCTATGACATTCGAGCCATTCAGATAAAGTAATAAAACCTTGAGGATTTAGATGATTGGTAAAAGAAAAGTACATACCTTACTTTGTATCAATTCATGACATAGCCTATCAGAAGTAGCAAATTCTAGAAGCTAATAAATCATGAAGACCTTATACCTTTGCCACTAAAGAAGCAAATAGGAAGGCCAAAAAAAGATGAAGAATGCAGGAGGGGTAGACCTCAAGTAAGAGGATGAGTAAGATTGAGGCAAAAATGAAGTGCTTTTATTTTCACATGAAAGGACACAATAAAAAAGGTTATGAGCTGAAAAAGCAATATCAAGAACAACGGGTTGTTGCAAGGGTTACTGTGGGGCCAAGAGAAAGACCTCTTGTAAGACCAGGTGTAAGGCCAATTAAAAGGGTAAGAGAAGGATCTTTTAAAGAGCCAACAAAATGCTGTGCTATAAGGCTAGGTGTAGGGACTAGTACAGGCAAGATAGTAGCAACAACAACTAAGTTGATTGTTAATCAAACAAGAAAAAAAAATCAGTAAGTTGTACATGGTTGTGTTTGTTTTGTGTTATTTTATAGGCTTAAATTTAATTTTGTTAGGTATTTCTCAAATGAGAAGGCGACCAACTGCATAGGTTGCTCCCCATAAGTTGCTGAAAGTGAGGCACCACAGCAAACAATAGGGGTTCTTGGAAAAAGGATAAGGCAATATGATCATGGCATTTATATAGACAAATGTACTAGAATGACAATTTTGAATGTAAGATTTGTAGGACTTGTAAGTTTAATTTACAGTATTTCTATTTCATTTGGTTGACAATATGGTTATGTTGTAGTCGTCTGGGAGAAGTTTGGAGGTGCTTATTTTTTAAGGTAGCCCAATTGAAGAGTCAAGGACCGTGTCCAAGAAGAGTGCTCTAAAGAAGAAGATATCAAGAATAGCTCCAAAATAGCCACCAACAAAGAACTCAACACTAGTTCCTTCTCAATTGACTAATCATGGGACCAATGGTGACCTCACGAAGAGCTCCCAACTCATGACATGTACTAGAAAGAAAATGGCTGGTGCTAAGAAGAAGGTATATTATATAGAAAGACTAATTAAAGAATCAGCACATCTAATTAGAAAGAGTGCAGGAATTATGAATCAAGTCAAAAGTCCAAAAGGAAAAGAAACTGGAGATATTGTGCATATTGACTAATAGGAAGGTGCTAAACATGGTTCTTATTTTTTATGAAAAGCTTGACTGATAGGGGTTGCTGCTATTGTTTTTGTTTGGGTTGGTCTTGACTTGTTAAGTGGGAAGAGAACCTTGAGTGATGGGGGAGTAAAAGTAAGAGATTTGTTTTCTTTTTGTAAAAAATCAGTTCGATGTCAATGGCAAAGATGTTTTTGTCTATTCTCATTTTCTTGTTTTGGTTTCGATTGGTGATGCGAATGGTTGTTATGTTGTATAAATTTGCACTATCGATGCAACATTGTTATGAGGATGATGTTGTTTTTAGAAGTAATGGACAAATATTTTGTTTATTGTGAAAGTTGCGAATGCTAGTATATTTAGGGTGCCGGTGTAGTGTTTGCACCACCAGCAGTCATATGGTGTTGGTGCAAAAACAAGATGCACCACTACGTCCTGTTGCAATTCCGGTTACTGATACATCTTGTTTCATCAACACTTGTATGTGCTTTTGCAAGAACAAGATGCACCAACAATGGTGCAACAAGATGCACCAGCTATGTGCTAATGTAAAGTTAGTGCAAGTGCATCTATGTGGGTGCGAGTGCAAGCCAAGTGAAACAAAAAAATTTGAAACCAACATGTCCATTTTTTAAAACTTATGTAGCATGAGTGATCATTTTTTTTTAACTATGAATGGTACTTAAGTGATTACTTTATAAAAAAATTGACCTTTAAATTATCACTATTTACAACTTATAAAACTGAAATAGTCACTCATGAATTTGTTACAACTCCTTAATTTAGCCTTGTTTGCAACAATAGTTGCAGCAAACTAGTAAACCATTACAAAGCAAAAAATGTAGTTTACAATTACATTTGAAGCAAACCAAACATTTGAAGCAAAAAACTAAGCAAACAAACATTGACAATACACAACTAAGTGAGAAAAATTTTAATTCTCATAACTAATAAATTCCAATCTTCTATTTCCACCATAGATTACAGCAAAGCTTTTGTTCGATACAAAAATTGCAGCAAACTAATAACACAATTATACTTATAAATAACCCAATACAAGTACATATTCCACATGTTCAACTATGGTAGACATACAAATTTCTTCTCATTACTCACTTCACATTTGACCATAAAATAGGCTACACAAGAGTACAACAACACAATCAATGCTCGATAAAAGTTTCTTTCAATTTTTAGCTATGAAACTTTTTTCTTCAAATGGTTGGCCAAAGATATTAAAGCCTTTATTTGAGCTTGCATTTTTCAATATCATCCAACTCGTCCATTAAATTAAGTAGAGGTTGATGTCATCCTCAAGTAGCTCCAAGATCACTTTTGTCGCTTAATCAAAGAATTTCGCATCAATCCATTTGAAATATTTGTACTTCAAGCCTTCTCTAAAATTGACGCATCCATGAAATCTTCTTTCGGGATTCAACCGAGTCCAAAATGCTTTGTTTGGACTTAGTAACCCATAATAGTAGTCATACTCACCATCTAATTCACTTTGTTGGAATGAATGTAAGCTATTACCGGAGCTCCTGCCCTCCATTTACAAGATTGAGTTGGGAGTTCTAGGGGCAAACCGAAATAGGCGCTCAAATTGGTCGGTTGGGATTTTTA
The DNA here is from genome assembly GCA_014182515.1 of Eucalyptus microcorys. NCBI lineage: Eukaryota > Viridiplantae > Streptophyta > Magnoliopsida > Myrtales > Myrtaceae > Eucalyptus > Eucalyptus microcorys. The sequence goes on along the minus strand of CM024570.1, from coordinate 15,767,299 downwards.
ATTTGGGGTTCTCATTCAATTTGGGGATTTAGGGTTCTTATTGAGGGGAAATCCACCAAACAGCATCATTTTATTTGTTCACATATTGATTGGACCCTTCAGGGATCCTCGTCAGCTTTAGAAATGAATAATAATAATAATAATAAAAAAAAGGCTGCATCAAATTTCTAGTGAACCATATTAGAGGTGGCATTAAGATATCATTTTTTTTTTAAAAAAAATTGGCACTTAAGTGATCCAAAAGAAACTTTTGGCATCAAAGTTTTATGCCTCAGATCCTCGAGCGTGCATACATCCCAAGACGCGTCACCGACCCATTCATTTTATTGCACATGCGGAAGCGAATTAAAAACCCCTGACAACAAACAACATGGGATAGGAAAGCAAGACAATCACATCAAACCAAACACCTTTATAAACAAACTAAGTTTATATACAAAGGTCTACAAAAGATTGGCTTTCAAAAAGGAACTGTCCTACGACCTACTAGTCGAACACGTTCATTGATCCTTCGGACTCCATTGGCTCCAGGGGTACCGGGTCCTCCATAGCACCATCAGGAGGGTTAGCTGCACCCTCACCAAAAGCGGCATCGACAACCACCGCGGGAATCTCAAAACCTTGGAGGGGACCCACTCCGTATCCATTGAGTTCATGGCGGAACCACGCCCTGAATCGATGAGATACCCTTTCAGGTAGGCACCCATCGACCCAGACAATGGTCATGACTAACTTATAGACCCAATGACTACTAGGGATAGGGATGTTTATGCCCCGCTCAGTAATAGCCTGCGGTTGTCCAAAACATTTCGGATGAACTGCCATTTAAGGACTTGAAAAGATTGAGCTCACGACGAGGTGAGACAATGTCTCAGCAAGTTCACCCCCGCTTCTTCTTCTTCTTCTTCTTCTTCATCATCATTTTCTCCTCTATTTCCTTGTTGTAAGTCCTCACATCTAGAACCAACTTGCACTAGCCAAAGTCAACCGCGAAAAACAGCCACCAAGCCCGTGCCGACCTTGACCCCGACCCGTCCCAAAACCACGTTAGCCTCACACCGTCCGCATAGGTCCAGTGTGCATCCAGCTCGCTGTCCGCCATCCCAACACCACCACCAACAGCTCCACTCAGCCGTGTCCAGCCCCCAGCTCGCTAGTCGCCGAGACCGACTCAGCTTAAGCAAGAACAGAATCGAACTAGCAGCTTCAAAGCCCGTATTCTAGCAACAACTGTGAGTCGTGTTGGCCTTTTCATCGTCTTCCAGGCCTACCTTGGAGCCGCCATAGACACGGGATCTCACTGCCGTTGCCGTGAGCCCATTTATTCACTAATCCAGTGAGTTAACTTCCTAATCCTTTATTAGGTTGTTAATTGCACTTAGGGAGTTAGATTAGTATTAATTAGCTTAGTTAAATTAGTACTAAGTGAGATTAGTCTTATGTTGGATTAGTGCTAATCTAGTTTGGTTAGATTAGCCTTAAGATGGATTAGTGTTAATCTAATTGGTGAGATTAGCACTAATGAGGTTGGATTAGTCTAATTTAGTGGACTTTCTTCAAATATGGTTTCTGGACCCTCGCCGTTTGCCATTTTTGTGGATAGAAATGTACTAAGATTTTGAGGTTGATTCCTTCTTGAAAAATGTTTTAGACATCTTCAATTATAACATATATTTTTCCCAAGATTTTATGGATTTAAAAGAATATGATTTCAACTACATTAAAAACAAAATAGGACTTTCGTTTTTGTTGGAACTGGTAACCTTTTGGAATTCAACGGACTTTCATCAACTCTTAGGGTTCGAATTTTGAAAGGGCTCCTTCACAAAAGTTGTTTGTCACATCTTGTGGTTTAACATAATCAAATTTAAAATCAAATGGATAATTTTTGCATGTCAAACCAAGCTAGTTTTGGAAAACGTGATTTCTGGAAATGGACACAGTTTTTATATTGGATTCAGTGATTTACTAGGCTTAATCTAGAAGGATTTGGGTTAAAGTGTCATTATAAAATCTTCGTTTATGTGTCCCTTACAACATATTAAAATTTGAGAATTTTTCCAACTCGTTTGATTAGGTTTCTAGATTTAAACTCGGAGACACGCGAGTGGACTGTTTCTGCTGGTTAGGACCGATGGTAGATTGTGATTGTTCTCGATGCTTTGCTTGCTAGAAATTACATATTTGGTGATGTGGCTGACCTGTGATATGCTTGGAACTTGTGCGTGATGAGATGTGAATGGTTGTGCTATAGTGATGGTTCGTGGTCATGGCAAAGGATGGCTATTGAAGGGTGATATGTGTTGTGTTGAGGAAACTGAATGGGATGTGAGCAGGTAAAGGGCTAAGTGCTACGCAATAACGGAACTTCGTGTGAGCCACCTCTAGAATCTTGTATTGTTGCTTATTTTAGTCAAGGGCTAAGTGTTACATGGTGAATTGAGTCATGTGGGAGCCACCTCTAGAGCTTTGTACTACTATCTTGCTTAGGCAAGGGCTAAGTGCTACACGATAGCGTAATTTCGTGGGAGCCACCTCTAGAGCCTTGAGCTATTGCTTTATGTGGTTAAGGGATAAGTGCTACACGATAACAAAACTTTGTGTGAGTCACCTCTAGAGCCTTATACTATTGCTTATTGTGGTCAGGGACTAAGTGCCACTCGATAATGTAACTTCTTGGGGGCCATCTCTAAAGCCTTGAGTTTGAATATTGAGTTGGATATTGAGAGCGTGAATATCGAGTGCGGATGGAACCACCAATATGAGATATTCGCGCCTGATTATGGTACGAAATTGTGTGGCATGGAATGTGACATGTCATAATGATTTGGCCCTATAATCGAGACCTCTGTGAATATTTGATGAGTGATGTGATGTGTTCCAGTCATTGAATACATTTACTGTATGCTTATGTTTTATGAGATGCACTAATGTGTAGCGAGGTGCTGAGACGAGGTAAGTTCAGAGTGGTGCATGTTTAGGACACTTCTGAGTGAATTCTCATCATAATTGGGGTTTAGAGTGTCGACTCACTGAGATTTATTCTTAGCTCATCGTGGTTTACAATTTTTCAGATGCTTAGTCTGGAGATACCGGAGGGTGTCATGGAGGATCCCGAGCCAAAGTTGAAGGGATCCGGAGTATAGGTTGTCCGGTAATTCTTCTAGGGTAGACCTTTAGTGTATAGACTTGTAAGACCGATTTGGCATGTGTATAAAGTGGTTTGTGATAATTGGCTTGGCTTTCTTCTATCCCATGTTTGTTGTTGTCCAGGTATATGTTATGAGTTCGCTTCCGTGTGTGCATAAAAAGAAAAGGGTCGGCGACACGTCCTGGGAACATCGCAATTTAGTCGACCGCCGAGGGATGTGTGTGTGCTCGGGGTTTAGGGCATGACATCCTCGCCCGTAGTGGTATCAGAGTGGCGCAGCGGAAATATAGTTAAGCTTGTAGGACTTCGGATTGTTAAAATGAAGTCGTAGAAAGGAGAATCAATGGTTAGAGTGGTACTTGACTATTTTTGCTTATGTATAAATTTAAGGTCATAAATGAAAAAGATTGGCTCAAGGAGCATCTTGTTGTAATGAATCGTTGTTATGCAGTAATCCAGTTTAACCTGTTAGTGGGAGAAAGTTTCGAGTTTGTCAAAAATTGAGGACGACCCTCGTTTATTTTAATGTCATCTTTCAAGGCAATTGGTTATTGGATGTGGGTTGCCAATGTTATTTGGCAACTGTAATGGATACGGCAATTGTGGAGCCGAAAGTAGAGAGCATCGTTGTGGTATGGAAGTTTTCTAACGTGTTCCCTGAGGAATCATTCGGTTTGCCACCAGAAAGGAAGATTGAGTTTTTGATAGTGTTTATCGATGACATCCTGGTGTACTTTAGAAATCCAAAGGAGCATGAAAGACATTTAAGGACAATGCTTCAGACCTTATAAGAATATGGACTAGATTTCTGTGGACTTGAACAAGACTGAAGCCGTGATCAATTGGCCAAGATCGACGATAGTGAGAAAGATCAGAAGTTTCTTGGGGTTGGCAGGTTTTTACAGACAGGTTTGGGGGAAGATTTTCAGCAATAGCTATGACTCTGACTACATTGCTGAAGAAGGCAGAGAAGTTCGTAGGGACAAATAAGTGTGAGCGTAGTTTCCAAGAGCTTAAGTAGAAGCTGACTACCGCACCAGTGTTGACAATTCCGTCAAGTTCTAGAGGACTTTTGCAACCTTTGGAGATTTCCGAGTGGAAGCGGGAACACATCACGATGGACTTTGTGATGGGATTACCGAGGAGTCAGTCAACGCTGTCAAGGTCATTCAAGAAAGACTCAAGACCGCTCAGAGTCGTCAGAAAAGTTATGCAGATAAGCGGCGAAGGCCATTGGAGTTCCAAGTTAGTGAACACGTTTTCCTCAAAGTGTCATTGATGAGGGGTATTTCGCACTTCGAAAAGAAAGGGAAGCTAAGTCCGGGGTACATTGATCCCTTTGAAAATGTTTTTGGAGCGAGTTGGGATTTTGGCACATCGTCTTGCGTTGCTGCTGAGACTTACTCAAGTACATGATGTTTTCCACGTGTCCTTGTGGAAAAAGTATGAACCGGACCCGACTCACGTATTGAAGTTTGAAGAACTGGATGTAGACGACAGGGTGTCATACGTGGAGAGGCTGATACGAATAAAGGACCGTAAAAGAGCAAGTACTTCGAAACAAGACTATCACCTTAGTTAAGGTTATCTGGCAACATCACGAGACAGAGTGAGCTACATAAGAAAGTGAGGAAGCAATGAAGCAACATCGCCCCCATCTTTTTGACAATTTACCTGTAATTACAAATTTTGAGGACGAAATTTTTGTAAAGGGGAAGAATTGTGACGTCCTGATATTCAAGCTCTTGAGGGATGAATGAACATGAATTTCATCAATGCATTATTGATTGATCTCACTCGGAATTGATCACTCCCGAGATACTAACCTTGAGGGGTAAGGCTAATGAGGACAGAACTCGTGTGACTAAAGAACTTAACCTGGGAAAACAACTTGGCCATGAGACTTGCGTGAGGACGATCCTGTAGATAGGTAAGCCGATTTCAGGGATGATTAGAAGTTGATTCGCGGATAGAACATAATAGGATGACGAGTGATTCTGTTTACTGTCATTGAGCCCACGAACGACCTTATGTTGATTCTCGATAATCGTGTACTTTGAAATAAGAATCAATCCTCCGCAATTTCATGTAGTCAAGAACGTCAATGTGTCAAGATGTCTTGAACGTGGTTTGGCACGAGTTGGTTACGCGTGAATCCTCGAAGCTACTTGTTAGTCCAAGACATACCAAAATGGCATCCGTGTGAAATTGACAAGGCATGAGAATCCAAGATTGGACTTCAAATTCTTGGGAACGTCCGGGACGGACTTTTGGATGATGCTACTTCAGCAGTTGATAGCGCCAGATAAGCCGAGTATTTGGAAAAAGGATTTACGGACTGAGAAAACAAGCCTATGAAGATATGGGTCGGGCAAGGTCAGTGTGGGCCTCATGCCCAAGGTGGGACAGCCACCATGGTAGGCCTGAAGCAAGCAAGTGAGCCCATTGGACCCAACCAACCATTTTACTCTTCCAAGCTCATTGTCTAACCTTGAAACATTTCGAGCCCAACCAATTCTCGGGCCTGTTCCTATTCATTTCCTAGCCCGTTTCTTAGGCCCGCCCTTCATTTTCAGCCCAAGGGCAGATTGGGAAATGTGCAAGGTGGAAATGACCATTTTGCCTCTAGATACTTTGAAGAGAAGTCAAAAGAAGAGAGAGAAGAAGATGTCATGTGCATGGGGAGTTGAAGCAAGCCTTTAATATCCTTAATAAGGAGTGCAACCAGCCCTCACTTCAATCTCTCTCCTCCTCTTCAGCCCCAAAAATCCGCAGCCCCCTCTCCCCTTGTTTTCCTTTCCTTCCTTCTTCTTCTCCTACAGACCTTCTCCAAAAACCTGAGTTGTTCATTACCTTCCCCTGCAAATCACTGCCCATTTCACCCACCACCATGCTCAAGAGACCCAATCTGTATGCCCCATTGTAGTTGTTCACTGGATGGAGCAGTGGTCGACCCGCCGGTCGGCTATAAGCCACCGCCAGCCAACCCTCATGTTTCTATACTGTACCGCCCAAACTAGCTATTTTCCTCCTGTTCTGACCTAACCTCCGCCCAGCCCAGCCACCAGCCAATCCCCCTTGATCCCTAGGTGCCGCCGGTCACCGGTTAGCCGCTCGCCGAAGCTTTGATAAGCCCGTTTAGCCCCTTTCCTCCTCCGGCAATGTAGTTTTCCAGTGTTGCAGTGAGAGACAAAGTTTGTTACTGTTGTTTTGACCCTGGGACCACCTTGGATCGCTGTGGTCGAAGTCCCCATGCATCACCTCTATCGTCGCCGTCACGTCCATGTCTCCGGCCCGCTTAACGAGTGAGTTTTCGCCCTAATTCATCGATTGGTGCATAAACTCGCTTAGGGTTGGTTTAGTTAGGGTTAATTTTGGTTTAGGAGATTTAATTAAGTTGTATTAGCCCTAAGATAGGTGGTTAGATGGATGGTTAAGATTAGTTTAGCTTAATCTTGCTTTATCTTGCTTAACGTTGTTTATTGTGGCTTATGTGTTCAACTAAGCATGTTTTGCCTTGATTAATTGATTGTTTGTCTTAATTAATGATTTGCTTAATTTGTGAATTTATTTTATTACTTATCTAATTTTGAAATTTCACTGTTCATAGTGCAATGTTTGCAAAATACTGTTCATGTGCACTATTCACGCGGTAATCTTTACAAAATACTGTTTACGAGGTACTGTTTACTTACTGTTCACGCACACTATTCATTCGAAAGTGAAAAATTGTCTAATTTCATGTATTTTGATCTTAAGAGGTGAATTGGATGTGTAAAATGCACGGACATCTGCATGAATTATATGGTTTTCACAAAAAGGGAAAAAAAATGATTTGTCCAAGGGACACTGGAAAAGGACCGCTTTTATGAGAAAATGATTTGAGGTTGTGTATGCAAGCATGTGTGCATTGGCTAATGCTCAAAGATAAAAAGTGGGTTGTGGTGGTATGTTAGCGTGATCACTAAGTTGAACCCATCTCCCAGTGGGGGTTTGAGGGACGATGCTCGATTTTATCGAATGCCTAGCGAGGGTTCGGATGCGGAGTCGCGGTAGAGGCCGAGCCCATGCTCCTTCGGGAATGCTGTCTAGGCGGGGTTCTAGACGTTGTCGTACTTGATGGGGCGAGACGATGTGTGGTTATGCTAGTAGATACTGGTGGGGATTCGATTGTAGCCTTGGGGAGGGCAGTAATAATCGAAACATGTGTGGGTGCAAGAGTGTATGAGAAACATGGCGCCATTGATTCTGATTATGCATGAGCTGATCACATTATTGATGGCACGCATGCATGAATTGATAACATACAGGGTGTGGCAATGGCCAAGTAAAATCGCTTGTAACACGACTCGTATGTGATTGATGAACTGCATCTTCTAAATGGCCATGTGAATTGCATGTATTGTGTTGAGATATAACATGTAGGGTATGGCATACCAGGTAAGATTGCATGCGAATTGACTATTTGATTGTTGGTTGGCCCTAGTTGTTGTTAATTGTTGGTTGTTGGTTGTTAGTCGTTGGTTTGCTTATGGGGTGATTTTGGAGAGATACCCCGAGTTGAGTTGGGGTACTAACCGAGGCTTAGGGGGAGGACTCGCTGAGATTTTATCTCACTGGTTGTTGTATAACCACTTTCAAGCCCTTAGAATGGCGCATCCGCCAGTGCGATTCGAGATCCCTAAGGATTGGGATACTGTCATGACGCACTAGCGCTTCTTGGGTCGGATACATCTTTACGAGAAGTATCTCTCCACCATCTGGGTAAATAAGGGACTAGGGTAATGGATACCCAATCGGTTCTTAGCGTGGTTCATCCGGGAGGACGATATGCTGATTAGTCCTCTACGAGGTTTTAATGGGTTGCCCAGTAGGGGCCCCGAGGACGCCGACTAGGATCCCATGGAGCTGGACCCTCTTAACGGTGCAGTGGAGCATCCTGCCCCCGCTCCACCAGTAATCAACTCGAACGCCTCCGACTACAATCAGATGGAGTCTGAGTCCGATGGATCCAAGTGATAGTGGTGCCGAACCCGAGGGTTCTTTTTGTATAGTTGGATTAGCCTAGCCTAGTTTCTTTTTGGTCTGGCTTAGAGGATGGATCGGTCCCTCTTATGGGCTTGTAAATCAGTAACGATCCTCCGTTGGTTAATCCAAAGAAAAGGTATATGTGAGTAGTTGTTATTGTGCTTACTGTTCATCTCTCTATCCCTGTTTGATTGATTGATTGTCCGTTTGATTAGGAGATAATTCGTTTTCCGCTTATGCATAATGAAAGATTAAAATGAATGGTCGTCGATGAGTCTTGGGACGCCTCTTTCTATCGACCAAGGGAAGGGGTTGTTGTGTGCCCGAGGTTCGGGGTGTGACGAGGAGGCCTCTAAATAGGAAAATGAATCCTCACATTTTAAGGGTTAGCCATTCTTTCCTTTCTTCTCCCTTTCTCTCCTCTTTTTCACGCCTTCCTCGCAAGGCCGCCTTAGGAGCAGTCCGATCACCAAAGAAGCATCTTGGAGCTAGGTTCAAAAGTTGTAAATAGACTTTCCTAACTCTTCGATAGGGCGATGTGCTATGCATATCGATTTTAGGATCACGTCATCATTTACTTGTGTTGGCTTTGTATTGTTATGCTTGTTGTGTTCTATTTGTTTGTTGTTACATCAAGTAAATTCATGGCCTTGTGTGGGTGTCAAGCACACCTGAATAGCGAGGAAAGGTCTTGGCAATTTGGATGTGTGCCGAGGTGGGTGCACAACCCACAATTGATCTCGAGACAGCATTGAAGCGTGTTGTCACTTGGAACAAGCATTGGGTCAATGCCGAAGCCGAAGCAAATGATTTCCAAGTCAAACCACGAACCCACATCAAATCTGTTATAAGTCTAGTTTAATAGGGCACAAAAATCATTGATTCACTTTGTATGGCAAGCCTTCAAGCCTTTCATTTGGCTAATAATTCAAGATAAAAATGAATTGATTGATGTTTGAATGCATGGATACATGATGGACTTTTATTGCTGACGCTAGGGTATGCTGGGTTGTTGCCCGGGGTAAAGCCCTAGATGCCGTCTCGATATTGAGATCATGGACGATGCCGGCCGAGGTGAGACCGATACTTGGGAGTCGCCCTAGATGTTGTCTTGATAATGAGATCGGGACGATGCCGGTTGCCAAGGGGGACTAATGCTCGGTTGATACCGGAAGAGTCAATGGATTTCGACCAATGGAGCTGACTGAAATAAACTGGAAGTCCATATGTGGTCCATGACTGATGCATGTGTGATGCTTGAATTGATGCTTGCATCGATACCGAAATTGAGGCTTGCAAAAACTGGGTCTGTTTGATATGTATTGTTGAGTCCTTGCATCAATTTGAGCATATGTTTACATCAAGTCACTTAGTGCTTGAATGAGTTTTATGTGAGGCACGCATCCCTCTTAGTGACTGGAATGATCATAAGTCACAGATCTTTGGAGGGCTTTTTTTTATGCACTAACTCCTTGTATTTGATGTTTGAAAACACATAGCTGATTAAGAGCCCTTCATATGCATAAGCAAGGTAAGACACGATATTGATTTGCTATCGACAAGTGGGTGGTAATCTTATATATGAGGATTGATGGTGGGACATCTTCCTATAGAAGAATTAGAAATTTTTACTTACTGAGTCATCGACTTACTTTTGTTGTTTTCACCATTTCAAGTGTAGTATAGGTTAGCCAACCCTACCGTCCATCCATCCTGGTCTTCCAATTGATATGGTTACTACCATGATGGATATAGTAGACTTAGAAGAGGACATCACTTATCGGAAGTATATTACCATTGTACGAGTCCAAGAAGGGGTAAACACCTTGGTTCCCCATGTGTAGGAGGCTTGGTGCCTCATTTTTTATGGGGACGTTTTAGGTCCCATCTGAGGCCTCATCCTTTTGGTGGATCCTATGGGAGCATCATAGAAGAAGGGCCTAGGATGGGGCCACTTTTTTGGAGGAGCTCGATAGAGGAGTTAGGCTACCCCAGCATTTCAATCATCGATGTGTGGTAATAAAGATAAGTAGCCCAGGACTAAGAATGGCATATAATCATAATAACTTTTGATATGTGTATATATGTATGAATATATGTTGCTTTTGTTTGCTTGACTTGTATACATGTTGCCCGACTTCCATGTTTGTTTGTGTATGGGGATTGTTCTTAATTCGCTTCCACATGTGCTTAATCAAAGATAAAATATTTTTGAGACGATCAACGTGCTTGGAATGTCAATGTTGACCCGTCAAGTCACGCTCTCGTACCAGAGGTGGGGCAAGAGTGTGACAATGGGAGTTTGGATAAAGTGAATATGATGGTGTTGATTGCAATTATGTTAGATCCTAGAGCCAGATTGAATTATGTGAAATTTTTGTATGAACAAATTTATGATGATGAATAAAAAATGAATGAGATGCATTACAAGATGAAAGACATATTGGAGCATTTGTATGAATTTTATGAGCAATCTTCTTTTGCTTCAAGTTATTGAAATTTTGGTAGCCACAATTTGAGTGCAAATAGTAGTGGTTTCAATGTCATTGCAGGTGGCAATGAAGGTATAAAGAAGTATGACACCCAAGCTTGGCGGAAAATGTTTATGCACTCAAACCAACAAGGGTACAATGACAACAAATCCCAGCTTGATTAGTATCTTTAAGAAAAAAGTAAAAATATTCTTGATCTTGATCTTTTGAAGTGGCGGAAGATTAGTAAATCAAAATATAAGATCATTTCTTTGATGGCTCGAGATGTTTTGTCTACTCCCATAACTAATGTTCCTTTAAAGTCAACTTTTAATACATCGAGTCACGTGCTTGATAACTTTAAAAATTCTTTAACTCCTAAAGTAATGAAAGCTTTGATTTGCACTTAAAGATGGGTTAAGAGCCGTTTGTATGCCAATTAATGTTGAAGAGTGCATTGAAAGTGTAGAAAAATTTGAGTTGGGTAAGTGATGCTTATATCTTTATATATTGTAATTCCTTTTATATATCTAATAAGTGAATATTTATTTAATCTCTCATCTTTTTTAATTAGATAAGAATTGTCTTAATAAAAAGATTATCGCCAGTAAAGAGAGTTTATTGGTTAAAGCGGAATGAATATATGTGATAAGGCTTTCTAATTCTTATTTTAGTTTACCACCAAATAGATATAGATTGTCTTAATACTTCGGTTTTCTTTATTTCTATTTTTGTCCAATGTTGAAGGAGTAGCTAAGGTCATGTTATCTATGATTTTGCCAATTGTTCATGAGTGCCAATTGGATATTTGAATGGATTTTGCATTTGTTTTTCTAACTAGCCCTATGACACTTCCCTTTCAATATTTGAATAGGTTTAACTTGAAGAAGCTAACCTATGAGGAAAGGAAACATACGTTGATGGGGCACCTGAATGCCCTCAACTCAATTGCTGGAGAATGACAATGATGATGATGAGTAAAATTAAATAACTGCAATTTTGATTTTCGAACTTCATACTTTTAGCACTTTTTAACCCTTTTTGGTTCTCTCGATTTTTTTTTTTTTTTTTTTGGTTTGATGTCAACAATCTCATATTTGAATTTTAGAATGAGTGGAAGTATTGATTTTGGCTTTAGGTTTTCCAATAATTGCATATCATTTTGTTGCCATCCTTATTTTGCTTACACTTACTCATGGGTTTTGTGTCCAAAGGCTTAGATGGCATAAAAGTTTGTGATAGTCCATACTTATGCTAGTGTTGAAAACTAGTGTATCTACCCAATAAAGCACAAAGAAGCTCAAGTATAGCATGATTTGAATGCACTAGAAGGTGAAACGCGATCGTATAAGAAAAAAAAAAAGAACCTATTAAGATTTGGAACCTATAATAGGGTAGGCTTAGGTTCTAGATTTTGATGGGTAGGTTCCACATTCTAAAAAATGAGGAACCTGTACTTGAAGGTAGATTCAAAGTTCCAAGTGGAACCCATAAGAAACCTAAAACTACTCACACCTAATACGATCAAAAACCCTAATCTCGAGTTTTTACCTTTAATAATGCAATGACTAAAAATTAGGTGTCAAAACCTGGGATAATTTAATTTCATTCAATTTGATTCAATTCACATAGGACAATTTTAATTTTATCTTAATTGGACGAAAACAAAAAATCTAAACAAAATTAAGACTAGGATCCAACTAGTTCAACCCAATTTTGATTGTTGTTGACCAGCGACCACTTCCAACCAATTTCCAATGGCTATCGGCCATTCCCGACCAACCTTTGCCTAGCCAGTGACTAGCCCTTCATCTTGCATCAAAATTACAAAAATGCCCATTTAGGATGAAATTACCAAAATGCCCTTATCTAGTTATCAATTCAAGAAAGACCCAATCTTGGTCATCCATTAGACTCATCATCTTGGCCATTAAATGATACACCTCAACAGTCCATGTGACAAATTTTTAGCCAATCACATAGTTGCTTAGCCATTAGGGATTTACTTCATTCTCAAGAGATCAAATCCTAGTCATTGAAAGGATTTAAACTTGAGGGAGATATATAAGCTCTTCCCTCCAAAATTTGAAAGGGGGCTCATTCTTGCAAGGACTCTCTCTCTCTCTCTCTCTCTCTCTCTCTCTCTCTTGCGTGCACGCAAGGAGGGAAGCCTTTCTCGGCCGTTCACTGGTGAGCCACCTCGTCTTCGATGACCACTAGCCATCCCCCAAGTTGCTTGCAACTTTAGCAGCACCGATCCATCGACAAAGAGCTTTGATTTGATCAACAACTAATTCCTCTTCAATTCGATGATTGTGTTGCACACTGACAATCCAGCTAGTAATTTCAGCCACCTAATCCGACGATTGCTGACCTTCCTTTCGATGATCCACCTGTTTGTCAATCATCTTTAGGCAACCTTCTCACCAATTGCAAGTCTTGCCGTTGGTACCGCTAGCTAGAGAGTGGCAGTCAATGCCATTTTCCTCTTTGGTCCATAGTGTTGGAGAAACATCCCCAAGTGATTTTGATGATGTTCAAACTTTTCTTAGTATAATGCTTACTATGATATATACAGATTTTTCTTAGAAAAGACTAAGCAAGAACAATGGTGTCATCTAGTGGACAAAAGATTGCATTATATCCTGATACAGATTTTCCGTAAACAGTACCAACCAACCTAAAGGATCATTAATGAAATTTCCATGTTCATGCTATTAATATCAAGTCACTAGTGCTATGGCTACAATGTACATGTTGATGATGTTCATTGATTCAGTTAATATAATTGTTGGCTAAGGATTCGCACTATAGCAGAATTCATGTGGAAATAGTAATCGAGTAATTAGGTAGTCTGACAAGTCTATTTGAGACTGCAGCGAAGGGACAGCAAATGTGCTATTTTTGGGTAGCCTACAAATGTTTAGAAAAAAGAACTGTATGGGCAATTTTATCTCTAGACAGTAGCTTAACGGTAACTCTAAGCTCTCTACTTCTCTAATCCACTTCCAACGGATAAATTTAAGATTGCTATAAAAGAGAAGATCATAGATGCCAAATGTTAGAGAGAGAGCTACATACCTCAAGATCTAAGAATTTGCTACTTGTTGTTCTTAGCAATAAGTTTTCTTTTGATTGTTTCACTAAGTATTATATTCGTGCTGTCTGAGTAGTTATGCTCCATATTAAGTGTACAAGAGTAAGATTGTGATCTATCTTGTAATATGATCAGTGCTTGCCTATTGTAACTTTATGAGCATATTACTAGTGAAATTCAGCTCGACTTGTGGTTGTTAATCTGAAGAGTTGATGCAGACTTAGGAATAAAGCCAAACCACTACATATCATTGTGTGCTACTGTTTCACTTTCCTTATTCTCACAAGCACACATTACGATCACGAGCTTTAAAATATCACCTTAACCTAATCTTTACTTAGCGTTAGTTAATTTCCATGAAAGATTGTCAAGTTTTCTAAAACAACCAATCACCCTCTCTATGTTATACTTTAGCCCCCGACAATTGGTATCAAAGCCTATTACTTGTTATTTGAAGTGTATGTCTTCTTGTTAGGGAAATCCCTTATGTTGTTTTGAAGATGACAAAACATATCAAAAGTTACTAATGTGTTTAATGATTGAGTAAAAGACTATGCAAATGATAGATGTGTAAAAGATATTATCAAGGATTATGCTTGGAAGAACCAAAAGATAGACTCTATGCTTAAGTTGAACTTATTCAAACTGTGTTCAGACCTTAAAACTAAATATATTCAGAAGTAGGATATATTCAGACTTACGTTCAGATTTTAAAGTCTACTTCAGATGGAGGACACTCAAACTTTACATACAGACAAAACACAAGACTTTACATCCAAAACGTGACAAGTTCAGAATGAAGCAAATTCAGAACAAGACAACTTGATAGAATATGACACAACCCAAAATGTATAGCGGCTAGTGATCTGGTTTGGATTCTACATCAAGATAGATTTGATTGACTTTATCTAATTTATTGACAATTGGATACTGAAGACAAGAACTTTTTAAATGGAGAAGCTCTATTTATGGAAACAAAGATTCTGGTTGTATGGACGATGAGAATCAATTGGGGATTCTATCTTTGTCACTCAACGGCTGCTTAATCTTTTTGATACACATCTATTCAACTGGTAGATTGGAAGACAATCCTCTAGATACTGTCCAACGGCTAGTTTGGAAGTAAATGAGTATTGAAGGAGAACAATGACAGAGGAGCAAAAAAGAGATGAAGCATATAATCTAAAATTCCAAAGTCAGAGTGAACTTCGATCATACAATTATCTTTCATGAGCTTAAACATTTGTAATTGTGAGAAAAATACCAAACGAGTGACTTAGTGAGATGGTGTGATCTATTACTAAGTGTTTAGACTCAAAGTTTTAATCTCTTATTGATCATATAGTGGAATCTAGCCAATAGGCTATTAGCGTAGAAGAATGGATGTAAGCTTGATCTAACCTGAACCACTATAAATTTCTTGTACAACCTTCTCTTCCATTAACTCTCCTTGTTTAAGTCTGTTGCACACTTACGGGTTATTTCAAAAATCTAAATTATGAACATCATGTTGCGCCCCGATCCTCGAGCGCACGCCCCGATTTAAATTGTGACATCCTAGGACACGTCGTCAACCCATTCATTTTAATGCGTATGCGGAAGCGTATAAATAAATCCCCAAACAGCACAAAGATGGGATAGGAAGGCAAGACCACAAATGCGCATTTGGTGACCCTCTTGGGTTGGCCAAAACGCTCAGGAGGAATTGCCATCTAAGGACCTAAAAAGGTTGAGCCCACAACGGGGGGAGACAATGTCTCAACAAGTTCACCCCCTAAACTCCAACTAGGAAGGAAATACGCCTAAAAGCAGTCTATGCACACACAAGAGAGAGGAATTACCTCGCCTCAATTCCTTCATGCAAGTCAGTACGATTCATATACTGAACCAATCAATTCAATTCAAATCACCGATCAATCGATCCACTCAATTTGATACCATCAATACCATCTATAAATTCAACACCATCTATCAATTCAATTGATACAATCACTGCTCACACAAGCTCAAATAGATAGTCGTAGCTCTCACAAGCCGATATAGATGGTCA
The DNA here is from genome assembly GCA_014182515.1 of Eucalyptus microcorys. Lineage (NCBI taxonomy): Eukaryota > Viridiplantae > Streptophyta > Magnoliopsida > Myrtales > Myrtaceae > Eucalyptus > Eucalyptus microcorys. Next base: position 15,751,502 of record CM024570.1, on the reverse strand, counting down.
TAGTTCTCACAAATTGATATAAATAGATAGTAGCTCGCACAAGCTGATAAACGGATTATTGCTCTCACTAGCTAATAAACAATCATTGCTCACACAAGCTGATAAAATATACTGCTCTCACAAGCTAACATATCAAGCTTTTATAGGCTGATATAGTATACTGCTCTCACAAGCTGACGATAAATGCTCTCACAAGCTAACAAATCATCGTGTTAAAAATACTCGATAAAAATAATCGTGTGTGGGTACATAGTTGGTCTGAGCCAAAAACACAATATCTTTCTTTTCAAAAATCTCACTATTTAATATAGTCCATAAAGACATTTTTGGCATTGTAAACCGACACCCGATATTTTCTAATTAAATACCAAAATTACACAATTTTGGGATAAATACTCAAAATTACAATCATCACTCAATTTGCAGAAAATAGCATTCAATTAAATAAACCAAGGACACCATTGCAATCAACACGAAATTCCAATCACCAGCTATATTGGTATAATTTCCGGAAAATAATAAATAATTAAATAAATACCAAAAATAATTAAATAAAAACAATTAAATGCCAAAAATAGAAACTTAGGCTGGAAATGCCTAATTAAACATCGAAATGGGCCCAAAAAATTTCCAAACAAATCTAGATAAATGGTATAACTTATCTAGTCTCTAATTAAGCCGTTCTATCCACCTAACATGCATAAACGAATAATTAAATCGTTAATCCATTCTAACTAACCACCAAAACCATACTTAGCCTAAACTAATCACTCCTTAAACATCATTAACTCCCTAAGAAAAGTTTAGCAAGTAACTCATCGGTTTAGCGATCCAATGAGTCCATGGCGACGGCAACATGGAGATGAATGACAAACCTCCTGGCGGCGAAGCCAAGCAAGGCCCGGAAGAGGTCCGAAACGGGCCCAATAGCTCATGGTTGGGCTAAGGGCTCAGCTTCTGCTTCTTGGGCTGAGAGAGCTGGAATGGGGCTGGATACGACAAGGAGATGGACCAGTGGCTGCGGGCGAGTAGGGGTGACGGTGGGCTATGGTGGCTACTGGACGGCGTCGACAGGGCTCCGGCTAAGCTTCTACAATGACTAAGAAGGCTCGGGGGCACAGCTGGCATTGCGGGATGAGCAGGAGTAGGCAGACAGGCAAATAGCGTGCAACAAGCTCGCACGGGGGCGCGATGGTGACGCGGCAATCCTAGCGGCTTGGTGGGCGACTTGCGATGGCAAGGGGGAGGCTGGCGGTTTCTTTGGTTCTTTAGAGCTTCAAAATGGACAACTATGGGGAAAGTAGGCTTGCTAAAAAAGAAGGGGACGGCAGAAAGTTGGGGGGTCCTTCTTGGCTTCCAAAGCTCTCTCTTATCCCTTTGTCTTTTGGCAAGGTCCCACCAACCTTGGCTGTCTTCCTTAGCCATTTTGCAAACCAAGACTTCCCTTAGAAGCTTCACCAAGTGGTCCAAAGGTTGTACACCAAGGGGCCTACGAATTTTGCACCCATTTCCCCCAAATCTACTTCAATTCTCCTTCAATTGGATCTAAATCGGTCCCCATAAATTCTACCAAGGTGTCCTTGACCAAATTAACATTTTTCCTCACCAATTGAACAAACTTGAATCCCAAAAACGCGATAAAAAACGGCCCTCGGATTTTTCCGATAAAAAACGGCCCTATTTTGAATTTTTGCCAAAAATCTCGATTTGTAGAAAAATATTCGGAGGATGGGTCGATGGTCCTAAAATAAATCATGACATGACAGAACTTTTAATTTCTGAAATTGGGTTTAAATTCGTGGTTAGTTTCAATCTGGTACGATTTTAGCATGACCTAACCTACCGGGTAGCTTTTAGGAATTTTTAGTGCAATTGACCCGTGGTCAATTATTTTCGAGCCACAATGTACATCTTCGACACATTGGCAACTCTTGGTTGTCGTAAAAATCTCGAGATTTCAAATATGAACACAGGGTACCAAAATGACAAAAAATCGATCTAGTGCTGATCAACGAGAATTTTGCAATTAGGTAGAATCACCCACACTTAATCACATGGCTCAATCGAGTTGACATATCTCCAGTTTCTAATCGATTTTTAACTATGCCGTAATGACCCTTGCAGACTAGCACGGTTGAATAGTCGATCCTAGTCGAATTCTCAAATCTATTGCATTAAAATCTCTTAATGGCTTCACATGATAGACTTGTTATCTCGTGAGTGATCACCTCAGAGAAAAGAACTATAGGCGTATTGATGAAAAGCCCGATTCATTCAATTGAAAATAGAATTGGAAATTCAGGATGTCACACATCAACCAGAAGTATGGTGGCTCGTTTATCAGGCTCTAATCTTTATTCAGACTTTACTCACAACTTATTTTATTCTGCATTTATTTGTCAAAATTTCTTTTAAACACCTATTCACCCTCTCTAGGTATTTGTACTAGTTTGATCACTTCTAAGTATAAAGATCTTCTCTTATGACTAACTTTGGCAACTTCTTTACCAACGATGTTCAAGCTCTTAACAAGCCATCTTACTTTGATGGAAGCAACCATGGATACTCGAAGTAAAGAATGCAATCATACATTGAAGCCACAAATCTTGAAATGTGGAGTGTAATTGAAAGTGGTGTGGATGTACCAAGCTAGCACTTGCTCCAACTCTATAGAAAGCTCAAGTTGCAATAGTTGCTATTAATAACAAAGAAGAATCATGAAGAAAAGTTGGTCTCAATGCCCAAGCTAAATACTTGTTATATTGTGCTTTGTCACAATCCAAATTTAATAGAGTTTCTTCTTATGTTACAGTCAAGGAAATTTGGGATCATTTCCCATTGACATTTAAAGGAACAAATAGGGTGAAAAAAAACAAGGATGAATGTCACGCCCCAATCCTCGAGTGCGCGCCCATCCCTCACTAGTCGATTAAATAGCGACGTCCCAGAACGCATCGCCGACCCATTCATTTTAATACGCATGCAAAAGTATATAAATAATCTCCAGATAATAAAACAATTGGATAGGAAAGTAGGGCCATAGATTTTAAAATCCAAACCACCACACTTGTATACATTACAAACCATAATGTATATTATACAATACAAACTATTAGGGTCAGGTTCTACTCAAACTAGTCAGAAAACAAAGTCTGCAGATAGGGGTGGGGTTTCAAATCTACTCCGAGTCATCCTTCTCGACGATCTCTCCTTCTTCTACGCTCCAGCTAAAGCCCACGGCTGAGTACTCCAGAGAATCAGGATCATCCAGCTTGGGATCCTTCGTGTCCACCACCGATCCATCCTTAGGGTCTGCAGTACCCTTACCAAAAGCATCATCCATCATAAACAAAGGTATATCAGACTCCAGCACAGGGCCTCCTTTCGTCCATCATTGTAGTGGCGATACCATGCCTTGAATTGATGGGGCACCTTTTTGGGTAAACCCGCATCAACCCAAACGATGGACTTCACCAACACATATTCTAATCCTTCAAGATGCCTGTGTATTGGAATGTGATAATTCTGTTCTGTGAACTTTTTCAGTATACCAAAATGCTCGGGAGGAGCAGAAGGGGCAGCCATCTATGGACCTGAAATGTTGTCCCACAACAGAGTGAGACTACGTCTCAACAAGTTCTACCCCATAAGACTTTATTAGAAAGCAAATACACCCTAAGGGCTGCTTAAGCACAATCACGAGTCAGAGGACTTACCTTGGCCTCAGTTCCTCCCTACAATGTAACACACTTCATAATCTCATCGAGTCACATCAACAAATTCAATCGTTCACTCAGATCGACTCATCAATCAATCAACCTAATCAATTACATGTCAATCAGACAATTCCCCGATCATTCAGTCAATACTATCCATAAATCCGACCACCTTGCAGACAGCTTACTCTAAGCTGAAAAAAAATAGATAGTAGCTAGCCTCAAGGCTAATAAATAGTATACCGTTCCTTTTCCAAGATGACATATCAAGTCATCAAGCTAACGTTCTTTCTCCAAGATGACATATTGAGTCATCGAGCTAACGTTCTTTCTCCAAGATGACATATCGAGTCATCCAGCCAACGTTCTTTCTCCAAGATGACGTATCGAGTCATCGAGCCAATGTTCTTTCTCACTTTTTATCATACCCGATAAAATAACCGTGTGTGGGTACACGGTTGGCCTTAGCCAAAATATAATAATTTCATTTTCATAAATCCCACCATTTCATATGGTCCACCAAAATATTTTTTGCATTGTAAACCAACGCTTGGTTATTTTCCAATTAAATACTGAAAATAAATAAATTTAGGAATATATCCTAAAATCACAATTCACACCAATTCAGTACAAATTCGAGCTCAATTAAATAAACAGATGACACAATCACAATTAGCATAAAATTTCGATCACCGGCTATCCTGGTCTAATTTCCGGAAAATAAATAAATAATTATATAATTACGGAAAATAATTATTAAATACCAATAATGCAACTTAGGCCCGGTAAAGCCTAATTGAACGCCGAGATGGACCCGGAAAATTTCCAAATCACTCTAAATAAATACTAGAGTTTGTCTAAGCCCTAATTCTATCCACCTAACATGCATCGGTAATTAATTAAATTCATTAATCTAATCTAACTAACCACGTATCCATGCTTAACCTAAACTAATCAACCCTTAAGCATCATTAACCTACTACGTGAGGATTAATGAGTTAAACTCACTTGATTAACGAACCGCTCGATTAGAAACGACGAGAACGCAGCGGGGATGGAAAACTCCAAAGCGGGCCTAGCTTTCAAGGCCTGGAACACCTCTAAAACGGGCCCGAGGTGCTGCTGGAAACCCACTCTTTCGGGTTCTGTTCTTGGCTGAAGCAGAGGGAAACAAGGGCTGGTTAGGGCGAGCAAGGGCGGCGGAGGCAGCTAGGGTACTCAGCGGACCTCACGATAACAAAACAGCGGCAGTGTGGCGGTGCACGGAGGTTCGACGGCCACGGGGAGGTTTTGGAACGCTGTTGGGATCGAAGAACGTCCTGGGATGACAACGAGATGCAGACGGATGGCGAGATGCACGCACGGCACGCAAGGACGGCGAACAGCGGTCCAATGGACAGCAAACAGCATCAGCAGGCTTCAGGAGGAGGAGAGGAGGCTCGGTCGGTGCTGCTGGTTTTGCTGAAGCTTTCAAGGCACAATGGAGAAAGGGGAAAGGGCTGGTCGACGGTTAAGGGGGAGAGGGGGGGCAAGGGGGCCACCAAGCCTTCATCTTCATCTCCTTTGTCTCCTTGACCAAGTCCAACTTGGTTGCTGTCATCCACCACTCAATTTCAGCCCTCAACTCCCTTCTAGAAGCCTTAAGGAGGGTCCCAATGTTGTGGATCAAGGGGTGTTACGAATTTGGTTGGGTTTAGTTCAATTTCCAATCAATTCTTCCTTGAATTAACCTAACTCGGCTTCTATAAAATCAATTGTCGAGCCAATAATCAAATTGGTATTTTTCCTCACCAATTGAACCATCTTGCTTTCCAATTTTGTGATAAAAACGGTCCCCGACATTTTCTGGACAAAAACTACCCTATGTCGACCTTTTCCCAAAAAATCTCGGTTTGCAGAAAAATCTTTTGAGACTGAGTCGACGTTCCTAAAATGACTTGTGACATGACAGAACTTTCAATTTCTGAAATCGGATTCAAATTCATGATTAATTTCACTCTGGCGTGGTTTTAGCGTGACCTAGGCTACCGGGTAGCTTTCAGAAATTTTTAGTGCAAATGACCCATGGTTGATTTTCTTCAAGCCACAATGAACCCATTTGACTCATTAGCGACTCTCGATTGTCATGAATATCTCGAGGATTCAAATATGGACACATGGTACCAAAATGACAGGACAATCAGTCTAGTGCCGCTCGACGAGAATTTTTCAATTTAGTGGAGTCACTCATGTTTAGCCACACATCTCAGTCGAACCAACCTATCTCTAATCTCTAATTGATTTTTAACTATGCTATAGTGACCTCTAAAGATTAGCATAGTCGAGTAGTTGATCTCTAGTCGAATTCTCAAGTTTATTGCGTTAAAATTCCTTAATGGCTTTCCCAACTAGTCTAGTTATCTCAAGAGTGATCAGCTCTGAGAAAGCCCTATAGGCGCGTCAATGAAATGCCCAATTTAGTCAATGAAAAACAGAATTGAAAATTTGGGATGTCACAATGAACATCCTACTTGGAAATTACGAGCTATTCAAAATTAAATCAGATAAAACAATGACACAAATGTTCACTCACTTTACTAAGATAGTGAATGGTCTTGCACATCAAGGAAAAGTGTTCACCGATGATGAAAAAGTGAACAAGCTTTTAAGAGTATTGCAAAGAATGGAGCACGATGAAAACATCTCTATGAGAAACAATGAGGATTCAACCAACCATAATGGATGAGCTAATAGGAATATTTATGTCCTTTGAAATTCAATACATGAATGATGAAGGTAACTCAAAAGGTAAGAAACCTATTGCATTTAAAGTTGACTAGGATAATGTAAGTGAACAAATATCTTTAGGAGGAGAAGACGGTGATGAAGGATATGGCACTGCTCATTAAAAGATTCAAAAGCTTCATGAGGAAAGGAGGAAACTATAAAGGGAAAAGGCAAACGAAGTCCCCATATGACATAAAGCCCTACAAAAACAAAGAAGAGTCTAGAGGTAAAAATATTGCTTGCTATAAATACAGGAAACTAGGTCACATAAAGCCAGAATGCCCATCTCTCAAGAAAAAGACAGGAAAATATGAAAAGAAAAGGAAAGCATTAAAGGTTGAAACATGAAGTGACACCAATGTGAATCAAGCGATGAAGAAGAAGCAAATCTTTGTCTGATAGCTGATTTGGATCAAGACGAAAATGGGGTAAATAATTCTAAACTGACTTATGAAGAAATACAGGATTTCTTGAAGGAAATATTTGAAGAACACAAAAAGTCTCCAAAATGAATTTCTATTTTGAAAAAGGAAGTTTATGATCTCACCACTGAAAATCTTTCCCACAAAATTCTTATTGATGATTTGAAAAAGGATTGTGACTCTTTTGTGGGAAAAACAATAATTTATTGAGCTAAAAATGATTTTGTCAAGAATGAGATTTCAAACATTTACACCAAGTTTTCACAAGGTTCAAAAACCTTGAAGTACATCCTCTCAATTTAAATTCCTCACTAAAACAAATGTGGTCTTGGACATGAGAAAATGAATATGAGAAGAATCCTTTTCCAAAAACCAAGGATAGATTGAAACACATACCTCCTGTGCACTTTTATAAATAACATTATGATAGGCGCTTCACATAATCTACCGGCAAGTAATTTCCTAATTGCTCGATCTACAATGAATATGGTTACTTCAAAATGGATTGTCCAAAAAAGCATATGAAGCCCAAAAAGATTCATAATGTTTGATATCAAATCAAAGCCTAACCAAGAAGGACCCAAGTTTATGTGGGTACCAAAGAAAAGATGAGAATATAATTATTTTTTTATTGTAGATGATCTTGAAAAAATAAATGTTATCTAGACAGTGGGTTCTCCAGACACATGACTAGAGATAGCTCCAAATTTGTAAATCTCATCACCACAGATGGAGGAATTCTCCTATTTGGAAGAAAAGATAAAAGAAAAATCACTGACAAAGGAAATATCAAATTAGGAAATTTGATTATTGAAGATGTTTCACTTGTCAAAGAGCCGAAGCACAATCTTATAAGCATTAGCCAACTATGCGACAAGAGATAAAATAAATCAGCTTCGAAGAAGGTAAGTGTCAATGCACTAGGAAGGACAAATCCCAATCTTTCACTAGAAATCACTATTACATTTGGACCTATTTGGACCTACAAGAACTGCCCGTCTAGATGAAATGAAATATTGTCTTATAATTGTTGATGATTAGTCATGATTTATATGGGTAATGTTTTTTATCTCACAAAGATGAAGCATTTCACTCGTTTGAGAAATTCGCTTGTCGCATTCAAAATGAAAAGGGATACAACATCACCAACATCAAAATCGATCATGGAGGAGAATTCAATAATCAAAGCTTTGCTGAACACTGTGATGAAAATGGGGTGGAACACAATTTTTCCACTGCCTACGCTCCTCAGTAGAATGGCGTAGCTAAAAGAATGAATTGATCACTACAATAAATTGTTTCCGCTGCGTTTATTTCGTTAATTATTCTTATACATGATTCATGAAACCCCAACAGTGGCCAAAACCATGATGATCAAAAGTGGCGTCCCCACTTACTTCTTGGTTGAAGTAGTTGCGACTACTTGTTACACACTGAACCAAGTATTGTTGAGAGCTCTAGTTGAAAAGACTCCTTACGAAATCTTCAAAGGAAGAAAGCCAACAATACATTACTTCCATATATTTTGACGTAAATGCTTCATTCTTAAGAATGCAATTGACAACATTGGGAAGTTTGATACAAGGATAAATGAATGTATTTTTCTTGGATACTCTACTACTAGTAAAGCTTACCATGTGTTCAGTGAAGATACACAAGTGGTAGAAGAATCTATAAATGTGAAGTTCAAGAATGATCAAAAGGGAATTCAAGCTGTTGACTGCAAGGACGTCGTGCATATATATGTACCAATCGCAAGCAAACAGCAACAACCATAATCTCTAGCAGATTTTTCAAATCAAAAGCAAGTCACTAAAGACTGGAGATTCAAGTCCGAACATCCCAAATAACAAATCATTAGAACCGGGTCATTTCTCAAGAATATGTTGAACTCCATGGCTCCAATATCTCAGTGAGAACCCAAAGGAATTGAAGAAGCTATCATCGATGAAAATTGGACAAAAGCCATGCAAGATGAGGTACATCAATTCAAGATTAATGATGTTTAGGAATTAGTCACAAGACCTAAAAATCATTCGGTCATGGGAACCAAATGGATATTTTGAAACAAGCTTGATGAAAAAGGTAATGATTCGCAAAAAATTAAGGTTAGTTGTGAAGGGTTATTCTCAAGAGAAAAGTATTGATTTTGATGAAACTTATGCTCTTGTTACTAGACTAAAAGTTATACGCTTACTAATAGCTTGTGTTTGTTTTCATAAAAATATATTACATCGAATGGATGTGAAAAAGTATATTTCTAAATGGATATATCAAAGAAGAGGTCTATATTGAGCAATCCCTTGAATTTGAAGACCCAGGTAGACTAGAGGATGTCTTCAACTCAAGAAAGCATTATACAAGCTCAAGCAAGCACCAAGAGTTTGATATGACAAATTAAATACATTCTTGTTTAATCATGATTTTGAGAAAGGTAAGGTAGACACTACATTTTTTCAAGAAAAAAGGTTGAAAAGAATTATGTGATGGTATGCCTGTGTGATTACCTAAAGACCTCAATGCATTTTACGCAGGGTGTGAACCCATCCTAATGCGTTTTACGTGGGATGATACCCGATTTAGTTCAGATGCCCCCAAGTCAACGGGATGCCATACGCGGATAAATTTCAGAATGAAGCTCCTTATAGAAATGCTGTCTTGATGTCTTTACGTGGGATGATGCCGTGCTCGATGGGGCGAGACAATGCTCAATTATGTTGGATGACTGCAAACCTTCAGGTTGGCCTTGGGTCCTGAGTGGCCGTAATAATTTGCACATATTTGTATGGAAAGTGCATGAGATTTGTATGTGATCAGGTCCGGATTATTACATTGCATGGGCGTATGATTTTATTATATTGCGCTTTCATATGATTGACTCAAGAGTGTGGGAAGTGTAATAAGACTTGCATATGTGTTATATTGATGGCTTTGATTAAGTAGATTCACTTTTCTGAGGATAAGAATAGTAAAGAGAGAGAAGCTTGTTATGTTTTTGCCATCAATAGATAATTGCATGCTTAGGGCGTTTCCAAGGTGAACGACTTCCTTACGCGAGGTCTAGGAAGTTCACTCATTGAGTTTATCTCACTATTGTGTTTGTTAAATGTTTATAGGCCCTAAGAATGGCTGAGTCTTTCCGCCATATCCGATTTGGACTTCATGTAGCCAGGAGGTGACCGAGTATTCGATAGGGGAGACTGATGCACGTTACACTCGTTATGTCATGACTATCTAGGTCGACAAGGGACTACCTAATCTAATGGCTCACCGTTTTGTGGTGTGGTATTTCTGGTTAGGTGACGAGAGCCACAATCCCATTTGCGATTTTGACGGTCCACCAAGGGCCGAGTTTCAAGGGGAGGCATCAGCTAGGATGCTATCAATGTGGATGTTCTCGACGAGAAGGCGTCCAACCCTAAGCTCAACCCCAATATGGTCATCGAGCCTAAGCCCTAGATTATGGAGCCCATAGCTAGTTAGGTAGTAAAGGGGTTAGTAATACTTTTTGAACCGCCCTAATAGTACTAGAGATGCTAGGTATACCCCAGATCACTTTTTGGCAAAGGTCGTGGTGGCACTTTTTGACTAGTTGAATGTGGCAAAGTTTGTTAGGTTTAAGCTGGTTTGATTAGCTTATTGAAAATGGCTTGTATGTGATGTTGACTTCTGATGCATATATATATATATATGTATGAGTACATTTCCTTTTAACTATCCTTATTTGATGATTGGTTGGAGATTTGTTTACACATCTACTTGCGCATTTTATCGTTAATTACGAATTGGGTCGATGATGCTTCCTAGGACGTTGCAATTGAATGACCTAAGTGAAAGAGATAGCACGAGTTGTCACGAGCCTAGAGCAGGTCGAGAGGTGTGACATTAATGGTAGTAGCCTCTGCTTTGTGAACACAAGTGGAGCTAATCATTGCTAATCTTAATCAATGAACCCCTTAGTTGTTCCAAAGCCGATCCCAAGGAATTTTGATTTGCTTGAATGCACGTCATATCTTTGAATGATTGAATGGTTGAATGGATGAAATCAATACCCACTTGTAGTGGTCGAAGGCGACGCCCAAGGAGGTGGCCGAGAGTTTGAATCTGATGATCCAAGTTCTGGATGTTCCGTAGCGGTCCTTAAGCTATTCTAGCTTAGATTAATTAAGTATCATCTTAATGAGGCTAGTTTAAACATTAATAGGTAATTATCATGGGTTATAACTAATAAAACCAATTAGACTTAGACTCTCTTTCCATAAATGGCTAGGATAGTTTAGACTAGTCTCACCATCAATGAAATGATTAGAATAAGGCTCACCCTAAATAGGATTAGTCTCTAATTCCAAGCTTTCGAGGGATCATGTCTCAAGGCTCAATAACAAGGCCATGCAATATTCTTTGCCCAATTGATATTGGGTTTTTCCATTTCCAAACTTACTTTAGAAGTCCTTTCAATTTCTTGGGCATTTACTTACCGCACCATCTTTGAATAAATTGGTTGTTAATTTTCTTTTTAGAGTACGATAAGATTAGCTTAGGAATATAATGAACCATACAAGAACATTAGCATGCTCACTTAGTGGTTTTGATAACTTTAATATCATAATTGTTAATCAAGAGTGAATGACCACTTAGATAAACATTGTTCCAAGTTAGAGATATTGAAAAGGTGGTAATAGAAACATTAGCAAAAACAAGTCCTTAAACTCATAATCTCTAGTTGCATAGGAGAGAGACAATGCTCTCGCATCTCAATTGATTTCTAATAGACAACCACAAATAACTAAGGGAAACTCCAAGAAAATATTTAGGTTGTTAAGAACTTAGAGTGAAATCCAACATCACCCGAGGTATGAGTTTAGGAGAGCCCCTATTTTAAATTGATTGATCCCTTAGATTGCCATCTTTAAATGAACCATTTGGACCAGCTTTCAAGCAATACCTTAAATGACTGAATCTTGGTCATATGGGAACCATGGATTTCCAATGGCATTTGCTTGAAGGTTTGATGAGTTTGTCCAAATAAGCACACCAAAGTTTGCCTCCATCCTCAATTGTTACGTCATTACCCATTCTATGAAGCAACGTTTGCTCTTCTTCTTGCAGCTAAAAAAGCTCAAAAGGTCTTTGCACATGTTTATTATAATGCTTAGAGATTTACTATCAATCTCCTCACATTGTGAGTTATAAATCAATAGGAATCTTTGCTGCCATTTCCCACCATTTATTTTTTACTAACTATTATGTAGGATTTTCTAAGGCCATCTTAGAATATCTTGATCAATTAAATCCTTGCAAAAGTCTAGTTTTATTAAGACATGAATAGTCAAGTCTCCACTAACATTTTTATAATTAAGTGAAATAAATTGGGAATAGAAATTTTTAAAGTCATATCAAACACATTTCCATGCTTTTTTTATTTATTTATTCTGGGAATAGAAATTTTGCGCAGTTATCAAACGCGTTCTTTTGCTTAAAAGCTCGTTCAGAAATAGCAATAGAAAAAACTATTTCTCAACAGAAATTTTTCAAAAGAATATAAATGTTACTAAATGCACCCTTAATAAGCGAAGAATTGGTCAAAGAATGATTAGTTAAGGACCCTTGAACCCCATGGTTAGATCCCAACCGAAATTGTATCAACTCATCGATCACATCATCACAGTGCGAAATATTGGCATTTTACTTTGCACATATCCATGAAATGCGTAGAAGAACTGTTTTTGTTTCTAAGCTCTTTTGCGCAAATTTTGAAAATGCCACAATCACAGGCTATTTTGCACATATCCATGAATCATAAGCTGTTTTTACATTGGCATTTTGCTTGACATTATGCAAACTCTAACCTTTTAAAATCAAAATATGATACTTGTGATTGTGGCATTTAAATGATTGATTAAAAAATTATGACTTTGAAAGTAAATGATTGAAAATTTATGGTACCAACATAAGCGGCCTGGGCAAAAATAGTGACACTATAGCGTACTTTCCCGAATTTTTGCCGTGGTCATCTGCCTCTACAGTTAATGTCGACATTTTGAATTTTCTGCATTGTACCGACACTCATACTGCCAATGATGGTCTCCCCTTCATGTCTTCTAGTTCTCTCTCCACTTTCAACTTCAAATTTATTACTTGTTTTGCAATTGAAAACATTGCATCTAGCCGATCTTTACAAACTCCCTAACTCTTTTTCTTATAGCATAAATGTATTAATATGTAATTTTGTTAAAGAAATATTTAAAAGCGCATAATGTAGAGTATAGAACAATTGACAAAGTAAACATAGCTCTTGTAAATAAATCAAGCTGAGGGATTAACAGCCCTATTAATACCAAATAAAATAAAATAAAATAAAACTCTATCAACTATCATTATAAGTCATCCAGACAATTGAACCCTCTTTCTCAGTTCTGTACTGTTTTTCTTCTTCATAGATTTGTCCCTTGTGTATTTTTTTAATGTTACTTTGGACATGATTTGTGTTCCTCGAGGCCAAAACATAAACTATAGCGCAAGTCAAGCCTCACATGGCAACTCTCCGAGGTATTATCACAGCTAAGCATTGACGTATGTGCTTGCGTATGCTAATCATCGAAATTCCCAGGAGTTCAAATTTTTCACGACATAACCATAGAAAAAGGGGAATATATAACAAGTAATGGTATGATAGATCTATAGCGCGTGTAGCTCCCATAAATAGTAATTTTCGTAAACCTTGCACATGCAATAGAGTAGAACATAAAATATGTACAAGACGATCCTCAGCCAATGCACTTCCCCAGTCCCTAGAGAATCCTATGATGCATGCCTACATTCTATGTATTTCCGTTTGTTCATTTGTTTATCTTTTCTAGACTGGCGTTTTCTATAATTTTTTCACAACAAGAAAAATGGGATTTCTTTTAACGAAGGACGAGAATCCCAACTATTTGAGGAAGAGAGTGACGACGCTTGGGTCTAGTAAGTCTGCTTGATAACCCTAGTCCATTATGTCATTTTTTTCTACTCGGATAATTGATGTGTTTTTCCCAATGTTTTGTTTATCACCGGCCACGTATCTGCCGTGTAGGCATTACTTACGTCAAGATTGAGACCCTGTAAAGTCGGGTAAATTACACGGTAAAAGTTACCTCCAAACCTACCAAAGTACGCTCGTTTTGTGAAGGAATTCACACAAAAAGCGCACACCTAACCCTACATCCCTCCACTCTCTTCCCCTCCCCTAATCCACCTCAGTCGTGCCACCCCTCCATTGCCGCTCGGACCACTCAACTCTCCATGGCTGTCATTGCTGGCAAAGGAGGTGGTGGCCCGTGTGGAGTTTAGCGATGGCAACGGCGGTTGGATGGATCGTCTATACTTGTCATGAGTATATAGTGTGTTTGTGCAGGTGCAACGCAGGGGAAGGATGAGGTGCAGATTGGGAAAAGCAAGAAAAGGAAAAAAGGAATATGAGAAAAGGCAGAAAAGAGCAAGAACAAAAGGGGGGAAACGATCTTAGCCATCCAAATTGGATTGCACTAATGCGTCGGTCTCCCTCTTAGGAGTAACTTTGTTTGCTTTATTACAAGTATGACAATTACAACTAAGATATCAACGACACATAGATATGTTGCATTTGGGCTGTCACTTATAGAAGTAAAAGTGGGGATTATATCAATGTATTCCCTCGAAGGTCTAATAACCAAATTTCACGACGAAATGTTGCGCATTTCTCAATAGTAGGTGCCTCAACCTTGTGTCATCGAAAAGACGGGATGTTAAACTCTGACGCTGCTTGGGATGTCTTCGAAGTGTTTCAGTAACGTATGGGCCGACTTGATCGAAGGATTTTCAACGATGAACGAAGCCCAAGAAAGCTGGCAATTTGTGGATCTCCAAAGTTTCCTAAATCCAAGTCCCTAATCTTTAATAAGACTTCGAACATAAACTATTCGATTCCTAGTCCAGACAAGAGTTGACTTAATTAATTTGGATAAATCCGAAGTCCACTGGGAACCTAAATTCTCAAGTGGCATGAGAAGCCTTTTTAACCTATAGGTCTTCTGCGATTTAGGAGAGTTCTATAGTCCGGGGGCTCAGTTATCATGGGGAAGGATCAACACCCGCTCAATGCTCTTTTAGAATCACAATCCTTTGAGTATGCTTTTATTTCATTCACTATGAAATATCCTAAAAACACCGTTTATTTTGCTGAAATTGTAACGTTTCTAAAAAATGTTTTTCAAAAATTTATTATTCCGAAAAATAATAATTTTTTTTTCTATTTGGCTAAGACCTGAAAATAAACCAGAAAATATGTTTTATAATTTAGTAAAGAAAATCTCATTTGATTTTCCTAAATAGACCTACACTATTTGGGCACTAGTAACTTACGCATGTGTAGCCAGGGAATTTGACATGGGTCCTAAGGTCTCAAGCCTAGATCCTTGACTCCCAGACACAAGCATAGGAACTAGTCTCGGATACCCCAAAGCCAAGCCCAAGAACTTGATGCCCATGCTTGCCTCCTTGGCCCAAGTCTATAGAGGCCAAGCCCAAGTCCATCGAAACTAGGCCCTAAACCCCAATGCCCAAGGCCTAATTCCAGTGAGGCTAATTCTCATACCCTGCCACCCGAGACCCGTTCATCAAGGTCGGGCTCAAATGTTCAATGCCGGCTTGTGCCCGGGTTCATCGAGGGTGAGCCCCAAACCCTAGCGCCTATGACGGAGACTGGATCCCTAGCACTCAAGACTAGGACTAGGTCCATTGAGGCTAGGCTCGAGACTTTGGTAGTGCCTGCACCAAAGTCCATCAAGGCCGATCACCAAGGTCCATCAAGGTTACCCATTGTCTTCACCTAGGTCCATTGAGGTTAGGCTCATGACCTTAGCAACCAAGCCTAGATACATTGAGGCTGAGCCCAAGACCCCAGTCCCGATGCTTGGGTCTCAATGTCTACACTCCGCCCATCTCAGCCTATTTCCGCCTTAACCGATCACCGATTCCACCTCTCTCGGCCTCGACCACACCGAACATAAGCCAAAACTAGTGGGTCTCCAAGCCGTTGTTTGGCCCGTTTTGGTGGTTTTCCCGACCCCGAAAGGCATCCCCGCTTTGGGATTTATGGACACCCCCCGCGTCCCTGTCATTTTGATCCGAGCAAATCGTTAATCAAGTGAGTTTAATTCACTAATCATTTCTTAGTAAGTTAATTATGTTTAAGGATTGATTAGTTTAGATTAAGTATGGATTAGGTGGATAGTTAGAATAGATTAGCAATTTAATTAATTGTTATTGCATGTTAGGTGATTAGAATAGTGTAATTAGAGCCTAGACAAACTCTAGTATTTATCTAGAGTGGTTTAGAAATTTTATGTACTCGTCTTGGCTTTTAATTAGGCTTTTCCAGCCTAAGTTGCTATTTTTGGTATTTAATAATTAATTTTCGTAATTATTTATTTATTTATTTATTTTCCGAAAATTAGACCGAGATAGCCGGTGACTAGAATTTTATGCTGATTGCAGTGGTATGATCTGTTTATTTAATTGACTGTTATTTTGTGCTAATTGAGTGTGATTTTCAATTTTGGATATTTATCCCAAAATTTAATAATTTCAATAATTAATTAGAAAATCACCGGGCGTCGGTTTATAGTGTCAAAAATGTGTTTTTGGACTGTGGAGATTGGTGGGATTTTCAAAGGTGAAAATATTGCATTTTGGCTAAGGCCAACCGTGTACCCACACATGATTATTTTTATCGAGTATGATAAAATTGTAAAAGTGTTAGATGATCAAGATGGTATACTATATCAACCTACGGGCTCTGATATATCAGCTTAGAGCGAGCAATATACCGGTATACTATATCAGCCTACGGGTATCGATATGTCAGCTTAGAGCGAACAGTATACCTTAGCAGCTTCTGATGAGCATTATTAGTATACTATATCAGCATGTGGGCCTCGATATGTTAGTTTAGAACAAGCAGTATACTATTTATCAGCTTAATGCGAGCTATACTATCTATTTTCAGCTTAGAGTGAGCAGTCCATAAGGTGATCGGATTTTATAGATAGTATTGATTGAAACAATCGAAAGATGATCTCGATGATCGATGATTCGATCAACTAAGTCGATTGATCGATGATTCAATCTAATTGGTTGGAATGATTGGATGGTTATTCAAATTGTATTGACTTATAGGAAGAGACTGAAGCTAAGGTAAGTCCTCTGACTTGTGTTTGCACTTAGGTAGCCCTCATGGCGTATTTTCTTCCTAGTCAAGTCTTAGGGGGTTGAACTTACTAAGACGTCATCTCATCCTCGTTGTGGGATAATATTTCAGGTCCATAGATGGCCACTCCTCCTAAGCATTTTGGTCAACCAAAGAAGGTTACAGAGCAGGTAATCTATATTCCGATACATGGGCATCCAAAGGGTCTAGTCTATGAACTCATGAAGTCCGTGGTCTAGGTTGATGAGGCTCTACCCCAAATAAGGTACCTCATCGATACAGATCATGGTACCGTTGTAAGCGTCATGGATAGAGAAAGGGTCCCATACCAGAATCTGAGGTACTTGTGTACGTGCTAGAGGTTACTTTTGGGAAAGGCACAGCAGATCCTTCCGGAGGTTTGATGGTAGACCCGGTAGACCCGGATCTTGAAGAACCTAAGTCCCCGGTGTACTCAGCTGAAGGCTCCAATGAGGACAAGGATGTGGAGCAGAAGGAAGATTAGTAGTTGTTTGCAAACCCCCCCTGTTTTGTAGACCTGGCATATATATATCAACTTGGTTTGTGTATGACTGGTTATGATATGTATACAAGTAGGTTGTTGGTTTTTTTCAAAATTATGGCCCTACTTTCCTATTCCATCTTGTTGTTGTATGGGGATTATTTAATTGCTTCCGCTTGTGCATTAAAATGAATGGGTCGGCGATGCGTCTTGAGACGTCACTCTTTGATTGACCGCAAAGCGATAGGCACACGCTCGGAGGATCGAGGCGTGACAGTAGCAAAATGGACTTGGGTGACCTAAACCTAATCCAAGACTATGTATGTTGTTTTGTTTTTCTTAATGTTGTATCGAGTCAGTAATTACTAATGTTTTGTTATGCTACCGCGTGCTTATAATATATATGATCAGAAAAGACACATATCGCATGTGACATTTTGGGGCGTCATAAACTCGGTCCAGGAGTTGTTGCTTGGGATAAAAGGCCTAGACAAGGAGCGACTCCTAATAGGCTTCTAAGATAGTAAAGGGGGTAGGAATGAACTAAATGGTGCATCGAATAAGAAAGAGCAATTCTGAGACATATATGTAAAAACTAGAATTAACTCACGGATGTACCTTTTGACGTAATGATGATTCTTAGTTCTAGAATTATAAAGGTTAATTGTGCTCAAGTTGGAGAACTCCCAAGATGGGTAACCTTCTGGGAAGATGCTCACTTGTACATCAAAGGAAAAAGCCATGAGGCTCATTATTAGACCAGCCAAAGTGGACAATACCTTGGTGAGTTAATTCAGGGCATTGCCATATGGTATTGGAGCAAGACCCCTCCAATAATTGTATGGTTCATGGACGAACCACACAAAAGCCAGTAGGCTTGTAATAATCCGGTCCGATAAGGGCGAGAAATGGTCGTCTTGGCCAAAGGATCTAGACAAGGAGTGACTCTTCATAGACTTTTAGGATAGCGAAAGTGACAGGAATTAACCGAATTGTGGACCGAATAAGAGGACAATGATTTTGAGATATTATATATATATATGTAAAAACTTGATTTAGTGACATAACTGCAATGCTTACCTTTGGAACTCTAAAGCTAAATGTGCTAAAGTAGAAGCATTCCTTGGATAGGTGACATTTTAAGAAGTTGCCCACTTATATGTCAAAGGACAAAATCATAAGACTCGGTATGGAACCAGTCAAAGCGAACAATACCTCTTTGAGTTAATATACAGTGCCCCAAACAAGTCTTTGTCATATTGTGCTTAAAGGGTGGCCTGTCAATATCGCATATTTCAAGAAGTCTCTCCTCCACTAAGGTTGGGATTATATTGTTTTGACTACATGTGATTGCCCACCCACCAACATTGATTGGAGCGTGTACTTGGAAGGGGAAATGAAGGTGCATCACACTCAAGGGGGTATATACATCACTACATTAGACCCGAGCTCGAGGTAGTTATTCCTGACGATTTTGTTAAGCCAACACCAAAAGAAGCCTAAGTTGAATGAATCCTTGTAGAAATGGATGAAACTTCAGCTAAAATGCAACGTTCCGAGAGGACAAATGTATTTGTTGGATGCTTTAAGAATCCCCATTTGGATTAGAACTTTGAACATATTCCATTAGAACTTCTCTTTCATGCACTAGTTTGATATATAAGAAGTTCTTTTTGTTTCTTTAGACGGAATGTATAGGATTTCCCATTTATACATTTTAATAAGAGTTAATACCACGAAAAACTCAAAATTGGTACACTTGTCATAAATTTATCTTAAACTAATTTTCTTTATCACAAAAAAAAAACCCCCAAAATTGTTACATCAGTGACAAATTTATCCCAAATTAATTTTTTAGCCCCCAAAAACCCCAAAATGGTACATTTGACAAATTTACCTTCTATTAGTTTTCTTTAATTGAATTAATGCCATGAAAAATTACAAACTAATATAAATGTGACAAACAAAGAACAAAATCTTAAATCGGTACATCCGTCAACTGCTATATGTAATTCAACTAAGTAATTTGATAGTAAAATTTAATGGAAACTAATGGATTTTAAATTTGTCATAATTATATTAGTTTGGAGCTTTTTATGGTCAAATGATTAGTTTTGAGTAAATTTGTTACAGGTTCACAAATTTAGGATTTTTTTGGTATTAACCCTTTTTAAAATGATGCACAAGGATTTCTATTCAATTTATAGAGAATGTATAGGGATTTATCTTCACAAATTTTGACGTAATTAGTGAAGTTTCCCTTTCATGTCTTTTTTTGAAGTTATGAAGGAATATGTAATGGGCATTTTGATAATCACCATTTGTGAGCCCTTCAAACTTAAAATTTCTTATAAAAAATTTTATAAGAGATTATGTATAAGATGTTGGGCTTTTATAAAAGTCTTTTATCTCTATTTCATTATTAAAAAAAACAAATTGAAGGGTTGTATTCTTTCCACTTCTCTCCTGTATACTAACTTCATCTCATTTGATTTTATTTCACAAAATCAAGGTAGTTAAAAGACAGCCAAAAGAATGGAGAATGAAGATACGAACACGAGAATGACTAATATGGAGAACCTATTAGTTTGGATTATTGTAATGCTTACGGAATTATCAAACTAGATTAAGAATCCTGTGTGCCCAGGCCTAGATACATTGAAGCCACACCCAAGACCCAAGTGCCAATACTCGGATCCTTGGCTCCTGCATCCAGGTCCATTGAGACCTAGCCGAGGTGTTGGGGTCCTGAGCATGGGCTCAACCTTGAGGACCAAGCCTAAGTCTTGAGTGCACAAACCCATGTCCCCATGTCCATTGAGGTTGAGCCCATGCCTGGGACCCCAATGCGTAGGCCGAGCCTCAATGGACCTGGGCAAAGGCATCCCAAGCATGACCCCAACATTGATGGACACAGGCGTTGTGGTCCAGGCACTACCTCGATGGATTGGGGCATAGGCATCAAGTATGTGGGCATGGGCATGAAAGTCCTAGCCCCAGGCTTGAGAGATAGAGACTTAGGCACGAGCGCTAAGGCCCAGCCTTGATGGACTCAGGCACGAGTGTCGAGGACTCAAGCCCACCCTTTTATGTTATTGCGCCTAGCATTCAGGGCACACACACTATCACCAATGTCTTCGGCCCCGCCTTGTCGGACCCTGGCATGGCAACTGGGATCTCATGCAGGGCCTAGATGGACCCAAGTCAAGCACTGAGGTCCTGAGTACAAGCACAAAAGTCCCAGGCTCAACCTTGATGGACTCAGGCTTAAATGCTGAGAACCCGGTTCTAGGTTATGGGGTCCTTGGCACAGGCACTGGGACGTAGTAATATACATTTAAAATCTTATGTTTTAAAGAATACTTCAATATCTTACCCATATGATTAATCGACAAATGCATGTTCTTAGGTCTTCACGACCAAGAAATGAAATGTTGCAGTCTAGAATACATGATTATACTACCCATTTAAATATTCGAAAAAGCATGTTCTTAGAAAATGAAATCTCAAGATCTAAAATACGCCGTTATGCTGTCCATTTAGAAAATTAAAAACACATGTTTCTAGGTCGTCGTAATGTCAAAATGAAATCTTTAGTCTTAAAATACGTTGTCATGCTATCGAAGTTCTACTAGATATTATGCATAATTTAATCGTTTTGAATTGTAAATCTGAAATTAGGCCGTTTTGATTCTAGTTGTTGTGAACTTCGTGCTATATAAGCTGAATGAACTACGCAATTTGGAGGGAATACAAAGCCGTGAATATATTGTGGTGCTGCATTACAGGACACCCCTTTATCTATAAGCGAACCTGCAAGACATGTGCCGCAGGGATTAAACTCGGGTGTACGATAGGGCTGCGGCAATGCGGCAATACGGCTAAGGGTCGAAATCCAATAGCTAATAGCCATGATTCAAACCCATAAGCAAAGGCCCCGCGCATGCTGTTACTAATTTGATGATTCGGCATTGAATTTTGAATTTATTTTGACTTGGTTGAAAGGAAAAGATATGTCTACAAAAACTTTACTGTTTCCAAGTGAGGCCGCAAGCTTAATGAATATGACTCCCCACACAGCACAACTTATTATGTCATGCTGTGTAGGTAATGCCATGCCATGCCATGCCATATCATGTCATTTCATAATATGAATATTGTCACATCGTGTCATTTTGTAAATTTATCATATCATGTTACATGCAATTATTGTCATAACATTTTACTGTCGTATAATTTTGTCATATCATGCTACATGTAAATATTTTCTATAATGTTTTGCAACTAGTTTGTCATGTCATATTGCATGTGATTATTGCAATGCCATGTCATTTTTTGATCATGTTTTACAATTAATTAGTTATGTCATGCCGCATGTGAATATTCCCGTGTCATGTTGTTTTTTAATATTTTTTCATTTCATGGTGCACATGATTATTACCATATCAAACCAATTTGGCTATCACGTTTTGTACTTGATTTCTCATGTCATGTCATTACAGTGTCATGTTTTGCATCTAATTCATCATGTCATACTACATCATGTATATTTTGTCATTTCATTGTATATGCTATCTCATATTGTTTAATTATATTATGTAATTGAGACTAATATATCATTTATCATCTCATCATCTAATTACAAATAATTTATCTATTTTTTGTTAATTAATTATATTACAATTAGTATTTAATTATATTAATGAGCTATATGAATAGTATTATATTTACTGTTTAACTACCAAAGATAAATCATAATGAGTATAGCAACATATTATTTTATAGTTACACAATACTTACATAACAATATACTGATATAGTTATGACAAATAGTTATGGATATAATAAAGATAAATAATTTTTGGATAGTTTCTGATTTTACAAAATTTTAATAACTACTAAAAAGGCAAGGTCAATTTTGAAATATAAAAATTGAAACTATGCCTAACTACATGAAAAAGAAAACAGAGAAAGAAAGAAAGAATAGTTATTGCCGATCTTGAACTATTAGTTATTGTTGATGTATTTCTTAATTATATAAAGGAAGGAGTGACTGTTGCATGAGAAATAGGCTGAGAATAGAATAGCTACTCTTGAGAACCGAATACGCAGTTAAGAAACTTGAATAACTAAGAAATTGAGCCAATCATTTGACATTCTCCTGACATTTATTTCCCAACAAGTAGACAATCCAATAAGTTTGGAAAAGTACACTAAACATATATTTGTTTCATCAAGAACTCAATGATTAAAAAAAAAAAAGGATTTTTCATGAAAATTATTATCAAGGAAAATAGTTAATACCCTTCAATTGGGTGGTTTAAGGAAAGTGATTTATTTTTTGCTAAAAGCATAAATCATTTTCTCCCTATCCAATATTATTTTTTCAAATTATGAAAAAAATTTTCGTAAATCAATTAATTTTCCATCATGCAAATATCAAAAGTCAAAAAATAATTTTTTGAAAACAATTTTTCTTTAAACAAACGAATCCTAAGAATCCAAAAACCTCTTTAGAAAGCATGATGAGTCCGGAAACCTTTTATCAACTATTGAAGTACAAAAAGTTCTTGAAACTATTTAAATAAGTACAAATTCTCGTGAAATCTCTCATTAAGATTCACGTGTGGCTTAATTGATTAATGAAAAAGTTGTGGGACTCATCTCTATTCTGTATAACGAGTTCAAGAATTTCTGGTAGACACTAGTCTTTCCTTCATAGGTCACATTCTATCCTCTTTGCTCATCTAAGAGAGTAAATGGGAACACAATGTGCACCTATTCAAATGATCAACAGTCCTATGGACCTTGTTTACATAATTTGTGAACTACTCAATATTTTCTCCCAAGAAACATGTTCATAATTCCACAAGAGAAATCAATCTCTCGTGTGCAATTGTGTGAAATCTCAAATGGTTCCAACACAATTTTTCTTCCATACTACTTGGGTTCAACACATCAATTAGAACTCTTTCAAGTCTCAACCGCCCCCATCATCATCATCGCTACCACCAGTCCAAGCGAAGAATTAACCAACCCTTCATCATGTCAGTGGGTTCAAGTGCAATTGCCACCATCAAGGAGCAGAAGAAAAAGAAGAAGAAGCAGTCGCACGTGAAGGAACTGATTGCAGTAGCACTTTCCACTACGAAAGTACACAATTGCCAATTAGCCAAAACACAGAGAGAGAGAGAGAGAGAGAGTACAACGCAGGGCAACCGAGTTGGGCAATCGACGGTCCACCTGTCCGCCATTTTCTTTGACCCCCCCAAAACAACAGCGCATCCAACCTTTTTTCCCCTTCAAACAGACATGACCCCTGATAGATCAAAATCCACTTCTCTTTAGTTCAGAGAGAGAGAGAGAGAGATTTGGGCACTTTTTTTTTTTTTTTTTTTTTTTGGGGGGGGGGGGGGCCTGAGAAGGGTAGTGGGTCTGCGAGACACGTTTCCAAAAGAGGCTTGCCAGACTTCTGAAAAATCCCGACTCGGCGTTTTTTTAACTTAATGGGACCCCAGCAAGTCCCACATAATAAGCTTTGGGGTTCTGTATTAGTAGCGAGTCATTAACTACATGGATACGATCTTCAGAAGCTTGTAGAAAGACAATCTCTCAGTATTTTGGCAGTTTTGCATGACTTATGCTGTTCTGTAACACCTCAATAGACGCTGGTGAGGGCAAAATGTTGGTATTCAGACAATTATTTATCAGGGGTAGCATTTGTTTCTCCCAAAAAGAGAAAGGGAGGATAAATTTTTAGGGTTGGCATATTTGGTTAGGGCAGTAGGAGATTCCAACATGAAGACTAGATATCAATAATTTAATTCCCGCCAATTACATTAAACTGCTATGGGTCAGGCCATATGCACAAACCAAAGTCGTGAACTTAACCTACTCATTGTATTTACAAATTGTTTCATAAACTCTCCAGATAGCCGAATCCCTTGTGCTCATACTTCTAGACTGTAAAAAGGTAAAAGAAAGACAACGAACTTTTAATATGATAAAATGGCACGTAATCTTCTACTTTCTGTTCTTTTTTTGGTTGAAAATTGTTGTAATTGACAATTTCCTTTTCTTTTTCTTTTTTTCTGTCTCTCGAATATGCATTGTGTCCTCTCACACACCGAGTTTCATAAGATAAAAATGTTGACCACGAAAAAAGCAACTCTATGATCTAAAAATGCCGCATATTGTGCTCTGTTGCTTTAGGTGGTCTTGATCCAAGTGGCTTTATACAATAAACTGCTATCACCCGAATTTAAAGGTGCAGTTATTTAAAAAAAAAATTAACAACTTAAAAATATATATTTTTTGAAATGATTGTTGTATCACTTACAAACAATGGAGTATTTTTTTTCTTCATTCATGGATATATGTAGGTATAAATTATTATTCATAAAGAAAATCTTCTTTCTATTAACTAATCTTTTCAAGAGATACAAACAATAATTACTTGAGAAACGTTCTTCAAATTTTTAACATACCACAAAACAAAACAAAATATGGAAAATCTGATCCTCGCTATACAGTCACTTGATTGTTTTTTCCAATGTAAAAGGAAATGGCATGCTTGCTCTACACATTCTGTGGGCAAGAGTCTACTTCCTCCATGTGCAGAGAGTTTTCAGGGGTTTCCAGGGCACGGACCCATTCATTCAAATCAATCACTTTGTCCGAGGGCAAAAAGACTTTCGTATTCCATTTGTCAATTACCAAGGGAAAAAAGACAGAGAAGGTCTGGATGATTGGAGCCCATTGTACTATTTGGGCTATTAACCAGCTTTTGTGAGATAGTACTTATTGGGCTTTTAACCAGCTTTTGTGAGATAGGACCACAGAGTTTTGTAGGATGGTCCATATTTGAAACAGGCTAGTTCACTTTCCAAAGTGTTACGCGGGAAGGACGCCCTGCATTATTGCCGTCACACAACAAATTACAAATAAATACTGGCATCGTTAAAAGAATTGATATATATAAATAGAGGTGGCAAATGGATGGGCTGTTTGGAGTTTCAATTTGGTGTAACTTCAACTTTAGATCATATTCAAATTTGGGCCATTTCAACTTACAATTTCAGATGTGAGCCAAGCGGGTATCAGATTGCCCTAATATAGATTGAGCTTGGGCCGTCTGCTTTTTGAATATGGCTCATGTACAACTCATGCCATTACTAGTCTTGGGTTTCGGATACATGTCTATTTTGATTTTGGTTTCAGTGGAGGCCACAAACTAAGGGGTCAGATTGGTTTCGATTCGTTTACATTTAATATTGAGTCATATTCGCACATGAGTAAATTCATTTTAGATTTCGAGTTTGCATGGAGTCTGGACACATCGAATCACGTTCATTTACAATTGAGATTTCTCTACTTCAAGTCGGATCAGGTTCATATGGTTGAATTGGTTTTTGTTCTTCAACTTTGGTTTATGTCTAATACTAGTCGAATCATATCCGGATTGATGACTCTTCTTAGCAAACTCAGGGTGATTTGCTCAAGTTTTGCCACCTATTACATTGTAAAAATTCAACAAGCTAAGACCATCTATGGATTTAGAACACAAGTTTGAATCGAGATCACCTACCCGATTTAGCCACACTAAATATTATCTGCAATTTGGTCATCCTATGATTTCATTGTAACTTCATACTTCAAAAACTAAGTTACCCAATTAGCCCTTATCTTGGGAAAATTACTCAATTAGTCTTAAACCCATTGTACGAACGTTACTTTAATCATAAACTTTTCAATTTAATCAATTTAGTCCAAAATCTTTTCACTAAAATTCCAACGCAAAAAATTACTGACATGGTAGTTCAGTTCTCGTCAGTTACTCTACGTGTGGCACACCGTCATGTCAATCATTTCTAATGAAAATTGGCCAAAAAGATTATTACATTGTTCGAATGTTAATTTAGTCGAAATCTCACCAATATTGTATAGTGTCGGCCGCCCTTGAGATATGCGTTGACTTACCGCCATGCCCAAGACGGACACCAAGCGTTGAGATTTCTTCCAAGACAAATGGCTTCAGACCCTTGATACCATAGAACTAATGAAAACAGAGATAATCATTCAATCATACATGTATCATGCATCAAGACAAACCTTGGTATAACCATAACTCACAACAAGAAAGACTATCTAAAGGGAACAAAAGGCAACAGAAATTTGATTTTGTCATCGTAGGTATGGCAAAGCCGAAAGAAAAAATTATTCCCTTAAGTTGAGCTATGGCAACAAATGTTAGTTTTGTTACCTTAGAGGAAGTGAGCTGTTACAAGGGAATAAAAAAAAGATTCATATCATGAAAAATCCCAAACTTGTACCCTATGACAAATCTATTCCAAAGTAATTTTTGACCAAAAAAAAAAAATCAAACTAGTACATATGTGATAAATTTACTATAAATTAATTTTTTGATATTAAAAATCCCAAATTGATACCTTGGTGACAATTATACCTATATTAGTTTACATTAAATTGGATTAATATCAAGAAAAATCACAAAACTAGTATACATTTGACAAACCGAGGGTAAAATCTCAAATTTGTATACCCGTCAACTATCACGTGTCATCTAACTCAACAATTTAATAGTAAAATTTAATAGAAATTAACGGAGGATAAATTTGTTGTAGATATACCAATTTAGGTTTTTTACAGTCAAAAAATTAATTTTGATTAAATTTGTCGCAAGTATACCAATTTAAAATTTTTATAGTCAAAAAATTAATTTTGGATAAATATGCACAAGTGTATCAATTTGATATTTTTCGTGGTATTAAATCAAAAAAAAAAAATAGTGCTTTCACAACACTCAAGTGTGTAGTCTAAGGTGACAAAACGTCAAATTTTTCACATTACATCCAACTAAAAGTGACAAATTATAAGTTGGTCAAGAAAAGGCTTACTAATTGTTAGATATAAAGCAACAAATAACCTAACTTGTTGCCTTTGATTGAAATCTAAGGCAACAAAATTATTTAGCATCTAATGTGACAAAAATGTTTGCGTCACTTAAGGCAACTAGAGCGAACTGTGTCGCCAATGATTGAGGCAAAAGTGCTACACGGTGCAATTTATATGAAATTTTATCACTTTAGACTGTGTTTGGCAATTAGGATAAAATTCGGGATAGAATATGATTTATCATATCCTACATTTTGTGCTCACTTAGAACAGGATAAAGTCGGATATAAGGGGGATATAAGCTGTGGCACCCCCCGACACGGCCCCCGATCCGTTAAGGTCGCCACAGTCCGCTTACCTTTCACTTGCCCTATTAATATGTCACTCTTATACCATTGAATTGTAGTGGGTCCATACAACCTGGGGGTTTGTACCATCTCAATCGATCCCAACACAGTTCATATAACGGAAGCATACTCGACATCTCCCTAACCCGTACTCAAACCACATAATACAATGCAATACACACCAACTATAACTTTTCATATTTATATACTTTAGGGCCGAATCACTTTTATTTACATAATTAAGATGAACTTCACAAGTCGATACAACAAAAGGCTAAGGCTTTAACTAAGCTCGGCTATACTCAAAAGTACTTGACTCTACATCAGACATGTATATCATCCCATCATCTAGTGTCGGCCATCCCAAAAAGTGTCAACCTCCACCAATCACACGCTCCTATCACACCCAGCCCGGTGCATCGGCCGGTGGCGGCGGCAGCATCCCTATCATCACCCCGTCACGTCAAATGTGTATAGAAAGGAATTCCTGAACTACAGGGCCATCAGGTAGGCCCACATCATACATGACCAAAACATGGACGCGGATAAACACCAGACTATGAACACCAACGCAGGGGTGCTCCAAGCACTCGACCTCAACATCATACGGTAATCCATAAAATGTACCATGCATAACAAGTGCTAGAGGCATCGCTCAATCTGAAATGTTAGTCCCCAAAGGAGTGAGTACAACCACTCAGCAGTAAAGATCTATCAATCTACACAATGCAACAAGTAAGACAACCACAATTCATGTGAAATGCACATATCATCCATGCTATCATACATATGTCTCCATGAGATCTATACATAACCTTAATAATCACATTTTTCATGCCAAGCAAACCCAATTCAAGTTCATGGACAGTTGTATCTCATGCCATATGCACACACCCACTCACATGATTCATTTCCCAATTTTAATACTCAAAAGGATCTCATTTTCTTCCAAGGACCAGTGTTTGCATCCCTCATATATCGCTCGCACCCAACCTGGCATCATGAGGAACCTCCGGCACACACCTCCGGGCATTTGGCACACACACTCCAAGCATCTCGTACCCCAACTGGCGTCACAAGGCTTCCGGCACACACACTCCGGGCATTCGGCACACACATCCGAGCATCTCGAAACTCCCAAGGACATCCGGCACACACACTCCGGGCATCCGGCACACACATATTTCGGGCATCCCAACACTCCTGGGGCATCATCGGCTCACACCTCCGACGGTATCATCATCATCACAATGCATATTCACATGCATATCTCAATTTCAAATCCGCATTTGATGCAACAATATCCGAGGTCTAAACTAGCCTTTTTTGATGTCACGTAATATGCCAAATATCACCATATATGCAGTACACATAACACCCACAATATCACATTTCATAAAGCAGTTCATTGGTTTTTGAAAATAGAACCAATTTTCGGGTAAAACAGAATGCACCTCTTTAGTAAAAATTCTTGGAAAATTAATAAAAAATCTCAATAAATCCTAAAAATTTACCATGATGTAAAAAATATCCAGAGTAAGATATTTCGTGAAGAACACCATGTCAAGAAAGTTTCACATCAATCACATAGATCCATACATCACAGCAAAAGAAATTCCAGCACCACACTTGCACAGTTTCGGAAATAATTTCGATTAAGCCTTTAAATGAACTTCAAAAGTTCTTATATTTTAATATATTATAGCTGAGACCTAAAGGAATAATTCCCATGAAGAAATCGAAATCCAATTCTCTCTGGAATAAAAGATATGATTATTTCAATTCACCCTAATCCTCGGCTCAATCTTCAGATTTAACCCTTTCAAAGAAAAATCATTTCCCGAATCAATACTTGTTTGTTTTCTCTCAAATTTCAGTATGTTATTCCTTAAGGTGTCATCTACAATTCTTAGCAAGGACACGAGATCAAATTCAAACTGGATAATTTCATAAAATTCACAGAATCGCAAGGGATTAACATAACAGTTTCCAGATCTAGTATTTTTGAAGAAAAATAGTTTCACCAACGAATACTTGACCGTTTCCCTTAAAATTTTGATATGTTAATCTTCAAGAAGTCCTCTACAACTTTCATCAAGAACTCAAAGTAAGATTCCAACTAGAAAATGGCATGCAGCTCCCGAAATCATCAAAGGTCGGACTGTTTTTCCAGAAAACGGAATACTAGACTAAGGATCTACTCCCATAACTTCGAAAATTCTCACCTCTACCACCTCCGAAATTCACCATGCATCACACACAATCACAACAAGCAAAGTGTAGATCAATGGACTCTACTTGCCTCTAATCCAAGCAGAATCACAGCAAGCAAATGGCGGGGCAAAGCAGGCTCGACAACAGCAGCTAGGCGGGTGCACGGTGGCAACCGGTCTTCTCCTTCCCTTTCTTTCTTGCACGCCCGCTTTCTCTCTTCCTCTCTTCCTCGCGCGCGACACACCCCCTCCCCTCGCTCACTCCGCCCCTCCTCCTTTCTTCCCCTTCATCATTAGCAATCATTTGATCTTGCATGGCATTAGACACTTGGCTAATCTCTCTTGCCACTTGGCATTTTCCATGTAGGTTGATGGGCCATCCTTTGGGCCAACTCCTCC
Source organism: Eucalyptus microcorys (assembly GCA_014182515.1). Classification (NCBI taxonomy): domain Eukaryota; kingdom Viridiplantae; phylum Streptophyta; class Magnoliopsida; order Myrtales; family Myrtaceae; genus Eucalyptus; species Eucalyptus microcorys. The sequence continues at coordinate 15,720,994 of CM024570.1, read as the reverse complement.
ATCCAGTTCTTCCTTGGTCGACAGCCCATTAGGCTTCTTGGGCCGGTCGAATGGTGGGGCTGTTTTGGCCTAAAAAAAATCAACCCACTCTCCTCTAATTTTTCCCATTTAATCATCACCTAATTACCAATCATATGGCCATAATATTAAGTAACATAATTCAATAAAATCCAACTTATAAGGTTCATGGCCAAGAACAAAATTCCCTTTTCAATTTATCCATAAAATGCTCGGCCTTAATCTTATTGCAAATCATGGATCTAATGGCTACAATATAATTTGATGGTGCTTCCATCACCTATCCACGGTTCATAGCACATCTAGGGATTGTCATGAAATTCTAGGATGTCACATAGGTAGGATAAAATTATCCCATGAAGGAGGTGGGATAAAAGTGGATAGGATTTTTAACGTCAATAATAGGAAAGTTATTTTTCTCGAATAAAAACTTATTAAATTAAGAAAATTGAAATTATATTTCAATATAAATAATATTTGAATTCTAATTTAAGAAATTAAAAATAAAAATATATTTTTAATTAATCTTATTTTAATTTATATATTCAACTTTAATTCTATCTTATAATAAACATTCAATCTATAAATAAAATATTTATATTTATTATATATTTAGGTATATTAGTACAATTTACTATTTGATAAAATTTTATTAAAGAATGATGAAAGGGGAAAAAGAAATAATAAAGAAAATAATATAAAAAAGAGGAAAAATAAAATAAAATAAAATAAAATTAAAAAAATAGTGTTATGATAGATTTTCACCATCTCCGTTTATAAATATTTAGGTTCATTTATAATGATATGCCGTTTATATCAAAAAAATATATACATGATATGATGTGAATATATCCGACTTTAATATTGCGATTTACCAAACAATTGATAGATATAAAAAAATCTCAAGATTTCATATCCTATTCTATCTAGTTCTATCCCGATTAGAAATTTGGACGATCAAACAAGATGACAGATCTCGTTTCCATCACCTAGGCAACAAAAATAAGTTCCGTGCCATTGACAAACATATTTTGTCGCTCAAATATGGTCACGGCCGTAACCTGGCGATCCTAGATGTGTCGTCGCTTTGCCCCACCGTCTCGAGGTGGCCTTCCCAATGTAGCCTGGGTGGAACGAAGAAGGCGATAATCAGAAACGTTTGCCCACTGCCCATGTAATTCACCCCATCCCCCAATTATCAAAATAAAACAAAAGACAATACAAATACCATTACATTTGCCTTTCTGCTCTTTGATTGAGATTGAGTTCATAATCTTCAATTACTTAAGTCTTTCTATCACGCATTTAGTCGATCAGTCAAAATGCATTAAAGACCCATTTCTTAACCCATATTTGATAAACAAAATCATTATATGAGTTAGTCATGTTTAGTAAATAAGTTATAAATGGTAAAACCCAAAAAATATATAGGTGTTAATTGGGTTCACCCAAATCCAAACCATATTTGTGACTCTCCTTCACCCTCTATTAGAAAACAATGAACTCCCCGAGCCATTCCAAATTCAACGAAGTCTTGGTGGGCCCGAAAAGTCGACTTCACTTGCATCAAAAATGCCAAAACGGCTTATTTTTTCCCATATTATTTATTTTTATTAATATTGTAAGTTTTATTTGTTAGTCATTGAAGTATATCTTTCATTGGTTGCATTTTGCATTGTTATTTTACATAATCTTGTAATCTTAATTCTTGTCACTGCACTCCATGGTCAGCATCAATCATCTTCTTCAATATCTTACATTCCATTGCATTAAGATTTCAATTCATTCACGTTATTTGTTGCTGTGATTTTATAAATTCACTACTAAATACTAACTTTTTCTTATATTTTATTATGAATCAATACAAAAGCTAAAATTCTATCCCATGTTAAAAACCAATTCTTTAGCACCTTATAGTCGAAATATCAATTTTATCCAAATAAGATATATAAATGAAGAGTTATAGTATGTTAACAAAATGGTTCAGGATTTTCATAGGTTGGATTAAATATGAAATTATTTTAGTAAATGAGCCAAGTCAGGTATAGTTCAAATTGGATATGTGTCACTAAATTTATGACACATATAAATGAGTTAAAATGGGTTTAATAGGTCTCTGGGTTAAACCGTTTTTTACCCAACCCAAGCCCAAAACAACATGCCTATTTGACAGTCCTAATATCTAGGGAGAAAAGGTTAAAATTTTCTGTGAAAATTAAAAATTTACACATTGAAAATTTACATGCAATTTAAGATTTTAACTTTTAGAAGCAACCTTTTCATGTGCATTTAAAAATTGATCTCCAAATTACTGTTTGGTGAACCATTTGAATAAAAATCATCCTTGCAAGAAACTAAAACCATTTTGCTAAATTTAAGCACACGTTTTCCACTAGCTATGAAAAGATTTTTCGTCTACTCATTTTGATAAGCCACCCAAACATCAGAAAAATGAGGAAAATATATTCTGACAAAATATTTTGCACAAACAAATTGAGCGATATTTCTAAAATTTCCACCAACTAACACAGAAATTGTGAATGGACATTTTATGCTAAAAAATGAGCATTATAGTAGTGGGATAACAATATAACCATTTCGTCTATTTATATTGTCTATATGCATTGTTGATTATGATTTTTCAAATTTATTTTAAATTCTGTTAATTATATGTTGGGTTTAATATTTAAACTATATACAAGCAATGAACAAAATCCTAATGATTTTAATTTGTGCATTTTGTTGTAGTCGAGTGTCTTCATCCACTGTTTTAAGCACTTGTAATGATTCGATTTTTTTACCTTGAACTCATGTCGTCAAACGTATTATATTTATGGCTAATACTATAAAAAGAAATCTCAAATTATTATTATACATATGCCACATTTATCCCTAAATAATTTTTATATCACATAAAATCTCAAATTGATATACCTCCACCACATTTGCCCCAAGTTAATTTTCGTGTCACAAAAAATTAGGGATCATAGCATATCTTCGAAATTTAAGGGAGCCCGGAGCGTAGAATTAGTATATTTCTCAATATAAGAAATTGGTGATCTGGGATTTTTTATGATATAAAAATTAGTTTGGGATAAATGTGACACTAGTATACCAATCGAGAATTTTTCATAACATGAAAATTACTTTGAGGTATATATAGCAAGAATGTATTAGTTTAGGGTTTTTGGTGGTATTAAGCCTTATATTATTTGATTTAATGTGCATAAATAATTTTTCAAGCTTATTATTCATTTCAAATGTAGTGTACTAGTTTGGAGTTTTTCATAGTATTAATTCTCCAAATTATGAAGGACCTGTTTGTTTGTGCTATGAAAAGTACAAATCCACATTGTTATTGAAATTTTGAAAAAAAAAATGTAAAATCCATGTGTCAATATTAATACATTATGAGATTTTAAGTTTATTGGGCTATGAGAATAGTCAAAGTGTATTTTCCGCAAAGGTTAAATTAAGCAAAAAATTGAAAGTAAAAGTCTATTAAGAAACAGTCAAAATCACTAATAAATGTAACACATTAATGCACCAAAAAGTGTTGTTGTTCCTTGAGAGAACCTAATTTTTTTTTTCCCAATTACTTTATTAGTGCGTTACATATCAAATTGATTATGGAACTTCCAAAGACAATTTAAATGAACAACTTATAGGGTGAGCCCTCAGCATATGCAAAAGAAGCTCTTGCATATGAATGGGATTAGACGCTTCTATGGGATCTATCATAAATGTTTATGAATCCCACTAACAAAACATACAACAAAACAGCAGCTGAAAAACATCAGCAGGTTCCTTTTTAAGCATGCCAAAACCCCAGTGAACAAAGATATGCATGAATTCTTGTGGGGAAAATCTTTAAAAACACTGACTTTTGCAATATTCAGCAGATTGCATGACGAACGAGGCAGCAGACTGAACCTCCCTTTGAGTAAACCCGAGGGTTCTCCTTGTGGCACATCATTACAATACCAAAAAATAAGAGTGTCGACGGTTCGGCTCGGGGAATGCATGACTTCTTTTGACCCGGACCAAAACCCGAACAAAAAAACTGAGGCTGGTTCGGGTCGTCCAAGTCTAGTACAGAATGCAACCCCAAGTAGAAACTCTAAATTGCAACAAGAGAGGTATTGACCCATGTTGGTGATATGGGTTTTTAGGTTGGGCCTGTCTTGTTGTGGCCCATGTTCCAGTGTAAAACAAGAGAGGTATTGACACATGTTGGTGATTTTTTTTTTTTTTCTGTTTTTCTTTGTTAGTAAACTAACCAATTCTACTTCATATACTATATACTTAGAAGTAGGGGCGTGCAAAATGGACCGCCCGAACTAGAGACCGCCTAGACTGGACCGAACCGACTAGTTTGGTCCGATTCCCGAGAGTGTCGATCCGATTCCAATTCCTAAAAATGGAATCGGGGTCCAAGCGGTCCGGTTCCCAAGTTCAAGGGAGAATCGGATTGGACCAACTAAATATACATTTTTATGTTATTATTTCTTCAAAAAAAGATTAGTAAAATGTAAAGTAAACACTATCTCGGTCTAATTCCAAGTAATGGGAAAAAAAGTAATAGAAAAAAAGTAGTGGAAAAAAATAATTAATCGATTCCATTTGACCGGACCAGACTCATACTTCGGCCCGGTCCCCCAATCCTAAGACCAATCGGTCCGGTCCCCAATTCCAATTTTTTTGGAATCGAGAACCAATCACCCCTACTTAGAATGTCATTTTCAACACAATTTCTGTCACTTGCACAATTGATGAACTTACAAAAGGGTACTCATTCTTTTGAAGTAAAGTGAATTATACACGCATAAAATGCATGCCAAAATATATTTGGTGAAAGTACTTTAATTTATCAACTTAAAACTTATCATTCTTTAATTATTAAACAAGTGAGTTATAATCTATAAAGTAAAATATGACTATACCATATCATTTTCGGACAATTGAATATAGCTCTTTTGATTTCATTTTAACTAGCACGAAATTGTAACAAAACTCGACTTTCATTGTATACCAAAAACATGACCTCTCTTCAAGTGTGGAACTCAACTCAATCTCTGTCACGAAAGAGTTCTGTAGCCACATGTGGAGCCCCTCCAATGCCGAGCTTGAGTCAAAGGCCATGAAGCTCTAGGACCGTCGATATCTGGACCATCATAGACAGCCAACCTCGAGCTCGTAAAGGGAGGCGGTGCAGATGACGGGCTTGTTGTATCGACGGGGGCTTCTGAAATCACTGAGGCGACCGTGGCTTCAGTTAAGATTACCTTACAATACACAATCTTAGTTAGCCGCTGTTGGCGAAGAAGTATCAAAGATGGCCAGCATAAGAAAATAAAAGAGAGAGTGAGAAAGGTCCATTGACCGGACCAAGCGCAAAGTTGTTGCAAGGTACTAAGGTCGCTTCATGAGGTCTTTGGCAACAACTTTTGTTTCAATGAAACAACCTCTAATTGCTAGGTAGTCGATTGAGTGCCTCGAAATTGACAACAAACTTGTAATTTGACATATCTATAGTCGATTAGCAACCATGAAATCGACAATTAATCCGTTGAATCGACAACTAACTTGTAGAATCGACATCTTGAACCTTGGATCCTGTGAATTACACTATATTTAAAGTTGGTCTATGCTTGCAATACTAAGGATTGTTCTGGATCAATCGATGAAGTCTAGGTTGAGTTTGAGAGTTGATCGATAGAACTCAATGTCCCCGCATCATTTTTCCTGCAAAATGTCGATTCTCCTATAATGACCTTAGTCTCTACCATATGTTGTGACTACTATGAATATCACTTCTTCGAGGCATGACAAACCAAATATTCTTCTATTGAATCGCCTCATCCAAGTATACATATTTGATATATTGCACAAGTTTGAGCACTAAAACTCACTCAATAAAGTTGCAAGTATCAAGGGTAAGGAATGAAGATTGAGATCATTAGTATTACAGAAGAATGGAGATTGAGGTGGAATGTCTTGCAAAAGAAAGTTCTTAATTCATCTTTACATGGCCGGTATGTGAAGTGGTGTTATCAACCAATCATAGTGCTACATGTGGTATTCATTAATTTGCATGGTGTTTGAATTTTGAAAATTCTCTCCCATGATTAGCTTGCTTCTCCACCCATCAATGTCATGTGGTGCATTAAACTCACATCGTGCTTTCTTCTGACAAGATGACAATGGGTATGAATATATGTACGGAATCGTAGCATCTCCCACTTATATCAACCTTGAAGGCCACTCCAGCGCGTGAGCACAACTGTTCGCCCGCATCCACGCGATCAATCCACCCAGAAGACGCGGATATCTGCGTTCCCATGCCTTTGATTTGATTTTGCTAGGCCCAAAACAATAATAAACCCAATAAAAAGTAGCCTCAAACTTGAAAAGCAATGGACCTCAGGGCCCAAGAAAAAAAAGCTCAAATGGGTAAAAAGCCCATCTTAGAAAGGCTACTATTTCGTTCCACATTAATCTCAATTCCTCGAGCCGATCTCTAAGTTCTAAGGAGCTTTTTGATCTCTTGGGCACAAAGGCCATCCTTCAAGGAGGAGGAGGGAAAGAGAAAACCACTGTCGTTATCTATCTTCGTCGCACGGGTGGTTGAACTAATCCCACTGCCACTTCCTATTTATCCTTCTCTTTTCATCTCTTACCATCCATCACTACCACACGCGACCTCTCATGGCCATCCACAAAGTAAACGCCCTGGACTACTAAAATGGAATCCCACCCTTTCGCCTTGACACGTCATTTCACAAAAATTTCAAACCAACAATCTACAACAACTCATGTAACTAGAACTAATTTTCAATCCGTTATTATCTGTAGTAGATCTGTTTACAACCATCTATCACATATATTGATATGTAAACAATTTCTTACGAGACATCAAATGAAAAGTCAATCCATGGTAGATCTAGATCATGAGTGTTAATTTAGATTTTTATGAGGCAAAATATAGTTGAGGGTAATTATCTCCCTATATTTTAAATTTAGTATTTTCTTTTACAACAAAAAATAATTTTAAAAAAAAATGCGGCGAAGCTACCAATGTCAAATCTTCACATCGACTCTTAAACAAAGAGCAACGTACGAAACTAGATTTTTTTTCTGTTTTCCAGGGGGGAGCTATAACCAATTCGTCGGCAGTCTACTGCGACTGCGAAATCTTAAATGGGGGGACTTCCACGATGGTCCCTGAAGTGAAATTCGTACCCTGGCACTGAATTTATTCGGAGTCTGTCTACTGACTTTCTTTCATTGCCGGTGGTGGATTTTTCTTTTTTTCTTTTTCTTTCTTTTCTACTATTTTTCCCACCATATTATTGGCTTGAGAAAGTGCCGACAAATCTCGCATCAGAAAAATCTCTCTCCCTTTTATTTGTTTCTTTTTGTTTTCTTTAGATTCCTCTTGAATTAAGAAATTAGATCTTCACATCTGAATTAATTATGTCGTGGCCCGCACATTTTCCACACACAACGTGTAAAAGATCCCTGTGCAATCACATGCAAAAAGAGAGCGGGTTTGTTCCTTGATGTAAAAAGCACCAATCTTAGACATGACAACATTCATTTGTTAAACTCGATGATGAGTCAAATCCTTGTCCCAAAATTGATCGATCTTTTTCAAAAGGGCGACACTGTGGGATTGAAAAAGGGAAAAAATGGATTAAAATGACACTAAACTTACGCAAAGTACTGTCGGCCACACACCGAAGCACAAGATCCGAGACCGAGTCTGATTTTTCCGTACAATTCTTCAAGAGATAATATTGTTGATATAAACTCGATAGGATTGTTGAGACTTTCGAATAGATTCCTCAATTTAGATTAAATAAAGTGCATTCCGAACGAGCTATCAGGGCTATTACAAGTGAGGTTGCTCCAATCGAATCTAAACTTATGGCATGTTAATGCCTGTCCAGTAAGCACAACCAACATCTCGACTCATCCATTCGACTTCTCCCCCTTGAAAATGTTTTATTGCACGACAATGTTAGCATTGAATTCTAAATGTAACTTCATGAAAAGAAGAAGCAAACCCTCTACTAACATAAGGATTGAGTCTGATTTCTTTACAATTCTTCAAGAGATAGCACTGTCAGAATGAACTCGATTAGACTGTTGAGACTTTCAAATAGATTCCTCGATTTAGATTAGGTAGAGTGTGCTCCGAACAAGCTATCATGGCTAGTATTATAGGTGTGGTCACTTCTATCGAATCTAATCTTATGGCATGTTAATAGCCTGCCTAGCACGCGCAATCGACATACCCTTGAAAATGTTGTCTTGCCCAACACTGTTCGCATCAAATTTTACATGTAACCTCATGAAAAGAAGAAGCAAATCCTCTGGCAGCATAATGACTGCGGCCCCATTGGTTAGCAATCTCAATTGTACAAGAGCCCCATACATAGCTCAAGTCGAAAACTACTTATCCTCTCGCTAATAAGATAAAAAGCGTGAGAGCATCATCTGTCATGATCCGGGGACAAAAAACAACACATAAATAGGACAAGAAACAATCGATGATGAGGACTGTGCGGACTGCAGAGGAGGGCTTGGAAGAGTCCGCCGAGGGTACCGATTCGATTCATTGTCCCAAGAGGAAACAAACATAGCTAAAACACAAATCTCTTTGGACATTTCACCCTTGATATTTGCTAAAATCATTTGTTTAAGAATGTCTTTCCCTTCTCCTCACACTTACCGATGATCTTAAAAAAATGAAAGGGGAGGTTCACTGTGACAGACAGGTGATCTCTCACCTAACATCGTTTTTCTCTTTGGTTTCCAGTTAATTCGGGACCGATATTTTGTCCCGCTACATGAAATGTGCATAGGAATTGCCGATCCTCGACATTGGGAGCCGCGAAAAACAATTACTAGAGTCAAAGCTCCCTCCCCACCTCCCCCATTGGATCTCTCGTATTGGCCTATGGGGGGGGGGACTCGTTCGGCCTGGTGCTGAAGTGCGGACAGATTACGTGCCGGTGGCCGTGTCGCGAGACAAAGGAGGCGATGGATTTGACAAGGAGGTAGGGGGGAATCTCAGGGGACACCAAAAGGAACTGAGGATTATCACCCCCAACTTGCGGCCTCCATCATGATCACTCATCATCAAGCACTCACTCACTGTAGTACAAGACACAAAACACAGAGCCCTGCCCCTCTCCCTCTCTCTCTCTCTCTGTTTCTGTCTGTGGCCACTGGGTGCCCACAGCTCAGGATCAGGAACAGTGAGCCAGGGAAAAATACCTAATCAAGATCTTATCACTTTAGTAGTTATAACTTTAGTTGGTTCACTTGGCCATTTGCACCAACTGCTGGCCTTGTAGGCCATCCCTGTTCCCTCCTCGTCCTCCTCCGCCTCTCTCTCCCTCTCTCTTTCTCTGGAAAAATTGAAATGACATTATCCATTTCCATAGAACAAAATTCAAAAGAGAGCTCTCTCCCCAAGCAAGACAAGCAGCGTCATCCTCTCTTGCTCGTTTCTTGGTTCTCTTGGTTCGAACAGATTGAGCCAGAGGAAAAGGCAAGATTTCTATGGAGCAAGGCGGGAAAAGGTCTCTTTTTTGTTGATAATTCAATTTAATTAGCTATTGGCCCTTTTTGTACAGCATCAAAATTTCTTGATCCAAATCCAAAAATTCGAAAGGGGAAAGAGAGAGAAAAAAAAGGAACAAATCAAAAACTAAACAAAAAGAGACAGTAAAAGACTAACCCCACTTAGGCCTCATCATATCTTCAGCCACCACCACCACCACCACCAGACCACCACCCTCCTTCAAACACCGCCAGAGGGAAAGAGAGAAACAGGGAGAGATCAGGACTACCTTTTTCTTCTTCTTCTTCTTCTTCTTTTTTTCCCAATTTCCCCCCCTAAGCTTTCTCGAATTCACCATCCGAGTCCTCGGGCTCCGGCACCTTGTTCAAATCCACCACCCTCTGCAAGAACCCACCGCAGCCCTTGTACTCGTGACCCAAACCCGACCCGCCGTTCTTGAGCACCGATCCGTGGCCACCACTGTTGAGCGCCGCGTCCACGCTCGCGCCGACCTCGGTCGCCTTCTTCCTTATGAAAGCGGCCGTCATGTCGCCGCAGCCGCCGCCGCCGCCCTCCGCCGCCGCCGCCCCCAGGAACTCCGGGAAGTTGAGCCGAGCCGAGGGTCCGCGGAGGTAGAACACCGCCGTGTCGTAGGCCCTCGCCGCCGCGACCGGCGTCGAGTAAGACCCCAGCCAAATCCTCGACCTCTTGTTGGGCTCCCGAATCTCGGCCACCCACTTGCCCCATTTCCTCATTCTTATCCCCTTGTACGGCCTCTCCCTGCCGTTCAACCCCCTCTTCTTCGCCGCCGCCGGGCTCTCTTGGCCGGCGACCCCCGAAACCGCTTCCTCCTCCACCATCATCTGAACCCACCAAGAAAAAAGGGCAGGCACAACAAATCTTTCTCTCTATCCTCCAGAGGAAGTGACGGAGTTCGAATCAGAAAGGGTCTTGGCCTGATTGAGGGTTCATCTAATCTGGGCAGAAAAGGTTTCAGGGAAGAGAAGGGAGAGGAAAGGCGTCACCTTTTGCGAACTCCATCGTTGAATTCCACGGAAGAGGAAGAAGAAGAGAAAGAGAGAGCGAGAAATCCAAATTCACCGACAAATCTATGAAGAAGAAGAAGAAGAGGGTTGGTGCTTACTTCCTCAATTATGGTGGCTACTGGGGTGTGATGACGACGACGATGATGGAGGTAGGGGAAGAGAATTCCAGGGTTTGCATCTAGGGTCTCTTGTTGGGGCTCTGTTTGGCAAAGTGAGAAAAACAATGCCTTTAGGGATTATATTTATATATTAATTAATTATTTGGAAGAATAGGAGGAAAATAATTTAATGGAATTTAAAGGGGAGAAGGCAAAAAAAAAAAAGTGATGGCGATGGTGGTGGATGATGGTGGTGGTGGTGGTGGTGGGGGTGGTGGCGGTGCGTGGGCAAGTGAAGTGGGCAAAAATTCAAATGCCGATAAAAGAAAATGTCACTTGGAATGCTGTAGCCAGGTATATAGGAGCTTTAATTAATGGTGGGTTAGGTTAATTAATTCCGCTCCTCTTTTAATTTATACCTTCGACGGTTGCTCCCCAATGAGTATTTAAGAACCATATAATGCGTATTTTTTTTTTTAATTTCAAAACCCAACTTATAAAATACTCAATAAATATTCTCAATATAATATACACCTCTTTCCCCCAGAGCCCTTATTGGAAAAATGTCCTTTTTTTAAGAGTTCTCTTCGAATGCTTAGTGAACTAATTATGCATTCCAAGATCCTCGTAAAAAAAAAAAAAAAAAAAAGTAAAGTACTCGAGACTCAAACTTAGTTTATTTACTTAAAAGAACAAAAGAAATCAAACTCGGTATTTTCTAGACTTGTATCAGAAAGGAAAATGGAATCGAATCTATCGAGCACATTTAAAAAGGGAGAAATATAATGTGAATGGCTTGTCATTATTATTAGGTGTAATTATTATTTTATTGGCTTAATACCTATCCCAATATAGTAATAATCAGATTGAAGAAAATGATCTGTTCATGATTTGGAAAAAGGGAGGTCGGCAATTGCGAAGGGTTAGGTCGGTAGTCGGTGAATGGGATACCGTTAGGAATTGACTTTCCCACCACGCTACAACGATGCGTGGGGCGCGGTTGACTTTATTGCCCTCGGCGCGACGCCTGCCCGGCGGCCACAACGCGAGGGGCGGATTCGGGATTTCGTGCCCGCTGGGGCGCTCCCTAAATGCGGAGAGGGAAAAGAGCATGCTTCGTGGGCGGCCTAATAAATGGGGCAAAAACATAGGATCCAGCAAGATTTTGCGATGTTCCTCTTTCGTGTCTTGGGACAACATTCCATCTTTCTTTTCTTTCTTTATTTTTTTTACCAATTGTGGATAGCGTAAATCGAAGGGAGGGAAACTAGTGGAGAAAATGACCCTTTTTCCTAATGAAAAGAGGGAAAAAAAAAATTAGAGAAAACGTCATGGAGGAAAAGAAAGGGAAAAGGCCGAGACCAAGAAATTATTAGGATGGTTCGAAATTCATTTTTTTTCAAATGAATATAACTACGTGAGCTTTTCTTTTTCACATTACTATTAGATCCACCGTGGATAATGCAAAAAGATACTTCTATCACAGAAAGTGTGACATATGTTTTTGGAGTTAGTTCGTAACATAAATTGTTTTATGTGTCAGCAATTCATTTTCTATGCCGATAGTGGACTTGATAAAATTCTTGCTTTTTACTAGTCGAGTTGATCGATGTAAACTTATCAGCCCAACTTATCATAGAAATTATTTAGCTGTAGTTGGGTAGAACATATAATGGAATAGCTTATTACTGTATTTTCATAGTAAGTTATGTCATATCTTCTATATATTAAGTTGAAATCCAAATTTTGTCACTTTTTTTTTTTTTAATATTTCCCGTTTTGCCTCATGTACTTATTACTTTAATTGTAAAACAGTTTAGGTTGAAGGAGAACAAAAAGGTAAAATTGGCCAAAGAAAAGGAGACAAAAAGATAAAAGTTAGATACTACTAACCGCGCACTTTCCACCAAGAAAGTGCATGTGATGAATTTTCACCATTGCCCCTATAATATAATAATCAACAAAAGTCGAGGGACTAGATTAAATAAATTAAAATTTTATGAATTAGATTGCACATTTTGTAAAGTTTAGGGATTTGTGGTGACTTTATTCATTATTAAATCAAATGAAAAAAATTACTTTGAACATTTATGAGGATTTTAGAACAATTAAACGAATTAAAAGTTATGACATGTGACTAGTAATGCCATTTTCCCTAATCAACTTCATCTTTGCATCGTATGTGAGAAAACTTAGAAAGCTTCTTTCATTTTTCTTTGTGGAAAATGGAACAAATATTTATTTTTAATTATGGAAAGAATGGCCATATATGTTGTATAAAGAATGAAAAATGATCATGCCATAACCATTTTTGAATTTCTATTTTCAACCATCGATAGAACAGCTATATATGTTTATTTGAATAAAGAATGCAAACGGTTTTTTTTTCTTTTGGTCGTAGAATGAAAACTGGTTGTAATAACATAAGATGAAGCCAGTAGTACATAAAAAGAAAATAGCAAAGAAAATTGTGGAATGATTAAAGCGCGACCATGGCATGCTCTTTCCGTTGATGAGTCAAATTGTTTTCTATTTCTCATGCCTTTTAACCTTGAAACTCCCGAAGGCGTCATGTGAGAATCTTCCCAAAATCTGTCTACTTTCCCTTCAGCTTTTCTTGTCTTGCATGAACTTTATCTTTATTGCTTTCTGGCGATAAAAAATATTATCAATAAAGATATCATGCATCTCTGAATTTTACTTTATAGCAGTCATCATGGTTTTTTAGATTTTTTTTTCCTTCCATCGAGTCCCTAAGTTATAAAATTTTCTTATGCATATGGTAGTTTCATATAAATAGGAAAAACATGTTGGTATAAAGTTAAGGTTGATTGGAACGACCGATGTAACCCTTGTCGAGCATCTGAATCAAGGGACAAGAGTTGCCACCACACACCCACCCCTGCTCCGAATGAGGATAACCAATATTAAAATAGCTCATAATTTATTATCACTTACTTACCTCTACTTTTTGAAATAATGTTTGCACCCTTAATTTAGCAAAATTTTCCATCTATTTAAAATTTTGTTATTTCCATTTAAAATGTCGTGCTTTTTTTTGGATGTGTTTAAAAGATCATATTGAACTCATTATAGTGACAAAAAGTTATGCTCTTTTTGATATTTCGATGCTTCCAAGTATGTATTCCTAAACACGTTATTTGACTGCTATTCGAGTTTTCCAAAAAAATTTGGCTTGTCATATCTAGTTTGGGCCTGTTTCTGACCCTTTTAGATGTTCCAACTAATTGATTCTACAAAAGTGGAGAAAGAAAGTACGACTAGTAAACCTAATAAGTGACTATAGTTAGAAAACTCACAACTGATGAAATGAGGCCTACCTCTTTTTGGGCAGCCTCGTAAGTCCTATGCCTACTTTTAAGGCCATAGGCATGGATTTTTAACATGTCTATCTATGATGAAATTTTGCCAGTTGATGAATGCATTAACTCAACTTGAGACATAAATCATAGCATGGTCATTAAAAAAAAACTATTACCAATTATAATATGCAATTTGGCATTGATAAAGGAACCTAGGACAAGTATAGTGTAGCAATTCCATATCAAAATCCTGGTGAGACGCGCATATTCCCACTAAGGTATGATTCTAGTGGTTAAATACACCAAGTTGCAAACTCTGTTAGTGCAGGTATGAACATGGATTGATTTCTTTTTGTTTAATTTATCAAAATAAAATTGCCAAACAGGTATAAAATAGTAGAGAATGATATAGAATTTTTATTATAAATGATATTGACTACCGAAGTCGTCGATAGTTGTGAAAACTAATGGCCTCCAAGGTAATGGACAACCAATGACTGGATTTCCCTTCACGTTTGTTAAGCAACCCGAGGATTAATTATTGATTAGTTTAATGATAAGCTAGTCTTCTTTACCTCTATCTATGCATGGAATAATTATCGCATTGAGTCCGACGTACCTTATGGTCATTGGGTGAAGGTTCCAATTTCCAAGTTAGCAAGTAAAATCATAGGTATAGCATTTTCATTATTTTACTTGTACACAAGATTACAATCATACTGAATTTTTATCTAGGTACAATCGACATACCTTCAGCAATAGTCTGTGTAATAGAAACACTAGTAGTATCTCCCAATGAGAAAGGTTAAGAGTGGGTTGGGTAGGGGAAGGAAGGCCTAGAACTATCAAACGGGATGGGTTGGGTTTGGTTCGGATCAATATAGTTTGATCCAAATTGACCCATGAATTCGTTTATGACTAATTTATTCTTAATGCAAATCTATTTATCCATACCTAATTCAACTCATATTACTAAAACATTTCCATATTTAACTCCATATAGGAAAAATCATATCCAAACTAAAATGAGAATGCATAGAGAGATCAATCGCGAGATCGAGTAAAAAATGAGAGAAGTAAGTTAGGTCTAAGTAGTTGTAAACCTATTTACAACCCACTTTTTAAACCCATTTACTCAATACAACTAACCAATATAATATCTCATCTCATTATATACGGGTCAATAAGTGGGTTTATGATCCATGTTGATAGGTCTAGGAAGGCTACGGTGAATCAACTCCTTGAGTTTTGCACCCTCACTTGATCAAAATATCCTTATCTCCTCTCTCTCACACACACACACGAACCACATCTCTCTCTCTCTCTCTCTCTCATGGCCACTTGGCTTCAAGCTCGCGACTATGGTCCCCAGATCTCAAGTTTACCACCGTGGCCGCTTAAGCTTTGATATCACGGCCACAACGACCAAATCTGGTGGCTCATGGACATGCCCACCAGATCTGGGCCAAACTCTATGATACGACATGGGTTCACGGCCATAGGCGCTTGAGCATGGGGCGTGCAACAAGCAAGGGACTCGACTTGGGGAAGAAAAGATGGGACCGAGGCAACGTGAGATGGCAACAAGTGGCATCATTGTTGTCGGCGAGTTAGTCCGACGTGGCAAGGGCAGTGGTCGGTGGTCGAGGAGGGTGGCGGTAGACTTGGATTGGGGATTTAAATATTTTACTTATGAAATTTAAAGTGCCACTTGTTATCAAGACCCTATAGCAAAACATAAAAGAGTGCCCACAGAGCACCCAGTAGGCCTCATTGATTTTATTAGGGAAACATGGACATTCATCTCCAAAGTAGGTTCTTTCTTGAAAAATGTCATCTTTCCAATTTCCAAAGTACATCAATACAAATTTTGATCCTTTTAAAAGATTTTAACATAACTAGTGATCTCAAGGTGTGTATTAACAATACTAATATCATAATCTGAGTACATAATAAAGGAAAAGCATACGACAACCCATACACTTCATGGAAATGTTAACGTTTCCAAAAATACATTCTCGTTCCACTTTAGAAAGTAACTCGAAAAAAAAATTCTCATTCCTTTAGAATCGGAGATTTTAATTTAGGAAACCAATAGGCTTGAGGCATGCGTTAGGAAACCAATAGGCTTGAGGCATGCGTTAGGAAACCAATAGGCTTGGGGCATGCGTTAACAAGATATATCGAGTATCTCACCGAATGAGTAAGCATCCAGGATTGGGGGCAAAAAAACTGACTTTTCTCTTTTAAGTTGCCAAAAGGGAGATACTCCAGATGGGGCGCAAAAAAGATGATTGAGAGTTCAGCTACTTTTTTCTTGTGGCCAACTGATGTTTTGAGAGCTTGCACATGTCGAAACGATAAGAACTTTTGAACAGTCGTACATACAGATTGGGACGAATTGACAAAGCACTGGGTCGGTTCATGTGAAGACTGACGAGGAAGTTAAGTCATGAATGGCAGTGGAAAATGTGGGGATCGATCGGTGTCGTTGTCAAAGCGTTTTATGTCCACGGGATCTTTTGGGCTGTGCTTTGCTGTCGTATTCTTGACTACAAAAAGGACACTGTGAATTCGTAAACTTCGCCGACCAGTCACTTGGTTAAAATAAAACAAAACGCATCGAAAAGTCAAAATTAGTTAAGAACGAGAAATGCCGGCAAGTGACGTTTATGAGCCAACCCCAGCGTACTCTAGAAAGTCATCATTTTTCGTCAGACCAATGTTGGACAGCTGAGATGATGTTAGATCAGGACCAAGTACCATGAGGGCAAAAGTCAAAGTTACCCCTTCTCCAAGTCTCGTCCACCCTGGAATGAGGTGCAAGGAGTTAAATAGAAAAGGACTGTTTTCCCAAAGAGGGCAGCGTAAGGCTGTGGCGGAAGAAGAGGACCCTTTAGAGCCATTAATAATCGTATTGAGACTACATTTACAAAATTAAAAAAATTTAGGACCAAATTGGCTCTAGATTAAAAGGAGAGCGATTTCAAATTCCAATCAAATACCATTTGGAATATGAAACCTATCAATCAAAATTAGTTTTTCATTTTGTGGAATTTAAAACCTATGTTTATATATCTTTAAACCTATTATATCACAAGTTTCATGGTCGGTTCTTAGTTCTACTCGAGAATGGACAATTTCTTCTTTTTTTGTTTTATTTTAGTTAAACAAAATAAAAGTGAATGTAACAAAAAAAATAGAAGTTTTTCATTTGTCAATAATAACAATTCATAAAAGATGAACATGTAAAATAAAATAAATAATACAAAGTTTAAAATACATAATATAAAACCTAAATTGTAGAACTTCATTTTTTAATTATCCGTGAAAATTTGTTCCAAATTCTAACCGTCGAAAATCAAAAGAAACAACAAACATAATTAATGACTTAATAATTTTTCAAATTAAAATCACTATTAATTAAACTAAAATAATTATTACAAAGCCTTGCAACATATATTCAATCCACTTCAACTCATAAAATCTATTTAGTGATGATAATCTCCTCTTTAAAATAATCCATATCTTAAAAAAGAAGAAGAAGAGATTAAATAAAGTATTCACTTATTAAATAAATAAATGAATTATAGTATAAAAATATATAAACATCACTTTACCCAGCTCAAACTTTTCATCACTTAAACAATATGTACTAGGTTCTTAGTTTGATTCTCGGTCCAATTCCCAGTTCTCAGTTCTCGAATCTTGGTTCCACGAGGAATGGAACTTAATGGTATATTCTCAAGTCCTAAAAGTATGGAATTGAAAATCAAACTACGTCTCACCAAAACCTAGGATCAAACCAGAGTACCACTCGGTTCCTTAATTTGCGATTTCATTTTGGAACCATGTTCACCCCCAATTAGTATAATAGATTTAGGATGAATTCATAACTATCTCGGTAAAAACATATAAGAATCTGCGAGTTAGTCGGATCAATAAACATGTATCCAATTACAATTTTGCTGGTGAATATATGGAGTTGCTTGTGATTAGAGAAATTACAAATTCATCTGATAAATATATACCTTTGAGATCTTGTATAGTAAGATATGAATTGGGAGCAACTCGATTGCCATTGGAGCCACGAGCCCCAGGACAACCTAGTAGCCAGCCCGATTCATGATCGAGATTTACATCGCTCCATTACATTTGCAACCTAGTGACGCATGCCATTGGTGGCAAAAGTTGAAAATCGCTTTTACGGTACAGGCGCTGGATCCTCTGGAGTTGCAGGGGTAAGAATGGAGTTCAGAATTTGGAGACACCAGTGTGGGTACACAGGAGCTTGTAATGATTACGAGAAGATTCCGTGCCCTGCCCTGCAGCCAAGATAATCTACTCTGATAGAGAGCCGTCCTCTTTCTCCGCTCGGCCTTTCACTTCGTTTCACCCTTCTTCTTAACGGTCGCCATCAGCCTCCTGGACTGGTACCTAACCTCTCTTGACCAGCGACTTGCTGTGAAAACCTGAAGACTAATTTGTTCCTGGTGCATGAACCAAGAAGCCACTTGAGCTGAGCTTAATTGACTTTATTCATAGGGCGGCATTCGGGGACAAATCCTGCGCCTAGGTGCGTGGAGGCCAAACGGGAAAAGTGCTCCCAGTACGATCCCAAGCACAGATAAGACATGGCCTCTATGGGGACTACAGTGCACTCCAAGCACTTCTAGTGTTCCTTCATATTTCTTCGCCTAGTCAGAGGGCAGAGCAAATGCCCCTACGATTAATGCCGTCTGCTAGAAGACGAGCATCATCTCTATATAGAGCCATGAACAAAATGTAAGTCGGCCTAGTGCCCTGCCCCCACCAGCACGAGCGACTCTTGAGGCATCCACAAGACCGCATCTAAAGAAAGGTCTTTGCTTTTCGACAACAGCATATGATGTCACTCATCTACCATTAAATTGCTGCCACACTTGGCTCTCCTTCTTCAGATATGGATGAAGTATACAAGCTAATCCAAGCAGACTTGAAGGAATTCATCACCAACATCTGCAGTACATCCAGAACAAAAAAATTTCGACTCTGCACATTCGCAACATATTTTCACTGTAAGAAATCCCTGTGCCTTGACAATTACGAAAACTGTCCATTGAGAAATTCAACTGCTCAGTATACTGTTTACGACATTCTCCCGTAGAGATTAGCCGCCACTTCTTCTGATGGCACTGCTGGTCACAGATCCAGGGCAAGGCCCATGGTAATAAAGATCGTTCAATTGTTTCACTTACAAGTTCGTCAAACCAGAACGGGAAACAGAAACCAAAGGTTGGTAACCATTCAGAAGCTAACTTTATAACTTGGCCAATAGACAACATAACCAGAAAGCGATTAAATTTCGGTGTCCCAATACCAATTTAATTTAATGCTAGACTAATTTTAAGAGCTTCTCAGATTTCGTGACGAGCTCTTGTATAAAATCCACTTTTTCACACACGAATCCTTCCAAAATTGACATTTTTTTAATCAAATACTCAGAGAGAAACTTCCGCATATGCTAACTTGAACTGCTCGACAAACTACACACTACATCACTGAGTCAATCAGAAACGGCAGCAAAATTTAAAGCACAGAGAAGCTAAAAGAACATGGTGTTAATCATAATCATTATTAAACGAAACACCTGCATATCACGCATAAAACACATAAACTATCGTGGATAATCTATATTTAGATACAAATCTACCAACTAACTGAAGTCACTCAAGAACAATTATTGCGTCTAACTCACCATCAACTAACTGAGTTCGAGCTGGTTCTGGAACACTTTGACCTGATCATTGAAATCTATCTTCCTTCCAAGAGACCCTTTGTCCAAACCAATCTCTCCAACCACAGCGGAAGGAGTTGCCTCATAAAATTCTCTTCATGTCTTGAATCAATTAGGGCTTCTATCTGCAACAAACTGTGGGTGGAGTCCGAAGTTCGGAATGGCACAAGGATAATCCCCGCTCACCCGCTTCACCAGACTGAAGGGCTGACTCAATTAATTTTGGTGCCATACGTAAGATCCTTGAGTCTTGCAAGTGGCAACGGGCATCAAACGCTTTCATACCTCTGTTATGCTACAATGTTGTCCCCCTTTAGCATATCCGCAAGAAAGAAACAAATTGCCGGACCAGAAGTTCACTTCTACAAAACACTAATTTTGCACAATTGTGATGAGCACGGAGTGTCAATATGCCTCGTGATCATGCGTCCATCCAACCAAGACTGCTTTTCAGGCCCTGTTATAGATCCAACGACAAAGAAATCACGTTTGAACAGAATGAAGCCTCTAATAGTTGGAACTTATTATGATTCACATTATCGTCATCGGCAACATGCACAGGTGAGTGCAAATGAGAAACGCCACAAAAAGAAAAGACAACAAAGGTGCTATGAGATGTCCAAATTAAATTTAGTTATTCTTTTTCAGAAACCCAATAATAGAGCTTATCTGGTAAATAGAGCAATGTGACAAAAGAAAGGCTTGCATTCTCACTCCAGCACCTACGCGCTTTCCGGTGGGCTCAAAGAATGTTTCACATGTATCTTTCTTTTTCTATTGGGTGAACATCCCTTTCGCAATTTCAGTGTTACAGCATAGTTGATTCCAAAGTTGCACCTGTTACAAACATGTACAAACAAAAATAAGTGCAATTTGCCGAGCACTCGGTGTACGTGATACAACAAACCCGGTGGGCATGAAAACTCCCATGAGTAAAACAACGAATAATCAGAATTAAACCGAAAGGAAGGAACAAGAACAACCGAGGCCTTCATAGTGAAACTGAAGAGGATATTAACTGCTTCAGGGATTTTTCATGGAAGTGAGGACTAGAATATCTAAAGTCAGGTCTCAAGCTGAAGTCGCGCTTATATCTTGTAGATGAAGACGTACATTCTATATCACCAATCGAGCTGCGGGCATTAAATGTGACGAAAGGGCTAACTTGTACAAATTTTTCCATTTTGCAATTCAATCCGATGTTTGTTTTTTCTATAACTACATGATAAATAAACATTGATAAGCGAACATAACATATTGATTAACCTAAATGCATACGGTATCTACATTACATGATGTCATACTATCACCAAAAGGACATCATCCTTCTAATTTCCATCACCAATTATTCACAGTGCGTATTGACATCTCATGACCTCCGTGCCACAGTATAATCACTTCATCAACTATTATAGTCCAACATTCTTTGTGATGTAGATGACGACTCCCGCAACAAAGAATAAATCTTTAGGCTTCATAGCTAAAGCTTCCCAAGCGTCACACTGAGTGAAGTATTGCATCACATAATCCCAAAGCAAAAAATTGCCAAATTCAAATAATCATCAACTCTAGTCAAAAGAAAGAATTACAACCATATATATAGACTCTCTAAAGTACTACTGCAAGTCAAAGTAGGAAACCTAATATATATCCTAACAAAACTAGGAAACAATAAATCCAAGTCCCACTAGGAAGAGAAACATATTAAAACCCTTCCATTGAATTTAGAAGATTCCTGATTAATCAAAGAGAATAAACAGCAAAACTTCATTGCACACCTTTTGTAAGTCTTTAAAGACTTCAGGGATTTTTCCATGCAAGCGAAAGGCCAAATATCAAAAGTCAGGTCAAGCTCAAGCTGAAGCCACTCTCTTTATAGCCTAAACGTTTACAGACTCCAAGTACTGAATGAAGAACTTAAGAGAAACCATGCCAACAATAGCAGCTCCTCAAAGGATGAGAACTTTGATGACTAAGCATGTTGGACTGTAGAAGTTGATGAAGGGATTGCGGCTAGCTATGGGGTTGTCTTGATAATAATATGGCCTAGACGTAATTAGATATGAATATGCACTATGTATAAGCGATATTGGAAATTAAGGGTGCGTTTGGTAACGTTTCTATTCAAAAATTGTTCCAGGGAACAGAAATAGAAAAAAACTATTTCTGTTCCGGGGAACAATTTTTGAACAAAAAAACACGTTTGGTAAACTTGTTCCTGGAATTGAAAAATAACAGGAACACGCTTGGTAAACTTGTATGATTTTTTTGTTTCTTTAAAATTTTTATTTTATTTTTCCCTTTTTTCTTTTTTCTTTTCCCTTTTTTTTCCTTCCTTTTGGTTGGTCGCCAGCCTCGGCCATGGCCGGTGACCGGCCAACGAGGGCCGATGGCCTCGCCCAGCCACAAAGGCTCGTCGGCCCTTGGCAGGCCGAGCCTCGCGATGGCTGGGCGAGGCTCGGCCTCGCCTTGGCTGGGCGAGCTCAATTCGGCAAGGCCGAGCTCGCCCGACCACCGACGACGCTCGGCTCACCGGGCCACCGCTAGGTGACGCTGACCTAGCGGTGGCTCGGCGAGGCCGAGCGTCGCCGGTGGCTGGAGCTCGGCCTTGCCGGGGGCCAGCGATGCTCTGACGAGGTCGCCGGCCATGGCCGAGGCTAGCGACCGGCCAAAGAAAGAAGAAGAAGAAAAGAAAGAGAAGAAAAAAATAGGAGAGAGAAAATTTGTTTCTTGGAAGTGTTCGAAACAATAAATAAATTTTTTTTTGTTTATTGTTTTTGTTCCAAATTTGTTCCCGAGAACAAAAAAATAGATTTGGAACAAAAACGCAAACAAACGCGTTTTTGTTCTTTTTTTGTTCCCCGAAACAAAAAAACAAAAAATGTGTTTATGAACACATCCAAGAAACACAAACAAACACATCCTAACTGTCTTGGTACGGCCACTGGGTCCGAATTCAGAGATTAACGGTTACTTGGGCAGGAGTTAGGATGTGCCACATTTGCATTTAAGTTCTTTAAATTCCCTTATCATATAATCTTTGGAAACATGTATGGGGTTTTTATTTATCAAGAAAGGTAATCAGGAAAAAGGTTTGCATCTTACTACGTCAAGGTAATGACTCCGTGTGTGAGCATAATAATGATGGGGCACATGCAACATGTAATGTAAGATTGTGTCATAATAGCTCACGTGTATTGCGATGTGTAGTGTAGTGACGCGTTGTGTTGCATGTGGACATACCACGGGATGATTTGTCATGTCACGAGATGTTGCATGGCGACATGGATGCACTCCTCCTAGCTCGATGTTTATAGCTTGACAGGAAGTTTTGAAATGATGAAGCTATTTTCAGTATTGGACTTAGTTGGGCCTGAAAAGGACGTAGGGCCTTTTCAACCTATTCGATATAATATCAGGGTTTGGAAAGCCCAGCGTGTAGGAGCATTGCCCAACACAATACAGAGTAACTCTTGTTTTCTTCTTTATATGCACGAAAGCGTATCCCTTGTTGTTGATACTAAAAAATGACTAACTTTTGGAATGGATGAGTAATAGGCATAGTAGGTAAGAATGGAATTTTTCAAGCAGAAGTGAACTTGATCTTATTGATAGCAAAGGACATCAACAATAAAGAGTGAAAGTTGTCGACAAGAGTCATTGCCAGGACTAGAAGTTGATCGCCGAAGTGATCAACAACAAGCTGTTCCAGATTTCAGCTAAGTGTGAGTCTGCAAACCTCTCAATTGGAAGCAAAGATGCAAGATCACCACTATCATGTAACCGTTAAGGCAATGGAGCCGATATAATTGTCAAGATGGTGGATATAGTGTAATTTTTTGTAGCCGTAGATAGCATTGGGAAGTTATTCATGGACTAAAATTCAGTAATGTTTGTGTAACTATAGACTATGGGTTATACATATCCTAAGTGTGTTTTTTGTAAAGGACTGCCAAACTATTCAACAAGACATGTTGTTCATCTTTACTTTCAATTCATCTTTATATTACCGATACTTTTACATGCTAGCAATATTATTAGTTTTAGTACTATTCGATTTCTAATCATTTACATCTCTTGTCCAAGAATCAACAAATGACCATACAAACCCTTTGTTAATTTACTAATCGATCCATTACACTTGAAAGATATTTAATCAATTTTTCGGTGAAATATCTTTTTGAATACGCTTGATGAGACATATTTTGTTGATATGAGGAAGCTTTGATGGTGAGGACCAAAAACCAACAAGAGATAGACAATGCTATTGGAAACAACAATCTAGTATCACATATTGGAAATGAAATTGTTGCACATTCCGAATCTTCAATTGCTAATAGAGCGGCAAAAGAAGGCTGACATGAGGGAATTGATCTTCCCAGGCATCTTACTCGAGAGCAATTAAGAAAGATAGCACCAAATCCTAGTGTGATGGCGGCTCTGAGGAGGTTACTCTAGGAATAGCAGAGTGAGATGACTAATTACATTGTGACTCACACATCCACTATGATCAAGCTAACGATCGTTAATGTTATGAATGAAGAAATGATTGTGTGACAGTTTTTAATTTATTATGAGAATAATAGTGTATTTTGGACCATTAAAAAATGAAATAACAAATAATTATAAATTGTTATGGGGTTCACTCATTCGAGAATTTGTGATTCACAACAAATTATTATTCTTACAGTAACCTAAAGACTATTATGCTAACAAAACCCTTATGAATGTTGCCTTGTCAAGGTCACAATCTTCCAACCATTCATTGTAGGAGAACTCTAAGCCACCACAGTATCTTCCTAATCTTTTTTCATATAGTAATGTCAATTAGGCTAATTAACCCCCTGTAAGAATCTTGTAGAATGGAGATGTTAGCCAAAATAATCAAGTCAATAGTAATAATTTGGTAGGCCAGACTAGTTGATAGATTGGCCAAATGCTAGAAGTGGAAAATGTTAATAAAAAAATACTAGAAGTGCCAAAAGTTGTACACAACGCTCACTTTAGTGCTAAGCGCCAAATCAGAGAAAACCGATCACTTAATTGCCAACATGAGAAATTACAACAATATGTGGTTTTTATAATTAAAAATTTATATGACTTCATATATAATTTAAATAATCTAGTCCATGTGGCGTGCTTTGTACTAAAATGATCTCTTTTTAACAATTGGCATTGAAGTGATTATTTTAAATAAAATTTGGCACTCAAATGATCACTATTTACAATTTTTAAACGACGTTGTTTAGAGGTTATATTCTGACTGGACATGCTGGTGAGTCATATAGGACTAAAAAATAATAAAATATAGTTACATCGGGTTTTTGATGACCAAAATTGGAGTCGACACTTAAGTGATTGTTTTTTTTTTTAAGTGGTACTTAAGTGATTCGAAAAATTTTGGCACTTTTAGTGTTTTTCTTCCATAAAATGAGAGGTCGGTATTTGTTGTAGAACCTCAAATTGCAAACGTCCCTATTAAGGCTAACTTCCCTATTAACTTCAACATATATTATTTAGTAACATAGGTATCTCTGCCTAAGGGTTAAGATGGCCAATTTAACCTTCCATTCCATGCAACCACTTTGCTGAAGAGGTTCGATAGTATTGGGTTTAATTGGGGAATTATTAAGCATGTTCATAGGAAACCTTATTATGCACCTTTTGATAATTAGCCTTTTCCTAGGTTTTAAAATTTTCGACTTTAGCTTTTTTTTTTACTAGCGAAGATGAACAATCCGACTATCAAGCAATTTATTCGATTCATAGCTCAATGTGGTGAAGCATGGATAAATAAGATTTGAGACTTAGATTATTTTTTTTGTGTTTGTGGAAAACTGCTTTCATTTGGTACACTAAATTACCACCTAATTTGGTCTATAATTGGGCAGAGACGAAGAGACAACTTCGTTATTAGTGTTATATAATGATACTTGAGGTTTCATTTGTTGACTTGGTCACACTTTAGATGCCTCACTTCATTCTCAAAAAAAAAAAAAAAAAAAAAAAAAATCGTGAATTTGGCTCAATGGTACCTACGAGAAAGATTGGAAGGTGAAGACTTTGGCGATTTATTTCGGTTGGCAACAAAAGCGTCTAAGTATGGACAACTACTTAAAGACAGAGATAGATGACCACATGAAAACTTTACACAAAACGTGGCTTAGAAGGAAAGTATGAGTTAGATGATGAATTTGACTAAGATGAAAATATTAAAATAGTTGTGGCAAAAAGGGAGATTAAGCCTCATTAATCCTTAAAGCGTACCAAAATAAAAGAAACAATAATGGTTAAAGATAAAAATTACTCAAGTTTACTCGTTTCATATGAAATTTTCAATTTACTTTTCAAAGGTTGCCTAACTAAATTAGTTGAAGGCCAAGTAATTCCAAATGAAGAAGATTGAGTAAACCAAAAATATTTGGGAAAAATCAAATAATGGCTCGAAGTACCATCATTTTCTCATAAAAGGACCCAAAGTGGACTTTATTTCAAATGAGAGCCTGAAGTACTCAACTTTGTTTAAAATGAGGGCTTGAGCTCATCAATCGAAGAGCATGTGGTATTTTCGATATCAAAATAAGGGCATTGTCGTCCAAAAAAAATTTAAATGAAAAAGGGCCCAATTCTAACATTAAAAATCCCAAAACCCCCCATTCTCTTCTTATATTCTCCAACCCCCGTTCATCAATCGATAGGGAGCTGGTGGTGTGCGACTAGGTGGCAACATGCGATCAAGCGACGGTCATGCTGGGAGTGTGTGATTGGACGGTGACAATGCTTGAAGTGTGCGATCGGGCAGTGGTGGCAATGACAGCGATGGCGATGGCGACAATGCTAGGGGTGTGTGGCTAGGTGGCGGCGGCAATGGTGATGACCTTCAAAGTTGAGGTATTTTGAAAGAAACTAAAAGATTCCACCTCTTAGGGTCATGCAAAGCCTTCGCCCCTAATTCAAAAATTATTTCATTTGTTGTGGCATCCTAAAATCTCATGACAACCTCTGGAGTACCATGAACCATGATTAGGTAATGGAAGTGCCGTTTGATTTTGTATTAGCCATTGAATTAATGAATTTCAATTAATTTAAGGCCGAGCTTTGTAATGGATGATTGTTTGGATGGAGATGTGTCTACAAGTGACCCAAGGATTTTATTAAGGTGCAAATTGATATAGAAATCTTATTCTTGGTGGTGCACTTTATAAGTAGAATTTTATTGATTTAAATTACAAAGTTTTGTGAGTTTATAAGTTGAAATTAGGTGTTAATTTAAATGAGGGTTAAATGGAATAGGAATAGGAGAGGGTGGGCTGATTTTTAGGCCCAAAGACCGTCCAACCAGCCCACGCCAACCCCTTGGTCGACCGGCCCATGAAGGCCCAAGACCGGCCCAACATCGAAGCTCATCAACTTTGCATGTGAGTTGCCAAGTGGCATGGAGGAGAAGCCAAGTGTGGCTGCCCCCATTGGCTTCCTTGGGTGGCTTCATGCAATCAAATGATTGCAAATGATTGTGGGGGAAGAAAAGAAAAGAGAGGGAGGCGGATGATGAAGGGGAATCGACCGAGAGAGAGAGAGAGAGAGAGAGAGAGAGAGAGAGAGAGAGAGTGTGTGTGTGTGTGTGTGTGTGTGTGTGTGTGTGTGTGTGTGTGTTGTCCAAGAGAGAGGAAGAGGGAAAGAGAGGAAGCGGGTGTGCGAGAGGAAGGAGGAGGACCGTCCGCCTAGCTCGCTGCCGTCCGTTCGCCGCTTTGCCGCCGTTCTTGTTTCTGTTTGTGCTTGAGTTTAAGGCAAGTGAAGTCCTAAAACCTACCCCTTGCATTGCTGTGTGTATGTGTAGTAGATGGCAAGTCTTGGTTGTGGTAGATGGGATGAAATTTCAGAGCTTTGGATAGAGATTTGTTGGCCATGCATGCTGTTTCTGGAAAGACCAGTCCGACCATCCATGAGTTTGTGTGCTACATGTGACTTTTTAGTTGGAATCTTGTTTCTATTTCTTCATGAAAGTTGTATAGAACACCTTGAAGAACAACATACTAAAATTTTAGGGAAAAAAAACAAGTATTGGTTAGTGAAATGATTTTTCTTTGGAGAACTTAGATCTGGAATTCGTTGTGATGACCTTTAGAGATTTCGTGGTCTGTAAAGTAACTTTCTTGTGAAAATATCACTTTGATATCTTAATGAAAGTTGTAGTTATACTTCTTGAGGTAGAACATATCAAAAATTTATAGGAAATGAACAAACATAGGTCGGTGAAATCGTTGTTCTTTGAAGAAACTGGATCTGGGAAAAACGTTACCTCGACCTAGTATGATTTCGTGATTTTTATAAAATCATACAGTTAAAATTTGATCGTGTGTCCTTAATGAAAGTTGTAGATAATATTATGAAGAATAACATAGTAAAACTTTATAAGAAATGAACATATTTAGGTCGGTGCAATGAGTTTCTTTTGAAAGATGATAATCTGGAAAAGATGACACCGAGAACAGGGGGAAATAATCGTTTATATCTATTAATATAGAACGATTTGGGTTTCTATTTCTTCATGAGATATTTAACTCTAGGACTTTTATATAACATGTCAAAATTTCAGAATTTTTGGAGTTCATTTGGGTATTTAATTTAAATTACCTCCGGAACTGTGCAAGATGAAATATTGATGTTTTGAGAACTGTGATGCATGGACCATACTGTTTTGTGTGAGATTCTTTTGGTATGGAGTTATTCATGAGATATCTGCCTTTAGGTCTCGTCTATGGTGTGTCAAGTTTTCAGAATTTATTAATGTCATTTACTAATTTTTCTGGAATTTTAATTAGAGGAATGCATTCTGATTTATCCGAAACATTGATGTGTTTTGAAAAATAAATGAATTTATCCTTGTGATGTAATACTTTGAGTGGTTGATTTTGCTGCATATGTGATGACATATGGCATTTTATATGGCATGAAAAGTTGGTTGAGACCCTTGATATTATTGCATTAAATGCCATGCTGAAATTGAGATACATGTGTGGATATAACTTGAGAAAATAACGAGACTGTCGGAGGTGTGAGCCGACAATGCCCCGGGAGTGTTGGGATGCTCGGAGTGTGGGGGTGCCGGATGCCCGGAGTGTGTGTGCCGGATGTCCTCGGGAGTTTCGAAATGCCCGGAGTGTGGGGGTGCCGGAAGCCTCGGAGGTGTGTGCCGGGGGGATACCTCGTGATGCTAGTTGGGATACGAGATGCCCGAAGTATGTGTGCCGGATGCCTGGAGGTGTGTGCCGGAGGTTCCTCGTGATGCCAAGTTGGATACGAGCGATAAATTGTGGGATGGAAACACTGGTCCCTGGAAAGATAAAAATCGAGACTGTATCGTACGCATGGATATGCATGAATGCTTGATGATAAGTGCATGGTGGTATATGTATATATGGAATGGATAAATGCATGAATGCTTGATGATAATTGCATGGTGGTATATGCACATATGGCATGGATATATGCATGAATGCTTGATGATGAGTGCATAGTGGTATATGCACATATGGCATGGTGATATATGCATGGCTATAAGGTAAGGTATGCTTGAATGCATGAATGATATGTGTTTTATTTTTTATTGTTCTGTTTGACGCATTGAGTAGTTTGGTGGATCTTTACTACTGAGTGGTTGTACTCACCCCTTTTGGGGATTAACATTTCAGATTAGAAAGATGTCTTTGCTGCCGGTTGCACGCGGTACTTACTATGGCATACCTACTGACGTTGAGGTGGAGTGCACAGAGCATTCCTGTGTTAGTGCACCTGGTTTAGTGTTTGTTCAAGTCCGTGTCCTGGTGATGTACGATGTGGGTCGAGCTGATGGCTCGGTTATCCAGGAGTTTTTATCTGTCCATGTCTGACATGATGGAGTGATGTTAGGGATGTTACCGCCGCCGCTGCCCGATGCACCGGATTGGGTGTGATGGCATGTATAGCTGTTGGGAGTTGACACTTTTTGGAGATAGCCGACGTTTGTTGATGGAGGGTTGTACATGTCCGATGTAGGGTCGAGTCCTTTTTGGGTGGTAGCCAAGTATAGTTAAAAATCTTGGCATCTTTTTGTTGTATCAACCTTGATGTCCATCATGAAAATATAAATAAGAGTGAATCGGCTTATTCTTTTCTTATGGTGCTTAGTTGGTGTGCATTGCATTATGGTTATTGGAGTAAGGGATGGTGAGACTTGTTTATGCTTCCGCTAATAAGCTGCGCTGGGACCGCTTTCAAAAAAAAAAAAAATCTATAGTCAAAGGGTATCGGTCTGTGAAGTTATATGAGATCGAGTAATTAAGAGAGATCACCTGTGGCGACCTCAGGAAGCGAATCGGGGGTGCCACATTTGTGTCTTCCATGATTCGGCGGAGGCTTGGTGGCGTTGGCGACGTGTGATCGGACCACGGCTCTATAATCCAAAAGAAATCTCTAACAACCAACCCAACCATGGTTGATTCGAAGGTGGAGATGGTGTGTGACTTGCTCAATGGAGGATCAATAGCTTTGGATCCTTGTCTTACAAAAAATTCAAGTCTTTCAAAATGGGTATTCTATTGATGAGTTAACTACATTTGTAAGGCAAATTTCTAGATTAACTTCCTTGAAAGGATTTGGCATAACTTGAACTACATAAGGATTGCAAGTGATATCAATATATAGTATTCATAGTGATGAATTTGTTTCTTTATTGTTATATATACTTAGAAAATTTGTCTTCATATTTATATGTTGCGTAGATGGATTCAAATGTCAATGTGACTCTACTTTTGTAACTAAATTGTTGAATGCCGGTTGTCTGCATCTAAATGATTCTGGAAAATGAAGAGTCTTTGTTTGTGATGATTTGTCTTTGCAAGTTAATCTACATTGCGTGATTCATGATGTACATAGACAAAAGATGTTAAGAGTCTTTAAGAAATGTCATTGATCTACTTGAAGTAATTAATGGCATGAACCTTGAAGGTCTTCATAAGAGATTGGAGAAGGGTAATTTGGCCCTTAATGAATTGGCGGTTGCAAAAAGCGGGATAGGTCAAAGACTTCCTCAATGGTATTACTGAATGTGGTGCAAATGCTCTCCAATTTGCACTTGTCTCTTACACAACTCAAGTTTATGCTTCTCCATATGTATGTCTACTAGTTCATGAGTTATTGAGGATTTCTAAAGAACAATCACCTCCCGCTAAGTTCTTAGTGTATGTTGGCAAACTTTATAATGGATTTTGTGTGGTACATTCTGCTCATGATTTGCTCTTTTTTTCTTCTTCTTCTTTTTTCCCTTTTATCGCTTTAAAATTATGAGTTCCTCCTGTGGTTCAACTATCAAAGTTTGTTATCCATCTTCTCATGATTACTTTGATGCTAGTAATTGAACCTTTAAATCTTAGGAAGCTATCAATTGGTTACAACTAGCTCCAGTAGCTTGTCATGTTCGTGCGTAGTAACAATTAGGACTTTTTGCATTGAGATTGTGCCTTGGATAGTAACTTAGTGGAAATGGTATGCAACTTTTGTATCTAAAAGCTATTGAAGGTGGTGCTGTAATCAGTGCAAGCAAAGTTTTGCTTATAGCATAGGTGTAACATCTCGATTTTCGACCAACAAGAAATGGTTATGAATCTGGTGTGCCAATGGCAATGATAGGTCATGGATCATTCCAAGATTCGACCATGTAATGATCATGGATTGATCAAGGAAACATGTGTGAATCCATTTTTTAGGTTGTTCCCTCAAGTATACAAGAGCTGCCATAACATGATAACAAGGGATTTCATTAATGTCCCATCTTCTACAACTACAAGTTTTGTCTCTTTTATTAACTATTGTTTTGTCTCCATATGGCCCACTTAATTCAAACTCATCTTCCCCATTTCATGCAATCCATAATGCTGATTTTTTTTTTTTTTTTGAAGATCCATTTTCTCTTGGATCTTAGGATAAATCATACCATTGTAGTTAGCCAACCCATCTCCTTGCTTTAGAATCATTTCCATGAGTTGCACTATTATAGCTTCAAGCAAGGTAATGATAGGCTTGTCTTTGGGGTCAATGATGCTCTTGTTAAAGCTTTCATGCTAGTTGTTCAAGGAAACATCGCATTTTGAACTTGTTTAGAGACTCACTCCATTGCACTGGAGGCTTTTGGGACAACTAGTCATAAGCTTTTTCATTAACTATCTTAAACTCTTCCATTGCAAAGTTGAAATCACATACCCTTGTTGCCATGGCAGTCTTCCAAAGCAAAAGTTTAAGTTCTAGTCTTTTGTGATGTAGCCTGAAATTCTCATAAATATGTCTCAAGCAAAATAGATGTTCCGCTTTAGGCATCAAATTTCTAGTGCTTGCACCATTCATTTTGCTTATCACACAAGAAAGTCCAATACTTTGAATTTGCAAGGTCTGTAATCCTTAAATCTTCTGTAATCATACTAATAAACCAATGTTATGTCTCGTATGTTTCTTGTCCCACAAATTGCCTATGCAAATGGATATATTTGATTGTTTCCCTCTAAGCCCATAGCTACTAAAAGTATACCCTTGTAGCCTATCGATAAATGACAACCATCAAAACTCACGAAGTGCCTACATCCTTCTAGAAAACCCCTCAGTGCATCTAAACATATGTAGATTCCTTTAAACTTGAATTGATAATTGACATTGCTCACTCTTGATTACACAAGTGGATCCTCGGTTGGAATAAAAAAAAATGCTTGACAATAATGTCTAAGCATCCAAAATTGCTTTTCCTCATTCCCTATGATCATACTCTGTGCTGTAACCTTAGCTCTATAGATCATTGTCTTGGACAGTTTCAAAACATTTTCAAACTCCATTGTTTACTCTGTTGAAGTACTTGGCCATGTTATATTATTTCTCAACCGATCACAATACTTGTTTGCCAACCATTTAGAGCTTACTTAAGGAACATGTAGAGCGCTATTACATGTATGTACGGGGTTGAAGGTTTTGACTTGTAAAGTATGCTCCTATGCACTTTGAAAGCATATATGAGCCAATCACAAACATTAGAACACATTGCCCTTAACCTATTTGGTGTATTCTCAATTAACCTCATTTGTCTCCCATTTTTTATGGCATAATTCCTAACTACTTCTTTAAACTCCTTAGTATTGCTAAAACACATCCCCGACTTGAAGGTAGCTATGTCCACTTCAACATTGAACTCGGGATTTGTATACTCAAATTGACTATCTATATTCAAGAAATCTACATTATCAGCTAGTGTTTTTACATGCAAGCTAATGTCTCTAATCCTTGTATCACTCTGCATCGAACTACATTCCATACATTGTACATTTCTACTGCATAACTCATCGAGATCAATAATGGCAAATCCATCCTCTTCAACACCCTCAGGACACCTACTGGGCATAATTCACTTCTTCACATCCATCATCTAGTGCAGATGGAAGCAAAAAAACATCAATATGTTTTTGGAGCTTATATAAATTCAATAAAATCACACCAACTTAAATCTTTATATAGACAAACACAAGCTGCCATCACAATGTAATATTTGAACCATGAACAACTATTAGGGAAGCATGGACCATGAATGCAAAAAGAAAAATGAAAACATTAATGACAAAACATATGCAATAGCAGCTTGTCATTAGAAAAAGAAACTTACTACCATCGTTGCTGCCATCAATGTTGGATTTCACCAAATGCCCATGACTTATCGACATATTACTTCAATTAGTGTAATCGCTTTCTCTTGGATGAACGAAGCAACTTAGGTAAACAAAAGAAATTAGAGGATTAAGGAAAATAGGGTTTCGATTCATAGCTCCACTTCAAAAAACTGACTTTGGCCAAATTATGGAAGCATAATGAAAGGCATAATCAAAACGATTTTGCATTAGGAGGGCAAAGGCTTTGGGTGAACGCTAGGAATGGGAGTTTTCGCCTTTTACTTTCTTTCAATGTCCGTTAGCCTTCGACTGTCATCGTTGTCGCTGCCACTCGATTCACATTGCCACTTGGTCGCCCACCACTAATGCCCATCGGTGCTTGCTCCGGCAACACTTCCTTGTTTTTCCTTTCTTTTAGTTTTGTTGATGAACATGGGTTGGAGGAGAAGCAAAGAACGTGGAGAAGAGAAGAAAGGAATGGAGTTTTGGGAATTTTAATTTTAGAGTTTAGCTTTTATTTTTATTTTAAAAAAATTTGGACAAAAATGCCCTTATTTCGATCACCGAAAATATCACTTGCTTGCTGGCTAGCGAGCTTAAGCTCTCATTTGAAATAAAGTTGAGCACTTTAGGTTATTATTTGAAATAATGTCCACTTTGGGCTCTTTTTTGAGAAAATTTTGGCATTTGAGGCCCTTACTTGGAATTTTCCCAAAATATTTCCAAGTGGCACCATAACACAATTAGTTGTATAATTAGTAGGAAAACATTAGAGGAGGCAATTTGGTAAGGAAAAATCAAATTTGTCAAATGATTGATGAATCTCAATAATTTAATTTAAAAGAATCAAATAATTGATGAATTATTCATTCTTTTACAAGGGGATATATATTGCCACAAAAAAACAATCAACTCAAAATTAATGAGTAATCGTCTTAGTCGAAAGAATGAAAATTAGTCAAGTAGCGATCAAGTTGATCTTATCGATAGCAAAGGAAATAAATGATGTACAGTGAAGTTTATCGATAAGAGTCCTTCCCAAGACTAGAGTTGATTGATGATGTCATCGATAACTAGCTGCCTTTGGCTAAGTGTGAGTTTGCAAACCTGTTGATTGGGAGCAAAGATGGAAGATCGACATGAACATGTAACCATCGATGTAGTGGAGTAGATATAATCGTCAAGGTACTAGATATATTGCAACTTCTTGTAACCATAGATAAGATTACAAAGTTATTCTCATATTTAAATACTTTTGTAATTGTCAATTGTGGTTATAAGTACCCCAAATATACTTTTCATAATGGACTGTCAATCGATCCAAGAAGACACGCTATTCATCTTTACTTTCAGTTTATCTTTACATTTCCAATACTTTTAAATGGCTGACAATAGTTTTAAGACATTTAGGGTATATATAGCAATAGTTATGTTCAAAAATAGTTTTTTCAATTTCCTGAAAGAGTTTCTAAGCAAAAGAATGTATTTGGTAACTGCGCAAAATTTTTACTTGGAATAGAAAAAAAAAAAAAAAATGCATTTGGTATGACTAAAAATTTCTATTCCCAATTTCTTTTTACTAAATTATAAAAATATTAGTGAAGACTTAACAATTCGTGTTTGGATAAAATTGGACTTTGGTGAGGATTTAAATATCAAATTCTAAAATGGCTTTAGAAAATCCAACGTAATAGTTAATCAAAGACATATGGCTGGAAATGACAATAAAGAGTCCCACTAGTTTATAACTCACGATAGTAGGAGATTGACAATAAATTTTTAGGCATCGCAATAAACATGTGTATAAACCTTTTGAGCTTTTTAAGCTTTAAGAAAAAGAGCAAACGTTGCCTAGTGAATTGGGTAAGGACGGAACAACCAAGTGGAGGCAATCCTAAAGTTTGTGCACTTGTCTGCACAAACTCTTTAAACTTTCAAGCAAATGACTTTGGAAATTCATGGAACACAGGCTTATTCAACTACTATGAACATGAGACACTTGTTCAAAACCATCTAATTTTCTATTAAAATAAAATTGCATATGATATTAAAAGATGTCTCTAATAGAATATTAAAGGAAGAAGACGTCTTCTTTTAGTGGAGTTGCCAAGCTTTCGCAACCTAATATTATCTCTAAAAGAAAATGACAATAAAAAATCCATATAGTGAAGTCATAAGAGTTTATTCAATTTTGAATCCAATATTCATCAAAATATTTTTACTTTTTTATATGCTAAACTACTTTTAAATCAGAATTAACACTGAAATGCAATAAAACTACTCAAAATCTAATTTGTAAATCTTTTTTCTAAATTTATGAATTTTTTATATTTTTATTTGGAAAAAAGGGGACTCATATTGAGTTGGGATACTTGGCCTAAATGTGGGTTTCACATGGATCTTGAGTCAATTGTGTGAAGATGAGCATTATGTTACATCGAACTTTTTTCTATAAAATGACATTGTTTCTCTTTTTATTTCCAGATCTTAGGAACAAAAGGTAGATTTTTTTTTACTTTTTATTTTTGTTTCAAATATATTAACTGACTGGAAATAGAAAAATTAATTGATATATACATATGGATTTATATTCACAGAAAAATAAATAAATAGAAACGTTACCAAACACGCCTTTAAATTTCTTCACATTTACATTTTCAGTCCAAAAATTAACAAAGGACCTTACACACTCTTTGATGACTCACTAATTGATCCATTATACTTGAAAAATATTTCTTCGACCTATTGGTGAAACAACTATCCATTCCCTACACTAGGTTTGCCACATGGCACAATCTTGTTTGCAAACCAAATTAATCCTCTCACTCTATATACCCCATCATTTTACTTGTTTGGGAGACTTTTGGATTGAGGGTCATCTAGACATTACCGAGTCTATCGACTTCGGTATCTTCATACTTCAAAGACTTCGGTGGCGGATCAATTAAAAACTCACATGGCAAGCTTCTCGTGACACTACACCCCTTATCTATCACCGAGCTCTTGAGTACATTATAATTATTTATTCCAACTCTCACGTCCTCTCTATTTTTCCTAGCTATCAATGTTACTCCTGCGCCACGCTAACTTTCGCAAGATTAACAAAGTTCGGGAGCAGATCTCTTCAACAAAAGTCAAAACTCTTACCTATACGAAAACCAATAGGATGGTAAAAAGCCTGAAGCCGAACCCAACACTGTGTTGACTGCATTATCGCTTCTCAAGAAAGTTAAAGCTCCTGTACGCTTGTTTATGCAGAATCGTGGCTACTTGACCGGAAAATCATTTTAAACTCGTTTCATGTCAATGTAGATTTTGAAGTACGACTGTCCGTTTTGCAAACTATTTTTGGAATTACTTTCTTTGGCTTGTTTAGGGAATTATTCCCCAGGAAAGTGCCGGAAGTTGTGAGTAGCTGAACTCCTTCCTCCAAATGTTCGTTAAAGAGTTGGTCATCCTTCAAGATTCTCTCAAATCTTATAGTCATCGCCTTTCTTTTTTTCTTTGTGTCTCGAATTCGTTGAAGTTTTGTTGCATAAAGATAAGTATGCCAATGTGGAATTTAAGAGATCATAAATGTGAATGTGCCGATTTGTACTATGGACGTTCGAGGTGAAAACTCATTCAACATTCACTACTAGAGTATCAAATACATAAATAAAGGCACCAGGTCTGAGTTATTGCGGAATGTTCAAAAGGATCCTTTGATGTTTTCTTGCAGTTGTATCTTTAAATCATATACTATTTTATTGAAGTTACTCCTGAGATTAAAAAATAAACAGATTTTGTAACATGACCCTTAAGTTATTGCTAAATGTTGACATGTCATCTTATGTGACAAAAAGTCAAAAATAGTTCTTTAAAATAACAATTTGGAAAAAAAAAAATAGAAATCACATAGGGGTAGGGTACTGCAGCTGAGGCGGCAACACCGACAAGGAGCTAGCATCCGTCGTTTGCTCAACGAACCTGGCATGGCAGCCGCCGCCGCTGCCACCTCAGCTATCAAACACGAGCAATGAGAGAAGGGGATTCTCAGTGACCTATTAAGCGAGGCAGGCGATGCAACGACCTTCGTTGGCCTCGCCACTCCTCACAAGGGCGGCAGCCCTCACGCAAACCTACGGTGGCGATCTGCTCAATTTCCAGTCGTATAGATCGGAGCCGTGCGGTCTGCCCTCGCTTGAATGAGGCGTCAATTTTCTTCTGGTTTCGGGGATTCTGAAGGTTCAATTTGTTAAATTCGCATTGTGATGTTTGGTTTCAATTTCAGTCCGATTACAGATGGAGAAGGAAGGGATGGGTTGATTATAATTTCTAGGTTTTCTTTCTCCCTGTAAAGTGGTTAAATCAACTCTGGTTCATGATGCGTCGGATTTTGTGCCCTGATCGTTGTACGTACCTCATAGGTTTAAATTCTAGCTCATGATTGGAATATATTGTTGTTCTTTCATTAGCAAAAGGTTGGGGATGCCCAGGACAATTAGTTGTAAGGTCTCGCGCTTATTATAAGATGCTTGGATTGAATAATAATTATCCGATCTTTGATGCAGCCCACCAATATATTAGAAGCCGGCAAGTTTTTATAAGTAAAGTAACAAATGTCCAAGACATAAACTAGTTAAAAATTTGCTCATGACTTAAACTTATAATCTTGTAAAATATGATACGACTCTTTTATACTTAAGCTTACGCGTTCATTAATAGTATTTAATAGTTGTGCTTTCTGATTTTGTTCTTGGATTCTTGTGCTAGTAGAATTCCAGTAGAGATTACTTCATGGAAGCGTGCTAGGTTGATGTGGACATTTTTTTCCTTATATTTCTTTTATATTCCACATCGGTAACATGTTGGTAGAGTATGCTAATGAAGCCTTGAAAAGTAGATAGTTTGGAGAAGTAATGTTTATAAAAATACTTGATTGAATGTTTCTTAATAGTTCGAGGAATTTCAATGCCTTTTTCCCTTAAATATAAGAAAAGTATTAAAACTTTGCAAACTGAAAACACAATCTTAAGCACATTCGGTTTTTGTTTGTGCGGTGGTACTCACAATGTTTTAGTCCTCTAAGTTCCGGCATTAGTGCGATCAAAATTCTAAGAAATCAGGGTTGGAGCACAAGCTCGAGTTGATATTAAGTTACTATGCATTGTGATTATTATTCTGAATTAAATAAATTGAGAAAATTTCATAGGTTGTCCATTGAATAGAGCCCTGAAATTATTGTCATAAAACCTTAATACACTTAGGATGAATTGTGACGCATTGATGTTGCTGTCGGTGGAAAAAAGTCTTTGGATAACTGCTGGATAAGAATACTTGACTCTTGCCACTAGGGGCAGGTAGTAATCCCGTGACTTTCACTTTCAAAGAACAAAGTTAGCAATAAAAGAAATTCCTGTTTATTGCACAGTTAAAACCTTCTCCTTCGAAGGGTCCACATTGATGAGAAGGACAAGTCACCTAATTGTCGAACCACCCTATAATAATTCAGAAATATGACGTCATCCTCTGCAAGCCCAAGCACGTGTCTGCTTCTTGCTGACTAAGCGAACCCGAGGTTGGTGGTTTCGAGAAGGAGGGGGAGTTTTCTCACGTTTGGTGCGTGCTTTGACTAGTACTGAGGATTAACTTCTCTACTTCTCTTTCATCCCCCGTCGGTGCAACCCTAGTCCGAATAGTCTATGGTGAATGAGGTTGTGTCGTATTCGTCCTTCTTACCTTCCATGTTTCGTTATGTCTTGTGGTCATTAGTTCTAAGACCTTTTCCCGTTCGAGGAATGACAAAATTTGACACCAAAAAAAGAAAAGTAAAAAAAAAGAAATCGTTATCTTCTCTTTGATTTACTCACTTCCGAGGGGGTTTAGAGCATTCCTAAGTGATGCTCTAGTCCAAGTGATTTCATCTCTTTGTAAGTCTCCTCTTTCCTCCTCCAAAATCTATAGACCGACCGAACTCTAGATCACACACTCAAATGTCTTTTATTTTTCAATGAGCATTTCTAGGGTCCTTCAATTGTAACATGTCACAACTTCTTATAATTTTTTTTATAACTCTTATACAAAATGAATTGAGTTAAAAAGAAGTAAAAAAGAAAACAAAAAATACTAAAATGATTTAAAAAGAAACCCAATAAATAATTTTTTGGAGGGGCTTGAGCTATATGCCCTACCTAAAAGAAGCTAAAACAATTAATTGGTCCTCTAAGGATAAGTGTATGAAACTTGAAAAGGGTTACTTAAACTTTAAGGGTGTCAATGCAAGAACTTACGCAAGATGCTTCCGGATCTAAAAAGAATTTAAGTAATCAAAAGTCACCTCGACACTGTTACAATTCTGCCGATCTCATCTCCAACGAATGAATCTGCGCCATCAGATTTCACACGAACTGTGTAAAAAGGTGTCATAGGAAAAGGTCTCGCCTTCGACGGTGGGGGAAAAAGAAAAAGAAAAAGAGAGCAAAAATCAAGCCGACACATCGCCAATTATTACCACGGCCGACGACAAACGAAATAAATTATTTCGCAGGTCTTGATCTGGAGACTTGGTCGGACTGGTCGGACTCCTTCGGCTCCCAAAAGAAGACCTCACCAATTTGTTCTTTCCGGAAAACCAAGTCCATGCAATGATGCTAAGTTATCGCTGTAATGATTGACACTAGTCAATCCGGGTGCTGCCAATTGGAATCAGCTGTAGGTGGCTCGTCCCTCTCCGAATGCAACCACCCAAAATAAAACTGAAA
Organism: Eucalyptus microcorys; assembly: GCA_014182515.1. Taxonomy (NCBI): domain Eukaryota; kingdom Viridiplantae; phylum Streptophyta; class Magnoliopsida; order Myrtales; family Myrtaceae; genus Eucalyptus; species Eucalyptus microcorys. The sequence continues at coordinate 15,680,737 of CM024570.1, read as the reverse complement.
AAAAAAAAAAAGATGGGAAACCTTCTCGTTCGTTTCCTTTATTTTTTTTATTTATAAATTTTTTCGAGCATATAAAAATGTGTTCCATTTGGTTTTCGCGTGTAATGAAGCTCAAATGAACAAGGAAAAGCGACCCGTGGCCTGTAATTAGTTATTGGGTCGCTCGAACACATATGCCACCACCAGCTCCGGTCCAACCACCCCTTTGTGGTCTTCTCCCAACCCACCCTTTTGGCCCCACCTGCCAAAATTTTCTTTTTCACTTTCTCAATTTTTCTAGGGCAATATCATTGATTCCTCCCTGTTCCAAGCATAAATACAAAAAAAATAAAGTAAAATCCGCCCCTTGCCAAGCTAATCTTGATTATTCCGGGGAAATTTAAAACGTATCAAAAGAAATCATATTAAATGGCGCATGATCATTCATGAATAATATAATATGGAAGGTGATTGTGGTGTCACCTTCACAAATGTTTTTTCATTTCCACATTGCTTCCACACTTTCTCTGGTTCCTAGCTTTCCACCTCATTCTTTAAATCAAACCCCAGCTTTCTCGAGCCTTTACCTCTCCAGGATTCAAGATTCTCCATCCTAAGTCCTCGAGAGGGATCAACTAGCTCGACCAACCTTGTCGCATCTTTCTCTCTGTCTGTCTGTAAGAATGAAGAGCAACAGCACCAACAACACAAAGCTCATCCTCCTCCATCCTTACATCCAGAAGCAAGGCGGCTCGAACCGGCTATGGCTCCTCGCCCTCGTCTCCTTCTTCACGCTCGCCTTCCTTGGAACACTAATCTACTCCCGGGAATCCATCGTCGCTGGTGCGGCCTCGCGGGTCGCCTCGGTTAACAACCCAGCCAGCTCCTCCGCCACCGCCGCTGCCAACGAGCCCTTGCCGACCACGGTCATCAATGCCCTCATCCACTACGCCTCAACATCAAACAACACCTACCACATGTCCCACAAGGACATCAAGCTCATATCGGATGTGCTCCGGAAGTGTGCCACCCCATGCAACCTCCTTGTCTTTGGGCTCACCCACGAGACCCTCCTGTGGAAGGCCCTGAACCACGGTGGTCGCACCGTATTCGTTGACGAGAACCGGTACTATGCGGCCTATGTCGAGGAGCGGCACCCGGAGATCGATGCGTACGATGTGCAGTACACGACGAAGATGAGCGAGATGACAGAGCTGATCGCGTCGGCCAAGGAGCATGTCCGGGGCGAGTGCCGGCCCGTGCAGAACCTGCTCTTCTCGGAGTGCCGGCTCGGGATCAATGATCTCCCAAACCACGTGTATGAGGTCAGCTGGGACGTGATCCTGGTCGATGGGCCACGCGGGGACGGGCCAGACTCACCCGGGAGGATGTCGGCGATATTCACGGCGGGGGTGCTCGCCCGGAGCAAGAAGGGCGGGAACCCGAAGACCCACGTGATCCTGCACGACTACTACAGGAACGTGGAGAAGATCTGCGGGGACGAGTTCTTGTGCAGAGAGAACAAGGTCGAGTCAACGGACATGATCGGCCATTTCGTGCTGGAGAGGATGGACGCCAACAACTTCCAGTTCTGCGGCCACAATCGGACAGCTTCATAAGACTACATCATCGTCCTGAATTTTAACAAAAAAGGGCAAAAGAACAAAAAAAAAAAAAAGTAAGTTCGTCATCATAGTCTTTCATTGCCATCATCATTCATGAAGCATAGCCACAGACAACAATCATTTGTTTGGTGCAGTCCACTCAAGAGAGAGCAGATGCGAAGGCAAAGCTGGCTATTTATCCTCATTCGATTGTATGAAAACTTAGGCATTTTGGGTTTTTTTTTTTTTTTTCCTATCCTCTTCTTTTTCTTTCCTTCCTTCATTTTTTTCTTTTTGCCTTTTCCACTTGTGGAGTTTGGGAATAACGAAACCTTTCATCCTACACGAATTGTGATCTCTCGTCAAAAGAAATTTCGTATTGTAAATTTTTTGGGGCTTTAATCATGCTATTATCATTTTTCCTTTCTTTCCAATTCTTCTGTGGTGGGTGAAACAAGGTCAACGCGATTTGATGCCTGCACTGAAACATGGAAAAAGGCTAATCATTTGGCAATCATGCGTTTAGTTGTTCCTACGCCACTTCAGCCCTTTGTTAGGAGAAGATATCCGCGGCCTCAAGGGGAGAATAAGTCAACAGATTGCAATGGAGATGAACCGGCATGGTCTGACCATATCGTAGGAAGATGAAATGAAGATATCAGGGCTCTTTTTGATGAGCTAATTATTGAAGGATTGTTTCAGGAATGCGGTCCATTAAGCACGAATAAAGCACTTCAATTGACCCGCCACCTAATTATTTGAATTTTTTAAGATAGTTTCTTTCGCTAATTCGCCGTACACGTGTACTGGGTATCTCCCTCTCAACGACAGACTCGTCCTAGGCCAATAATGCAATGAAGAGAGGCTAGTAGGGCCGTCGCTCTTCCCCGACCGTCTAGTGTTTCGTGTAATTTCAAGAAGTAGATGCTATAATTCATAAAATTTCATGATTTTTTTTTGCAAAATCGCTCTCTATGCAGTAGTAGTACCACACCACCCGTAATATCGACAAAAGAAGTTGAACCCTAAGGAGGAAGAAGAAAGAATTGCCATGACTAAAATTTCCATGGTTTACAATTCTCTAAGTTGACCTGCTGACTTACTTTAATTCTTATTGTCTCGTGCCTCAGGATCTAAGGAAGCAAAGTAGAAGCCTGAACACTAGGCACAAAACATGGAAGAAGAAGATGAAGCATGTGCAATTGTCCTATGCGTGGTGTGCACCGCTAATCGGAGTGGGGTCCATTTAAGTTTAGGATTTTTCTTTTCCTCTACAAAGGGTTGAGTTATTTTTTTGGTTTAATTTCTTTAGGACGTGATCGAAGTCGAGAAATCACTCACGGAATTAACTTCGCTAATCTATCTGGGCGTTCCTCCAAGGATCCCACGCCTATTGCAATAAGGATAAACTTTTTTGAGTTCGATTTCGATATTAATAATGACATTTTTTTGATTTCCCCAGGAAAATCTTTGAAATAAAAATGACTGTTTCATGAAGTTTAAGTTGGACGATTTGATTGGAAAATTTTTAAAAGTACGTCGACTTAACTCAAAGGCAACAATTGGTTGACAACAAAACCAATTTCCTTGGGATTGAGATCTTCTCGATTAAGAAAGTGGTAACTTTCATGTAAGCTTTCCAGATAGAATCGTGGCTACTATCAATGACCTCGATTGCTCAATCGGAGTAATTAGGGTCTTCGACAAAGGTTGACGAAAGGTTTTAAGTCTTTTCGAATAAGAGAATATTACATTAAGGTATTCAGATGGAAAAATAAAATCCATTAAAAGACCCGAAGATGCAGAAAAAAGGGCGAATATGCGAATAAAAACAAGGGGCGGCAGTGTGAAAAGAAGTTTTACTACTCGTATGAAGATTGATCCTTAGAAGGTACATGAAGTGATCACGCCCCCCCGGAAAAGCAGGAGTTTGAGCGATGATTCCGAAAGTTAAAGGGAGAAAAAGAAGGAATCCTACCAAACGAGGAAGAGGTCGGGAAGGGATTTCGAGGAAGGGGACGAGATTGAGCTCGAAGAAAACGGGACGAAGGGATGCTTCGTGGGAGAACTCAAGGAGGAAGATTGAACCAAATGGCGGAAAGAGGAGGAATGAATAAAAAAAAAATGTGATAATGAGAAGAGACTTGTGTCGGACAAGCATAAGAGATTCACAATTTCACACTCCATCGATCTGAAAAAATACAAAGGAACTCATCAGGTTAAAAATATATTTAATATCTTGAAAACTCCAAATTAATATATCTGTGACAATCAAAAATTATTTTTTTTTATAATGAAAAACTTTAAACTGATACACTTCCAATAAATTTATCCTAAATTAATTTATTTACCACGAGAAATTCTAAATTGGTATATTTGTAATAAATTTATCCAACGTTAATTTTCATTAAATTAGATTAATATAACAAAAAATCACAAATCGATATACTTTTGATATGAAGGGTAAAACTTCAAACTAATATACTCCTCAACTGCCGAGTGTAATCTAACTCAATAATTCAATAATAAAATTTAATAGAGATTAATAAATGATAATCAAACCCAATGATGGTCAAAGATGGTCAAAGATGAGCCACGAGCTGAGGAAATGAGGAAAGCTAGTTCATAAATCAAAGGCTTGATCCTACTTGGAAGGGAAACATAGGAGAGAAGTCAGATTAGAGGCCAGTGATTGGATTTGACTACTACATCCTCAATTTCTTCACAAAGAGAGATGGAAAATGGATAATAATATATGTTTGATCATTATTATGTTCTTATAAACAAATGTTTAGAAATAATTTTTTTAATTATGTTCCCTATAAAAGTTTATGAGCATTTGAAAATGTTTGTTTCTTATTCAAAATATCTATTTTTGAAATATAAATACATTTGGTATGACCCTCGAATTTTTTTTTTGTAACTTCAAATTTTTTAATTTTTTAATAATTTTATTACATTTTTCTCTTTTTTCTTCTTCTTTTTTTCTTTATTAATTTTTTTTTTTGTCTTCTTCTTCCTTTAGCCGATCGCCGGCAAAAAGGAAAGGAAAAAAAAAAAGCCTTGATTCTAGAATTGTTCCCGAAAACAAAAAAGTAATTTTTTTTTCCTTTTTGATTATGTTCCAAACTTATTCTCGAGAATAAAAAAGTTACCAAACGGATTTCTATTTTTTTTAATTATTCCAAGGAATAAAAGAATAAAATCTGGTATCATTTGATATGTTACCAAACAAGCCCTAAATGGGTAGTTTCATCCACATTTAGGAAGGATCATCTAGCGATCCCCTTGTTACAAAAATTAAGGAACCTTAGGCTACTAAAGGAAGTATAAGTATATCGGAAGTGATCATTTGAGGTATGAGACCTTTTCCGCTCATTAGCTGTTATTCTACCAATTTCATCCAAAATTCACACTACTTGAGCATAAGAAGGTTGCAAAAATCCATTCCTCTTAGGCTTTCATGTTCATGTTTTCCATGGCATGGGAGCTTGTTGGACTTAAAATCGTGCGAGGAAGGTTGAGTTTCTTCTCTAAATAGTTCTAAATAGTTCGAGCAATCTTTTTGGGATATAGATTATAACATGATATTTTCATGAAAATACAAGTATCTTTTATTCCATTGTCAACTCTATCAACATTAATAAAAAAGTGAACCAAATAAGAAATTTCCAACTTTACAGCAAGTTTCCTGCTTGGCAATCTAATGCAACACACTTATCATACGAAAAGCATTGAAATGTCAATAATCACTTTGTCCAATGCAAAATGGAAAAATTGCCCATAAAGTTTTAAACTTATTATATTTTTATTAATTTAAATCTAAACCTTTTAATTTTATCAATTGAGTTATCAATTTTTTCATATTCTGTCAAATGAGTTCATTAGGCCAATTTTGATCTGAAAATCATTGACGTTAATAATTTTATTAATATTTTAATATTTTTATGTATTTCATTTCTTCTTTTCTTCTTCACTTTTTTTTGGGTTGCTCAGCCCTTGCCAGTTGCGGACGAGGGCTAGGATGCCGTCGTCAGCTGTAGGCAAGGGAGAACTAGATCTGTGGGGGTGAGGCGGGGGTAGATGTAGGAGTCGTCGGAGGTGAGGAGCTTGCGAAGAGGATGGCAGGCATGGTCCGGAGCTCAAGGTGCGGGTGGCTGTGTAAGAGGTGGGCGAGCTTGAGGCAGAGTGAGTTGGGATTAACCTGCTTCAAGACCCTCCTTCTCCTCCTCCTTTTTCTTCGTCCTTCATCATCCCCCATCACAACCAAGGGAAACCCTAATTCACCATCGCCCTGGATCCCCAATCCACCCAGCTCCAGCAAGCACAACTAGCAGTGGTCCTTGGCCCCAACCCGTCCAACTTTGAAACCCTAATCTCCCATCCCATGCCCTCCTACAATGAGCTCCGATCCGAAGCCGATTCCCTCTTCAGCCTCGCCAAGCAGCAGACCGATCCCAACTCCCTCTCCCTTAAGCTCGCCCACCTCCTCCACAATTGCCCCCACTTAGCGCCATGTTCGCCATCCTTCTCCGCAAGCTCCTCACCCGTTACGGCTCCTATATCTACCCCTGCCTCACCCCGTAGTATCAATCCTTCCTAGCCCGAGATCCCGACCCTCACCCTCGCCGGCCATAGTAAAAGAAAAAGTGAAGAAGAAATAAAAGAAAAAGAAATTGAGAAAATATTAAATAATATTAAAAATGATCCACATTAGCCCGACTGTACCACGTAGAATGGCCAGCATTAACGTTAGTAATTTTCAATCAAAATTAATTGGATGAATTATATTGGCAAAACGCGAAATGATCTAAAACTTAATTAACAAAATTTAAAGTTCTAAATTCAAATGACAAAAGTGCAATAAAAGGACTTTTGAATAATTTTATCAATGCAAAATAGTTGGGTAAGAGTAAAAGTTGAGAGAGGACTCAGTCAATTTTAATCAGGAATGTCTGAAAATTGAAATAATAATAATAAAGTTGTATTTTGATGTCAGGTCCAATCCAAGTCCAAGTACCCTCTTTTTTTTTGGTCGGTAAGTCCAAGTACGGGTCAGCCCACCATCTAGCATCTACCACCAACTGCACAGTCAGAAAAGAAATTGAAAATATCTCAAACTCAACACGAAGACAAGAAGACATACGAGGACGATGAAACATCAATTCATTGTGTTGGGTTCTTCTGCTGATCCAGCTTCCAAGTTCAAAGTGAACACGGAAGGATCGTTGCCACCAGTTGTATTCTGCAGTAGCAGGTACAGCTTAATGTCTCTTCATTGGGCGAGAATTGACCAGCAAACCGCGTGGAAATTCGATGCAAGTCATGATTAATCACGAAACACCCGACCGACGTATTTGCATTTCGTTTCATTGTGAGAAACCAAATGGCGACAAAACTCAGTCAACCCCCAATGTGCGACGCAATGATCAAATTAATCCATCTTTAGCTCTCTAGTTTGTATGTTTCCTTTCAAGTATGTTTTTTTATAATTCTTATTTGTTAACCCTTGCTTCATGTGATTGAGAAAATGGGTCATAAGCTGGATTACATTCTCTTAGCATATGCTGGCAATGTATTTTATCCTCACATTGGGTTCAAGTATCCATTTTGTTAAAATATTTAAATAATAAATCAGTCTTTTATCTAACAGCTTAAATTTTTAGAGTAATTGACCGTGGTCCTAAAAAATCTTATTAGAGCTTAAGGTTCTAAGTTCGAATATTTTTAAACCTCTTTGTCCCCCATTAAATTTCCACACTTAGTCTAGGCAAAGTTCAACCATATTTTCAAATCTCTTTTGTCTCCCAATTAAATTTCCACACTTAGTACTACGCAAAAGATTCCCCGAGTTACTAAAAAATGAGAGAAAACTGTAAAAATATTTAAATAATAAACACATTTATCTAACAATTTAAGTTTTTAAAATCATTAATTATAATCTCATAAAATCTCATAAAATCTCATATGTTTTCACCCTCACTTTTAAAAAACTACAACCACCATCCTCACTTTTGTCATTCCATTCCAAATTGCGTCTGACATTAGATCTTATTTTCGGATTAGGCATTTCGCTTGATACTTTGCCCTTTCTGCCATTCCAGTTCCACCAACAATGAATGCTCACTTATCTAAAACCCTAAATTATTTAGCCACCCATTTCCTTAACCTCTTTCCTCTCCGATAAAGATGATGCCCTTAGTGGAGTCGCTGCCTATCTGAGAGTCTCCGCTCGTCGTGGCGTCACCACTCTTGGCCGTCCTCTTAAAAAAGCCACCGCCTGTCACCCATGGTCGGGGATCCCTCGACCCTATCACGTCCTTTGCGGAAATCGACTGTCCCTTTAGGCAGCCAAGATCTCGGCTGAGTCTGGCCACCTCGAGGTCCGTTGTAGTATCAATCTAGAGCCATTTGAGGGGCTCGTGCTTTGCCTCAGCGTCGAGCTCAAGCACTAGATCTAATAAGCTCGAGCTCCATCATGGGCATCGACCTCAAGTCCCAAATCTGGGTCCAATTCTACCCCGGCATGGACCTGATCTGGTCGAGCTCAACCCATGTTTTGTCGGGTTTCATCACGGCATCGAGCTCAATCCCCCATCTATCCGACCATGGCAGAGAAAAGATTAGGGACCAAACCTAGTTCCTAAACAAAAATATCAATTTTTACGTTTCACATTGCATTTAGGTTTTAATAGCATTTAGGGCTAATTCATTTGCATTAAGCATGTTGCAGGGACCAAGATGAACTCAATAAGTGGCCCGACATGAGGTGTGTGCTTCAAATTAAAGGCGGTGTGTAAAATGAGCTTAAATTTAAGTTTGACATAAGAACTGAGCTCCAAAACCATCTTTCCAAATTTCTTAGAGCTCAAGTTCAAGTTTGTATTGAAAAAATATGGAGATGATCATTATCCAAAAATTCTTCAACTTATTGCATTTAACAATTCAACCATAAACTTTTTAATTATGTTAATTGAGTCACAAACAATTTCATATTTTGTCAATTTAGTCTATCCGATTAATTTTAGTTCAAAATCGCTAACATAGATAATGACCGTCCTATATAACATGACTAATGCTAATGTGGATAATTTTTAATGATATTTAGATATTTTTCCCAAAATTTTATTTATTTTTTTTGTCTTTTATTTTTCCTTTCTCTTTTCCTTCTTTACTTTTTCTTGCTATAGTCGGCCAAGGTTGATGGGCGCTTGCCCAAATCTAGGGAGGCTAGCCTCACTCGTGGCCATGATGGCCTTGCCCAAATCTGGGTGAGGGTCACAACCCTTACTTGTGTTGCCGGCCACAATAAAAAATAAATAAATAAGGAGAAGAGAAAAAAATAAATAAAATATTTAAATTTTTTTTAAATAAATGGTCTAGGTCAATGCCGGCCGTGCCACATAGAATGGCTAGCGTGGGTCAATTTTATCGCTTAAATATATGTTTCCCACATTATCGGAGATCAACGTCAGCGCGGGCGTGGGAGAGAAGCTGCTGTTCGGGGGATGGGATGAGTCCAACTTGGACTCAAGGCGTGGTGGGCCTTGTGTTTCGAATGGGCTGGATTTTGTTGTTGGGCTCAGGTTAGTTTACTTGGTTTTTAAGGTTTTTTTTCACGTATAGGACGGAGTTCGTGGATAGGTCAAGTGAGTGGGCTAATTTCGTAGCCGGGCTTATTTGGGACGTGCCGGAAGTTGGTTTTAAGTGGTCTTAGTGTAAGTGGGCTTAAGTTTTTTCCTTTGATGAACTTGGGCCTTGATCTCGGCCCTTGTCCGAATGGGTTCGAGTCACTGAGCCCACTTCTTCAATTAGGCTTTTAGTGTTCATGACCCAAACCCATGAGTCCTTACCCGACCCATATTCGGACCAGGCCCTAGGGGCCGGGCACAGGTCCCATTTTCGGATTAAAAATTTTAAAAATTCAGAATTTTTTATCTAAAAATCAGGGAAAGCTTTAAAAAATAGTTTATTTTTAAATATTTTTCTCTTAAAGTATGGGAAATAATTTATTTTTAAAAAAATTTTTTTTTTTTATGAAAAAGCTTAAAAATTAGTTTTTGAGTAGTTTTTTTTTTAATTATTAAAAATGTGCGAAAATCTTTGATGAAAAATCGTGCTCAAAATTAAATAAACTCTTAAGGCTTTACAATAAGGTTTGAATGTTTCTTTTTTCTTGAGACGAATACCTTTGATCGCGCACCTTCAACATGATTATCATGGTTTCCCTTAGCCTAATTAGGAATGGCATTTTACTTATTTCTTAGCATTAAATGCTTGTTTTCCTTGTGATTTATTTAATGGTTCCTTGATTGCTTATAATTATTTTAATAACTGTGCACTCGCATAATTACCTTGTACGATAGTGGATAGGTTCAAAATCAATCCAAACTATCTGACAAATATCTTTTCCAAATAAGGATAAAAGCAACCAAAAACCCCAAACTTTTTCACCGCAATACATTTACCCAAACTTTTTTTTGTGATATAGATAAACCATAAACTTATATCTACGTGACACATTTACCCAAAACTTGTACAATATAACATATTTACCCAAACTTATTTTTTATGACACTAAAAACTCTAAATTTTTCAGTAATACAAAAAAAAAAAAAAAAACCTGAATTTGTATATGTGTGGTTTAACCCAAAAATTTGATTTTACAGGAAAAAATTTGGGTTTTTGGTGTCTTTAAAATTTTTTTTAAAGTAAATGTGTCACATGAGTAAAAGTTCGGGGTTTTTTTTTGTGTTTTTTTGGGTAAATATATCACAATGGACAAAGTTTAGGATTTTTGTATTACAAAAATAGTTTACGGTAAATGTGCCACTCTGAGCAAAATTTGGGGTTTTTTTTTTTTTTTGTGGCTTTTCCCGTTTAAATAAAGAAGCTTAGGTAATGATAAGGGTGATCAGTTCCTGGTCTGATCCGGTTTTGATTCCTAGGTGGCTCAAGGAAACCAATAATAAGTATACTTTCCATCCCTTAAAAGGTATTTGCTCTTTACCCATGAAAAGATCAAAATCCTACAAAAATTGTGTGAACTTCACATACTTAGCAAATATTATACTTTATCTTAGCCAAAAGGCCAAGGAAGGCATGCTTTAGTTGGAGCATGACTTCACTTTTATGCACAACTTCTCTCACAGTCTTTCCGTGCCTATTCAATGTAGGACTTTTAGTGTATGGCTTGTCTTTCTAGTCTCTTGTAGTATCAAGCCTCCTATGCAAATGCCTTCAGTGTATGAGTCCTAGTTTGTCTCTGTTGTTGTGTCTAGTGTATGCCAAGAGTTCCACATCAAATGAGCACACAAAGAATGTGAGAGGAGTTGTGCATAAAATCCACCAAGCCTTGCTCTAGCCAAATCATGCCTCTCTTGGCTTTTTGTCTAAATATTTGCATCTCGATAATATTTAGAACACTCTTAAAAATTAAAGGTTAAAATATATCTTTAATAATTTTAAATAAAGAAAATTAAATTCTAAAAAATAATTGAGTCGGTCGAGTCCAGGTAGTTCCATCCTTAGAATCAAGAATTGGACCGATTTCACTGATCCCAATTTTAGTGAATTGAGAACCAAACCAGCAAATCCTAGGTATGAAAATATGAGGAATTTATATCCATGAAAAAGGAAAGGTATAGGTATAAAAAAAGAATAGACTAGGCACATAAGGCTTTGCCGAAAAAAGAAAAAATAAGGCTGAATGAGATAATGGTAAAAAATAAAGCATTTCTTCCTCTTTTATATGTTGCATTTATATGATTTTTACCTTGGTGGATCTCTCTCTCATTTAATAAAAGTCTTGAAATTTGGATTACTAATTGGCGGAATACTAGGCAATCTAAAACTTTTTTGACAAATATTTAAGAAAAGAATATTTTAGAAAAATTCATAAAATTGGAAGAGTGCCCCTTGGGATCGATTGAACTAGCTAGTTTGGTCTAGTCCAGGTGGTTCCTTTTGCTCCCCCTAGGTATCGAAATGGTGCTAGTTGATCAATTAATGTAGTCAAGTCTCCGACCTAGATTCTCTTGTTGTGTATGAAGTAAGGTATACTCTCATGCCTCTTGATTTCTAATAAACCCCAGTAGACTAGTGGTGACTCATTGGAAAATCCTTAAAGCGTCAAAAATTTGACCTGGCATTTGAATTCCTCAATATCACGCGAGGTATGGACTTTAAAGAGCTTGTGCCCAATTAAGGGTTGTATACTTGCCTTTTAGGTATTACCCATAAACCTATATCTTTTTGTCTTCAAATGGACAAGGTAGGTTACGACATAACTGTATTTATGGTAGTGTGATCCACCAACTTTGGGTACAAGCAATGTAAGTTACATATCTAACATCTCAAGAGCTACTAGTAAATTCTAGCTTTTTTTTTTTATGCCTATTAGTTTGGAAGGTTGGACGTAGTCTTATCACAGTCTAAACCGCTATCAACCTGCATGGATTTATTTTTATCTCATTCTACTTGCTATTTTATTTACTTGATAAAAGCAACACACATGTAGTTTTAACTCATTTCTAGATTGTTCCTGCACATAAAAACTTGCTTCTACTTAATTTTGCAAAAAGTAGCCAACTTCACTAGAAAACTTATTCTCTTTAGGTTATATCACTAGCCACAACACTCAACACACTAGATGTCAGATTTTGATTTTCAAAATGTTGGTTGTTGGTACGGAAATTCTCATAGAAAAAGATATTTGACTATATTTCTTTTGATAACAAATCAAGAGAATTCTAGAGATTAAAATTTCTTCAAAGCACGAGGTGAATGTTGCATATTTTTTTTTTTCAAGATATTGGAAAATGTCTTTGCGATATATATTAATATATATCAGAAAGTTCAACCCAAAAACTTAAGTTAATAGGTATAAAGAGATTACCTGAATATAAAGAGCATACAAACCTCATGATCAAGCAATGTATGGCACAACAAATATCTAATTCCTTCATCAAGGGAAATCGCTAAGCGAAAGTACTAGTGAGCCCACCAAAATATTTAGTAGGATCCCTTCACTCAAAAAACTTAAGCCAATGAGTTATGTGCCAATTATAATATATTAACTATTCTATATTACACTAATTTTACGATATAAGACTTTTATCACATAATTTATACATTCATCTTAACAATTTCCCCTCACTTGGGAGCTCATTGTTAGGTCTACTTTCTTCTAATTTAAGTATCCTTCAGCACCAACATTTTACAAGCTGAATCTCCAAAGCTCATCTTCATCTTTGGTCTTTTTCTTCAAACCAAATCATGAAAATTGCCAGTGGACCATGTTACCATACCCTAATATCTTCCATTGAGATCGTGTTACCATACCATAATATCTACATTCATCCCTAGTCTATTTTCCTGTCACAAGATTTCTTCCTTGAGATATTCATCAAATACCCATACATTGGGAATGGACCACTAATCAACAATTGACTCTAATACTAGACAAGAGTAATGCAATTTGTGTAATTTCTATGTATTTTGATCTGCTATAATGGAGAGTATATGGGATTATTTATATAGTTAATTAGGGATATACACAATTAAGGGAGATGTATGTGCAATCTTGAGAGGTGTGGAGAATCAAGGGGAAATCATAATCAATTCTAACATCGCCCAAACTCATGGTGACTCAGAAGAAATCAACTAGAGTTTGGAGAAAAGATCCAAAACAAAAAATCCTAGATGGAATGCCAAAGCAATTTGGTGTGCTAAAGAAAGAATCGGCTGATGTTGCGTGGTTGTTTACGTGATTGTTGTGTGTTGTCGTGGCTGTTGTGTAGACTACAAGACAACTGAACAAGCTAAGGTGGCTATCGGACTATGTGGACAATGTTGACAAAGATGTTAATAGTTATTGAAAAAAAGAAAGACATGAGATAAGAAGTGTCTTCTAAGTGTGCACTCAAGTGCGGACCGAGCGCAGATACCAAGATAAGAATAATGAAGAAGAAAAAATTGTGTAATTTCATTATATTCCAATGTGTTATGACTAAAAAGTGCATGAACCTAAACTTTTTTTATGATTAAAGAAACAAGATAATGATGACATCGTTTATAATCACTGACGGACATGCACAATCAAGGGAAAAAAAAATAATATATATATATATATAATATAATATAATATAATATAATTCCAAGAGATATGGAGAATCAAGAATAATATCCTAATTATCTCGAAAATATCCTAATTATCTCTAATAATACAAGCGATGAGATATTCATTAGTTACCAAAGGAAAGAGTAATTCGATCAAAGTGGAAATTGAAGTATATCTAATAGGATATGAAATTGGAAAAAATCACTTATAACTCTTTCTAGGGTTCACGATATCTAATAGGGTTCATGATAACTTAGTTATGCCTAACGAGGGTCGTTAGTGGTTGCTTACCAACAAAGAGTGTAATTCCCCCCCTCCCTTTCCCCTTCCCCTTCCCCTTCCCTAAATATCTTCTAGGTTTTTTTTATTTATTTATTTTTCTTGTGTTTGCAAATGTGGCACTAACACTATGTGTTCACTTTTTGGTTAAATCAATGATGCCCTATAAGCTATTTGACGGTCATATTCATAATGTTTGAGGGAAAGACTTCATTTCAAAATTTAGATTACTAGTAAGATTTTTTTTTTTTTTTTTTTTTAGTAACTAAGGGCATAATAAAAAACTTAGGGATCAAATTGCATGAATATAAAATTAGTGCCACATCACTATCATGGGTGGTGGTATGCAAAAGAATTGAGAATTACTCGAATCAATCTGATTCTTGGTTCTAATTTATTGAAATTAGTGGGTATCTATCCGATTCTCGATTGTAGGTGTGGAACCACCACTCAAATCGGACCGGTAATTTATAAATATATATTCAATTTTTAAAAAAATTCCAAAGAAAATAAAATTTTAAGAAAATGAAAATCCTAAAATCCCTAAATTTGAAGCTCAACATCCATCAAGTGGTGCTTGTCTCGTCTCACTCTCATCTCGTCTGAGTTTTCTCTCTATCTCTTAGTCATAGCCTTGACTCTTAAGCTCAATGTCTATCAACTCACAACCTTGACTATCAACTTTTAATATGAGTCCAATCTTTTTACTGATCTTACAATTAAGAATATGGAAGTTCTTTATTTTTTGTTTTACCTTGGCTTGCTATAAAATGTTGAATTGAGTGTGTGAAGCTTGGTGTGATTAGTTCCATGGACCCATCCAAGAACCAAACTAGACTAAGGGTGCAGTTCCCCATAGTTCCATAAAACCAACAGGTGGTTATGGGTTTTAATTTTTCGGAATCAATCCTTATTGAGTGGTTCTCAATTCTAGGGTGGGAACTACCCACTCGCACCATGCTCAACCCTAATCATGGGCTTCTTGAGCAAACACCTTGATGGTGGTTGTTGCTTGTCATTGATTTCCTCCATGATTGTCCTAACAATGGTCACCAGAAATTTCACCCCGCCACCCCCCCTCAATGTAATAGCTAGAGGTCTAGGCGATTCCTAGTTCCAATTTTTTGGAACCAGCATTCTTCGATCTATTTCCAACACATAGGGTGCAACAAGACCGAGTTAGCATTATTAAACTCTAACTTTTGTCTTTTTTTACAAAGAGCCCTGATTATGTTATAATAATCCTCTTATTAGTTGACGTGGGTTCTCACAGTTGAGCTCTATTTGTCTTAAAAGTAGGGAAAATGCCATTAAAAATCTCAAATTATGTTAATCGTGACACATTTATCACAAGCTTTATTATACATGTATAACACATCTACCTAAACCTCAAATTATGTCAAACTATTAGTCATGTGACATTTTTACTCTCCGTCAAAATTCTGTTAATGAACGCTTTTAAAAATCTTATGTAGCTACCAATATGGAGATGAAAAGCAAATAGTGTTAATGTGTCAAAAATATGTAACTTATTGATTTTTTTTTTTTTTTAACTTCCTCTTTTGTTTTTTCCTTGGTTTAGCAATGGTGAGGACAGTGGTGATGGTGATAGTAAGGGTGAAGGCAACGGGGAGGATGGCAGTGAATACGAAGGAAGGAAAAAAAGAAAAAAAAAAGGAAAAAAAATCTTGACGGAGCCTAACTATGTGGCACCGGTCTAAATTTGAGAATTTTAGTTTCATAAAATAATTTAGGATAAATTTATCATATGGATACAAGTCTGGAGTTTTTTGTATCATAAAAAAAGTTTGGGATAAATGACTCACATGGTTTTTGGGTTAAATATAAGATTTTTATGACACAAAAAATTTAGGGTAATGTGTTATAATGAGTATAATTTGAGATTTTTGTTGACTTTTTCCTAATAGTAAAAACACAGCATGGCCTGTCTTTTTCCTTGCAAATCGATGTGGGATCTCACACTTGAGCTCTATTTTGTTTTTTTTTTTCAGTTTTAGTCATCTTAAAAAGATGCCCCATATTGATTTGCAAGGAAAAAAATGCTGCTTTTTTTTTTACTTTTAAAGCATTTAGAGAGCAAAAGATAGAGAGCTATGCTTAGTCCTTGTTCTCAAGGACTGGACCGATTAGTTCTGGAATTGAATCGGACTAGTCCTTATTGGTCCACTCTCAATTCAAAGTTTTAGAATCATAAGCCAAAGGGTTGGGTTCCAGTTCAAGCCAAGACTAGAACCAATCCATTCGGAAAATGATCACCTCTAGTAATAACTTTACATTTTTCATTTTTGATTTGTAATTAAATTTTTATTTTTATTCAATCGTAATCTAGGTTCACAGCATACTCTATAAGATTGGATATAGCCATATGCTAAAAAAATCTTATTTCATGCAACATTTTGATTTTATTAACTAAATTTTATCTTAAAGTCTTACATTGAAGAATTTAATTGTGATTTTATTTTGGAAAATCTTTAAGGATTTCTTTTTCATCATCTTATCATCCCAATATATATAAGAATACTAATAAGATGGGATTTGATAGTGATATATGCACAACAAAAGAGAAAAATTCATAAACAACCTCTGTTAAATTATTTCTAGGTTCTACTCAACAATTTATCCATAAATTCAACAATCTATAAAGAGTTAGGTTTCTAGGAAATTTTTTCTTTTCGACATAACTAATTTGATAAAAGTAAAATCTAACAATAAAAAATAGTGTCTTTTGATATACATGGAAACGTTTTTTAGTAACTAAATCCTACATTAAAACGGAAAAACTAAAAAAAAAAAAAAAGAAAATAAATAAATTTAGAATCATCACTTTAAATTACAATTGAATGATCGAGAGTAATTTGATTTTTATTTTTGATAAAAATTAGATGATAGTCACGTAGGAAATGGAAATAGCGCCTTCTCCGTCAAATTTGTTTAGGCACGCATCATGACAAACGAGGAAAGCACACGCCTCTTCATTTTCCTCTCACTTGATTTCCATTTTTTCCCCAAGACATCCCCGGCCCCTCTTTCTTCCAGGCGCGCCCGTGTACGCTCGAATCCGAATGATTTGATTGAGCTCACGGAACTTGTCGCATCAGATAGGAAAGGATGTCTACCGACTTTAAATCCATCCCTCTAATCGGTACTTTCTCCTTACTTTCCATCGATCCGATGCGAAACCTCGTCGACCCGACGTTCATTCCGTTGCGTTTCGATCTCGTTCTGCAGATATCGGTCCCCTCTTGGCCAAGTGCGATGATCCGGACATGGGTGAAGACCCGGGCGTGGCTGAAGTCGTCCGGCAGTTGGATCGGGCTTGTAGGGAGGCTGGTTTCTTCTACGTGGTTAGTGACTTTGTCCCCGCTCGCTCCTTCGGGTAGTTTAGCGTCGACCCAGTTGCTGAAAACTCGAGCGCGAGCTTACTAAGCTGGTTTCAAGCCAATTTGAGTGCTTTGTAGTGGGGTTCTGTATTTGATGGCAGAAATTTATGAGGTCGCTGTCCATAACGTCGAGGTCGGCGAATATGCGCTTGTTATCTTGTTTTTCCGAACGCGTGAACTCCTGATTGCGTCTAAACTTGTTTTCATATTCGGCTGTTAATGATCCCAGTATAAGCTGTACTGAATCTCTTGCCTCCGTTGGTTCATTTGGTATTTTTTTAAGAAATATGTTTGGTATGCATTGTGGGTTGGTCTCCTGATAGACCCAGTCTTGACACGTTGAGTTTTCTAGGGTGAAAGGTCGTTTAATTAGGCCCCTATCGCTAATAAGTACAACATTAATGCGGGAGCTTGTTTTTGTGAGTTTGCTTGAGTTTGTAGAGTGAGGAATGGGAACTTAAAACTCAAATGGAGTTTTAGGCATGGCAATCGCAGAAATTACCTAAAAGCATGTGGCTGTTAAAAACTATCTTGTTTTAAGTTCAGCGGGGGGAGAAAAGCACGAATATTGTGTGCTTCCTTATTCATTCTTCATTGATGTGGGAATGTGTAAACTTTGTCATTGACCAGAAGGGCCATGGTATTCCCGACTCCCTCATTAAAAAGGTTAGAACCTTGACGCGCGAATTTTTCGAACTTCCTTATGAAGAGAAGTCGAAGATCAAGATGACTCCAGTGGCAGGATACAGGTTAGACTCCCCTGGTATTCTTGAAGTGTCCTCTTGGCGATTGTCAATTTTAGATCGATCACTAGCTGTGTTTTCTTCTCTTAAATTTGATATGCAGAAATGCATATGAATTATTAATAAGTTTTGCTTTATTGTAGAACATGGGATGGAAGCATCAAATAGAATGACAAGCTGTGTTCTCTTGTCTTAGATTTTCTATGCAGCAAGTTGTCCATGAACTGTTAGTAATTTTTGGCTTGTTGTAGAACATGAACAGAAGGATCAAATTACAAAGAAAACACTGATTCAAATAAATCAGAAAGAATATCGTGTCCTATAGTGAACCTGTAGAAAAATAAGCGCCCTAAATGTTTGCCTTCCACATGTGAGCGGTGAGGAATACAGAGCTTACTTAATTAGTGAAACAAAATAAGCTTCCGGAAAGGGTGCTTCGAGGAATTTAATGACCTGCCAATTGTCATTCCCATATGATATTTCTCTCTGATGGTAAAGTAGCTTGGCCAGTATACAGAAACAAATGGTCATGCAAAACCTTTCTTCAGCATCATGATCTGATTCTGGTTGGTAGACCTCCCTATACATGTATTTCTAGGATTTTTCCACTTTCTCATTCCTAGGAAAATTATTATCTTGTAATATTGCAAGTTTATACTGGTTTTCAAGTGAATTGCTAATTAGCTTAAAAGTGACTTTTAACATTTTTTTGCAGGGGATACCAGAGAGTTGGTGAAAATATTACAAAAGGTGTACCTGACATGCACGAGGCCATTGACGTAGGTTGCTTCACCAATGTATTGGGTATTGTTTAGATATGCTTGCCCTAAGTACGAGATTAATATATTATGTTGATCGAATGGTAGCAGTTAGTATCATATGACTTGTCCCTGTATGGTAGGGTTCTCTAATCACTATAAGAATCCGTGTTTTCTGAGGTGTCTTTTTTCTTGGATAATTTGTTAAGCTCCATTGAAGTGGAGTGAAATTGTGATTAGCACTGTTCAATCTGTAAAAGTTTTAGGCAATCCTTAATTCAAGCGAACAGAGTTTCTCCGCATGAAACTCGTACAAATTATGCCAATGTTATTCCACAACGAACTGCACAGTTATATAGTCCTTTAGGTGGGGGTCCATATCACTGAATATGGAGTCTGCACAAGTATTAGCATGATAATGCTGAGATGTTATCATAGTATTCCACTGCTGTCTCCTGCATTATTATCTCCCTCCCATTGAAATGACTTAAAATGTGATGTGCATGGAGCAGTGTTACAGAGAAGTGAGGCAAGGGATGTATGGAGATCTTGGCAAGGTCATGGAAGGATGTAATCAGTGGTATGTTGAATCAAGAACTCTGACCTAAGATACATGTCTGTCTCTTATATTGTAGCCCCTTTAGCCATGTCACCAGACATTTGGTCTGGTGGCCTTGTTGGTGACTGATCAGGGGCGTGATCAGGGTTGTACCCTGACAAGAGCACCATTTTAACTGTTCTTCATCAGCAGCAAGTATTGATCATAAGAAACTTTAGTACTCGTCATACTTGTTTTCCTTAGGTTCATCATTATATCAATGTCATCAAACTGAACTGGGCAAATGGGCAGTGGCCTTGGGCAGTGCCATTATGTATAGACTTAGGTCCCTTGTTGATATATCACTTTGCCGTTCCTTGTTCTTTTATTCTAAGAGTGTGTAATATAAAGATTGTTCTATGAAACACACATATGAGTAGTAAATATGTCTGGAATTCGACTTTTTAACAAACTAAACTTGAGATGGAGTCCTAAGATGAAAATTATAAAAATTATTTTTTCCATAAGCTCAGCCTTTTCATTTAATTCATTGCAAATCTCTTAACACTGCTAACATTCAGGTATATGATACCTTGTTTTTGATTGAGTTACATGTTGCTGATTTATTCTAGAATGTGTTAATGCATTTTGCTTTTGTCCCCAATGCAGGCCAGTTAATCCTCCAGATTTAAAACCAATCATGGAGGAATATGTTAGCCTTTGCACTGGTATAGACTCTTGATTAGTGGTTCTCTGTCAGTACTTTTGGTGGTTTTCTGTCAATACTTTTCTTATCCATCATCTTTGTACACACGATTCTGATTGTTCCTAGAACTTTCAAGAAAGATCATGAGAGGTATTGCATTAGCATTAGGTGGATCCCCAAATGAATTTGAAGGTCAAAGAGCTGGAGATCCATTTTGGGTATTGCGTATAATCGGTTATCCAGGTGCATCAAAAGCAAATGGCCTTGGAACTCCTGAAAATGACATTGGATGGTGATACATTTGTCCTCTCATCGCGAGTTAATTCATTGTCAATGATTGTACTCTAGAATTCTTCATTACTGTAGTCTCTCATGCGGTTTTTTCTTTCTTTTCTTCTTGTGCATGAAACAAACAGCGGAGCACACACTGATTATGGTAACTTTCTGAGTCTTTAGAGGATTTCATACTTGAAATAAAGGACCGTGAGTTTATATATTGGTTATGATGCTATGTTACAGGTTTGTTGACTCTGGTGAATCAAGATGATAACATCACTGCTCTTCAGGTACAGTCGCAATTTTTTTTAATGTTTTAGTTTTGATATTTTAAATGAGTTCTTAATCATTAAAGAGTAATTACAGAAGCAGTGAGACTGAGTTAAGTATTAAATTGATTCAAATTGTTCTGCTAATTCCTTAGAGAAGTCTGTTCTTGGAATTTCGAGATGACATGTATGAGTACATTTTCTAGTCCAGGCTGTCAGTCATTCCAGAGGGCAGTGTATGTTTGGTGTGGCTTTGCTTTTAACTTTTGTTTTTCTTCTCCTTTTGACTTTTAGAAATTGATATTAGCTTTTCATTATGGAACACTTCACTCTTTAGAACATATAAGTAACATCTCAAGTCGCCATAATATTTTTCACAACATTTTTAATATATTGAATTTGGCAGTAAATGCAACAGTTAGTTGTTTGGTTTAGATTAAAGGAAAACTAGATGCCATGCTAGTTCCCACCAAGACAAAGATTGCAGTCAATTTAATAATGGCCAAGTGGAATTTGGAATATCCTCTTTAGACCAAACCAAGGAGGCCCTCAATAGATGATTGACGTTGATGAAAATGGATTTAGATCTGATCATCAGAATATGTTTGGGTCCATCCATCCTGATTGTTAAGTACTTTCTTTAATGTTCAGAGCAGCTGCACAACCATGGTCATAAATACAGCCCCTAATTTTTGTCATCCCATAGGTTGCCACAGCAATATAAATTTCTCATGTTACTCATTTTGATTGATCCTCTGCTTAGTTTGTTGTTGTTATTGTCATCTCATTCTATTGGTGTTGGATCATGCAGAATGAGTGAGAAGGTTTAAATCTTGAATGGTATCAGATCACATTCTGTAATAAATTACAATCAGTATTACACCTTATTCAGTGAAAACCTGCCATGCATTTTGCTTATCAAAACTTCATAGCTCCTCTATTAGGTTCATTTTGATCTTGGTGAGTTTTTGAAGGTCAAGAACCTCTCTGGTGAGTGGATCTCTGCTGTTCCTATTCCCGGAACATTTGTTTGCAACATAGGCGACATGCTTAAGGTATGAACTTGGGGAAGAAGACTCCTTGATGTTCATTTCTGACTTTGTGCTGGATTGGCAAATCAATTTTTGGTCTGGCAAACTGCAGATTTGGTCCAATGGCCTATATGACTCAACATTGCATCGCGTAATTAATAGTTGCCCAAGATATCGAGTCTGTGTAGCATACTTTTATGAGGTTAGTTTCTTGACTGGAATCTTCTTTATGCATTTCTTTTTGTTGAATCCAGTTCTTTTCTCAACGCTAATTAATGTTTTACAAACAGCCGAATTTCGATGTCCCGGTGGAGCCTTTAGATGTCTGTGTGAGGAGAACCGGTGGAACCAAGAAGTTTGGAAGAGCATGCTATGGAGAGCATTTAGTTAGCAAAGTCCAAACAAATTTTGTGGAGTAAAATACAAAATCCCATCTCTTCCATTGTCAGTTTAAGCTTGACATAAATGATGTATTTTGCATTTGATTGCTTAATGTTGTACTCTCTGCTGTGGATACTGAATTTGTAAAGTCATGGAATAATAGTTGCACGTATTTCTTCCGAAGTCCTTAATAACGGGGTTGACTGTGGGTGCTACATTTATCCTGTTTTTATTCTTTAGGCTATTGGATTTTCACTTGCAGGATCTTGAATTTGTAGTGTACCATGGTTTACTTGACCATGAGGCTACTGTACTAATAGACAAAGGGTCCTTCTAGACAAAGGTCCTTCCCATTTCTATTCACTCTCTTGTTTGATAACAGAGAGGTTGTGTTTTTCTTTTGTTTGATTATATTATCTTTTCAGGTCTCTTGATAGTCAAGTTAATAGATCTACGAAAGTTTACTCGACTCTATGCAAATCAACAACTTCAACAACATTAATTTACTATACTCAAATGATACTTAAATTCACGAGAAACTTACATGCTTGCAGTTACAATGCATGATGCAAACATTAAAAAAACTAAGTACAGAAAGCTGCTGTGCCCCATTATTTTTCTGGCAGAAGCCACATGACAATTGCTTTAGCCCTGTCTAATAACTTTACCTGCTATCGGTTCCTATTGAGTGCCGCATAAGAAGGTGATGGTGCTGGGGCGATCTCAGGTGTCACTAACCCTTTGGAGGTATCCTCGGCATTTAACTGACTAATCTTGCAGGGGACATATCTCATTGATCTCTCGTTTGGGCACTTTACCTTCTTGGAGAAGAAGGCATCACATTCTGCCAAAGATCTCTGTGATGAAAGACCTAAAATGCAGTTCATCCTTACGTCGAGCTTTTTCTTCAAGATCAACTTCCGGCATTCTGGCCCAACCTGTGTGAAGTAATTGTTGTTCAGTGTTAGTGCACTCAGCTTCGGCAGCACGCACACTGTCTCAGGTACTGGCCCGTATAAATGGTTATGCAACAAGTTTAGCTGATTCATCTGCTGCAGACAGCCGAAGGAATCTGGTATGGGACCAGTCAACTGATTGATACTGGCATCGAAAGTAGTGGTTTTCTTCAGAAGTCCTATCTCATACGGAAGGCAACCCGATAATTGGTTATTCAGGAACAGCACCTCTAGCAACGACTTTGAAGTTTGCCCTACGCTCCGAGGGATTGGGCCTGTGAACTTGTTGGCTAGGGTGAGATAACTTACGGGTGTTTTACCGAGATTTTCCGGGATTGTCCCATTGAACTACTTGTTGTTGAGAAAGAGAACTTCAAGGTCCAGAGGTAATACTTGCGGTGGTATCGGTCCAAATCAGGTTGTTGAACCTGAGATCCAAGAAAGTGAGCCTGGTGGCGCCTAGAACGATAATTGGGAATGTTAAATTAATGTCTCGAGTTTGAATTCAGATAACGATATGTTAAACCGAATTTGTTGATAAAAATTTGCCAAGTAGATTTCAAATTTGATGAGGAAATTCGCTGGACTCTTGAAAATTTACAAAAGAGGAAATAATAGAATAAAAAAAAAAAAAAAAGGGAGCAAAGTTTTCTTTATATGTGGAAGCTTGCCGAAAGGGGCCCAGTGGGCACACATATAAGAATATATACGAATTTCCTCATCCGTGGAAGCCTGCAGAAGCCGAATTATTTACGTGGGGCCCAAAAGTCAAGACTTTGACTTTTGGGCACACAATATAAAAGGCATACGTAGACCAACTCCTCTGGATGTCCACAATTCGCTAGTTTTCTGAAGCCGCATGTCCTTGAAGCCACGCAAAGCTTTCCAAAGGAACGTGAAGATTTACGTACGTGGACCAAAGACGAACGGCAGAGTTCTTGATTTTGGCATACGTAAAGCATTTTGCTTTGAGCTTGAACATGCGATAATTTTGTGTCGTGAGTTTATGTTCAAGTGAGTTGTTTATTTATAAACACTTTGGGTATGTGGTTAAATTTAAGTGTGGGAAACACTAGAGCATGTGAACAATTGTAAACTCTGATTCTCCGATTATAATAGATTATTTGATGCTGACTCTTCCCGTGAACGTAAGTACCGATACTCAGACCAAATCAAGTAAATTTATGGTATCCTTATTATTTCTCGTTTATTTCTCTAGTGATTTCGCGTTGACATAAATTGCAAGATCCTATCGTTTCCGCGTGTTATATTCCAACAATTGGTATTAGAGCTTGGATCAGATTTCTTGATTGTGATTTGGAGCTTTTGATTGTCTAATTATTATCTAGAAACTCTGTTATTGCAATTATGTCTAGAGAAAATCTGAAATTAAGTGTTATGGAGCATCAAGATGTGGGCTTTATTGACAACCCAAGGTTTGGCCAAGGCATTGGATGATGAAGATGAGTTGCCTATTATAATGAAAGCCTCAGAGAGAGTAGAGCTAATGGAAAGAGTAAAGAGCACAATCCTGTTAAATTTGTCGGATGAGATCTTAATAGAGGTTGTTGAAAAGAAGGATGCCGCAGCATTATGGGCAAAACTTCAAGCACTTTATGTGAAGAAAGATTTGAACAATTGTTTGTACATGTTGAAGAAGATGTTTTAATTTAGATATGTCTATCAGAACCCACGTAGATGAATTTAATAAATTCATGATGGATTTGAAGAACGTCAGTAAGACACTTGATGATGAAGAATATGGCATGATGTTGTTAGCCTCTTTAACAAAGTCATGGGAGCACTTTACTGATTCATTATTGCAGGGGTGTACTACAATTACCTCAAAAGAAGTAAAGTCCGCCTTATTCTCTAAAAAGTGGCAGAGAAAGTTGCGAGATGATGATGTGGGGCAAGAAGTAACGCAAGCACTGACGATTCGAGGTAATGAACAACATCGAGGGCTTAATAGCAACAGAAGTAAAAACAGATCGAAATCACGCCATAGAAAGTCCAAGGGACGTGTGAAGTGCTTTGAGTGTCACAAGAAGAGGCATATCAGGAAAGATTGTCCAAAGCGGAGGAATAAAGCTGATAGGCCGAATGCCACAAGCAATGTGGCAAACGTTGCTAAGGGAGCAATAGTGATGCAGAAGTTGTTTTATATGTGACTACTACTTTGTCAGGAGACGAATGGGTGCTAGATTCGAGGTGTTATTATCATATGACATCTCATAAGAACTGGTTTACTACTTACCAGATTATAGATGGTGGTAGAGTTCTTTTGGGGAATAATGCAGTTTGTAAGAATGTGGGGATAGGGACAATTCGGATTCGGATGCACGATGGGGTGGTGCGCACATTGACAGATGTATGGCATGTACCAGAACTCAAGAAGAACCTTATTTCTCTAGGGACACTCGATGACATCGGGTGTAGGTACACCGCTGAAGGTGGAGTACTGAAGATCTCTTGAGGTGTCATGGCAATGATGAAGGGGAAGAAAGTGAATACTCTATATTATCTATTGAGAGAAATCGTGATTGGAACCACTGCAGTTTTATCAGGTAAGTCAGACTCTAACTTAACTCAGTTATGGCATATGCGTTTAGAGTACATGAGTAAAGCAGGTACGACAATATTGAGTGAAAGGGGGTTGTTGAAGGGTCAACAGACAGGGAAGTTGGACTTATGTGAGCACTGCATCTTTGGGAAGTAGCGCTGAGTTAAGTTTGCTACAGCTATTCATTCGACCAAACGATGAGTTAAATATATTCATTCAGACGTCTAGGGCTCGTCTTCAATTTCTTTGAAAGGAGGTGCCCGATATACGCTGACTTTTATCAACGACTATTTGAGGAAGGTATGGGTATACTTTCTGAAGCAAAAATATGATGTGTTTGATCGGTTCAAGAAATTTAAAACATTGATTGAGAAACAATCAGATAAACAAATCAAGTGCCTGAGAACCGATAATGGCATGGAGTTCTATGGTAAAGATTTTACTGAGTTTTGCGAGAAAAAATGTATTGTAAGACACTGTACAGTATCTAGGACACCACAGCAGAATGGCGTGGAAGAACGGAAGAGCAGAACTTTGCTTGAGCGAGCTCGATGCATATTTTCGCATGCAGAACTTGGCAATGAATTTTGGGCCGAAGTAGTGAACATGGCATGTTACCTGGTTAATTGAACTCCATCATCTGCTATCGAGTGGAAGACTCCTGAGGAAGTATGGTCAAGGAAACCTGTTAATTACTCCTGATTACGTATATTCGGATGTCTTATGTATGCTCTCATGCGAGTGATGGTAAGCTTGAGTCAAGAGCGAGAAGTGCATATTTCTAGGTTATGCACATGGGGTGAAATGCTACCGGCTGTGGTGCACCGATCCTAAATCACCTAGTTTTCTAATTAGTAGAGATGTGATCTTCGACGAGACTGCAATACTTCAACAAAGGAGTTCTATGATACAACCAGCAAAGAAGATAGCTCATGGTGTCATTAGTGAGGCGAAGCTTCAAGTGGAGACTCTAGAGACCTAAAAGATAACAGAAGTTGAGACTATAGATGAAGCTGCAGTTTCTAAAGTCGGTGATAGTGAACAACCAGCAGAGCTGCAGCACACTATAGCCACAGATAGACAGAGAAGACAAATTAAATCATCGATACGTTATGGTTATATAGATATTGATTATACATTAATTGTAGGTGATGAGATGGAGATAGATGAGTCTTCATCTTACTCTGAGGCGATGGCTAGTTCGGAGTCGTCACAGTGGCTAGGGGTTATGAGTGAAGAGATGGAATTACTCCATCAAAATTAGACATGAGAGCTGATCAAAGTACCCAAAAGTCAAAAGATTGTCGGAATTAAATGGGTCTTTAAACGGAAAGAGGGCATTCCTGGTGTTGAGACAGCGAGGTATAAGGCGAGACTTGTGGCAAAGGGATATACACATTGTGAGGGTATTGACTACAATGAGGTGTTCTCTCTTGTGGTAAAACATACTTCTATTCATGTTTTACTTAACTTAATTGCTTCGCAGGATCTCGAGTTAGAGCTTCTAGATGTAAAAACTGCATTTCTTCATGGTGAGTTGGAGGAGCGGATTTACATAAGGCAACCAGAGGGATTTGTTATTCCAGGTAAGGAAGATCATGTTTGCTTATTGAATAAATCTTTGTATGGGTTAAAACAGTTTCCTAGGCAGTGGTATAAACGTTTTGATGCTTTTATGACTAGTCAAAACTATTCAAAAAGTTAGATGGATAGCTGTGTCTACTTTAGAAGATTGGAGAATGGTTCTTTGATTTATCTACTCTTATATGTTGATGATATGCTGATAGTAGCTAAGAATATGTCTAATATTGATGTGCTAAAGAGGCGGTTAAATGCTGAATTTGAGATGAAAGATTTAGGTGCAGCAAAGAAAATAATGGGTATGGAAATTTTGCATGACAGGGCATGCAAGAGTTTTACGTCTATCTCAGAAAAAATATATTGAGAAGATCGTGGCACGTTTTAATATGCAATCGGCAAAATCTGTAAGTACACCTTTAGCGAAGAACTTTAAACTTTCAGATAAATTATCATCGTAAACTGAGGAGGAGGAGGAGGAGCATATGTCCCATGTTTCTTATTATAGTGCTGTGCGTAGTATTATGTATGCTATGGTGTGCACTAGGCATGATATTTCATAAGTTGTGAGCGTGGTTAGTCACTATATGAAGTGTCCTAGTAAAGTTCATTGGAAAGCTGTGAAGTGGGTCCTAAGATATGTAAAGAGGACAACAGACGTGGGTATAGTGTATCGAAGGGAAAGCAATAGAAATGAGACCATTGGTTTTGTGGATTCGGATTACAACGGTGACTTGGATAATCGTAGGTCTTTAGCAGGGTATATGTTTACGTTAGCAGGTGGTGTAGTTAGTTAGAAATCGTCCTTACAGGATTATATTGCCTTGTGTTCGACTGAGGCAGAGTACATGGCACTAATCTTTGTAGCGAATGAGGCGATATGGTTACAAAGTTTGCTCTCGGACTTTGGTAGAACATGAAAGTGTGAATATACACTGTGATAACCAATGTGCGATATATTTGGCGTATAATCTAGTTTATCATGAGCGAACGAAGCATATCAACATCAGGTATCACTTCATCCGAGATGTCTTAGCTAAAGGTAATGTTATTATTAAAAAGATTGCTACAACAAATAACCCGGTAGACATGATAATTAAGACTGTTCCTTTGGCAAAGCTCAAGCTCTACTTGAGCTTTATTGGCGTCCGTGGAGAGTGAGCATCCGTCGGGGCGTTAGGAGAGCAGCATGGATGATGAGCACTATAACTTGGCTTCAAACATCGAGCTAAGGTGAAAAGTTATTAAATTAATGTCTCAAGTTTGAATTCGAATAACGATTTGTTAAACCAAATTTGTTGATAAAGATTTCCCAAGTAGATTTTAAATTGGATGAGGAAATTTGCTGGACTCTTGAAGATTTACAAAAGAGGAAATAATAGAATAAAGGAAAAAAAAAATGAAGCAAAGTTTTCTTTATCTACGGAAGCTTACCGAAAGGGGCCAAATGGGCACACATATAAGAATAGATACGAATTTCCTCATCCGTGGAAGCCTGTAGAAGCCGAATTATTTGTGTGGGGCCCAAAAGTCAAGACTTTGACTTTTGGGCACACACAATATAAAAGGCGTACATAGACCAACTCCTCTAGATGTCCACGATTCGCTAGTTTTCTGACGCCGCATGTCCTTGAAGCCACGCGAAGCTTTCCAAAGGAACGAGAAGATTTATGTACGTGGACCAAAGACGAACGGTGGAGTTCATGATTTTGGCATACGTAGAGCGTTTTGCTTTGAGCTTGAATGCACAATAATTTTGTGCCGTGAGTTTATGTCTAAGTGAGTTGTTTATTTATAAATACTTTGGGTTTAGGGTTGAATCTAGGTATGGGAAATACTTAACTGTGTGAGTGATTGTAAACTCTGATTCTCCGATTATAGTGGATTATTTGCTGCTGGCTCTCCTATGGACGTAGGTACCGATACTCAAACCGAACCACATAAATTTCTAGTGTCCTTATTATTTCTCGTTTATAGTAATTACACAAAGATGCTCTGCCTTGGATTATGTACCAAGCAAATTTATTCGCGTCCGCACCAATCCAAAACAACATAAAAAGCATCCCCTACAAAGTTTAAGTTAAACTTTCCTTCTTGGTGGCATCCGAAAGAAAAAACATTTCCATATTATATAGATTGTCCAAAAAGTCCTAAACATATAATATCACAGTCAACTCAATCTTAAACCTTTCAACTATACCAATTTATTCCTAAACTTTTTGACAATTTACTAATTTAGTCCTAAACAACTCAATTGTGTTAATTTAGTCTTAAACCTTTTAAGGATTTATTAATTTAGTCCAAAACCTTTTAATGATTTACCAATGTAGTTATTCCGATCAATTTTGGCAAAAAATCGATGATATGGACTCCAACCGGCCTATATTGCATGATAGATGATGACGTAGATAATTTTTTAAAAATTATGAATTTTTTCCTTTTTTTTTTTTTTTCCTTTTCTTTTCCATTTGCTCATGGTAGGTTGTTGGCCATGGCCAAGTACCAGCCAAAGGAAGAAAATAAATAAAGAAAAAAAAAAGATCCAAAAAAAATAATAATAATCGTAATATCAATTATAATTAATTAGGGATATACACAATCAATGGAGATGTATGTGCAATCTTGAGAGGTGTGGAGAATCAAGGGGAAATCATAATTAATTCTAACATCGCCCAAACTCAAGGCAACTTAGAAATCAACTGGAGTTTGGGAAAAAGATCCAGAAAGAAAAAATCCTAGATGGGAACATTGAATCGGTTTGGTGTGCTGAAGAGAGAATCGGCTGATGTTGGCATGCTATTGTGTAGACTATGCAACAAGAGGTTGCCATCGTGGCAAGAGGCTATCTGCAAAAGAGACTACGGTGGCTACTGTGTGAACTTTGGGACAACTGAGTGAGTTGAGGTCGCTAATGAACTGTATGGACAATTTTGAGAGAGATTTAATAGTTATTGAAAAAGAGAAAGACGTGAGATAAGAAGTGTGTTCTAGGTGTGCACTCAGGTGTGCGTTGAGTGCATATACCAATATAAGAATAATGAAGAAGAAAAATTGTGTAATTTCATTATATTCCAATGCGTTATAATTGAGAGTGCATGAGCCTAAACTTTATTAGATGATTGTCTAAAGAAACAAGATAATGATGATATCATTTATAGTCACTCACGGACATGCACAATCAAGAGCAATATATGTGTAATTCTAAGAGATATGGAGAATTAAGAGAAATATCCTATTTATCTCTACCATAGAAAAATATTATAATTATCTCTAATAATACGAATGATGAGATATTCATTAGTTACAAAAGGAAAGAGTAATTCCATCAAAGTGGAAATTGAAGTATATCAATTCAGGATATGAAATTAAAGAAAAAAAAAGAAATCACCTATAACTCTCCGTAGATAGCACAGGGTTCGCCGACCTTAGCTGTGCTTGACGAGGGTTGTTAGAGGCTACTTACCGACAAAGTGTGTAATCCTTCCCCCTCTCTATATCTTTTAGGATTTTCCTTTTTCTTTTCCCCTTGTGTTTGCAGATGTGGCACTAGCACTATTTGTACACTTTTTTGTTGAGCAGCGATGCCCATCAGCTATTCGACGGTCATATTGTTTGAGGGAAAGACTTCATTTCAAAAATTTAGATTGCTAGTGAGATTTTTATAGTAATTGAGTGCAGAATAAAAAGAAAACTTAGGGGATCAAATTGCATGAATTTAAAACTAGCATCACGGTACTGCCACAAGTAGGGGTAATGCTAAAGAACCAAAAACTGTTCAGAATCAGTAGGCAACTATTTGGTTATCAGTTCTAGGTGTAGAACCGCCTACTCAGACCGGACCAATAATAAATATATGTAATTTTTAAGAAAATTTTCCGACCAAATAAAAATTTAACAAAAATGAAAATACTAAAACCCCTAGATTTGAAGCAAGCTCAACTGCGTGCTTGTCTTGTCTCACTCTCATCTCGTCTGAGTTGTCTTTCTTTCTCTCACTCACGGTCTCGATTTTTAACTTTTAATATGAGTCCAATCTTTTTATTGATCTTGCAATTAAGAATAGGGAAATTCTTTGTTTTTTTATTTTACTTTGGCTTGCCATAAAATGTTGCATTATGTGTGTGAAGCTTGATGCCACCTATTTCATGGACCCACCAAAGCATTGGACCGGCCGATTCTCGGATAGATCCATAAAATCAACAGATAGTTCCTGGTTCCAAATTTTCGGAAACGGTCCTTATTGAGTGATTTTCGATTCCAAGATGGGAACCACCCACCCGGATCATGCTCACCCCTAACCATGGGTTTCATGAGCAAACACCTTGATGGTGGTTGTCGCTTGTTGTTGATCGTCCTAATGGTTGTCACCTGAAATTTCAGCACCCCCCCCCCTCCCTCAATGTAATAGCCAGAGGTCATAATGGTTCCCAATTCCAAATTTTTTGAACCAGCACTTTTCGGTTTAGTTCCAAGATATAGGGTGGAATTGAACTAAACCGACATTATCTAATACTTTATCTTTTGTCCTTTTTTACAAAGAGCCCTGATTATGGTATAATAATCCATGAACTATAGGAAACTCCTATAAGTCAATGTGGGTTATCACACTTGGGCTCTAATTTGTCTTAAAAAGTAAGGAAAATGCAACAAAAAATCTCAAATTATGTCAATTGTGACACATTTATCCTAAATTTTATTATATCCGCGTGACACATTTACTTTTAACCTCAAATCATATTAAATTGGTACTTATGTGACATATTTACTCTCTATCAAAATTCTCTTAGCGAATGCCTTCTAAAAATCTTATGTGCCCACCAACATGGGGAAAAAAAGCAAACAATGCTAACGTATAAAAAAATATCTAACTTATCGTATTTTACTTTTTTTTTTTTTCTTTTTCCATTTATTTTTAAATTCTTCTCTCGTTTTCTTCCTTAGTTCGGCGATGGTGAGAACGGTGGTGGTGGTGATGGTGACAGTAAGGGTGGAGGTGGTAGGGAGGATTGCGGTGAAGATGAAGGAAGAAGGCAAAAAAGTGGCGGTGGTGTTTGGAGACGGCGAGTGGGGACTCGGATGGCGGAGTCTCGGCGGCTGGCGGAACGGCAATGCTCGGGCGAAGGGCAGCAGGCGTCGGGCGCGACGGAGACGAGCGGGATGCTGGGGCAGTAGCTGGCGAGCGAGCGGCGCTCGTGGCTGTGGAGATGCAAGGCGGGGGCGGCGGCGGAGATGCAGACGGCCGAAGCTTCCCTTGAAGAAGATGACTTTTTTTTTTTTTTTTTTTTCTCCTCTTCTTTTTACTCACTCTTTTTCTCTGTATTCTGATGCTGACTTCTTTCATTTTTCTGCAACTTGCTGACTTCATCTTCTTTTCTCTGCAGCCTGTCAGAGAAGAAGAGAAGTAACATTTTTCTATTGACTTTCTGGGACGGGGGAGGTGGGGGAGGTTCCTCTTTTTTTTTTTTTTTCTCTCTTCGCACTCTCTCACGCCTTTTCTTTCATTTCTTTTAAAATTCTCTCACGCATTTTTTATTCTCTCCCCATCGCACGAGAAAAGCCCCCCCTTTTATATATAACGAAATTGAGCCCACATGTGAAAAAGTAAAATTTCATTTTTCTTTTCGATTGCATCTCGCGTGGTCAAGACATAATCTTCACGATTTCATTTCATTTTCTTTCCTTTATTCATGCTCGTTGACAATTGAAAGATCTGATGTTTATTTTATTATGTCGAAAATATATATTACCCAAAAATTAAAGTCAAATATATATCACATCTGAAATATTCCATCGAAAATTTTCAATTTTCAATGAAATATACCTCTTGGTATATATTGTTTGAATATATAAAAGATTTATTAAATATATCAAACGTGCCTAAAATTATATGTTATGTAATTTTATTTTATTCTTTTTTGGGTAAAATTAACTCATTTTTTATGCAAAAATTTAGGTGTCAACACTTACGCAACTAGCATTGTTGAGTTTATGGTTTATTGAGTTCATGAATGTATTGTTTTATGTGTATTTGAGGTTGAATGACACGAGTCGCGGACAAAATCTGGGGACGTCGTTGTTTTCAAGTTCAGGTCACTATAGACCCGGTATTATGTTAATTTTATACCAATTTATGTGGTACGAATTTTGTGAGGCTCTACTCATGAAAGTCGCACCTTATACCCTGTTCTATAACATACTTTAATTTTGGATTTTTGGAACTTCGTATGATCAAATTGTATTTGGAAAAGTACATGAATTTGAATAAGTTTTTCTTGGAAATTTACGGACCTTTACAAGGTTTTTATTTCCATGGAATTTTTGACAAGAAATTTAGTCGAGTGTTCTTCATGAAAGTTGTAGCTTACGTCTTAAAATATAACGTGTAATTTCTCCACGATTTTTGAAACTCATTAAACTTGCAAAACGTCCATTTTCATTTTTGTTCTAGTTTTGCCCTTGTTTTTGGCCCAAATTACACGGATTGTTGAGGGTTGTACAAGCTGAACCAGGTTTTGAGTTCTTCACAAAAAAACATTTCTTTGGGTCTCATCCACATCAATTTTTTAAACTGATTTACTTGATGGATGCTAGTGATTTCTAAAGATGTGCAAACTACCCTTTTGGGACAATTTTTGGGATTTTGGGATAAATTCCTTTTGTGACTTGTCTTTTAGGTTGGTACTGCCGGCTAACTATTTTGTACCATTTTTACAATTTACAAATAGATTAAAGATGGTTGGTTCTGAAATTGAGTTATTTCCTAAGCATCAGCAAAGTGAATGACGTCTTTTAATATAATTATTTAATTGTTGGGCCATGGAGTGCAAATGTCTCTTATTTCGATTTCCATTTTTCCCCCAAGTATATCCGGGCCCCTTATTCTTCCCAGCACTCGCGTGTAGGCATGAATCCAAGCAATTTGATTGAGCTCACTAAACTTTCATCAAGCAACCGTCGCATTAGCATCACGAGAAAAAGAAGAAAGAATGTCTACTAACTTTAAATCCATCCCTCTAACGGTAATTTTAGAACTGATTTACGACCGATGCTAGTGATTTCCAAAGATGTGCAAACTACCCTTTTTGGGACAATTTTGGGATAAATTCCTTTTATGATTTGTCTTTTTAGGCTAGTACCGCCGGCTAACTATTTTGTACCATTTCTACAATTTATAAATAAATAAAAGATGGTTGGTTCTAAAATTGAGTTGTTCAACAAAGTGAATAACGTTTTTTTAATTTAATTATTTAATTGCTGGGCCATGGAGAGCAAATGTCTCTTATTTCAATTTCCATTTTTCCCCCGAGGACATCCCAGCCCCTCATTCTTCCCGGTGATCATGTGTAGGCTCGAATCCAAGCGATTTGATTGAGCTCATCGAGCTTTCATCGAGGGACCGTCGCATCAACATCACAGGAAAAAGAAGAATGAATGTCTACCGACTTTAAATCCATCCCTCTAACAGTAATTTTTAGAATTGATTTACTCGGTGGATGCTAGTGATTTCCAAAGACGTGCAAACTACCCTTTTTGGGACAATTTTGGGATTTTGGGATAAATTCCTTTTGTAACTTTTCTTTTAGGCTGGTGTTGCCGGCTAACTATTTTGTACCATTTCTACGATCTATAAATAGATAAAAGATGGTCGGTTATGAAATTGAGTTGTTTCCTGTGCATCAGCAAAGTGAATGCCATTTTTTAATTTAATTATTTAATTGCTAGGCCATGGAGAACAAATGTCTCTTATTTCGATTTCCATTTTTCCCCCAAGGACATCCTGGCCCTTCATTCTTCCCGTCGCTCGCGTGTAGGCTCGAATCTGAGCGATTTGATTGAGCTCACTAAACTTTTATCGAGCAACCGTCGCATCAACATCATGGTAAAAAGAAGAAAGAATGTCTACCGACTTTAAATCCATCCCTCTAATAGTAATTTCTAGAACTGATTTACTTGGTGGATGTTATTGATTTCCAAAGATGTGCAAACTACCTTTTTTGGGACAATTTTGGGATAAATTACTTTTGTGACTTGTCTTTTAGGTCGGTACAGCCGGCTAAC
The DNA here is from genome assembly GCA_014182515.1 of Eucalyptus microcorys. Taxonomy (NCBI): domain Eukaryota; kingdom Viridiplantae; phylum Streptophyta; class Magnoliopsida; order Myrtales; family Myrtaceae; genus Eucalyptus; species Eucalyptus microcorys. Next base: position 15,645,496 of record CM024570.1, on the reverse strand, counting down.
CATTTTGTACCATTTCTATGATTTATAAATAGATAAAAAGATGATTGGTTCTGAAATTGAGTTGTTTCCTGTGCATCAGCACATCGTTTTTGAATTTAATTATTTAATTCCTAGGCCATGGAGATTTAATTATTTAATTGTTATTTAATTGTTGGGCCATGGAGAGCAAATGTCTCTTATTTCAATTTCCACTTTTCCCCCGAGGACATCCCGGCCCCTTATTCTACCCGGTTCTCACATGTAGGCTCAAATCCGAGCCATTTGATTGAGCTCACTGAACTTTCATTGAGCGACCGTCGCATTAGCATTACGGGACAAAGAAGAAAGAATGTGTACCGACTTTAAATCCATCCCTCTAATAGCAATTCTCAGAACTGATTAACTCGGTGGATGCTAGTGATTTCCAAAGATGTGCACACTACCCTTTTTGGGACAATTTTGTGATAAATTCCTTTGGTGACTTGTCTTTTTTATTGGTATTGCCGGCTAACTATTTTATACCATTTTTACGATTTAAAAAAAGATAAAAGATGGTTGGTTCTGAAATCTTTCCTCTATATCAATAAATTGAATGACGTTTTTGAATTTAATTATTTAATTGCTGGGTCATGGAGATTTAAGTATTTAAATGCTGGAACATGCAGAGCAAATGTCTCTAATTTCGATTTCCATTTTTCCTGGGAAAACATCCCCGGCCCCTCATTCTTTCCGCGCTCGTGTGAAGGCTCAAATCTGAGTGATTTGATTGAGAGCGACCGTCGCATCAACATCACAGGAAAAAGAAAAAAGAATGTCTACTAACTTTAAATCCATCCCACTAATCGGTACTTTCTCCTTCGTTTCCATTGATCGGATGCGAAACCTGATCGACCCGATGTTCAATCCAGTGCGTTTCAATCTTGTTCTGCAGATATCGGTCCCCTCATGGCCAAGTGCGATGAACCGGACATGGGTGAAGACCCGGGCGTGGCTGAAGTTGTCAGGCAGTTGGATCAGGCTTGTAGGGAGGCTGGTTTTTTCTACGTGGTTAGTGACCTTGTCCCCGCTCGCTCCTTCGGGTAGTTTAGTTTAGCGTCGACCCAGTTGCTGAAAACGCAAGCGCGAGCTTTACTAGGTCAAACAATCGGAATGCTTTGTAGTGGGATTCTGTATTTGATGGCAGAAATTTATGTGGTCGTTTTCCATAACATCGAGGTCGGCGATTATGTGCTTGTCATCTTGTTTTGCTGAACGCGTGAACACGTGGTTGCATCTGAACTTGTTTTCGTATTCAGCTGTTAATGTTCCCAGTATAAGCTGTACTGAATCTTTTGCCTCTGTTGGTAACATCTGGTCTTTTTTAACAAATATGTTTATTATATGCATTGTGGATCGATCTCCTGATTAGTGGTGTCGAAATGGGTCATGGATTCATTTTTGGACTCATATTTGATTTATATGGGTTGTATATGAGTCGTATATGAGTCATATATGGGTCAGAGACTTTTAAAAACCCCACTAAAAATGGGTCAAAAAAATGAGTATAATTTAAATGGGTCGAAAATGGGTCAAAACTTATGACCCATTTTGGACCCATTTAAACTATCAAGTGGGTTAGAACCTATTTCCAAGTTTCTAATCCAAACCTTCACACGATCTTTCTCTTTTTAACTTTATAAAAATGTTTTTAAATAAAAAATTGAAATTTTGATTATTTTTTATATTTCCTTTTTCATTTCTTTTTTTTTTTTTCTTCTTCCTCCTTTTTTAGCCTGTGGCTGGCACAATGATGGGCTAGGCGAAGCTCGAGCTTGGTGGCATGTGAGCATGGTCGCCAACAACCGGCAAGGCTCGAGCCTTGTTGAATCTAACAAGACTTGAGCTCACCAGCGTCAAGCGAGCTTAAGTCTCGTTGGATTTGGCAAGGCTAAGCTTGCCTGACATTTGGCGTGGCTTGATCTCATCGACGACTGGCGAGCACCGGAGCTCGGCGACGTCAAGCAACCATAAGCTCGCCCGTGGTTGGTCACCGGTTGAAGAAGAAGAAAAAGAAAAATAATAATAATTAAAAATTCGATTTTAAAAAATAAAAAATAATTACAAATTCGATTTTTAAAAATATATATTTTTTAAAGAGATCATAAAAAGTTTCTAATGAATTTGTATTGTATAAAATTTTTTTAGCAATACCATTTTTTAAAAATAATATCATAAAAATGAACTTAATGTTATGTTTTCAGTTTTAGTTGAAGGTTTTTCACGTTGTAGTTTTCAATTACTTAATGTTATGTTTACTTTAGACAAGAGAAGCATGTGGATGGTCTAATTCTTTATAAATATTTCAATTTATAGGTTTTTTTTTTTTTTAACTCTTTTTTTTTTTTTTTTTATACTATTTTTAAATTATTTAATTTTTATTTTAATTTGAAGTTTTAATCCAATTATCATATAACTTAAAGTAGGCATAGGTTTTCTTAGAATATTAATAGGGTTCGGCAATATGGTTGGGTCAGATATGAGTTGGGTCGGGTATGAGACATTATATTTACATTACATGAATATGGGTCAAAATATATTAAATGGGTCAAATATGGGTCCACCCATTTTCAACCCGACCCAAACCCGACCCGACCCACCCATTTGATAAGTCGACTCCCAATAGACCCATTCTTGACATGTTGAGTTTTTTTAGGGCGAAAGGTTGTTTAATTAGGCCTTTTCATTGATAATAAGTACAATATTATTGCGGGACCTTCTTTTGTCAGTTTACTTGAGTTTCTAGAGTGAGGATTGGGAACTTAAAACTCAAATGGAGTTTTAGGCATGGCAATCGCAGAAATTACATAAAAAAAGCATGTTGCTGTTAAAAACTGTCTTGTTTTTAGTTCAGTGGGGGGAAAACGCACGAATATTGTGTGCTTCCTTATTCATTCTTCAGTGATGTGGAAGTGTGTAAACTTTGTCATTGACCAGAAGGGCCATGGTATTCCCGATTCCCTTATTAAAAAGGTTAGAACCTTGACGCACGAATTTTTCGAACTTCCTTATGAAGAGAAGTTGAAGATCAAGATGACTCCAGCGGCAGGATACAGGTTAGACTCCCCTAGCATTCTTGAAATGTCCTTTTGACGATTGTCAATTTTAGATCCATCACTAGCTGTGTTCTCTTCTCTTAAATTTGATATGCAGTCAAATGCATATGAATTATAGATAAGTTTTATTTTATTGTAGAACGTGGGATGGAAGCATCAAATAGAATCACAAGCTATGTTCTCTTATCTTAAATTTTCTATGCAGCAAGATGTCCGTGAACTGTTAATGATTTTTGGCTTGTTGTAGAACATGAACAGAAGGATCAAATTACGAAGAAAAAACTGATTCAAATAAATCAGAAAGAATATCATATCCTATAGTTAAGCTTTAGAAAATAAGCTCCCCAGATGTTTGCCTCCCACATGTGAGTGGTGAGGAACACACAGCTTACTTAATCAGTGAAACAAAATAAACTTCCGAAAAGGGTGCTTCGAGGAATTTAATGATTGTCATTCCCAATGATTGGCCAGTATACAGAAAAATAATGGTCATGCAAAACCTCTCTCCAGCATCATGATCTGATTCTGGTCATTAGACCTCCCTATACCCGTATTTCTAAGATTTTTCCACTTTTTCATTCCTAGGAAAATTATAATCTTGTAATATTACAAGTTTATACTGGTTTCCAGGTGAATTGCTAATTAGCTTAGAAGTGACTTTAACAATTTTTGCAGGGGATACCAGAGACTTCGTGAAAACATCACAAAAGGTGTACCTGACATGCACGAGGCCATTGACGTAGGTTGCTTCACCAATGTTTTGGTTGTCGTTCAGATATACTTGCCTTAAGTACAAGATTATTATATCATGTTGATCCAACAGTAACAGTTCCCTGGTATCATATGAATTGTCCCTGCATGGTAGGGTTCTCTAATCATTAAAAGCATCCGTGTTTTCCGAATGCCTTTTTTCTTGGATAATTTGTTAAGCTCCATTGAAGTGAAGTGAAATTTTGATTAGCACTGTTCAATCTGTGAAAGTCTTAGGCAATCTTTAATTCAAGCGTACAGAATTTCTCTGCATGAAACTCGAACAAATTATGTCAATGTTCTTCCACTATGAACTGCGCAGTTATATAGTCCTTTAGGTGGGGGTCCATATCATGGAATATGGAGCCTGCACTGTTATTAGGACGATTATACTGAGATGTTATCACAGTATTCCGCTTCTGTCTCCCGTGCTGTTATCTCTCTCCCACTGCAATGACTTAAATTGTGATATTTTTTGGAGCAGTGTTACAGAGAAGTGAGGCAAGGGATGTATGGAGATCTTGGCAAGGTCATCGAAGGATGTGATCAGTGGTATGTTGATTCAAGAACTCTAACCTAAGATAATTGTCTACGCCTCTTATTTTGTAGCCCTTTTAGACATTTGGTCTAGTGGCCATGTAGGGGAGCGATCAGGGGGCACGATCAGGGTTGTACACTGACAAGAGCTCCGTTCCTTTTAGCTGTTCTTCATCAGCAGCAAGTATTGATCATAAGAAACTTTAGTACACGTCATTATTGTTTTCCTTAGGTCCATCATTATGTCAATGTCATCGAACTGAACTGAGCAAATGGACAGTGGCAGTTGGGCAGTGGCATTTGTATAAACTTAGGTCCCATGTTGATCTCTCACTTTGCCCTTCCTTCTTCTTTAATTCCAACACTAGTTAATATAATGATTGTTCTATGAAACACACATATGAGTAGTAAATATGTCTGGAATTCATCGTTTTTGCAAACTAAACTTGAGATGGAGTCCTAAGATGAAAATTATAAGTATTATTTCTTCCATAAGCTCAGCCATTTCATTTAATTCATTGCACATCTCTTAACATTGCTAACATTCAGGTACATGATAGCTTGTTTTGGATTGAGTCACATGTTGCTGATCTATTTGGAGTGTGTTAACGCATTTTGCTTTTGTCCCCAATGCAGGCCAGTTAATCCTCCAGATTTAAAGCCAATTATGGAGGAATACATTAGCCTTTGCACTGGTATAGACTCTTCATTAGTGGTTCTCTGTCAATACTTTTGGTGGTTCTCTGTCAACACTTTTCTTATCCATCATCTTTCTACACGTGATTCTGATTGTTCCTAGAACTTTCAAGAAAGATCATGAGAGGCATTGCATTAGCGTTAGGCGGATCCCCAAGTGAATTTGAAGGTCAAAGAGCTGGAGATCCATTTTGGGTATTGCGTATACTTGGTTATCCAGGTGCATCAAAAGCAAATGGCCTTGGAAATCCTGAAAATGACATTGGATGGTGATACATTTGTCCTCTCATTGCGAGTTAATTCATTGTCAATGATTGTACTCTACAATTCTTCATTATTGTAGTCTCTCACGCAGTTTTTTCTTTCTTTTCTTCTTTTGCATGAAACATTCAGCGGAGCGCACACTGATTATGGTAACTTTCTGAGTCTTTTAGAGGATATTATACTTGAAGGGACAATGAGTTTATATATTGGTCATGATGCTACATTATAGGTTTGTTGACTCTGTTGAATCAGGATGATGACATCACTGCTCTTGAGGTACAATCGTAATTTTTTTTTAATGTTTTATTTTTAATATTTTAAATAAGTTCTTAATCATTAAAGAGCAATTACAGAACAAGTGAGACTGAGTTAAATATTAAATTAACTCAAGTTGTTCTGCTAATTCCTTAGAGAAGTCTGTTCTTGGAATGTCGAGATGACATGTATGAGTCCGCTTTCTGATTCAGGCTGTCGGTCATTCCAAATGGCAGTGTATGTTTGGTGTCACTTTGCTTTTAACTTTTGTTTTTCTTCTCCCTTGACTATTAGAAATTGATATTAGCTTCTCATTATGGAACACTTACACTCTTTAGAACGTATAAGTAACATCTCAAGTCACCATAATGTTGTTCACAACATTTTTAATTTATCAAATTTGGCAGTAAAAGCAACAGTTAGTTGTTTGGTTTGGCTTATGGGAAAACTAAATGACATGTTAGTTGCCATTTGGAAAGAGTGGCTCATTTATTATTACTAAATCCAGCAGTCTTGTTAACCACCTACCAAGACGAAGATTACAGTCAATTTAATAATGGCTAAGTGGAATTCGGAATATCCTCTTTAGACCAAAACAAGGAGAACCTTAATAGATGATTGATGTTGATGAAAATGGATTTAGATTCGATCATCAGAATCTGTTTGGGTCTATCCATACTGATTGTTAAGTAGTTCCTTTAATGTTCAGAGCAGCTGCGCAACCATGGTCATAAATACAGCTCCTGATCCTTGTTTTGAGCCTTGGTTGCCAGTGCTTTGTAAATTTCTCATGTTACTCATTTTGATTGATCCTCTGCTTAGTTTGTTGTTGTTGTTGATGTCTCATTTTATTGGTGTTAGATCATGCACAATGAGTGAAAAGGTTTAAATCTTGAACGGTATCATATCACTTTCTGCAATAAATTATCATGCAGAATGAGTGAAAAGGTTTAAATCTTGAATGGTGTCAGATCACATTATATAATAAATTACAGTCAGTATTACACCTTATTCAGTGGACCTGCTATGCATTTTGGTTATCAAAACTTTATAGCTCCTCTATTATGTTTATTTTGATCTTAGTGAGTTTTTGAAGGTCAAGAACCTCTCTGGTGAGTGGATCTCTGCTGTTCCTGTTCCCGGAACATTTGTTTGCAACATAGGCGACATGCTTAAGGTATAAACTTGGGGAAGAAGACTCCTTGATGTTCATTTCTGACTTTGTGCTGGTATCGCAAATCAATTTTTGGTCTGGACAACTGCAGATTTGGTCCAATGGCTTATATGATGCAACAGTGCATCGCGTAATTAATAGTTGCCCAAGATATCGAGTCTGTGTAGCATACTTTTATGAGGTTAATTTCTTGACTGGAATCTCCTTTAAGCATTTCTTTTTGTTGAATCCGGTTCTTTTCTGAACACTAAGTAATGTTTTACAAACAGCCCAATTTCGATGTCCTGGTGGAGCCTTTAGATGTCTGTGTGAGGAGAACCGGTGGAACCAAGAAGCTTGGAAGAGCATGCTATGGAGAGCATTTAGTTAGCAAAGTCCTAACGAACTTTGTGGTGTAAAATACAAAATCCCATCTATTTCATTGTCAGTTTAAGCTTGACATAAATGATGTATTTGGCATTTGATTGCTTGATGTTGTACTCTGTGCTGAGGATACTGGATTTGTAAAACCCTGGAACAATAGTTGCATGTATGTCTTCCGAAGTCCTTAATAACAGTGTAGACTGTGGGTGCTACACATATCCCTTTTTATTCTTTAGGCTATTGAATTTTCACTTGCAGGATCTTGAATTTGTAGGTTGTATCATGCTTTACTTAACTATGTGGCCACTGTACTACTAGACAGAGGTCCTCCCCATTTCTATTCACTCTTTTTTTTTTTTTTTTTTTTTTTTTTTTTATAACAGAGCGGTTGTGTTTTCTTTTGTTTGATTATATTTTCAGTTCTCTTGACAGTCAAGTTGATAGATCTACGAAAGCTTATCGACTCTATGCAAGTTGACAAGTTCAACAGCATTAATTTACTATACTCAGATGATACTCAAATTCACGAGAAACTCACATGCTTGTAATCACGATGCATGATGCAAATATATATTAAAAAAAAAAAAAAAAAAACCATGTTCAGAAAGCTGCTGTGCCCCCATTATTTTTCTGGTAGAAGCCACATTACAATTGCTTTAGCCCTATCTAATAACTTTACTTGCTATCGGTGCCTATTGAGTGCTGCATAAGAAGGTGATGGTGCCGGGGCGATCTCAGGTGTCGATGACCCTTTGGAGGCATCTTCGGCGTTTAACTGACTAATCTTGCAGGGTACATATCTCATTGACTTCTCGTTTGGGCACTTTACCTTCTTGGAGAAGAAGGCATCACATTCTGCCAGAGATCTCTGTGATGGAAGACCTAAAATGCAGTTCATCCTTACATCGAGCTTTTTCTTCAAGATCAACTTCTGGCATTCCGGCCCAACCTGTGTGAAGTAATTGTTGTTCAGTGTTAGTGCACTCAGCTTCGGCAGCACGCACACCATCTCAGGTACTGGCCCGTATAAATGGTTATATGACAAGTTTAGCTGATTCATCTGCTGCAGACAGCCGAAGGAATGTGGTACTGGACCAGTCAACTGATTGATACTGGTGTCGAAAGTAGTGGTTTTCTTCAGGAGTCCTATCTCATTTGGAAGGCAACGCGATAATCGGTTATTCAGGAACAGCACCTCTAGCAACGACTTTGAAGTTTGCCCTATGCTCCGAGGGATTGGGCCTGTGAACTTGTTGTTGGTTAGGGTGAGATAACTTACGGGTGTTTTACCGAGATTTTCCGGGATTGTCCCATTGAACTTGTTGTTGAGAAAGAGAACTTCGAGGTCCACAGTGAATACTTGAGGTGGTATCGGTCCAATCAGTTTGTTGAACCTGAGATCCAAGAAAGTGAGCCTGGTGGCGCCTAGAACGGTCATTGGGAATGTTCCTTGAAGCTTGTTGTTGCTCAAGTCGAGCTCGTAGAAATACTTGAGCGTGGAAATACTGGAGGGGATGCGACCGGTAATGTTGTTGGAGTTTGCATGAAAGAATACGAGATCGGGTAGTTTCCCAATGAAGTTATCGATAGTGAGCTGTCCCTTGTCATTGCAGAAGCCGAAGCCATTGAAGTCGGCGCCGGCAAGACCCAACATCTTGTAGCCTGGTACAGTTGCACAGGTGAAGCCCGTGTAATTGCAGATCTTGACTCCTTTGCCATTCCAGGTCGCAGTGACATGGTGGGTCTGGTCCTGCATGGAAAGAGACAGGCCTCAATCAGTGAACGCAGTTGAGTCGGGTCGTTGAAAAGTCTTCGGAGTATTGGATTTGCTGGGTCTCTCCGTATATGAAAACCCTGCAAGGAAGCTATCATTACGTCCTATGCTCCCACCTGTTTCTCTCTCGAGAGAGAAGGGGGAAACACTATCCCAGACTGAAGAAGATAGGAGAATGCCGAACGAGAGTTTTGACCGCGAATTCGCCTTTCCCATCAGGTCCGACATACTACACGTAATGCAGTTGGGGAGGCTCGCGACAAATCTTGTTCTTATAATCCGTCTCAAAAAGGTAATATCGAGCGAGTTTTAATCCTCACATTTCTTGCGGTACAAAATTTGTATTGCTTTCGCCTACATTATTGGTGATCAGAATTTGCGAGAAATTAATCAGGAGAATTAAGGATGACCAAGATGGACCGACTAGATTGGGAACTGCTCGAACTAAATCGAACCGGCCATTAGGTTTGATTATTGATTTATAAAAATATAACTGGTATTCGGACAGTCTGGTTCTCATTTTCAAAGGAGAACTGAACTGAATATATATGTATGTATGTATGAATTTTCTTCAAAAATTAACGGAAAAGAGCGGCAAAGGGAAGAGAGTGACATGAATGATCTCACTTATATGCTTCATTCCCAATAGTTCTTAAATCTCTCACCTTTTTTTCTTTTTATTCATGTTTTCCTTTTATTCCCCCAGTTGATTGACCTTCCCCATTATCTTCCAAAGAGAATTTCCTTCTCTATATGCTCTTTCCCTCATAACCAGATTCTCTTGGTAATTTCTTACCAAAATAAAATGGAGATAATTTCCTTTAATTCCCTCTTTGATCACTGCCATATTTGTTGCCCCTTTTTACGTAGTCTGGAGGAATTAATTCCTTCGATCATGCTGGCCGAAATTCACCAGAGAAAAGCACGGAAGATTTCTCTAATTGATTGGTTGAACCTTTTTTATTTTGCTGGAGAAAAGCTGAGAACTCTCACCGTCTTTCTTTTTTAATTTCATCTTCACATTAAATAAGTGACCAGTTCTTGAATAGAATCGGACTGAACCGGAAACCAATCACTCTTAAGGGGAATGTCCCGTGCAATCTTTGGAGAGGAAGAATAACATAGATGACGAGTCGAGTCATGATCATTGTAGTGGTAATCCATAGAAAAAATATTTTAAAAAAAAAGTCATAAAATTATTGCATTTGCATCAATTTAATATCAAATCTTTTAATTGAATCAATTTATTTATACATCTTTTGTTTTCGTATCAATTCAATCCATTCACCAATTTTGATTGAAAATTGCTAACATTAATGCGTAAACTATTCCATGTGAATGCTGACATAAACAATTTTAATAATATTTTATAATTTTTTTTTTCTATTTTGTTCTTACTCTCTCTCTTTGGTTGAGGCGTTGGCCAGGGCCGATGGCCGACCCTCGCCCACCACAACAAGGGAACAAAGCCCTCTGTGGGCACAATGAGTGCGTTGCAACCCTATCCAAAGTCTAGTGAAGGCACGGACCTGGCCTAATCGACCCGACGTTCAATCCAGTGCGTTTCAATCTTGTTCTGCAGATATGGGTCCCCTCATGGCCAAGTGCGATGATCCGGACATGGGTGAAGACCCGGGCGTGGCTGAAGTTGTCAGGCAGTTGGATCAGGCTTGTAGGGAGGCTGGTTTCTTCGACGTGGTTAGTGACTTTGTCCCCGCTCGTTCCTTCGGGTAGCTTAGCGTCGACCCAGTTGCTGAAAACGCGAGCGCGAGCTTACTAAGCTGTTTTCAAATCAATCGGAGTGCTTTGTAGTGGGATTCTGTATTTGATGGCAGAAATTTATGTGGTCGCTGTCCATAACATCGAGGTCGGCGAATATGTGCTTGTTATCTTGTTTTGCCGAACGCGTGAACACGTGGTTGCATCCGAACTTGTTTTCGTATTCAGCTGTTAATTTCTCAGTATAAGCTGTGTTGAATCTCTTGCCTCTGTTGGTTCATCTGGTCTATTTTAAGAAGTATGTTTGATGTGCATTGAGGGTCGGTCTCCTGATAGACCTATTCTTGACATGTTGAGTTTTTTTAGGGCGAAAGGTTGTTTAATTAGGCCTTTTCATTGATAATAAGTACAATAGTATTGCGGGAGCTTGTTTTTGTCAGTTTACTTGAGTTTGTAGAGTGAGGAATGGGAACTTAAAACTCAAATGGAGTTTTAGGCATGTCAATCGCAGAAATTACATAAAAAAGCATGTTGCTGTTAAAAACTGTCTTGCCTTTAGTTCAGTGGGGGAAAAAAGCACGAACATTGTGTGCTTCCTCATTCATTCTTCAGTGATGTGGAAGTGTGTAAACTTTGTCATTGACCAGAAGGGCCATGGTATTCCCGACTCCCTCATTGACAAGGTTCTTGACGCATGAAGTTTTCGAACTTCCTTATGAAGAGAAGTTGAAGATCAAGATGACTCCAGCGGCAGGATACAGGTTAGACTCCCCTAGCATTCTTGAAATGTCCTTTAGACAATTGTCAATTTTAGATCCATCACTAGCTGTGTTCACTTCTCTTAAATTTGATATGCAGTCAAATGCATATGAATTATAGATAAGTTTTATTTTATTGTAGAACGTGGGATGGAAGGATCAAATAGAATCACAAGCTGTGTTCTCTTATCTTAAATTTTCTATGCAGCAAGATGTCCGTGAACTGTTAATAATTTTTGGCTTGTTGTAGAACATGAACAGAAGGATCAAATTATGAAGAAAAAACTGATTCAAATAAATCAGAAAGAATATCATATCCTATAGTTAAGCTTTAGAAAATAAGCTCCCCAGACGTTTGCCTCCCACATGTGAGTGGTGAGGAAACACAGCTTACTTAATTAGCAAAACAAAATAAGCTTCCGAAAAGGGTGCTTCGAGGAATTTAATGACCTGCCAATTGTCATTCCCATATGATATTGATGGTAAAGTAGCATGGCCAGTATACAGAAAAAAATGGTCATGCAAAACCTCTCTCCAGCATCATGATCTGATTCTGGTCACTACACCTCCCTATACCTGTATTTCTACGATTTTTCCGCTTTTTCATTCCTAGGAAAATTATAATCATGTAATATTGCAAGTTTATACTGGTTTCCAGATGAATTGCTAATTAGCTTAAACATGACTTTAACATTTTTTGCAGGGGATACCAGAGACTTCGTGAAAATATCACAAAAGGTGTACCTGACATGCACGGGGCCATTGACGTAGGTTACTTCACCAATGTATTGGTTGTTGTTCAGATATACTTGCCTTAAGTACAAAATTATTATATCATGTTCATCCAACAGTAACAGTTCCCTGGTATCATATGACTTGTCCCTGTATGGTAGGGTTCTCTAATCATTAAAAGCATCCGTGTTTTCTGGGATGCCTTTTTTCTTGGATAATTTGTTTAGCTCCATTGAAGTGGAGTGTTTTGATTAGCACTGTTCAATCTGTGAAAGTCTTAGGCAATCTTTAATTCAAGCGAACAGAATTTCTCTGCATGAAACTCGTACAAATTATGTCAATGTTATTCCACTATGAATTGCGCAGTTATATAGTCCTTTAGGTGGGGATCCATATCACTGAATGTGGAGCCTGCACTGGTATTGGGACGATGATACTGAGATGTTATCATAGTATTCTGCTGCTGTCTCCTGCGGTGTTATCTCCCTCCCACTGCAATGACTTAAAATGTGATATATTTGGAGCAGTGTTACAGAGAAGTGAGGCAAGGGATGTATGGAGAACTTGGCAAGGTCATGGAAGGATGTAATCAGTGGTATGTTGAATCAAGAACTCTAACCTAAGATAATTGTCTACATCTCTTATTTTGTAGCCCCTTTAACCGTGTCACTAGAAATTTGGTCTAGTGGCCATGCGGGGGGGCAATCAGGGGGCGCGATCAGGGTTGTACCCTGACAAAAGCACCGTTCCTTTTAACTGTTCTTCATCAGCAGCAAGTATTGATCATAGGAAACTTTAGTACTCATCATGCTTGTTTTCCTTAGGTCCATCATTATGTCAATGTCATCGAACTGAACTGAGCAAATGGACAGTGGCAATTGGGCAGTGGCATTATGTATAAACTTAGGTCCCATGTTGATCTATCACTTTGCCGTTCCTTGTTCTTTTATTCCAACACTAGTTAATATAATGATTGTTCAATGAAATGCACATATGAGTAGTAAATATGTCTGGAATTCATCGTTTTAGCAAACTAAACTTGAGATGGAGTCCTAAGATGAAAATTATAGATATTATTTCTTCCATAAGCTCAGCCTTTTCATTTAATTCATTGCACATCTCTTAACACTGCTAACATTCAGGTATATGATAGCTTCTTTTGGATTGAGTTACATGTTGCTGATTTATTCTGGAATGTGTTAACGCATTTTGCTTTTGTCCCCAATGCAGGCCAGTTAATCCTTCAGATTTAAAGCCAATCATGGAGGAATACGTTAGCCTTTGCACTGGTATAGACTCTTCATTAGTGGTTCTCTGTCAATACTCTGTCAATACTTTTCTTATCCATCATTTTTGTACACATGATTCTGATTGTTCCTAGAACTTTCAAGAAAGATCATCAGAGGTATTACATTAGCATTAGGCAGATCCCCAAATGAATTTGAAGGTCAAAGAGCTAGAGATCCATTTTGGGTATTGCGTATAATCGGTTATCCAGGTGCATCAAAAGCAAATGGCCTTGGAAGTCCTGAAAATGACATTGGATGGTGATACATTTGTCCTCTCATCGCGAGTTAATTCATTGTTAATGATTGTACTCTAGAATTCTTCATTACTGTAGTCTCTCATGCGGTTTTTCTTTTCTTTTCTTCTTGTGCATGAAGCAAACAGCGGAGCACACACTGATTATGGTAACTTTCTGAGTCTTTAGAGGATTTCATACTTGAAATAAAGGACAATGAGTTTATATATTGGTTATGATGCTATGTTACGGGTTTGTTGACCCTGGTGAATCAGGAGGATGACATCACTGCTCTTCAGGTACAGTTGCAATTTCTTTTAATTTTTAGTTTTGATATTTTAAATGAGTTCTTAATCATTAAAGAATAATTACAGAACAAGTGAGACTGAGTTAAGTATTAAATTGATTCAAATTGTTCTGCTAATTCCTTAGAGAAGTCTGTTCTTGGAATTTCAAGATGACATGTATGAGTACGTTTTCTAGTCCAGGCTGTTGGTCATTCCAAATGCCAGTGTATGTTTGGTGTGGCTTTGCTTTTAACTTTTGTTTTTCTTCTCCTTTTGACTTTTTGAAATTGATATTAGCTTTTCATTATGGAACACTTCAAGTCGCCATAATGTTTTTCACAACATTTATAATATATCAAATTTGGCAGTAAATGCAACAGTTAGTTGTTTGGTTTGGATTAAAGGAAAATTAGATGCCATGCTAGTTCCCACCAAGACAAAGATTGCAGTCAATTTAATAATGGCCAAGTGGAATTTGGAATATCCTCTTTAGACCAAACCAAGGAGGCCCTCAATAGATGATTGATGTTGACGAAAATGGATTTAGATTTGATCATCAGAATATGTTTGGGTCTATCTACCCTGATTGTTAAGTAGTTTCTTTAATGTTCAGAGCAGCTGCACAACCATGGTCATAAATACAGTTCCTAATTTTTGTCATCCCATAGGTTGCCACTGCAATATAAATTTCTCATGTTACTCATTTTGATTGATCCTCTGCTTAGTTTGTTGTTGTTATTGTCATCTCATTCTATTGGTGTTAGATCATGCAGAATGAGTGAGAAGGTTTAAATCTTGAATGGTATCAGATCACATTCTGTAATAAATTACAATCAGTATTACACCTTATTCAGTGAAACCTGCCATGCATTTCGGTTATAAAAACTTCATAGCTCCTCTATTAGGTTCATTTTGATCTGGGTGAGTTTTTGAAGGTCAAGAACCTCTCTGGTGAGTGGATCTCTGCTGTTCCTATTCCAGGAACATTTGTTTGCAACATAGGCGACATGCTTAAGGTATAAACTTGGGAAGAAGACTCCTTGATGTTCATTTCTCACTTAGTGCTGGATTGGCAAATCAATTTTTGGTCTGGACAACTGCAGATTTGGTCCAATGGCTTATATGACTCAACATTGCATCACGTAATTAATAGTTGCCCAAGACATCGAGTCTGTGTAGCATACTTTTATGAGGTTAATTTCTTGACTGGAATCTCCTTTGTGCATTTCTTTTTGTTGAATCCAGTTCTTTTCTGAACACTAATTAATGTTTTACAAACAGCCCAATTTCGATGTCCTGGTGGAGCCTTCAGATGTCTGTGTGGGGAGAACCGGTGGAACCAGGAAGTTTGGAAGAGCATGCTATGGAGAGCATTTAGCTAGCAAAGCCCAAACAATTTTTTTTGGAGCAAAATACAAAATCCCATCTCTTCCATTGTCAGTTTAAGCTTGACATAAATGATGTATTTTGCATTTGCTTGCTGAATGTTGTACTCTCTGCTGTGGATACTGAATTTGTAAAGTCATGGAATAATAGTTGCATGTATTTCTTCCGAATTCCTTAATAACAGGGCCGACTGTGGGTGCTACATTTATCCTGTTTTTATTCTTTAGGCTATTGGATTTTCACTTGCAGGATCTTGAATTTGTAGTGTATCATGATTTACTTGACCATGTGGCTACTGTACTAATAGACAAAGGGTCCTTCTAGACAAAGGTCCTCCCCATTTCTATTCACTCTCTTGTTTGATAACAGAGAGGTTGTGTTTTTCTTTTGTTTGATTATATTATCTTTTCAGGTCTCTCAATAGTCAAGTTAATAGA
The DNA here is from genome assembly GCA_014182515.1 of Eucalyptus microcorys. Classification (NCBI taxonomy): domain Eukaryota; kingdom Viridiplantae; phylum Streptophyta; class Magnoliopsida; order Myrtales; family Myrtaceae; genus Eucalyptus; species Eucalyptus microcorys. The sequence goes on along the minus strand of CM024570.1, from coordinate 15,629,771 downwards.
TCTTGGAAAGTTTACTCGACTCTATGCAAATCGACAACTTCAACTGCATTAATTTACTATACTCAAATGATACTTAAAATTCACAAGAAACTTACATGCTTGCAGTTACAATACATGATGCAAATATTAAAAAAACTAAGTACAGAAAGCTGCTGTGCCCCATTATTTTTCTGGCAGAAGCCACATGACAATTGCTTTAGCCCTGTCTAATAACTTTACTTGCTATCGGTTCCTATTGAGTGCCGCATAAGAAGGTGATGGTGCTGGGGCGATCTCAGGTGTCACTGACCCTTTGGAGGCATCCTTGGCATTTAACTGACTAATCTTGCAGGGGACATATCTCATTGACTTCTCGTTTGGGCACTTTACCTTCTTGGAGAAGAAGGCATCACATTCTGCCGGAGATCTCTGTGATGGAAGACCTAAAATGCAGTTCATCCTTACATCTAGCTTTTTTTTCGAGATCAACTTCCGGCATTCCGGCCCAACCTGTGTGAAGTAATTGTTGTTCAGTGTTAGTGCACTCAGCTTCGGCAGCACGCACACCGTCTCAAGTACTGGCCCGTATAAATGGTTATACGACAAGTTTAGCTGATTCAGCTGCTGCAGACAGCCGAAGGAATGTGGTATGGGACCAGTCAACTGATTGATACTGGCGTCGAAAGTAGTGGTTTTCTTCAGAAGTCCTATCTCATACGGAAGGCAACCCGATAATTGGTTATTCAGGAACAGCACCTCTAGCAACGAATTTGAAGTTTGCCCTATGCTCCGAGGGATTGGGCCTGTGAACTTGTTGTTGGCTAGGGTGAGATAACTTACGGGTGTTTTACCGAGATTTTCCGGAATTGTCCCATTGAACTTGTTGTTGTTGAGAAAGAGAACTTCAAGGTCCAGAGTGAATACTTGCGGTGGTATCGGTCCAATCAGTTTGTTGAACCTGAGATCCAAGAAAGTGAGCCTGGTGGCGCCCAGAACGGTCAGTGGGAATGCTCCTCGTAGCTTGTTGTTGCTCAAGTCGAGTTCGTAGAAAAACTTGAGCTTGGAAATATTGGAGGGGATGCGACCGGTAATGTTGTTGGAGTTTGCATGAAAGAATACGAGATCGGGTAGTCTCTGAATGAAGTTGTCGATAGGGAGCTGTCCCTTGTCATTGCAGAAGCCGAAGCCATTGAAGTCGATGCCGGCGAGACCCGACATCTTGTAGACGGGTACAGTTGCACAGGTGAAGCCCGTGTAATTGCAGATCTTTTTTCCTTTGCCGTTCCAGGTCGCAGTGACATTCTTAGGGTCGCAGTTGCCCTTGCTTATGAGATTCTTGAAATCCTGTATTGGTTGATACACCATCTCCAGCCGGCTCTTCATTGGGGGAACTGTAGGTGACGGCGGTGGCGGCGATCGCAGAGGTGGCGGTGGTGATGGCGATCGCAGAGGCGGAGGTGGCGGCGATCGCGGAGGTGGCGGTGGTGACGGCGATGGTGGAGGCGGAGGTGACGGCGATGGTGGAGGCGGAGGTGACGGAAATGGCGGAGGTGGTGGCGGTGACGGCGATGGCGGAGGTGGAGGTGGCGGTGGAGGTGGAGGTTGAGGCGATGGGCATACAGGCACTGGAGGGGGCGGGGGAGGGGGAGAAGGAGGGCAATACCCACTCTCCGGGGCAGGAGCAGGGGGGGAGCCAATCCAGATGCCGCCACCACCGATTACTATTTCGATTGCCTCTCGGCCTGTTTTTGCAGCTGAAGTGCCGCCAGAGGCTTGAACAAGGCAAGAATGGAAGATGACCAAGGGCAGAAGCAGCAATGCGGATGAGGTGGGACCTGGTATTTTGGCCATAGCTACTCCACGAATGAACCAAGGGGACCCGAAGCAGATGCTGCAGACTCTCTACTTATGAACTGCTACAGATGGAAGGTCCTCCCTCTGAAGAGGAGAACGGTTTGATATGCCCCTACCGGAGTCATGAAAGCTATAAATAGAGGCTTCGCAGATATGGACAAAGTGTCGGCCAGCCACTAGTGAGAAATTATCTCATCGCTGGTCCAAGCAGCAAATCAAATTTCCAACGTCATTAGGAACTTTGGGAGGATTAAAGACTAAGGATGGTGCGAACTTAGTTATGTCGGTCCTATCAGTTTGGGAATAAGGACTAGAAAATGTGGGTGTCTTACGTTTTTTTATTGGGGGGGGTTGCTGGTGATATTTGATTACAGCTATGGAGATGAGAGTGGGGCTCTCCTGGCAAAATCACGTGAACGGAGAGCTAGGCGTCAAAAAGGGGAGCAAGGACATGGTGGGTCTGGTCTTGCATGGAAAGAGATAGGCCTCAATCAGTGAACGTACTTGACTTGGGTCGTTGAAAAGTCTTCGGAGTCTTGCATTTGCTGGGTCTCTCCGTATATGAAAACCCTGCAAGAAAAGCTATCAGTACGTCCTATGCTCCCCACCTTTTTCTCTATCGATAGAAGGGGAAATACGATCCAAATAGGAGGAGATGGGAGAATGCCGAACGAGTTTTTGACGGCGAATTCACCTTTCTGATCAGCTCCGATATACTACATGTAATGCAGTTGGGGAGGCTTGCGACAAATCTTGTTCTTATAATCTGACTTACAAGGGAGTTTTGATCCTCGCACTTCTTGTGGTATAAAATTTGTAGTGTCTCGCCTACATTGTTGGTAATCGGAATTTGCGAGAAATTGCTTAGGAGAAAATTAGGAGTGAGCAAGACGGACCAATTGAATTGGGGATCGCTCGGACTAGATCGAATTGGCCAGTTAGGTTCGATTACCAATTCCTAAAATTGAAACTGGTATTCAAACAGTCCGGTTCCCACTTCCAAGGAAGAACTAGACCGAAGCGGACTTCATATATATATATTCTTCAAAAAACTAAGGGAAGATAGCAGCGTGATAGGGTGAGCATGGTTCTCGGTTTGATTCCAAGTTCTATAGGAACCAAAATCGGAACCGAACTAGGATTCCTAAACCTAAAATTGTTTATGCCTTTTGCTTCTTCTTCTTTTTTGCCTTTTGCTTTTCATTTTGCCTTTTACCAATGCATATTGGTTCTTATGGGAATTCCATCATCGAATTCACGGAACATAACACTAATGGACTCCATCCATTTGTTTAACTGAGTCATGCACATTTGTAGGTCAATTTAGTGAGCTCTTTGCAAAAATAAATAAGAGATGAATTTGAGTTCATTTCCCATGACTTGTTATGAAATTTAGTGAGATACAAATTGGCTTAAGGAGTAAAATTTGTTTTGTCTTCCCGCTGCTTTATCATTCTTCCCCGAGCAACTATTGTCTAAATAAGATATTTGGATAGTCTACGGGGCCTAGATTCATCTTTGTTCTCTTTCTTTTGCTTTGTTCATGATTGTGGCTACAACCTACTTATGGTTTCTCTTAAAAGAACGTGGGATGAATAAAATAACCATGGAGAACTCATAGATGAATAATTATCCAAATGCTAGAAAAATTTGAAGTTGACAGTCGATAGGGTTTTTTATGTTTCTTTTAAGAAGTTCTTTTGCCACTTTTCCATCATTTTTAAGAAGCCAAACATATTTAAGCTTGTTCATTATTGTTGCATTCATTTTTGTTTTGTTTAACTAGAAATGAAACCAAAAAAAAAAAAAAAAAAAAAAACAAAGGAAGAAGAACAACTTGTTATGCCTTGGAATTGACCCTGGAACATGTGACGGGGTAGGTTTAAGGTTCCAGATTTCGATGAGTAGGTTTCAGGTTCTAAAAAAATAAGGAATTTTTACTTGAAAGTAGGTTCCAGGTTCCAACTAGAACATGTAAGAAATCTAGAACCATTTACCTTAGGCGTGAATAGTCTCACTAATTTGCTTCGCTCTCATTAGTTCTTAAATCTCTCAGCCTCTTTCTTTTTATTCATATTTTCCTTTAATTCCTTCCCTGTTGACTGACCTTTCCCATTATCTTCTAAAGAGAATATCCCTCTCTATATGCTCTTTCCCTCAACTAGATTTTTCCAAAATAAAATGGAGACAATTTCCTTTACTTTCCCTCTTTGATCACTACCATATTTGTTGCCCCTTTTTACGTAGTTTGAAGGAATTAATTTCTTTGATCATGCTAGCCAAAATTTGCCAAAGAAAAGTCGAAATCTCTCACACTCTTTCTTTTTTAATTTCATCTTCATGGTAAATGAGCGACCGGTTCTTTGGTAGAACCGAACCAGACTGGAAACTAATCACTCCTAAAGGAAATGTCTTGTGTGATCTTTGGAGAGGAAGAATAATATAGATGATGAGTCGGTCATTGGTTAGATCAAACTCCTACTCGTTGCAACGGTAATTCTCAGGAAAAGTATCAAAAAGTCATAAAACTATTGCCTTGGTGCAAATTTAGTGTCAAACCTTTTAATTGGGTCAATTTATTGCTACACCTTTTGTATTTGTACCAATTCGATCCACCAATCAATTTTAATTGGAAATCACTAACACAAATGCATTATTATCCTATGTGACATGATCAATGCTGATGTAGGCATTTTTAATAATATTTTATAATATTTTTGTTTTTTATTTTTTAATTTCTTTTATGTTCTTTACTCTCTCTTTTTGGCTAAGGGGCTGGCAAGGGCCATTGGCCGACCCTCGCTCGCCACAACAAGGCAATGATGCCCTTTATGGGCACAGCGAGTGTTTCACGGCCCTTGCCCAAGTCTAGTGAGGGTTGTGACGACCTTGCAATGGTCAATGAGGGCATGGTGAGGGCTGTGATGCCCTCGCTAGATCTAGGCTAGGTGAGAGTACCATGGCCCCCACCAATTCTTGTGCTCTTACTAGGTATGAGTGAGGGTCGTGATGCCCTCGGCCATTAAAGGAAAAGTGAAGAATAGATTTGAAAATAAAAAATAAAAAATTTAAAAGTTCAAAATATTATTTACAAATATCCACATTAGCGCCAGCCATTTCATATAAGATGATTGACATTTTTGTCAACGCTCTAAAACTCAATTGATCTAATTAAAAGATTTATAACTGAATTATCACAAATATAATTGGTTTAAGACTTTTTTTTTTTTTTTGGGTGCTATTCTTAGTAATCCATTGAGTGTGAACTTTAGTTATTGTCCTCATTGAGTATAAGTTGTGCAATCCACATATCCTTTTATCTTCAATTACAATAATAAGCAAAAAATATTACATGGTTTAGTTGGTGTGATTTATTCTATGGGAAAAGCAATACAAGATTTTACTGTAGATCAAGTAATGCAATAAAGATTACAACCTTCAATGTTTTCCAAATCCAAATGATATCAAACAGCTCAATTGTTTTCCCTCAAATAATTCACGAAATAATCTTTCCAATTTTAAAAAATAAAATAAAATAAAATAAAAACACACACACACACACAATATATATATATCTTTTAAGCAATCCAAAACAACATAAAAAGCTTCCCCTACAAAGTCTCGGTTAAACTTTCCTTCTTGGTATCATCCATAAGAAAAAACATTTCCATATTATATAAATTATCCAAAAAGTCTTAAACCTATAATATACAGTCAAATCAGTCTTAAACCTTTCAATTATGCCAATTTAGTCTTATACTTTTTGACAATTTGCTAATTTAGTCCTACACATTTTAATTATGTCAATTAATTCTTAAACCTTCTAAGGATTTATTAATTTAGTCCAAAACCTTTTAATGATTTACTAATGTAGTTATTTCAATCAATTTTGGTCAGAAATTGCTGACATGAATACCAACTAGCCTATGTTGCATAACATATGCTAACATAAACAATTTTTTTTTTTTAAATTATGAAATTTTCCCATTTTTTTCCTTGTTTTTTTTTTTTTTTTTTTTTTGCCTTTTCTTTTCCTTTCACTTTTGGTAGGTTGTTGGCCATGGCCAAGTACTGGCCAAAGGAAGAAAAGAAAAAAACAAAGAAAAAGTTTCAAAAAATATAAAAATGCAAACATCATTCAAGTCAGTACCTACCATGCCACATAAGATAGTCAACCAATGTCCATGTCAATGAATTCTAATCAAAATTCGTCAGAATGACTAAATTGACAAATCGCAAAAGGTTAAGAGCTATATTGGCAAATCCTTAAAAATGTTTAAACTAAATTGACACAATTAAAATGTTTAGGATTAAATTGACAAATCATTAAAAGGTTGATGACTAAATTGGCATAATTAAAGGATTTAAGACTAAATTGGCCATCATGAAATAAGTTTAGAACTTTTTGGATAATTATTATCATGGCATTTGATTTGGACTTTCATGTCGTTAAGCTTCTACACAATTCAACTTGGATCAGGTTTCGTTCACAACCTCAAATTCGAGGCATAATTTTGATGAATCTCCACCTTAACTTGATGTTGAAACCAAGTTACTATAGTTACGTCGGAACCTGAACTTTGCTATGATTATCCTACAATCTCTCATTGACTCTATTGTATAGACATCTTCCAAAATTAAACGACAATTGTACTTCACCATGATAATGGACCTCATCAAAAAGCCAACTCCGCTTGCATCTTCAACCACTCAACAAGAATTCTCAAACACAATCTCCTATATCACAGATATAGTAAAGCCCATGTTACGTCCATACTTTTAAGGAGATTGAACTTGTATATCGTTAAACTCACCAATCACAATAACTATTGGCTCTACAAGTTCCATCTTGCCACACAATCACCATTTGTGTTGAGTACTATGCAAGTATTGCCAATTTCTAGTTGATTCGAATTAATATTACTACAATTGCTCCTACCCGAAATTTTAGAAACTTGTTGAATGTAAATATATTTAATTTCAAGCACCACAATCAATAATCTTATTTACCTTATGCATAGCCAAGAAATATGCATGTAAAACTAGCAATATAACAAGAAAGTTTTTAATTTCCAAGGACATCGCATTCGAATTATTTCTTTAGTAAGTAAATTTAACAAGTGTTTTGGAGACCTCGTCAATAAAAACACCCATTATTTATATTTTTTACACTTTTGACGTGTCACTATAGCAAACAGGCAAAAGACCAAGCAGCTTTTAACGTTTGTAGCATCAACGATGCGTACGACAAGTACAAGGATTTAATGAAGCACTTATTTCATTACTAGTTGAGATTAGATAATTGAAAAAAGAAAAGGCAAAACTACTTAGTTTCTCAGGGACTAAATGTTTTGAGCATTCTTGCACTATCCATAGCGATCGAAGATTCTGTATGATGGTCCAGAAAAGTTGAGTGAGATTATTTGAATAAAATCCTATCATTAATTGATGTTAGTTATTTGTACTCCACAGCCTCCAATAGTTATGTCAAATTATGCTTAGAAAATGAAAAACAAAATAGAGTTAATATTATGAAAAATTTTAAACTGGTATTCTTGCGACGAGTTTTCTCCAAACTAATTTCTCCAAAAATTCTAAACTAGTATACTTGTAATAAATTTACTCTTAAGTGATATGAAATTCCACATGAATTTGCCATGTTTGTCATCCAACTCAGTAATTTCACCGTAAGATTTGACGGAAGTTAACAGAGGTAAATATGTCACTATGGTATTGGTTTTTAGGTTTTTGATGACTAAAAAATTAGCTTAATATCCTTACCAAAAAAAATTAGCTTAATATAAATTCATCACATGTATATTAATTTGTAGGTTTTAATGGTATTAGCTCGGAAAAAGGCAATTTTGTGAGTCTATAATTTTCCTTATGATGTATGCATGAATCGCATAGTCTTAGTCGTTTATAAATGATCAGTTCGTAATTACAGAGAAAAAAATCCATAAATCATCCACAAACTACAAAAATAAAAAGTTTCAACTTTCAATGAAAAGAAGAGGTTAAAAAGACTGTAAAGACAAAGGTGCATAAACCACTCGACATGCCCTTTATCCCCGGAAAGTCCAGTGCCCATTTGAAAGGAACGTGAGTGATTTGAGTCGTCCCAAGTTCCAACAGTACTATCTTCTTCTGCCCTCTCACCAGGAGATTTCTTTTCTATATTTTAATAAAAGTAGTAATTATAGATTCACCCAAAGGAAATGCCAAAGATGAAACCTCCCAACGCTCTGTCGTCCCCTCCCGTCCTCTTGGAACCTTATGTAAGGAGTCTCGGAGAGATTGACGGGAGCAATTCATCATTCTAGAATCGGCATGCTCAAATACATCTTATCGTATACCTTATTCATAATCCTATATCATAACAGAAGTTTATAAGTTTTTAATGGACGAGTAAGATTTTGTTCTCTTTGGTGATTTATCGATTATTGATTCTCAAGTAATTTGTAAAATTGTCTGATTGACCGGAGTCTTGCAGGATTAATCCCTTATATCGATATAGAGGTTTTTCTTTTTTCATTATTACAAGGCTGCAAATTTAGCCCACGCATCACTGTCCACTTGGCGAGCTCATCACCCATGCCTTATGACAATGTTAAGTGTGGGAGCTCACAATTGATGAAACGCCTAAGTCCAAGCCCCTATTCGCAAACTGAAAATAAATAAAATAATAATAATAATAATAATAATAATAATAATAATAATAATAATAATAATAATAATAATAATAATAATAAAGATTCACGATATCGAGGATAAACTGGTAAATCGAACCTATGACCTACTTCTTGCAAATCAAATCTTGGAGCATTCAACCCGCCACCATGATGATGCTTGTCCAGTGATCTTGTTTATGTGCAAAACTATACGTAGACACATTCTTCTCTCACTAGAGCTTTGTTTGTTATGTTATTGAGCATAAGGTGAGTGCTATCAAGCTTCCGTCAATATGCAATAATGGGGTGATTAATTCGATTGCACGTGGTGATGTTTACTACTAGAAGACTAAGCTTATAGAAATTCATTGCCGTTAGTCTGCATAAGAATAACGGCAGTTATATCATCTTCATTTCGAAACTTAAAATGTCTTCCTTCATGCGACATTGAGTCTGATTGTTAGTGTTATGATGATATGATTCTCTACATTTTGTCATAATCACAAGAAAAGTGTTTCTTATTTTGTTAAATTTTGTTGTCTCAAATCTCAATTTTATTTTTCGTATAGATTATGCTTAGTCTAAGTTCCTGCCATAAAAAGGGTCTACAAGTCAAGAATTACTCTTACAATCTTTCGATATCTTTTCTTTTTCAGGACTAAGTAGAGATAGAGAAGCAAACTACCTATTGCGGATGTTGTTTTGATACGCTTAAATCACATATTCGTTCGCTCCATTTTGCTTCTAACAATAAAAAATAAAAAAAATAAAAAACTAAGGTAAGGTCTTGCCTCGACAGATTACATCCTATCTTAGAATCCCTCATGCGACCAAAATAATAATAATAATAATAATAAGGGGGAAAGGAAGTCGGCAACCTCCCACTTGGTATCTTTTGCCAATCTGCACATGGAAGTGAGTCCAAGAAGCAGGAGTAAGACGCATCTTTATTAGAGAAAGATGGAGACTGCTGTGTTCCAAGACAAATTACTCGGGACAAAAAATAATTTAGTTACTTTTTCCAATGAGAACAAATGAACTCCAATTATTCCAAGCATATGCCAAAAGGGATCAATGCTAGAGGTACAACCATCCGAATAGGTTGATTATTAAGGGCACTGATAGGTCCATGCACATGTTCCATGGGACTGGGGAGACTAAGACCTGATCTAGGAATCACATGATTGTATGTACCACATGAACTTGATGCGCATATAGATCCAACACATCCCAAATAATCAAATAGCTCGTGTTATATATTGCAATTGGGTGCACGGATAAGGCATGCGAAATATTTGGTTTCTCTCTTAATCAATTCCAAACAATCTCATATCTGAAGGAGGATCAATCTTACATACTAGTCTATAGTTACTAATAGTGTAAAAAAATCACTAAAATGATATTTTGTACCATTGGTACCATTCGATTTTATTCTCAGGATTAATCTCTAGTCATGTCCCAACATTTGAGTAGTCGCTTATTCCTAAACAAATTACTTGAGTACTCATATCGAAAGTTTGACTAACGTGTATATGAAATCTCATTGTGGCTCAGATTATCAATTTTCACATTGTTACATATAATACATTGTCACTACATATAGTGCTCTATTAGTTAGTCAGCATATTTATAACAATGAAAGTGTGAATTTCGTCCTAAAATCATTACCAATATTAGTTTGTGGACCAAATTCATCATAAAACAAGACATAAGGACGCAAATTGAACAAAAATAGTACAAGCACTGTTCTATAAGTACCCCTCAATTTACTTATTAGTTTATTTTACGCAAACACCACGTATTAATCCCCAGCATCTAATAAGTTTTTTTTCCCTATATTCCAATGTAAATATGAAATTTGTACTAAAATCGGGATCGAGTGTTAGTTTATGGATCAATTAAGTCACTAATTATGATACTAGGTTCACAATTGGACCTACCAGAAATCAGCTTTCACTTCTCGTTACCATTGCTTTTAAGGCTACGACAAAAGTCTAATTTTAGGGGGTACGGCTGTTTTCACGTGCGGAACTTTCATTTGTGTGCACCCGTGCAATATGTTCGACAGGATAGGATGGGCGACGGGAAACGCTGAAAGAAAGGAAACTACTCTTGGAAGATCGTGGGGGCATCGGATCGGGAAGAGAGAAGAGGGAGAAAAGTAGGGGAGCACGTTCTGTCTGGACAGCATCATCTATTGGACAGAAGAGAGAGGAGGTGGGAAAGGAGGCGGCGGTGGTTGAAGGGCTCGGCGGCGATTGAGAGCAGTGTGACTTAAGGGGGAGGCGCCGGCTGCAGCGGCGGAGGTGAATTTTGTGTGCATTGTAGGGGGAGAGATAGGCGAGAAATATGTTTCGTTTTTTTCTTATTAAAGTTTTGCTAGTTCCGCAAAAATGAATAAATTAAAAATATTTTCTAAAATCGATGCTCACAACAAAAAAAAAAAAAAAACAAAAGATATTTTCATCATTCATAAAAATATTTAGGCATAAATTTTTATCAATGTGAAAATAAGTTTCATTGGCTAAATATGTTGAGCTATATAAACAATCATTTTTCTAAAAAATATCTTCTAAATCATTCGGTTTTGGGAAAAGAAACGGAACCTTAGGCATTGGATATTTTTAAAAGAAAACTCCCAAAATAGAAATTGGTGGAAGGAAGGATGAGGAAAACATGACTATTAGGCTTTGTTTATTTTACGAAGAATAAATTATCTAGAAAATGTTTTCAAAAAATTATCACTCATATCATTCGAAATATCAGTTAATGAAAAATTGTTATAATTATTGAAAAAATTTAATTCTAAATATTTTCATGGATGATGAAAGTATTTTTGATTCATTCATTTTGTGAACAAGACAAGAGAACGTTTTTAGGAAAGTAATTTGTAAATAATTTATTTCTTTGTGAAACAAATGCACCCTTAATTCTGGTAAATTTTGCCTGTAAGTAACATTCGTAACTTATAGTTTATCAATTAAAAATATATTTTTTTCAATAAGGAATGAAGAAAAATATTGCCTCCTCTATATATACTAATTTAATTCCTATTTTTTTCCGGCAATCGTGTGGGTTGATTTTCCTTTATAGTAATTTGCAACCAGTAGTTTTGCAATGTTTTGTTACGATTTTTTTTTTTTTTTTTTTTGAAACATCGTAACTATAACTCGCAACCAAGCATGATAAATATAAGTTGGTCAAAATCAGTTTGTTGACAAGCCTCTCTCTCTTAATGATCCACAACGGCGACCGGTCGGCAAGCTCACATGAGATCTGCCGTGAGCTCTACGTTCTTGCTCCTGTCAACAAATATTGCGCAGAGAGTTCGAGGCGGCATTGACCACCATCCACCCCGAGGAACTGTGCCACCGTCAAGCTCGAACACGGCCAACTTCCATGGCTGGAGGTCATATGAGCAGGGAGAGAGATATAGAGGAGGAGGGGGAAGAGAGACTGAGAGGCGTTATAGGGTTACATCATTTGGCGATTTCGTAATTATCCACTTAATGAGGAAACATGACAAGCATTCAACGGTGTGCCTAAGGAGCAACGGACATGGCCATGGTAAATGTAAAAAGTATCCCCTCTTTCGGTTCAATAATGTTGGAAGAGGCCAAGGATTTGACACCTCCGTGGTCCATCTTTTCCTTGTACTTCTTGTCGTGCTTTCCAAGATATTAAGGCTGATCATCGACGTAGAGTGGTGATGTGTGGAGATTTGCCTATGTAAGTTCCTAAGCAAAATCTCGTATTATTATGCGATAGACCAATAGGTGGAATTTTATGCTAAATCTACTTGTTACGACCTTCTTGATATGTTTGATCTTTTGGATTATTATTATTAGAATGTCCAATCCAATTGTGAAAATTGACTTACAAGGCTCCCATACACTTAAAATAAGCTAGAACGTTTGTTTCACAAACCGTAGTGACATAGGAATTCTCCCATATTTACATACTCTTGTGAGTGGGGCTAGTGGTGTTGAGGTTAAAAGTGAATGATGTATAGTACAACTAGTTCATGAGACTAGCGTTGTGAAATTTGTATTTGGAGTTCTAAGATAGAAAGGTTATATCTTTGCAAAACGCTGAAGGCAAAGTTGGTTTCTCGTGCATCAACTAGAGGTGAAGTGGTTCCAAGTTCCTTATAGGTTTCACTTAGAACTTTGTAACTTACTTTCGGGTACAGATTCTTTATTTTTTGGAACCTGAAACTTACCCTATTATAGGTTCTAGGATCCAATAGGTTCTTTTTTGTATTCATTTTTAGTTAAACAAAATGAAAATGAATGTAATAATAATGAACAAGCTTAGACATGTTTGGCTTCTTAAAAATGATGGAAGAGTGGCAAAAGAACTTCTTAAAAGAAACATATCGTATTGATTGTCCACTTCAAATTTTCTAGAATTTGGATCATCATTCATCTATGACTTCCCCATGGTTATTTCATTCATCCCACGTACTTTTAAGAGAAACCACAAGTAGGTTGCAGCCACAATCATGAAAGAAGCAAAACAAAGAGAATAAAGATGAATTTAGGTCCTTGTAGACTATCCAAATATCTTTTTAGAAAATACATGCTTGGGGAAGAATGATAAAGCAACAGGAAGACAAAACAAATTTTACCCCCATTAACCCGATAGGTATATCACTAAATTACATAACAAATCATATGAAATGAACTTGAACTCATTTCTTATTTTTCTTTGCAAAGAGCTCACTAAATTGACCCACAAATGTGCAAAACTCAATTAAACAAATGGATGGAGTCCATTAGCATTATGTTCCATGAATTCATTGGTAAAAGGCAAAAAGAAAAGCAAATGGCATAAATAAATTTAGGTTTAGGAATCCCAATCCAGTTCCAGTCCTGGTTCACTATTCCCGGTTCTAGTTCTAATTCCTATAGGAATTGGAATCGAACTAGGAAACAAACCGAATCCACCGATCCGGTTATTTGGTTCTCGATTCTACTTGGAAATCATGCTCACCCTTAGCATCAACTTATTTAGGAGATGAGATCATGGCAAACCAAAACTAGTTGTTATGCCTAAAATGGTTTGTGTGTCTCACTCAAGAGATTAGATGTTTGAGATAAGTTGAGCGTGGTATGATTCAATATGAGGATGTTACTCACCATATTGTTCTTAAGAATAATTATAGAAAGGAAGGTTGGCCTAATGTGTTTTGGACTCATTAGGTACCACACAGTTAAGAAATTGTTGGCCCATGATAGATAATATCATAGTATGATTCCTCCAATATGTGGGTTATTTCAAAAAAAAAAAAAAAACCTATGGTTTACCTAGTCCCACAAAAGTAGAGAGTGAATTGTTGGAGCGAAAGGGGCTCAAACAAAGTGCTACCCTCAGCTTCTATAATGGCAATGGGGTAAAAAAAAAAAAAATAAAAACCAAATTACTCACTAAATAGGAAAAATATTCATGGATCAATTGGTGAATCTCAAGATAGGTCTGCTACCACATTTTTAACAATAAGAAAAATCTCCATTGATTTGTTGGAATCAAGAGAAGCCTAGTGGGTGGAAAAGGGGTTGCTATAAACGCATTTAGCTCCGAATGCCATACTTGTCAAGGAAAGCACTAGTGACCAATGGTAGCCATCAAGGAAAGCCACCAATGGAGTGCAATGGCCAATTTTGTTGGCCAATCGTTATCATTCCATGTAAGACCCGAGGTAGGGTGTTAATAGTTGAGGAAATCAAAGAAGCGACAGAACAGCCCGCAACAATAACGTTGCGGAATTGAATACTCACATACTCTCGTTAATATAGCTAGTGGCATTAGGGTCAAGACGTACTCACATAACCTTGTGAGTAGAGCTAGTGGCATCCAAGTTCAAGGTGAATGATGCATAAAGGATGATACAACTAGTTCATGAGAGGTATTAGAGCTTTTATACACAAACTAATCAAGAGCTAATGCTATACCATCCTTGGAACAAGAATAGGAAAGGCCGGCCTAGTGTGTTCTCGACTCACTAAACATCACATGGGCAATTACACAATCAGATAACTACCGGTGTGTAACATTAACATGTCCAATCCAAAATCTTAAATTAAAATGTGTATAAAGATTAGATGTATATAAAGAGAATATGAATATTGTATACAAATGATATGGGATACTTTGATGATTATAACCCAGTAAAGAAAAAAAAAAAAAAAAAAAAAAAAGCATATTTTTTGGAGGTCTAGCCTCTTTTTGGTCAAAAAGTCACCAAACTCTGGGAATCGAATATTAGCTTTGGCAATTGTAAGATATATTTTCCATGACCCTCTACCCACTCAAACCATAAATGGGGACCGAAAAGCTTTTGCTTTTGCTTTACATCTTTTGTACTTTGCTTTTCTTCGTTTCCTTTTTCCATGTGACAGTTGTCCGCCTAACCAGTACATTTGACATCGATGGCTTTCTGCCCTTCAATCACTCGTCGTCATCCCCGTCCATCGGAGATTTCTTTTGGGGTGACTTGGAAGAAGTTGAGGCGACATAGTCATGGACGCGTGAAATATTTGAATGGAGCTTCAGATGTCAGAGTCCGCCGATAACCTCGCTCAAATTGAAACGGTGAGTTCCGCGAGTAAGAGGTGCCGTCAAGTGCCGATGGCTGAATTGACCTTTTTCTCATTTTGTTGAAGAGAGGTAAATGGAAAGAAGAAGAAAAAAGACCTTCACATCGGTTTACCGAATAGAGTTGACTTGACCTGGTTGCACAGTCCACAGACCGTGGGATTTATGTTCCCCTAGAGTGTCCAAATAAAATTGGGTTGGATAACATTATTACGGCACGTCTCATTCTTATCTCATTTAACTTATCATTCACGTTCTTTTTTTTTGTTTCTTTGACTTAAGTATCGAAAGGTCTGCTTGAGAAAAATCCCGGAAGCTTGCTTACTTGCGGTGGACGGATTAGTTGCCTCCATCGAGGCTTGGGTTGGCCCAATGATAGCGGACCTAGCACTGCGCATCATCACTCTCAAAACCCCCCAATAGTCTCCCGTGGGATGCCGTGGTTTCCAAGTATAATTACATTAGCATAAGGGCCTATGCTCTTAACTGTCATCACAAGAGAAAACTTAAGTGCGGTGGTTCGCACGCGGACCTCGAATGAAGAAGATGAACAAGTCTATCACTTTAGCTTTCCTAATTACCTTCGATCCGAGACTTTCGAGGGTTAATCGAACTTTTTCCTTTGTCGACCTCCTCAAGAGATGTCCATTTGGCACAATAAAAGCTTTCGTTACTATTGTTTTAGTTAGATGCTGCGTTGACATGATATTTCCGATATGCATTTGGCAAAGCCGCGTTGTCATGTGGCGTGATGATTAACACCAACAATAGTACGTGAACACATGCTTTTCTTGCATAGTTTTGTAGATCTAATTATTATAATTTAAATGAATGAGCGTTTATTTTATGAAAAATTAATAATTTGAAAAATATTTCCAATAATATTTTAAAAAATGATCACTTATATTACTTACAAAAATGAATAATAGAAAAAAAAATTTCATCGTTTACGAAAATAATTAGACATAAATTATTATCAATAATAAGTATATTTTTCATTAACTAATTATTTTTAATAAAATATTTTCCAAATCAATTATTTTTTACGAAATAAATGCCGCCCGTAAGAAAGGCATTATATATAAATTTTAAAACTCGCGCCAGGGGTGCATCCCAACCCATAGTTCTTAACAATCGGGCCTTCTCTGTATTCAACCAGCCTTACTCCTAGGGATAACGCAATAAAGAAGCATTGAGAGGTTAAAAAAGAAAAATCTTGACCAAAAAAAAGAAAAAAGATAATGACACCAAATGTGATGAATAGATCTAATCATAAGCCAAGCCCGCACAAATAAGCGGGTTGGCCCTAATTCTTTCTATGTGGGCAGCCTTGGCCAATATTTTTTTCTCACACCTCAGATTTAGGCACGAGGTATCCAAGCCTGCCCCCATTTTTATGATCCGAATATTATATCCCTAAAAGCTAAAAAGCTAAATTTTCAGACGCTTTCCAGTACAATGTGAAAATCTTCACTTATACCGTGTTATTTCTTATTTCCAAACTTACTTAGATTGTTTTTATTTCATTTCTATCTCCATATTTATTTGGCAGTCATTGTTTTCTACAGAAGAATCCAACCATATATTGGCCCGCCCATGCTTTCTTCATGGGTGATCTTGGGCACTTAATTAGGCCCACATATTCAAAGTCCAAGATTAGTCCGTTTCGCCAAAAAATAATTATTTAAAAATGTTCCTCTTTGCCTAGGGCACCAGAATATTGAACCATGAACAGAGAAAGGGATTAAAAAAACAGCTTGACTAGTAATTCTGAGGCCCCAATCTTTGACTGGATGAGACACCAAATAAATAGAGAGGGAGGGTAGAGCTTTTGGCTTTCTCTTGTTGTCAAAGACTTGATTCCCAAAATTGATTGTTTATCTCACTTAAAATAATTAGTTAACAAAAAATATTTTCATTATTGACAGCAATTCATATATTTAAACATTTTTGTAGATGATGAAAAAGAGTTTTCATTCATTTGTTTTGTTAGCGATACAAGTGATCATTTTTTAGGAATATGTTTTCCAAATTATTTATTTTCCACGGAACAAACGAAGCTTAAAGGCTTCTTTTATAAAACTAAAATAGAAGTGCTAAGAATTTGAGTACTTTATATTGGGCGGCGCCATTTCCATCCTCATTTTGGGTAAAACGCTAATTTTTTTATTAATTGATTGAAATACTCTCCCCTTCCTCTCTTCAATTTGTTGTTTCTTTTTTTATCAGGCTATGATACATTAAATTAAAATTAATAATTCTTTCTAGGCAAAGAGATAACATGATGCATGATAAGATGATATCTTGTAGAGTGTAATGTATCATTTGTATATTGTTACTAATAGAAGAGGTGCTAGAAATAAATGCAATATTTCCCTAGCCTGATAAAAAAAAAAAAAAGAAACAACAAATTGAAGGGAGAAAGGGGATGGTATTTTGGTCAATTAACTGAAAAAAAATGAGTGTCTTAGCTAAAATGAGGGTGGAAATAGCGCACCATTAATAGTAAGTGTTGATAGTTTTAAGTAATAAGAATAGAAATTAAAAAAAAAAATTGGTAATAAATGAAGATTGATGACTGAATATTGGCATATATGGAATTGTGATCATTATTTGTATATTTTGGCAGTATAATTGGTGAGATTCTAATTGTGGTCAAATCCTTTCACTTGATGAACTAAGTAACTCCTTCCTTAACTTACCCCCATTAAGTGAGTTTTTCCCTTAATTAGATATTTTAAATCCTTGTGAATTTTGATTGTCAAGAAGCTTAATCTCATTAAATACAGATTTTTTTTTTTAATTGTCATAACCTAATTGGATAATGAAATAGGCCTTAAGCGAGCCCATAGAAAGTTGGGGTCCAAGTGGGCCTTCTCCGAGTCTGCTGGGCTCGGTAAGTGATCAAGTCTTTGCCATCAACTTCAATCCTAGCCCAAAGATTTTTTTGGAATAAGAAAAAATGGAATGGTTTTATTTAGAGATAAGTATATTAAAAGTCCTAAAACTTGTTATGAAAGTATTATCGAGTCATAAAACTTTCAAAAAAAAATGCAATTAAGTCCTAAAAACGAAAGTACAATTAAGTTTTAAAACTTATCAAATTGATCTAATCAAATCATTCCGTTGATTACATATTTTGAAAGTTTTAGAACTTAATTACACTTTTATAATAAGCTTCAAGACTTGAATATACTTTCGTGACAATTTTTAGAACTTGATTATATTTTTTGAAAGTTTTGGGACTCGATTACATTTTCGTGACAAGTTTAAAGACTTGATTACACTTTTTGAAAATTTTAGAACTTAATTGTACTTTTATAATAAGTTTTAGAACTTTCATTACACTTATTCCTCTATAAGAGAGGGCCCATAGAGTAAATAAACCCGAAACTCATGAAATGCTTTACTAGTCTCAAAAATTGAATATTTTTCAACTGGTCATTACTGCAGGATCAGTCCAAAGCAATTTTTTTTTCTTTAATAGGAGAATGTATGTATCGTGAAAGTGAAAAGGAAAGAAGGAAATCAAAATACAAGGTTCTACAAGAAAAAAATTGGACTTCAATAGCAAAATGTTACAATATATGGCAAATCATCGTAAGGCAAATGGACCAAACACTTTTAATCCTCTTACTTATTGCGAAATGTACAATTAGGCCCTCAAATTTTCCAATGCAATGAAGTTCTCTAGCTTGTTTGATTTGTGCAAACAATTCTCATAAGTTGCTTTATTTTGCAGTCACATCACTTTGCAAGCTGACGTCGCCAATTATTTTACTTTTATCAACTAAGCACAACATGACAATGTTATATGAAAGTCACACTGACCACCATCAACCGAGGATAAAGGCATTTTTGGCACATAGTAGTGACACATAGACAAAATAGTGGCATGATAATGGAAGGACCTAATTGTATAAATCAAGCAAGATATTCCACCCAATTGCGAAATGGAAAAGTGGACGACTCAATTGCACACTTTGCCTTGAGATATGGGGCAAAAGTTGGAAAAGAGTGCAGTAATAGCAAAGCCACATACCCTGCTCCACACAACAGTAAGTCATGGGTTTTCTTTTGCTTGTGATCCTAGCTTGTTTAAAAGTTGAAAGAAACTCATGGAACTAAGGCTCTTAGTTGAAGGCTATCTATCCAATAAACAAGAGGTCGAACAATTCCCCAGCAAGGCCCAAGAGAAACAGTAGTTCTTACATATATTGTCCAAATAAGCAACATCGGATCTAGGACGATACGAATTAGAGTACATAAATTAACATTTTTGTAAATGCAGGTGACCCTAAATAAGATGGAAGATTATATAGACCCCTTGTAACAAGCTTGCATCATACAAATTTTCATAGCATTTTCCAAAATGTGAGTTTTATTGCAGAGGGTACATGCTTTTCATCGGATTGAATAAGAATGCCATACCTTGTACAAGCTCATGAAACCACTTATTAACCAACATATTCTTTTTCTGTACTCGTGTAATTTTGTTTTCCTTGGAAAACAACTTCATCCTACATTCTTCTTTGAAAAATTTAGACTTTCGTACTTTTTATTTCTTATGACCGTGGAGAACCCGCATCATAAATTCTATACAGATGCCCATTCATAAGGTCGAATCAGGTATACCATCTGGACAGATTTTTAAGCCATTTTCTTGCGTAATTTGCTAGAGTAATTTGCCCGTTTGGGGCAGATAAACTTTTCCTTTAAGCTTTCCTTTTTTCTTCCAGCTAAAATTGAGCATTAGTTTTGAGTTATAGAAATATCTATGATACTGACCTCAATAAATCATGTTAGATGACGATGTTAATACCCTAGGGTTCTCACTCGTGTTATGTACGAGTTCATTTTCGAGAAATGATGTAATAAAGCACAAACACACGCATAAGAAAATAATGGATGCTTCACTTATTTTTGGGCATAAAATCCTAAAATAACACGAATTTTGCATCTTATAAGTAAAGCGGTCAGAACTTTAAAATAGATCAAGGAAATGGATTTATGGTTACTGCTTGTCAGTAAACTAGCTCTTAGGGTTCGACTTGGCCGATTAATTTTTTAATGATTATTTTTGTTATTCAACACTGGTAATGGGAAAAGGAAATAGAAAAACAAAGAGTAAAATGACAAAAGTACATAACAATTCCGAGAGCGAGGGAAAGGGAAAATAAGGGATGGGAGAGAGGGCCGAAGATGGTAGACGATCCTCGCCAAGGCCCGCAAGGGCGTTTGCCCTAGCAAAAGGTAGATTGTTAATCGCTAAAAGCAAAATCAAAAGTATCTTCAAAGAGTATAGATTCACACTTAAGCACACAAGACAAATGAATGGCGTTGAAAGTTAATTTGTTTGCCAATTCACTATCAGATTCATTTTGCTTTGAAAGATAAAGAAATCAAATCAAATTTACTTGAAATTATCAAGTCGTCCTAGAAAATTTAAGCGTAACAAGACTAAAGTGATTCAAATTAATTCGATAAAATAAAGAATGAAAAGAAAAGCCAATGCCAAAAACCTTAATTTTAGCTATATACCAAGGTAATTTAATGAATAACAGGTATGTATGGAAGTAGACCGTCCCATTCAATGTTTGATTGACTCGAAGTTTGTGTCCATATATAGCTTGTGACCCAGATTTTTTGAAAACAAGGCGCATTCTTTGAAAAAGTGACAAAATAATAGATTTTCAAGGAGTTGAGCTAATGCGTGGTGAGATTGTGGAATGAATTTGACAGAACAAAAGTGTTTGACATGTTTGCGAAAAAAGAACTTAGGGATGGAAGAGTTCACCACTAAGGCATAAAGGATCATTCCACCAGCTAAGGATAAAAAACTCAAAAATTCTCCACCAACGAATTGGATAAAGAATTGAAAGAACCTCTCTCTTTAGAGAAATTATCATATATTATCAACTCACAATTTACTTGCATACAATGGAGAGTTCACCTCTTATTTATAGAGGGATTAGGACACCAAATTAGAAACATCAAACTAGGAAACTTAAAATTAGGAAATTTCATAATAGGAAATATCAAAATAGAAAACATAAAACTAGGAATATTTTACATAGGAAACCTTTGGCTCAAGCCAAATGAGTCATTCTTCTTCAATTTCTAGAAATTTCATATGAGACACGTTCTCTTTATTGGAACTTTTGGATCATCTTGTGGCCAAAATCTTCCTTTGCTTGCACATATATTATATAGGCATAGTTGATTATCAAGTGATGGGAGCTTCATAGAGTAGCTTTCTTGTTTTTCTCTTACAGTTCGACATGTGGATGAAGATTATGCGAG
Organism: Eucalyptus microcorys; assembly: GCA_014182515.1. NCBI lineage: Eukaryota > Viridiplantae > Streptophyta > Magnoliopsida > Myrtales > Myrtaceae > Eucalyptus > Eucalyptus microcorys. Next base: position 15,608,367 of record CM024570.1, on the reverse strand, counting down.
AAAGAGGGAATTCTTTGAACAAAGTGAGAGTAGCCTAGATAACTCTTGCCTCATAGCAAAGCACATCATTTATGGAAGATGATTTAGGATGCAGGCAAAGAGTCAAGATTTTCTTAGAAAAAATTGACTTTGAGGAACAGCAAGTTCAAAGGGACAATCTCTTTAAAGTCTCAAGTGAAATTTGGAATCTCCCAAAGAAAGCTATAGGCATCAGGCTCCACTGAAATCTTTTTAACACTCTGTACTTAGATTGAATAATTTCAACTAGTTCATCTAGAGTGACAACAAAGTTTTTCTTGTTGAGACACGGTTTGGAAAATGAGACTTGAATAAAAGAGAGCCACAAGAGTGGATGAACTTCATCTTTTATGATGCAAAAAGATTTGAGCTTGAGATTGTCAAAAAGTTTTGAGAGAAAAATTCCGCTGGCATCAAGATTTTCATATCAACATGTCTATGAGGAAGGGGCCCACAATTTTTGAAAGCTTGAAAAGTGGCCTCATGATCCTCACGTAAAAACATTTTAGAATTATAAGAGGAATCGAGAGGGAAACTTTCAGTAGGTCAAAGTTCTAGGATATCCGGTTGTCGTCATCTTCGCGACAGTTGTCTCCAGATGTTTCTTCGATCTCAATTTTGACCTCCCTCGGCTTCGGTTGTTCAATGTAGGAGCAGGAACAAAAATTGTTAGTTGATCTATGATCAGTTGAGGGGCAATCTCAGTGGAAACAATGACATCATCTTGCTCTTTGTTAGTAGAGGATTTTTGAGGTGATGACCGTTCTATTGTCCAAGAGAGTTCACCAATAGGTGCAGGAAGTAGCAGTGCTAGTTGTTGTTGGGCCTATGGTTGTTCGGTCTTGAGAACTAGAATCGATTGACCCATTAGTTGCTACACGATCAATTCCTTTCTTGGTGGAACTTTTATCAATGGGGGTGGTGCTCCGAGTTGTGGTAATAGAACAATGGGTGTAACAACTGTCTCCCTTCCAACTTGAAGTCAAGACTATGGAGTCTTTACAAGTGAAGTTACCCCTTCGAAGGACATTGGCTGGGCAGTGTTTGCAGTTGTAGATTCTCTAGGTTCTACATCATGTTGAGACACATGACCACTTTTGCCTTGGGTGACTTCAGTTGGATCCTTCTAGTTCATTAGTGAGATCAAAATGCAAGGGTCCTCCTTTTGATGCTCTAACCAACATTGCGGCTGATTGAGAAGATTTTCTTGTTTCAGTGGCCTTATGAGTTGTATGAGGTTTACAAGCCATTTGATAGAGAAATGAGAGGTGTTGTGTATAGAATAGGGAAAAGTGGATACTAGAATGTAATGGGAGATCACTAGCGGTTACAGCCAATGGTTTTCATAAAAGAAACGTGAGCACTATCTCATTATAAATAGGACTAGTTTAGCCACATTTAAAAATGCTAGCCGTTACTTAATAACAGTAACTTTCTTGTTGATTTTCAGAATTTATACTCAAAAATAAATTGCTGGGTGAGGTGAAAAATTTTGTAATGTTAATGAAATCATCAGTCAAGAAAATATTGACACGGAAGTTACCGAAAAAGGAGAAATGCACTGTAACGGTAACTATTTCAGAATTTTAATGCTTACCTATGTTTGTTGTGTTCAATGATCTTTTATCAAAATTGTCATGGTTCTTGCCATTTCCTATAGTGAACGATTTCTTCTTTCAACGGCATGTTCTAGTCCATTCTCATTGCAATATTTGGTGAAACTCTAGTTCTCAAATTCTCCTCTATGTTTGGTCTTGATTTTTGTGATGTCGTACCATTTTTCATTTTGGATTTTTCGAGTGAATTTCACAAATGATTGGAATGCTTCATGTTTGTGAGACAGAGATATCACCCATGTGAATCGTGAATAATCATTAATAATCACCAAACAGCATCTTCCTCCTCCTAAACTCATAGTTCTTGTTGGTCTAAACAAGTTCATAGTAAGAGCTGCAATGATCAATGAATAGCAATAGTATTTATTGACTTGAAAAAAGATCTAATTTGCTTTTCCAAAGTGCACGCATTGAAAGAGTCACATTTCTTATAATTTATCTTTGGTAGACCACATGCAAGATCTTTTGAGAACATCTAGAAAATTTACTTCGAATTAATTTGATCTAATTTTTTGTATCAGAGATCACACTCCTCTTCTTTTCTTTTCTTTTTAATAAACATTAGGCATTGGGCATCATCAAGATTTACATTGGGAAAGTAAATATTGCCATACATTTTAACTATAAAAAAATTATGACTTGTCTTTGCTTATGCCAACACATTTACTTCTCCAAAACTGATTTTTTTATCCCTTGTCACATAGTTGACCGATACTTAAAGGATTATGATTTAAGCCTTTGACAAGTGAAACATCTTCAATGATTAGATTTCTTAGCCTGATGTTTCATTTGCCAAATATCCCTCCATTGTCCCTTACTCCTAAAGTGATAGTGCCTCCATCTATATTGGTGAGGTTTATATGTCTCGAGTAGCCACTATCTAGATACCACCTGTTTTTCCTCAAGATCACCTGCAATCAAGAAGATTCTAATTTTTTCTTTGGTACCCATGCAAACTAAGATCCCTTTTGTTGGGTTTCGAATTTGCATCAAATCTCCAATGAATCTTTTTGAGCTTCAACAGCTCATTTTGACATTCTTGCTTGAAATGACCATATTCATTATAGTTAGAGCAATCAGTGAATTGCTTGTTAGTAGATTTTGTGAAGTGTCTTGCATATGACTCTTATAAAGATAGACAAGAGGTTTTTGTCTTAGTCTTTCTTCGACTTTTGGAAATAAATACTTCTCGATGTCATTTTCCTTGTGTCCTAAACCACATTTGTTGTAGTGAGGGATTTGAATTGAGAGAATGTACTTAAGGTATTTAATCCGAAAGAAAACTTAGTGCTAATTTTTTAAATCTCTTCCTTGAGAGTGCTATTTTCCACTTGAGAGTTCAAGATCTCTTATCCGAAGATCATGTTCCTTCTTCAAGTCATCAAGAATAGCTATAAAAACAAGGTTTTTAGTGGTAAGATCAGTAAGCATTTTTCTTCAAAACAAAATTTCTTTTTGAAGCTTTTTTGTGTTCCTCAAACCTTTCCTTCAATAAATCCTGTAACCATTTGTAAATAAGTTTAAAATTGTTTACCTTTCTTTCCTCTTCATGGTCAAAGTCGGCCATTAGGCAGAGATTTGCTTCCTCTTCATCACTAGATTTACATTCAATGTCACTCCATGATTCAGCCTTTAGAACTCTCATCTTCTTTTTATATTTTGTTTCTTTATCTTAAGATGAGCAATCTAGTTTTATGTGACCCAGTTTCCTACATTCATAATAGAGGATGTCTTTACCTCTAGATTCTTCTTTGCTTTTGTATGGCTTTCAATCATTTGAGTACTTCATTTGACGTTTGCCTCTGAAGTTTCCTTCTTTCTTTATGAACTCTTTAATTTTCTAGTCAAAATTGCCATTTCTTGATCATCTTTGTTGTTGGATGATATTTGTTCACCTATGAATATTATGGCTTTCTTACCTTTTAAGTCGCTTTCCTCATTTAGGTGTTCCACTTCGTAAGACATGAACGTTCAAATTAGCCCACCCATTATGGTTGGATCATTTAGAGACTTTTCTCCAACATACTTTTTAGTGTCTATAGTCATGGCATTTGAAGCCCCCTTTGCCTTCGCCATATGATTCTTTTTGGAGCTCTTTAATGAACTTACTAGATTTTTCCTTTTTTTCTTTTTTCAAAGCATTGTCAAAGTTGCTAGATAAAGTACCCTTTATTAAGAATGTTCCTTTTATTGAAGACTTAGCCCAAAACCACTTGCAACCCGTTATCGCTGATTTAGTGTGTTTCAACCATTTGGGTCATTTGAAGACACTTATAGTTCACGGGTAAGAACCTCTTCTTCACAAGCTTGTTAAGTTTTTCCCAAGATACGACTTACCTTTTCCTTCCCTAATTCTTTGAATTTTCAAGTTTTCCTACCATAAAGAAGCATACTTCTTAAATTCAAGAATAGCAACCTCACACGTCCTTTCATTCAAGTACAACTTGAATTCAAATACTTGTTCAATAGCATGCAACCAATCAACAAAGTCAATAAAATTGATACTACCTTCAAGTTCGAGTCTCCCACTTTGATTTTGCAGTTACTATCGTCATGCCTCCATCTTCTTCTAACATGTATCACGAGAGTCACCTCCAATGCGGTGGACTCATCACCGAAGCTTGGAGAGTGGTCTCAATCAACGTGTCATGGACGATGAATTGGTGGTCTTCGTGGTTGTACTTGTCTTGCTTGATTCTCTAAGAGGTTAAGGACTTGCGCCATCTATTGTTGGAGATTTTCTATGGCACATTCTCTTCTCCCATCACGGGCGTGGTCCAAAGTCAAGCCTCTAGAATCGGATCATTCAAAGCAGAAGTGTGAAACAATACATGGAAGAAGTTACCCAACTAGTTTAACCTAGGGGCTCTTATACTAATTTGATGCGTGGTGACGTGTTTGCGTGAGAAGGCAGAACAAAAGTGTTTGATGTGTTTGCATGAGAAGAACTTTTATGATAGGGTAGTTCATCACCAAGGTATAAAAGATTACTCCACTAGTTGAGGATAAGGAACTTGAAGGTTCACCTCCAAGAAATTAGATAAAAGAGCCACTCACCTGAGATAAATTCTAACATATTATCAACTCACAAATTTGCTTGCATATAATTAGGAGCTCACATTTTATTCATAGATGGACTCGGACACTTTAGTAAGAGAAAATATTCGGTGGTTTATAACCAGTCATCACTAGCCTACGTGGCATATATAAACCCACATGGATTCAATTATAATTCAACACATGGTATTTGACATGGAATAAAAATTAAATCGCAAGCCCATTTTTCTCTCTCCTCGGGCTCTGGCGGAAGGCTGCGAAAAGGATGAGCAAAAGAAACATTAAATGCTTGCACTTATTGCTACTCTCTCTCTCTCTCTCTCTCTCTCTCTCTCTCTCTCTCTCTTCTCTTTAAACATTTTTTTCATTTGAAAATGGAGCTTTCCTCTCTTTCTCTCCAAGGCTATCTTTTTTTCTCTATCCCTATCTCATCTCAAGCCATCCCTCCTCCTCCTTCAACTTCGTCCTTGCCACCGTCGACGTCTTTCCAACTTTAGCTCCAGAAATTACCGACTGTCTCAGGTTTCAATTTCGAGCTCGAGCATGTCACTTATGACTTTGAAGTAGAAGTGAAAGAGGCTTGTAAGGCTTAATACACCAATAGCAACCCCACCACCTTCGCCTCCCCCAAGAGCCTCGCCGGTCATAGCTGCTAGATCCCAAGCCCCTTATGCCTCCACCTTCACATGCCACTTCACCAGATTGATTAGGTTTTGCTTTGCCTAGGTTCAACGTGCATTCGTGACCAATCTCCCACATGAGTTATAATCCCCTATTTTACTCTTGCTCACTTTAGAAAGAAAATCCAAAAGTGGCATATGATATTTGGGCTATTTTTGTGGAGGAATTGATGTGTTGAGTTCTTAGTAATTCTTGATGTAGTAGTTCAGCGTGAATAGTTGCTTGAGTTTTAAGCCTAAATGATTTAGCCAAGTCGCCCACCATCTATTCAATGAAATGTCTGAATTGGGTTCAGGATCGGACACTTTTGGGTTTTCTTCCTAAGGTAAATGATATTGGGGCTAACAATGCAACTTAAAGGGGGTGAATAAGTTGTTTTCAAAATATGATGATCTTTTGCGGAAATTAGCTAATCGCTAAGTAAAGATTACCTCAACCTAATGTTTATGTAAGTACTAACTAGCTATATGCCAATGTATATAAAAGGGTGAAAACGGTGGGACATGGAAAATTATAATGGTTCGGCTTTATCCACAATCCTACGTCCACTCTTCAAATTAACAACCTCAAGATAGGCTGGATTCTATTAACAATCTACTTGGAAAGTTACAAATAGCTAGGACTGATCATTTACATGATAGATCACACTATCTGGACTCAGCTACTGTTCTTACACTGATATACTAAATCCTTAGCACAATTGCCAAACAACATAAATATCAAAGCAGTATAATAGAAAGCTTATAGCGAAGAACAATAGTACATAAGTTACTTGATCTTTTTATATGTTGCACTCTCGCTCAATTTCTCGTGGTCTTCTCTTTTATACCCTTCCTCAATCTAACCGTTGAAGATGAATTAGAGAAGTAGATAATTGTTGGAGAGTTTCCATTGGGCTGCTATCTAGGGAAGATACTATCCATACAGTTTCTTTCCTTGAACTTTTGCAGGTTAACCAAAAATAGCAATTGTTGCCATCTTTTCATTGCATTCTCTGACTGACCTATTCGACAACTTAGCTACTCTGCTACATGTTTTATCCTGATTCTATTGCTATGCGAATCCATATCTTTCAACGGCTACTTAGTTGACCTAACGAACATCATCCGATGTACTTAGTTGTTACATCGCCATCAACCTGATCTTTACAACTTCAACATAAATATCATCAGTAGCTGATCTTTTAGGTTGACTAGTGCTATTTGTCATAACATGACATTTGCAAACTCCTTTCCAGTGGATCACATCTCAGATATTGCACCGTCCTTTGGTCCAAACATATGTGTATAATATGGTAAGCATTATATTAAGGATAGTTTGTGCATCATCAAAATCCCTTGAAGATGTTTTCTCCAACAAATGAGAGTAGAGCCAAGGATCCTCACCTCACATGGGAGAGAATCTGATCGCGAACGCACGTTGAAATTGGGGAAGGAGAAACTCTAATATGTGAAAAAATGTGAGACGTGTGAAAACAGGGGTAGAGAGGACTCAAGACCTAGTAGCTGCAACTAACGGAGCTCTTAGGGGAGGCGGAAGTAGTGGGGACGCTACTGGTATATCCAACCTCGCAAGTTTCTTCCGCTTCCACATCAAAATCATTGGCAACGTGCCCGAGCCTGAAATCAAAACTCTAGAAAATTGGTGATTTCTAGAGTTGGAGCCAGAAAGGCAATGATGGCGACAAGGACGAAGTCGAAAAAAGAGGAAGAGGGGAGTACTTGAGGTGAGTGAGGGATAGAGAGAAAAGATGGCCTCCGAGAGGAAGAAATGGAAGCTCCATTTTCATAGGAAAAGAGTACTTATAAAGAGGAGAGAGAGAGAGAGAGCTGCAATAAATTCCGGCATTCAATGTTACTTCTACTTAGCCTTCAGTCGGAGCTAGAGGAGAGAAAAAAATGGGCTTGCAATTTAATTTTTTATTCCATCTCAAACGCCACATGTCGCTTTATTATTAGATCCACATGGGCTTATATACGCCACATGATCTGGTGATGTGGTGGTTATAAACCGTTGAATATTTTCTCCTATACTAGGAAGCATCAACCTAAAGGTAAGTATGGTCAAGGTGGGTGATTTCTATCCTGAAAGCTAGAACTTCCCACCAATGACTGGTTTTAAAAAATTGAAACTAGGAATCACCTGTTGGTTCCATAGACATGGTAAATCTAATTTCTATGTGGGTAATTCTTTGCAAAATGTGTGTGTGTGTGTGTGTGTGTGTGTGTGTGTGTGTGTGTTGCTTTGTATCTAAGATTGGTGTAAGCCAGTTTGTTCAATCTTTGATTGATCAACTAAAACAAACTTACCTATTGATGGCTATACCTTGGAAATCTTAATACCATAATACCTTTCAATTGATATATGCGGATCAAATCAATCACGAATCTTGCACAAGCCTAAACAACATATGCTCACAAAATGATTTCCTTTGTCCTTCAAACAAAGTCTAGACGGATTGAGAAATGAGACTCTACTTGCTCAATAGACACATGAACAGTGAGTTAATAGTTCAAATGATGACTACCTATGCATTTCGACATTTGATACTCTTCTAATTTTATCAGTCCACAAATCTTGAAGGATATACCAGAGAAGGCACAAGTTATTGCTAAATTTTCTAGGAAGTTATAGTTGAGAGTGGAATTTTTTTAAAAAACATATATATACCAATTAGGTCCGAGTAAGTGGGTGGGCGGCTCCACGCTTGGAATCGGGATCCAAATCAGTATTTATCGGTTCCAATAAATTGGAATCGGGAACCGAACCAATATTCATTAATTCTAGTATCTAGGCCAATCAGGTCCAATTTTGGGCGGTTCTGGCAATTCTCAATTTCTTTACACACCCTTGCATCAAACTTGGAAATATTAAACTAACATACCTTATACAGGAAATATCATATTAGGAAGCATTAAACTAGGAAATCTATTTAAAATAGGAAACCAACTTGAAATGGGAAACCTTTGGCTCAAGTTGAATGAGTCTTTATTCTTCAACTTCTAGAAACTTCATCTAAGACATTTTCCCCTTGTTGGATATCATCTTGTGGCCGGAATCTCCCACTGCTTGCATAAATATAAAAGTGCCTTAGTTGATTAATGAGGATTGAATTGTACTCATGAGTTATTCGTGTTCAATGGAACTTCCAAGCTCTGATTACTTCCGAAGCTTGCCTGCTCTTACATCATGAGCTTAATGGACAGCCATGATGAAAACTTATGATTTCTTCCTTTGTTGATGTTCCGGCCGACATGACTCTTGCAACTTAGAAAACACTCGGACTCAATCTTTAAGACGAAACTAATCCATCGAGTCAAATCACAGAATTCCCAGCACTTGATGATCGGACGGTGAGGTATTGTAGGTAATTTGTAATTGGCAAAACCCATAAAATCCATTAACTAATGGAGACAAAACGCTAGACTAGTCCCGACATTATTGGTCACAATGTAAATTGACCTACTGTTTGGGATAGGAACGGACCGGGGGAGGGGACCCCGAATAGGAACATTGAGGGGACCATCATTGATTCAATTGCGACAAGGTTGACGACTTCCGAAGGCAACAAGACAGAACGGAAAGCAGACAACGTCGAAGACAAAGTTAAGTGTGGCCATTGGGGTTGTCCCAAGGGCCAAGAAGTGGTCCACCATCATCTCCCACCGCACTTTTTGACTTTTGCCTCCCCTATGCTTTCCCACTAAGGATGTGTGGACTTCTCGACCCTTTGAAACCAGCCATCTCTCTCTCGAAGATGATTAGGCACCACTTCTGTCGATGCATAAACCATGCGTGATTCATCAGCAATAGTGCCAAAAATTGACCGTTTGACAAAATTAATGCTTAGCGTGATTGGGGATAGTGAATTCTAGGTCGGCCAAAAAAAGAAGTTGATGAATCCTCACGTTTGAATATGACTCGCTTATTTAAACTCACTTGTTCTTTTTCATGTGGCTGTTGAAATCAATTTATTATAACAATCTCTATATCTCTAGCATTACTCTCTTTTATTGATCGCATACGAGCGTTTTTGGAGACACTAGCTACTTATGTTTAAGATTTGGTGTCAGGTCCAGCCGTCAACGTAAAATAATATGTATCTACCTACTATTAAATAACTGATTTGTGTACTTGAGATTAATTTTGTTATTGAATATTCCCACATGAACTCATTTAATGGTAAATGTGTGAATATTTCCTTTGCACCGGAAAAGTTGGTCCTCTTACCATTTTCTTTTGCTTACTCACTCAACAAGCACTCCAAAATACTCGTCAACGAAATTATTGCACAGACAGGCTTACTTAGTCGCTTTATTTGACTAAACCACCATATGGGTTTTAGATGTTAGCTTGTCAATTATTTTCACATCACAATATATTCAACACCTTCCAACCATAAAAAACAAGCATTCTCTCTCTTGTCAACGAAATTATTGCGCAAACAACCTTAATCAATCGATCAATGTACTTGACTAAACCCACCAAGTATTGTCTTAGAGGTTAACTTGTCAATTGTTTTCGCATCACAATTTCATTCAACACCTTCCCACCATCCAAACCAAGCTCTCTCTCTCTCTCTCTCTCTCTCTCTCTCTCTCTCTCTCTCTCTCTCTCTAAGATTTTAATTGTCATTTAATCAAATAATAAATACATGAAGTGGCCGTCCCCAACCGCCAACCTCTTTTCGCACTTTGGTCAACCGTCCCTTACACGACACCCGGTGGCGAGCGTCGGCTGCTTTCCCATTGTTTGACCCGGTCCCTTTCGTGTCTTTTAATGCCCGCTTTTCTCACTTGCGCGGGCGGTCGTGGGGACCATAAACAGCTTTGAGTGACGTAGAAAAAACAAAGAAGGGCACGAAGCAAAAGCCCAAGAAGGCATCCAAGGACAAGAACCAAAGAAATAAAGCTCACCCTTTTGTATAACATTAATTTAATAAATTCAGGTAAGAAGGAGAAAAGAAGAAGAAAAAGAAAAGTGAAAGCATGATGAATGATGATAAAGAAAGAACGACCCCACTTTCTTTTTCTTTGATTTGCCATTTGGGAAACGTTTTACCAGATCCACCATCTTCTTTTTCAAATGCTCATCATCATCATCAGTCCTTACACATTGCTCAAGAGAAATGACTTTAGTTCAGACATTGTACAATGAAATTGAAAGATCTGCACTAATTGTACTAACCTAACCAACCCACAAGTCTCTCCTTCGAGAATTTTTGATCATTTTTTTCTTTTCATGGGTCTCAATTTTTTTCCACTCAACTTTTTCACTAAACCAAACCCCTAAAGGGACAATATTCAGATGCGATAATTTCATCTTCGAAAAACCGCATCTCCTCCTTATAGTAATATCACAGGGTCATGTCCATCTTGCGAGCGGGCGGGGGTGGGCGAGAAAAACGGTGGACATCGGCTGTACTATTTATATTAGCATGCACTCCAATCGACTTGATTAGGGCCCGTTGTTTCGAATGCTTCTTGGATTCAACATGCTATCTTCCACGGAAGAATGAGGTCTCAAGAGGACTCAAGGATGAGGCTGGTCGAATCGGCCACGGAGAGAGAGTGGTTGTGCTCTCCCTCGTAGGTGACGATGAGCATCGCCGGGTCGTCCGACGCTCTCTCGACGTGCTTCCTCGCTGGGCATCCTCTGACACTACTGCACTTGTAGTATCCCCTGTCGTGAGAAAGGGGGAAAAAGGAAAATGCAAATGAGAAACCGAGCTACAAAGCGTTATCTCTACTCAGTGATGGAGAGAACACTAATATTTTCTAAAGGGTTTTGCTAACGAGCGTCCTAAAGTACATACTAGGCAACAATTAACAGAAGTAAAGCTAAACCAAGACAGGAAAAAAGGACCGTAAGTGAGCTTATTGAAAGCAGCCAGCGTCTATAAATACCCAAAATGAATTTTTCATTAACAGATAAATTCGTAAATAACTTCTTAATATCCGCAATATTATTCTTTTTGTTGTTTTAGAGAGAGAAGGGGAAGGGGGGTGTTGAGGAAGAGAGAAGGAAGGAAAAATTGAGTACCTTGGATGAGGGGAGCCCTTGATGGGTTTCTGACCGTACTTCCTCCAAGAGTACTCGTCCGGTGGAATATCGGCCATCTTCAGGCTAATCGCCGGGACCCTCACCACCCTCTTCAGTCTCAATTTCCTGCTCATCCACAAGTGAGAAACATTCATTACTACTACGCATTTATTTTTACTTTCTCATAGAAATTAAGGCTATGCATCAATTCTCATCCACAATCCCACCAAACAAATCCCTTCTATAGCTAGCTACAAATATCCAAAATTTCACAATTTATGTTAATTTTTGTGAATAAGTTGTGAAGAGCAGCTCGAGGTTCGAATCACAACATTTCGGCCTTAAAAACAGCATCCACAACACCGTGACATAAATAGAGCCTTGTCCAATACACATGAGGAGGTTATTTCATAAAAATAATCTAATTGAAAGTCCATTAATATCATAGAACTAAAAAGATACATAGAAAAAACTCAACAGTAAACCGGAAAAATTAACGAACTATTAGTGCTAATAGTATGTGGACACAATTCACTGTTGTGTGATTGAAATTCGGGTAATAGGCATCAATTTTTAGTTACCTCTTCTTGGAGCAATGACACCGCCCGGAGGACGACGCGCACCTGCCGGAGCCCAAGGTCTCGGAGCTGCACTTCCTCTTCAGCGACGACGACGACGACAGCGGTGGCTTCCCGCTTATGGAGGAGCTCGTGATCTGGAAAGTCGATGAGGAGGAGCACTGTTGCTGCTTCACGACAACATGACGCTCGTTCACATTGTTATAGTTAACATTACTGTTGATATTGTCGGCGGTCAACGACGACCCAAACGGGAAGCTAGCGTCCGAGAAGCTGATCGTCGTCGACGAGTCCCTCCTCTCGCCGACCACCCCGTTGCTCTTCGATATCACGGCCGAGCCGCCATAGTGGCCGAGAGGAAGCGCCGGCACCGGCGCCGGCGTCGGCGGGATCTGCTGGATCGGGGTGGCGTAGTAAATCTTGGGCTGGTGGGGGTGCTGGTTCGGCAATTTGTCCAGGGCCGATTGGACCGGGGCCCTCCGGAACCGGGCGTGGCCGGTCCGGGTGCGGCCGAGGAGGGAGATGACGTTCTTGAACTTGGAGACGGCGTCGTCGGCGACGGCTCGGCAGTCCCGATCCAGGTCCAGCGGGGGTGCTTCTTGCGCCGGCGGGTGCTGTATCTGAGAGTGAGAGAGGAGCTTGATGAGCTTCCCGACGCTCTCGAGGCCCGAGGCGGCCTCTTTCACTGCGGTCTCCTCCATCTTGGCCGAGAAGGTCGTGTCGTCCCGGTAACCCAGCATGAGCTCCACGGCCATGGCAGCAACACCATGAAAATGAAAAATGGCAGAGAGAGAGAGAGAGAGAGAGAGAGAGAGGTAAAAGGGGAATGAAGGGATGGGAAGTTGTTGATAAATAGAGAGGGAGAGTGAGAGGGAGAGAGAGTCTTGGTGAAGTGTAAGTGAGGGTTTGCAAACTCCAATCCTGCCGTGCAAAAATTGTAGGTGAGAATGTAAAATCCAACCCAACGATGACTTTCTCCTTCCCATTTATAATATGTTTGGAAGCACATGTGGCATGGAGTTGGGGGAGAAAATGCCTCAAAAGTCAAAATCAAAATTTTTCCTTCATTTCCTTCTCATAAAATTTTCAAAATCATGCTTATTTTCCTTAATTATTTTTATTCCCATCTTTTTCCGCTTTTTTGTTGGGCTAATACCTATGTACTTTTGATTATCGTGATATGATTCTACAATCCAAAAAATGAATGTAAAGAAAACAGTAACCACCAGATGACTAAGAAATAGTATCTATTCTCGAAAAGACACTATCATTGTGCCATCAACCTCATTAGTGCTATGAGCATTGATCACACATCGATTAATTATCAAGAAACATGATTTCTTCTTCATTTGATAATTTTCCAAGTTTTCTTTTTACATCGTAATGATTTTTCCTTTCAATTTTACCATAAGTATTAAATGATTATTGTTCTAACTATTATGCCTCATTATCTACCTCTTGGTTATGTGTCAAGTCATATTTATGCTTAGCATCGTCACATTCATGTCGTAGCTAGATCAAATTATCACCATGACTAAGTAATCGTCAAATAGGATGGGAAAGGAATTTACTATCTTTATCATTTAATTAGGAAAAAACTTAAGTAGAAGGTTCAATTAGGTAATTAATTCTATCACATCTCAAGCAATGCAAAGAAGTTCTCGTAATTGGAGTTTTGGGGACTTTTTATATTTCACCGTGGTAGATTTTCATATCTTCATCAGAATTACTTTTGGTTTGTGTGTCGTTCACGAGAACTTCTTCCCTCAATATTTTCATATTAAAAATTCTTTCATTAGAAAATAAGTATTAATATCCCTAAAAGAGGAAGAAGGCACCATATGTTCATAAGACATTTTAAAAAACATTCGCAACCCGTGTCAAAATTCTCTTAGATTAATTCGTTTTTTCATTTGAGGAAGAGAATGATCACATCGTTAATCTTTACGGGGTCATTTAAAAAAATTACAGATTACTATAACTTTTGTATTTATCCCCGACAAGGGTCAATGAGGGCTATTTGATTGTTGAATAACTTAGAGACCATGAAACACAATTTTATATATATGTATATATGTTAATTACAGTTGGGCAAATAGAATGATATGGTTTTATATGGAATGAAGAAAGAAGGAAATTCAGAAGGGTAAGCTACACGTGAGGACATTGACCTGATCAGGGAAGTGGGGCCCATGCGGAGGTAATATTTTCTCGGTCGACAGGAGGTGGGGACGTCGGGGGGCGATCAAGTCAAACCATTGTCCCAGAGCCGTCTGATTCTTTGACTAAGAAGGCTACAACGATAATATGGTTGGTTGGTGCCAGCACGATTGAGTTGACTTTTTAGTCACTTCTAGTTTTCTATTGAAAATGATAATGATGATGAGATAATAAAATTAATAATTAGGATTGTTGTTTCTTCACGTCTCTAGTCTATGAGCGCCGATGTTAGGTCGACAACAGATGAGATTACAAACGAATGAGGACATTTTGGAAGAGGGAGGAGGAAGAGTGAGTTCGAGAGCTGGACTTTCTTTTTTTTTTTCCTATTTTTAATGGCTAAAGTTTGAATTGTTCAATTCAAAATTAATTTTAGTATTATTTCTACTTAATTCTAATCGAGAATGCTTGAATCTAGTCGTTTCCAACCCAATCAAGGGGTTTGTGTTGTTTGTTTTTGTTTTTCTTATGCCTTTAGCTCATTGTAGCGCGATAATGACTAAATATCAACATCGGGGGCTCGTAATTGTCCAATCAATTCTACGTTATGAGATCTAATATAGAAACGTGATCCAGAGAACGCCAACTTAAGAGAGGCATTGATATAGGTTGTTGAATCAAGTTGGTGAGGTGATTAGGATTTTGTACTTGGAATTTGAAATCACTAGGCATAGGATTTGAAGGGTGGAGATAAGAAAGTACTTTTATTGAGGTCGTGTCTGTTTATTGAGAGTGAGAAGAGTCGGTAGACGGGAACAAGACATCGTTCTTATGCTCTGTTTGTTTAGTGAAAAATAAATAATTTAAATAATATTTTTCTAAAAATTATCACTTATATCACTAGAAATAATTAGGTAAAAAAAATATTTTCATTATCGACAATAAATTATATCTAAATATTTGTATGGATAATGAAAATATCTTTTATTTATTGATATTTAAAAGCAATACAAATAACCACTTTTAGGAAAATATCTTTCAAATCGTTCATTTTCAGCGAAACAAGTGTACCCTTAGAATGAAAACGCTACTTACTATGTTTTGATTAATGTGAGGAGAGGTGGGTATGGATAAAAAAGAAATGTGTATGATTTAACATAAAAGAAAAAACCATGGAGAAATATTTATGACAAGAAAACAATTAAATAAAAAAAATGATATGATATATATCTCATTCGTGTCTTTGACAACTTTGAAATGAATTTCCATCATGTCTCAAAGTATAAAGAACCTCACATTCCTATTCAAAAATCATAATGTAATGAGGGGAATGTGTGACAACCTTTGACATTGTGAATGAGAAGTGAGAACACAAAATTTGCTTGCATAAAATACAATTTCACATCGAAGGATTTAAGGTGAATTTACATATAATGCATGGGACCACATTTTTACAAAGGGAATAATCCAACCCGATCGGAGGACACAGAAACGCCAACGTTGGGTGAGACGGTCAAGATCCGAGAGGTTGGAATGAACAAATCTGCATCTGAAAAAGTCTATAGTTCTTCAAGATGAGGTTGGACCAACTCGTATTTGGTGTGGAATTCATTATCTGGTTTTGGACATTAGTGTTGAGTTCATTGATTCTTGTCTTCTTGGAGCACGCCACCATCAATTTTCTCTATGATGCGAACGAAAACGGGGTGGTTCTAGAGACCGTCACCCATGACAAGACTTTCCAAAGGGAATACCAGCATTCCCAAATCTTGCGTGACTAAGCATGCGTAAATACCTATCCTGGGATTGAGCCGATGACTGGGGCGTGTTCCTATGCTTCGGCTTGGGAGTCCATGGTTGTGGATTCGATTCCTAAAAAAGAAAAATATGCGTGAACCAAGATATTAGGAAAAAATAGATATCTTAGTACAATATTAAATGTTAATGATTACCAAAACGCTGAGGCATTTTTGTTGCATAGGATAGATGTAATCGCTCAAACAAGGTGTTCTAAGGATGTTACAATAACACATGCCGGATCCTGTTCGGGTTTTGGATATCCACCGACAAAATCTAAAATTTGGATCCCACCCCATTTCCCAATAACAACTTGATTTGATTTTGGACAGGAATTCTTTTCCTAATACCGCACTAAGCCTTTTGACACGTATGAGCACATGCAAGCTCAGCTTTAGAATCCTTTTTATATACAATTAATACAAATAATTGATATTAAATGTGCTGCGTGCTGATTAACTGTTTTAATCATTTTTCTTTTGGTACGCATTAGACGCGTGTAATCAATACGTATTTACATGTTACTTCTAGTGACACGAGAGCCTTTAAATGTAATTAGACATGTTTATATACTTTTAAACACACTTTACATGTCTATGCATGAAAATTATTTTTTTACAAATATTTCTTCTTGAAAACTCAGTTTATTTCATTAAAAAATAAATAATTTAAAAATATTTTTTTTAAAAATAATTGCTTATATCATTCGAATAATAAGTCAAATGAAAATATTTTCATTATTGATAATATATATTTTTGTGAATAATGAAAATATTTTTTTATTCACTCATTTTATAAGCGATACATGCAATCATTTTTAAGAAAATATTTTTGAAATCATTCATTTTCTGCGAAATAAATAGAGTCGATTTTCAAATTCAATACAAGATTAGAAAACATATAATATTTGTCACACTCCGATCCTCAAGTACGCGTCCATCCCTCATTGGTTGATTAAATAGCGACGTCCCAGAACGCATCGCCGACCCATTCATTTTTTTTTTTTTTGGTGACCCAGGGAACCCCCGCACGGCCGGCAGCCGGAGAGTAAACCCTGGGGAGGCACGCAGGAAAACACCACCCACGCACCCCGGGCAAGGCACCACACAGCGCTTCAGCCTCCCTGCTTCGCAGGGGCTTCGAACCTGGTTCTCCTCAGTGGAGAACACAAGCTCTACCCTCTACGCTGCAACGGCGGGTGGTCCAACCCATTCATTTTAATACGCATGTGTAAGCATACAAAATCCCCAGACAATAAAACAATGAGATATGAAAATATAACCAATTTCAAACTTTTAAAAGCAACCACACTTATATACATTATAAACCATAATGCATATATATACAAGGCGAACTATTAAATTAGGTCCAACTTAAACAAGTTCAGAAAACAAAGTCTGCAGACAAAGGTGGGGCTTCATAGACTACGGGTCTTCATCATCCTCCTCACTCCAATTGGAATTCAGCAGACTGCGCTGGACTTCTGAAATCTTCAAAATCCAGGTTTGTTGCATCTACGACCGAGCCTTGAGGAAGATCTACGGTGCCCTTTCCAAAAGCAACCTCCAGAACACACAGAGGTATCTCAGACTCCGGTAGGGACCCTCTCTCTGGCCATCCTAAGCCTGGCGGTACCAAGATCTGTATCGGTGGGGCACCTTGTGAGTGAGACATGCATCGACCCAAACTATAGACCTCACTAGCTCATAAGTCCAGCCTCTAGGGCTCCCATGCAACGAAAAGTAAGAGGTTTGTTCTGTAATCTTCTTAGGCCGACCCAAAAACTCAGGAGTGACCATCTAAGGGCCTGAAATGGTTATACAATAACCAGTGAGACAATGTCTCAGCAAGTTTAACCCCCTAAAACTCGATTAGGAAGCCAATACGCCCTAAGGGCTACCTAAGCACAACCACGAGTCAAAGGACTTACATTGGCCTCAGTTCCATCCTGCAAATCGACATTATTTACAAATGCCTCAAATCATATCAATCAATCAATTCATATCATCGAATCAAACCATTGATCAATCGACCTAATCGATTACATGTCATCACAACCCTTTTTTTAGTCGGCTCATCTCATAATATCTATAAGTCCGCTTATATCGGGATTGCTCACTGCTAAACTGATAGATAGATAGTATAGCTCGCTTTTGAGATGATCAGGTATACGACTCTCTACTAAGCTGTCATATCGCCCGTAGGCTGATATAGTATACCGACAATACTCAATCTAAGCTGATAAGGTATACTGCTCTTTGCTAAACTGTCATATCGTCTGTAAGCTGATATAGTATACCGACATACTCAATCCAAACTGATAAGGTATACTGCTCTCTGCTAAGCTACCATATCGTCCATAGGCTAATATAGTATACCGGTATACTGCTCTCTGTTAAGCTGACATATCGCCCGTAGGCTGATATAGTATACCATCCCAATCATACAACCAATTCCATCTTTTTATCATTCTCGATAAAATACCCGTGTGTGGGTACACGGTTGGCCTTAGCCAAAATATAATAATTTCACTTTTGGAACATCCCACTAGTTTCAACAACCCATAAATATATTTTTGGTGTTGTAAACCGACGCTCGGTAATTTCTCAATTAATTACCAAAATTAATTTAATTTAGGAATAAAATCCTAAAATCACATTTAATTCAATTCGGTACAAATTAGAGCTTAAATAAATAAACGGATTGCACCACAATAACCAGCATAAAATTCCGATCACCAACTATCCTAGTTTAATTTTTGAAAAATAATTAATTAATTAAATAATTACGAAAAATATTAAATAAATGCCAATAGATCAAATTTAGGCCCATAATGCCTAATTGGATGCCAAAATGGATCTAGAAAAATTCCAAGGTTCGTTGAATAAATAATAGTACATGTCTACTCGCTAATGGCACTATCTAACCACCCAATATGCATCGGCAGATAATTAAATTAACTAATATAATCTAATATATCCACCTAAACCATGCTTAATTAATCTAATCAACCCCTAAGTATAATTAACCAACTAAGCAAAGATTAGTGTATTCAACTCACTTGTTTGGCGAGTCGGACGGTTCAAAACGTCGAGAACACGACGAGGCTCGATACTCTCCAAGGCGGGCCTAGCTTTCAAGGTCGGGATCGACCTCAAAACAGGCCTTGAAGCTGCTGGAAACCCACTGCACTTTGCCTCTGTTTTAGCTGCAAAAGAGAGGAAACCAAAGCTGAAAGGGGCGGCAAGGATCGACGAAGGCTACACGGACACTCGGCGGGCTGAACGACGGCTCCAACGGGCTTCCACGACCACTCACGGCAACTAGACAACCTCCTGGATGCACGGACAGAGGCGGACAACGGGCTAGGACGCGCGAATAGACAACACGGGCAAGCGGACACGCAATGGGGAGATGGCTGCTCCGGCGGCGTGCGGTGGCGTCGAGGGCGGTCCGACGCGGCTAAAGGGCTTCAACGGCTTCTCTGCTGGTTGCTGGAAGCTTGCAAAGCACAATGGAGACAGCAATGAGGGTGGACGGTAGCTTGGAGGGAGAGAGAGGCAATAGGGGGCCACTTGGGTCTTGTTTTCTCCTATCTTGTCCCTTTAACCTTATCCTCAGCCACCGGCACTTCCTTGGCTGCAATTCAGCCACCCATGCTCATCTCACAACTCTTGAAATGGTCCAAAACCATAGGCAAGGGGGGGCATACAAATTTCACATGAGTTGGCTTCAATTGGACACTTATCGGTTCTCAAATCAATTCAATTCGACCTCAATAAATCCCGTTGTCGAGTCTCGATCAAATCGATATTTTTCCTCACTAATACAACCCACTTGTTTCCCAATTTTGCGATAAAAAACGGTCCGTGGCTTTTTCTGGACAAAAACGACCATACCTCGACTTTTTCTCAAAAAGTCTCGGTTTACAGAAAAATCTTCTGAGACTAAGTCGACGCTCCTCAAATTAATTGTGACATGATAAAACTTTTAATTTCTAAAATCGGATTCAAATTCGCGGTTAATTTCACTCTAGCACGTTTTTAGCATGACCTAGATTACCAAGTAGGTTTCAGAAATTTTTAATACAAATGACCTGTGGTCGATTTTTTTCGAACCACAATGAACCCACTCGATACATTGGCGACTCTCGGTTGTCGTGAAAATCTCAAGGATTTAAATACGGACACAGGATACCAAAATCATAGAGAAATCATTCTAGTACCGGCCGATGAGAATTTTCCAATTTAGTGGAGTCACCCATGTTTAACTACACATCTCAATTGAATTGACATATCTTTGATCTCAAATCGATTTTTAACTGTGCCATAATGGCCTCTAAAGATGAGCATGGTCGAGAAGCCGATTCCTGGTCAAATACTGAGATCTATTACATTAAAATTTCTTAATGGCTTCCTTGAATAGTCTAGTTATCTCGAGAGTAACTAACTCTAAGAACAGCCCTATAGGCGCGTCGATGAAATGCCCAATTTATTCAATTGAAAATAGGATTGAAAATTTGGGATGTCACAATATTCACCTGACTTTGAAATAAAATGATTATGACATGATTTGATTATGATACGGAGTTATAATTTCCCGGCTCTATTTTATGTGACATCACAGTGGACAATGCTTATTGTAACTTTAACTCCCATATGATATATTAACAACAACTCTATCTATTTTAAAGGAGAAAATTACCATACAGCTACATCTTCAAATTTACTAAAATTAAGGATGACAAAGTGTTTATGAAGGAAGTGGCAAATTTGTCACGAGGCGCCTTTGCGTACGCATTGTTCTACGTTTTGTGTCGTTATTGAAATAACTACAATTTTCCGTGATGAGAATTTGGGTCTCACATAAATGGACTTCCAAAAGTGTAATAACATTCTATACAGGGTCCATTTATTTTACAGAAAATAAAAAATCTGAAAAATATTATCCTAAAATTGATATCTTATATAACCTAAAGTAATCAGTTAATGAGGATGCTTTTATTTCATCGAAATTTTTATTATCATCGATGAAATAATTATCTTTCGCCGAAATTCATTCTCGGCTTTTTTAAGATTGAAACAGGCTATGCAATGATTCCAGAAATGAGTTGTATCAATGGAACAAAAGGAATAAATATGCTTCAACGGAATTTAATTAACGATGAAGCCCCATAACATAATATAATTGACAACAAAGTGCGATGATAAAAATACAACATTAGAATTTAATCCATGAAGAAGATCTGAAAACTAAAGGGCATCCCGTAATTTGATTGATGATGAGATTTATGAAATTGTGACCAAAGTAGCACAATCAAAAGATATTTAAATCACGAACATGGAAAGATAAAAATAAATTTGTGAGAACACTGAATTATGTGATTGATTGAGAGAGCCTTTACGAAAACTACAGTTATAGTATTTATAACCGTCTTTAGATAGTTACAAATAGTGGTTACACATGATGGTTACTAAATTTGACATAACAAATAACTCCTTAATCCTTTCAGTGATTACTAGAAGTTTACTTCACAAATACTTATCCAAAAGAAATTACACAAATTCTAAATTAATGGATATGGACATAACCACCCAACATCTCAGTTTCTTCAAAATGATAGAAGTGAAAACAACATAATCTTCGATCAAAGAATATGGGGTTTCTTGTGTCGATAACTTGTTGTTGATGTCAATGAATTTGTCGAGAAATTCTAAGGCTCTCATTGATAACTTCACATTGTGTTGTTGATGATTTCACCGGCAAATTGTTGATTACCTTCAAGCTATTGATAATTCTACTAATAAAATACCAAACTTTGCTCTAATCGACTAAGCCTATCACTTGTCAATAATAACCAAAAAATGGTCATTTTTTGGTCTAAATATATGCTCCCTTTTAAAAGAATGGAATGATTTATTGATCATTTGATTCTTTTACATTATATAATTATGAGTCATCATGTTCCCCCTTATCATTGGGGAATTCTATTTTTCTTTGTCGAATCTTATTTTGGTCGAATTCATCATTTAATATGTTTTTCCACAAAAACCACCTTTTGTGTGAAGTCTTCATGTGGCCCTTTATTTCTATCCTTAATAGTTGCTCATACTTAGACACCCTCATTGCCACTTGAAAATAACCTTCATAAAACTAGCTTTCGAATTTTTCCCTAAGATTAGATTTCAATCCATTGAAAGCCAAGTTTGCAAATTCTTTCTCTAAGATTATAGGTAAGGCATTTATTTAAAATGATTGAACACTTGTTATTGTATTGATAGGGTGTGGCCAAATCAATAATGGATTTTTCATCATTCTATAAAATTGAGAATGGAATTATCCCTCCACTGCTTAATTAAACACTGCATTAGGTGGTAAATTAGTGTTCTGAGTAAAAGTAGTTTTTAACAAAGACAAAGGAATTAACCAAAGTCTTAAAAACTCATCCGTCCCTACTTCTCCCACTAAGCTATAAATTGGCCAATGTGTTC
The DNA here is from genome assembly GCA_014182515.1 of Eucalyptus microcorys. Taxonomy (NCBI): domain Eukaryota; kingdom Viridiplantae; phylum Streptophyta; class Magnoliopsida; order Myrtales; family Myrtaceae; genus Eucalyptus; species Eucalyptus microcorys. The sequence continues at coordinate 15,585,927 of CM024570.1, read as the reverse complement.
ATCTTTGCCCGTAAAGGTTTAGAAGAGGCTTATTATCAACTCGTCCAAGATGTAATATCATAAAGCCAGGTATGATAACACCCCCTAGCTAATCCCAATTGTTATCAAACTTCTTCGACAAATTGTGCTAGGTTCAACTGTGGATTTGGTTGGCCATTTTGCTCCCCTAAGTGGTATCATTGGTCTTGCCAAATTACAAATCTTAATCAAAATGTTAGACCCAATAGGAATATACACATTGGGTGAAACTGGCTTTACATCTTCAACATTTTCCCATTGACTGGCATGTTGACTAGTTTGATTTGTCAAATTATTGTCATCAATTTGGTTATTTTAACCAACATTAGCTGATTATTCTCATCATTGTTAGAAGATTAAGGCCTTTACGTAATTCTTTTAAGGAGTTGACTAATCTGCCTTTGCTTAATTCTTATAGGAGGTTAATTACTCTTATCAACATTGTTGGCATCCATAAATGAAGGGGGATTAGGAACATACTCAAATGTAATATGTTTTATCGTCTCACTGCTCCTTAAACCATCTCCCATGGAGGCCAACATGTGTGCATTTGGTGCAACTTCTCTTGATTGTTCTTCAGTGAGACGTCGGGAAAGGTTTGCCCCCTTCTTCTACCACTCGATTAACGACTGAAGATTTGAAGTGCACAACCTTGTTACTGTCATTGGGATTGTTACCTACGGCATTGTCAGGCTTTGGACGATTCCTTGTTCTTGGCATTGAATTTGCTAATATCAAACCACAAGTTATCCCATCAGGCGTGTCAAAATGATATTTCATCAAAATTGGATCGTCGACAAAGTATCTTTTACCAAAATTCATTCTTTGACTTCTTTTAAGATTGAGATAGGTTATATGGTTATTCCCAACAGGAGTTGCAATAATGGAACATAGGGAATAGATACATTTCAATGGAAACAATGACATAAAATAGTTTGCTGAAATTTAGACAAAGCGTAATAATAAAAATACAACGTCGAATTTAATCGATGACAAATATCTGAAAATTACAACAAAGATACAATTTGGAATTTAATCGATGACAATAAATCTGAAACTAAGATTAAAGTATGGGAATTAATTAAATTGCAAAAAATGAAAAATAAGGATAAATTTAGGGAAAATTCCAAATAAGGATCCAAAGTGGACCAATTTTCTCAAATAAAGACCCGAAATTAACTTTGTGTCAGATAAAGACCTAAAGTGAATCCATTTTCTCAAATAATGATCCGAAGTTGTTTAATCAATTCCAAATAAGAACCTGAGCTTGCTGGTCAGCCAAATATTTGCCGGCTATCAAGCATGTGACATTTCTGACGACTAGAGTTTGGGTAATTTTGTCCAAAAAATTATAAGGAAAATCAACAAATCTTAAAACAGGAAAAAAAAAAATCCTAGGTTTTCTACGGTCTCCTCGTCCTTGTACCCATCATTTGCAAAGTCAAAGACCGAAGTTCTCCCCATTCCTTGTACCCATCCTCCACAAAGTCCAAGACCCAAATTCTCCGCCGGTCAAGGCACCAATTAAAAAACAAGAACTTTACCAAAAAAAAAAAACAAGAAGAAAACCATATGCTTCTTTCTTTGTTTGCGGAGACCCAAATTCTCCGCCGGTCAAGCAAGGCGAGGAGCGACGAGAATCGAGTCACAACGACGACCGGGCAGCGATTTGGTTGAGGAACATCAAAGGAGAAGAAAGAAGAAAACGTAAACATCTAAATGAATAACCTAAACTTAATTAATTTAGAATTTTCCATTTTTTTCCAATCGCAAATTTCTGACAAAATTGCTCCTATTTTAATCGATGGAAAATGTCTACCGACGAGCTAAGGTCCTTAATAGAGATTAACTTGATCACTCCGGGTCCTTATTTGACACAAAATTCACTTTAGGTCATTCTTTGAAACAATGAATCCACTTTGGGTCCTTATTTGACACAAAGTTCACTTTGGATCTTTATTTTAGAAAATAGATTCACTTCGGGTCCTTATTTGGAATTTTCCCATAAATTTATATGAACATTGAGTTCTGTGATTGGTTGAAAGAGCCTTTACAAAAAGCTAAACGGCGGTTACACGTGATGGTTACTAAATTTGAAAGAATAAATAATTCTTTAATCCTTTCGCTGGTTTCTAGAAGTTACTTCACTAACACTCATCTAAAAGAAGTTACACAAATCCTAAATTGATAACAACCACCCAACGGCTATCTTCTTCAACGTGATAGAAGTGAAAACAATGTAATCTCCGATAAAAGAATTTGGGGTTCTTCGTGTCGATTGCTCGCTCTATATCAATAACTTTGTCAAGAAACTTCAAGGATCTTGTCAATAACTTCACACTATGTTGTCGATGTCTTCATTGGGGAGTTGACAATTTTCGTCAAGTTATCGATATTTCTATTTGTAAATGATCAAATTATGCCCTCATCGACTGAGTAAATACATACATGTTCGTCATTTATCGATAATGAACAAAAGTTGGTCATTTTTTTATGTAAATATATACATGTTTCAATTACATCAGGGCTATATAGTAAACATACGATCACCACTTAGAGATTGGTCGCAAAGAGTTCAAAGAAAAATGTAACTCATTTGAAATTTCTACTCCTGTACCGTGTCACATTGGAATCTCCCTACCCGTACAGAGAGAAACGAAATGATCTCATGACCTCATTCCTTTCACCAGTGTCGCGACAGAAGTTCAGAACAGGAGTCAAATGGCACTGACGGGGCTCGTCTTGTCTCGTCTGGTTCACGTGGTTCAGCTCCAATTAGAAGCCAAAGATAGTGAGCAAGACCGTCCGATGAGATTCGTGGACTAGATCTACTTCTGACGAATCTTTCGCGATTCACCATGGATGTGGGCCATTCCAGGGGTCGTGATTCATGTAATTCGGGCAAATTCGTGAAATCCATCCGCATGATCGTGCAAAGTACTAATCGTTAGAAATAAGAGAAGGCACGTGCTAGGTAAGTCTTAATCTTCATATAGAAATTTATCATGTCGTGTTGTGTCGAGTTCAAGTATAAATTCTTCAAGCCGTGTTGAAATTATCACCCCTCTGGGGCCCCTCAAACAAAGTGTTTCCTAGTGCAGCGTGTCATGGAGACGAATATTTGCGATAGGTCAGTTTGTTTGATAAACGATTGTCTTTAAAGAAATCGCTTTCCGGATTTTCCAGTTTTTGGTGACGGGAAACTAATCGATTTACAAAAAACGTTTTCCACATATTGAGAACAATAATTTTTTTTTTTTTTAATAACCGAGGAATCCTGCTGAGCCCGTTTTCATTTACGCTATTCGAGGTCACAAGGCCCACCAGCGCCCAGTGGCACCTTTGGACCGACGCCTATATCTCGAGAGAGACTAACATATGACCCCACCACCATGCCCCCGAACAACAAGTTTGAGTTAGGAGAAAACTTCTCCCTCTTCTAGAGAACTTTAAATTCTTCAAACCGTGTTGAAATTATCACCCCTCCCACAGCCCCCTCAAACAAAGTATTTCTTATTGCAATGTGTCGTGGTGACAAATATTTGTGGTGGGTCCATTTGTTTGACAGAAGATTGTCTTCGGGAAATTATTTTCCGAATTTTTTTATGTTTGAATGACGAAAACTAATTGATTTACCAAAAAACGTTTTTCACTAACGGAGAACAAGAAGTTTGAATTAAGGGGAAATGACTTCTTCATCTTCTAACCACCAAATAAAAGAAAAATAATCATTTTCCTTAAAAATGATTCCCATTGAAAATATTTATTTTTATGATGAAATTTTCAGCGAAATGAACATAAAGAGAAATCAATTTTCCCCAATCTAAATTTATTATTTTGAGTCCATACAAAATATTTTTCATCATTCAAATATCAAAAAGTCAGAAAGTAATTTTTAAAAAAAATTCACATAAACGTCCCAATGCATAAGAGGTGTACCCGCAAACATGGAGCTACAAGCCCACAATTGTTGACGAGCATATGCGAACATGATGGTGAACGGCATGATCTTCCGCCGTGATTGGCATTTTTCATGGCCCCCCCTCCCTCTAATTCGGCACGTGCGGCGGACTTGCTCGGACAAAACGCAAAGTCAGAGACGGAACGTGGAAGGAAGGACATTGGGGGAGACGCGATTGATGAATTGGGGCTGCCTCCGTGTTGACATTTCGCCGAAAGCATATCGGGACCAGCATCAAGCTTTTCTTCCCTGTCTCTCTCTTTTGTACTTCTTCTTTCTTTATTATTTATTTTAGAAAAAATGATTAAGTGAAGATTTTTAATTTATTACGAAAGCAACAGTTTATTTAGATAATAAAAAAATAAATAATAAATAATTGAAAATCATTGGGAGGTCTACTCTTTCAAGAATTTGTAACTCACAATATGTTGTTATTCTCACAGTAATCTAGAAATCGTTATGTTAACAAAACTCTTTATTTTATAACTTGTTCAAGATCGCGAGTTAATGGAGCCTTACGAGATACAAGAACTGTCTTGTCTCTCAACCTATCCTCATGATGTTGGGATATGTGCAACTTGGGAATAAGATCTTACTAATAAATCCCTCAACCCTCTCGACATTGATTCTGAAATTTGTCACATGTGGATTGAACAACATCGTGCCATCAAAGCTTACCTTAGATAGATGTATTGAGCTCTAATACTTGTTGTATTTGACCTTTCAGCATAGAGATTTGGAGTACTACTTTTCTTTGGTTCATTTGTCAACATTTTGTTTGTTGATTTTATGAGAAGTTCAGTATAGTGTTCTATATCCACTTACTGTAGTTATGGCTCGTTTTACTTTTTGAGTAAAGAAAATTAAGGAAAAATTACACAATTAATCATAAACATATTATATGGATGCTATCCAATCCTAATTTTTTTTTAAATTTTATCAATTTAGTTCTAAATATTTGCGTTAAATTCTAATATAATCATTCCGGTAAATTTTCACTAGACATTGCTAAGTCAGTTATCCTATGTGCAGTTGGTTTTCTGCGAAAATTGGTTTAAATGATTACATTTGAATTCCGCACAAATGTTTGGACAAAATTAACAAAATTGAAAATTTTAAAATTGAATTGACATTTTATGCAATAGATTTAGGACTAATTGGACAACTTCCATGGAAAATTGAAGAGATACGATCCCTTTATGCCTTACTTGGTAATATTAGTGGAAAAATCTCCATTTCACTAATTTGTAGACCCATAATGAGATTAATGATGCTTGCATTTTTCCAAGAGAATTCTTCATCAGCCATCTAACATAATATAAATCTTTTGGGGAATTTACCAAATACTTTCGTCACTTTACATCCTCTCCGTCTGGATTTACCGCTTTGCGTCTTGAGTTATTGACCTTTGATACGAAAATTGAATTTGACATAAGTCGATGTCTTACAATTATTTACTAAAACGCCCACTTCTCTTTCCAAATTGCCCCTGCTACAATTCCATGTTTTCCAACCCTCCAAAAACAGATGCACCAATTAATCGACAGCCGCCCCCATTCACTCAGCCACCAACCCAGCAGCCGTCCCAGCCTTCGCGCCGCTCGTCACCATCAGTGTTGACCGAGGATTTAACCCTTGAGATCATTTATTCAATTCATATCCCACAAATCGCGTGCAAATTACTCTTAACTTAAAGTCGCTTGTAGAGACCGTATGTGTGAACTTAACAGATTCATGAGATTGGTGTTTCATGGACCCTGTGTAGCCAGTCTTCACGCCCCCACCTATACGCATTCCGAGGCAAAGGGTCAATAATTGATATGGCTTTTTGATGACTAGTTCACTAAAATATGTGCGTATGACCAGCGATCATAGTATGACATTTAATTAAAATTGTTAAGTGATATAGGGTTCATTATGACTGAATTGATGATGCGTTCCAACAGACAAGATCCGACATGGTAGTTGGGAATGCATAGGATCTCGATATTGCACGTTTGTCGTTGAAGAATGCGCTGCAAAGTACTTCTATGGGATTAATTATCTAATTCGTAAGCTCGATTGTCGTACTTTCTTGGGTTGATTATTATTTTGTCTCCGACTACGTACTGCTTTTTTATCTTTCGCCTTGTCTTCCAACTGAACGATTGATGATGCTGAGGTATGTTCAGTTTAGGGTTGCTTAGTACCCACACTTTTAAAGTCAATATCTGCTAAATTCTTTTTTTTTTTTTTTAAATAATCTAGTGATACGAGTGTGTTGATCCGATTATATAAAAATCCATGAAATATAAATTTCATAAACCAATTAACTCAAGACTTTTTTACTCTTGTCATGCTTAGAGCAATTTGCACATAATGTGTGTCATTTGAACAATTGATTTCTAGTTCTCTCTCTCAAATCTCAACTTTTACGGGTTTTTTTTCCCTTTAAGTTTACTTATTCAATCGGGCTAGAACAAAATTATCACATACTTTAGTTGAGACAATTATATCTGAGCTTATCCGAATTTAGTAGAACTACTGTGGACATTGTGCATTCGAAATGCCAGACCAAGCACCGGAATATGGTAAGTTTATTTTGTTTGGGTTCCATATAGGATGTAAAATGCAATAACAAGTTGCCTTCTTTTGTAAAGTGCACATTTATTTTATAAATGAATTCCCTGGTAAGTGACAATAAATATTACATTAACAAATTATTTTGTTTTACGCATGCAAAAAAAAATTATAAAGGTACGAGAATAATAAAATTTCCAATGAAGTACGACATAAGTGCACATAAACTTTAAAAAATGGAAGCACAAAATTTTTTTATGATGTTTGGTGATCAGAAGAGAGTAACATTTATTGGAAGATAAACCAATGTGCACATCGTAAATATGACAAAAATTAAATTTTTATGACATTTCACAATGTCTTAGGAGTCGATGTCATAGTATTTATAAGATACCCCAGATATAAAAAGTTAGATGTTTAAATACTTATGACATTCTGGATTAAGTTATACCTAAAAAACATTAATTTTTGAAAACTAACATTGACAATCTTCATTAAGCATTGTCATAACATGGTGGAATGTTCTGTTTGACCACAACTATTGATCATTGAGCAAGCATGTCACTGTTGTCTCACCACGGTGCTCGTGGGAGTAAAGTTAAGGGTTATCCTATGCCATGACATGACCAGACCTGCTAGGGAAACAAACTAAGGCTTTCTAAGGCTAAGGGGCTATTCAAGAGTCCGAACTTATGAGAAGAGACACCTAATTGCTCGGTAATAAGCCCTACACCACTAGTTCCACCATTGCATTGGTCGGGTACAGTCGGCAACCGGCGACACAAACTCGGGGTGGCACACAAGGACCCACCTCCCACAGTGTCACAGGTAAGTCACGCAATGGAGATGAGAAGTTTCGAACCTCTACCCTTTCGGCTGAGGGATCAAGGCGCGAACCAACTCGTCCACCGCGGGGTGGGTATACATAGCGATATAGTTTGTTCTATGATTAAACAAAAAAAAAATTATCTAAAATTTGAAGAGAGCGAGGAAAAAAGGAAGAGCCTTTTCATAGAGAACTTTGAAAAGAGGTGGGAAAAAGATATTTGGGCTTATATTTAGGGCCAAACCTTCTTTAGGCCCTTGAGTCCTACATTTTGGACCCAACCTTTTAAAGTGCAAGTTTGGGGCTTCCTATAAAAACCCCGAGTGTGGCTCAGATGGCATCAGCTTGATCAATCAAATTGGATTACACATTAATTTTATGGTTTAGGTTGATTATATCTTATGTATAAATCTGGAAATATATAATACAAAAAGTAAAATTGATCTAATTATTTAGTTTATGGAATTATTGGTTTAGGGTAGTTTTGTGGTAGAATTAGTATTTAAAATGTAGTCATTATCAATAAAAGAAATTATTTTAGTTCATCTATATAACCTTTTTCCGTGGATTAAACATGAATAAACAAAATCAACCATTAGCCCTTCTACTTTAGTAAACGTGAAAAATGCATTAGCCTTTCAGATTCAAGTGGTTAGGTAAGTTGCTTAACTCTGCATCAAATGCTTAAATGCAGTTAGATTGTCATGTTCATCCCCGACTTTTTTTCGTTGCTATCCTTTTCTTGATTAGATATTGTGTGAAAAAGCTAGTAAAGGATGACTATTTACTAAAATTTGAAACTTGTTAGATTAGTGAATATTTATTAATTATGTCAAAGGAATATCTAGCATACTTGGAACAAAATTCTAGTAACGTCGACGCTCTCTTTTTCCTTTTGGTGTATATATATTCAATATTGTTTTTTTTTTTTCCATTTCTATGTAACTTTTGAAATATTATATGACATGGTTAGATATTATGTATTTTGATTACCTAAAGTGACTCGTTCTAATTTTTTTGGGTAATTGTTCTAATTTTTTCGAGTACACATAACAAACAAATCATTTTTTTCATAAATAAGAAAATTAAGAAAGTTGATGAAGGAAAAAATAACATGATTCATACAAAAGCATTACAGAGTAGATGTTATTCCTCGCCGCCCAGCACCAAAGCCGTCTCCTGCTAGGAGCAAGCTTAAAACAGGTAGGGGGACAACAAGATACTCGAAGATTTCGTGCAGTAGGATACCAGAAGATCTCTGATTACCAGCTCTAGCGCCGTCCTGCAATCCGATTCAACTATGCCTTTCCCGTGGCCGAGGTCCCATGCCCGAGAACGACCCTTCAGATGGCCCGAAGTTCAGCCTTCAAAGCATGGCAATGTCCCATGTGACTCCAGGAGCCTTCAATCAACTAACCTTTATCATCACGTATCGGTCTGCCCACAAATGCAGCGCCCGGATTTCCTTTAGCAGCTCCCTTAATCTTTAGATTCCTCCCGTCGCGATGGCTATGGGGTTCCAGCGGATTATGTGGGTTTTCGTAATAGAACTCGATTGTGTAGAAGATGGAAATATTGGCTCGTAAATATCTTTTACTGAGCAGTAGGATTAGCTGGGCATACGAACTTATCATCGGATATTCCTGAATTCCTCCATCGCCATTATAACCTGCATGAAACTCCAAATTGTGGCCCAAACCCCAACCCCCTCTCCAAAATCATCCTGCAGGTTCTGTTGAAGCAACGGTTGATTAGAGAAGAAATCCTTTAGTACATGAATGGTGGAATTCAACCTTATCTCGGCATGTAGGACGGTTTGCATTGGCAGTAAGATGCCGCTCTCCGCGAAATTGATTTGTCCTCGGACTTTGATGCCCCTTCACCCGTAAAAGAGCTATGATCCTCTGTTCTCCCTTCTATTCCCAGATAGAGTCCAGAATTGAGTTCCTTCCTCATGCTCCTTTCCCATATAGAAATTCAAATGGTGACATTGTGGAGTACCGCCCTTGATCAGCTAAACCCCACAATATAACATCTTGGCCACACTCCTCTTGAGGTCATAGCATGGGTATAAGAGAGTATTTCTTCGGGCAGGAAGGGCTCAACAAGTGGATGGTTACAGTCCTGCTCCAATACATAGTCACTAGCAAGTGAGCCTATAAGATGAAATGGAATGGAGTCCTCTGCATATAGATGCGAAGGGCCTCAACCATCCATCAATTATCAGTCCCAAACCGCGTTTTCATCCCACCACGAATCTTCCAGCCGGCACACTGCAGTATAAGCGGCCAAATCTCGACAAGAGCTTTCCAGAGTGGAGTCTTCTGGTTTCTATATGGTCTGCTCCATCTAAGTTACAACTTCAGCCATGTTTAGCAAGGAGACATTAGGCCCATAGTTCGCCCAGCGTGGTAAGCAAAATCCTTGCCTAGTATCATCAGTAAAGACCTAATTCCTCACTTCAAGCTTACTAATTACAAGTCCTCCTTTTCCCTTTGCTCGGCCTAGAGCTTCTACTTAAGAAGATGCATTTTGCGTTTCTGTTCTGTATCTTCCCAGATGAACCACGACAGAGCTCTTCAATGGTGTTGCGAGTATCCATGGGGGAGTTTGACTGATTACATTATTATTGCGGGATTACAGCAACCGAAGACAGAACAAGGTTAATTGAGCCAGCGAGTGAAGAAGTTTTTAACTTTTCACCCTAATAGCTTAGTTTTGACCTATTACCGCTTGATGAATAGCTTACCCAAATTTTGGGTGATTTCGAGGCCACTTTCAGAGACCAAGGCTTTCTAAGGAGACTTAGAGCTTCATTCTTGATTAGATAACAACATAAAATTTCTATTTCTAAATCCTCATATTTCTAGGATACAAAATAAAATCCTCAAATACAAATAATACTAATACTAAAACAACGTAGGAAATCCTCAAATACAAAATAATAATCGAAATAATACTAAAACATTACAAAAGTTGAAAATACAATTTCATGGAATTTCCTATTACATGTACTTACGTTTCCTATTACGTAATATTTTCTTTCGAAAAATAAACAACGTGGCAAAAAAAAAAATCAATTGAAATTCAATTGTAGTGAATATGTCGTTATGTTTTTGCCGAAATTGATTTCACATTAATCAAATAAGTCTAATGATAGCCATGATTATAATAGTCTAATCTCCTAAAAAAATCCTAACTTCAAGTCTAATTCCAATTTCTTTCCAAATTTTGTTAAAAAAATCCTCACCATGTTCAAAAATCGTCACCAATTTTTTTCAAAATTATCAATACTAGGATTATTTAAAAATTTATTATCAAAATCTGTATTTTCATCAACACTCTTACAAGAACAACATATTCCTTATTAGATCTCTTTTCCTTATAAAAGAAAAATCGGATGAAACCCTAATGATTTGACCCATTTTTACCGCCTCAATATGAAGTTTATGATTAAAAAAATAGGTAGCCGATAGAGTCGTTGTCCGCGTACTACGGAAGAGTAAGTGAAGAAATACTCATTAGATATGAATATAGCAAGTTGACTATTACCATGCATGAAATCTCTTATGTGCAACAAATGAAGCCTTGTTCATTCAATTCCCACCATCTAGCCCAATGGTTAAGATTTTCCATCAATATTGATTGAAATGATTATATTAAAAAATCATTAAAATATTTTGGACTAAATTAACTATTTCTATTTCAATATTAGTGATCTAAAATATTTTGGACTAAATTGAAAAGTTGAGAAAAAAATTTTCTATTTCTATTTCGAAACGAGAAGTTAAAAAATTTCGGCTTCGATTTTTTCGATTTCTCTATTTTTGGAATAAAATCTGTTTCGAAATGAGAAATCAAATCGTTGCGTTACTTATGTTTTGATAAGCTTCAAACCCGTTGGAATGAGAAATGTTAAAAAACAGAAATTTTATGGTCTTTTAATTCTGGTCTTGGGTGTCCATATCTCTCCCCATTAAATTCAACCTTAATCTGAACAAAATTCAGTTATCCACTCCACAAGACCTAAAATAATGTATCGTCCTACTTACAAACTATAAACAGATCTGTTAGTTATTTATAATGTAGTACTTGGGCAAGCATTTTAGTTAGGAGTACAACTAAAAAGAACTTCGGGTTATCAACAAAGTTTTTTTTTTTTTTTGGGTCTTAAAACTGAAATTTCATTAACTCCAAGAGAGTCCATGCATATCGCAAGATAAGATATCCAACAAAGATTTCGGGGTATAAGATAAGGGGAGTTCCTTCTTTCGGTGGGCGTTGGCTACCTAATCGGCGAGCCTATTTGCAACTTGAGGACATTGGGCTAGGTTCACAATGGGTCGATTTGGCTTTGCACTCATCATTCCAGGCCCGTAGTGCCCATGGGCTCTGCTCTTCTTCCATGATGCAGTTGACTAGCGAAGTACAATCTGATCGTACTTGAAGTGAACTCCACAGAACTCTTCACGTTTGCTTCTCTCTTCAATAAAACGTAGACAAGTGAGCAAAGCAAAGGTTTCAGCCGCTTCGACCGATCCAGCCAAAGATAGAATTTGCGAAGCCATCCACCAACACTCTTCTGTAGTCTCGAATCACCCCTGCTACGGCTGCTTCCGACGAGTTCTCCGAATGGAGCAATCGACGTTGATTACCAAAGACCCTCGCTCCAGTGGCTGCCATTAAGAAGGTAAGCTTTTCCCGTTCTTAGTTGCCGTTTCTGGCCTTGAATTCCATCTCAAAAAACTGGCTTGCTCTGTAATGGCGAAATCCAACGTTCTGCTCGGGTTCGGCCAGCAGGAGCTAAAAACAAACCCCTTGCGTGCCCTCCAAATTGACCACAAGATGCCTACAATTTCCTCATGCGAGACCTGGTATGTGTTAGTTTCAAAGCATTTCAATAACCATTTGCCCAGTCGAGTGATGGGTATGTCTGAAGATTGTGACTTGATTTTTTCGTGTGCCCATATTGAAGCTGTCCAGGGACAAAGCAAGAGCGTGTCCTCAATCGTCTTCGGCGCTTGGTGGCATAGTGGGCATAAGGGATCTAGTAAGATCTTTCTTCTATAGAGGTTTTTTTTTCTGGTGGGTAGGGCGTTTTAGCAGGCTTTCCATAGGAAGATGGGAATTTTAGGATAAGTGTTTAGTTTCCATAGCCGTGTCCAAAAGGATCTTGGGGCTTGGAAGGAGGTGGAGGCTGAATTTGGTTGTTGCTTTTGGATGGATGGATATAGTTTATCATAGGCGCTCTTGACTGTGTAATAATCGGTTTTGTCCCCTGTCCATACCAAATGGTCTTCCTCAAGAGTTTTTGCTCAGAGGAATTGCTAAGATTTCATTAGCCATGTTGTCATCAAACATCTTCCGCAACATATGCTCATTCCAGGTTCTATCCTCTTGGTTAATGAGTTCCTCCACCCATTGGGGCGCTTCAATGCTTCAAAGCATTTCATGGAAGAACGCTTAAAATCATTTAGCAGGAAAATTGTAAAAAAGAAAAAAAGGTGCTAATTTACTGTTCAGCGACTAGTTCAATTTTAAATATTTTCAATTTTGTCAATTTAGCCCTAAATTATGCTAGTGTCCATACTAGCAAAATTCGACCAATTTGACCGGAAGGATTACGTGGGAAAATTATAAAAAAAAGTTATAAATTTATTACATTTTTACTAGTTCATTTATAAATATTTTAATTTGGTCAATTAAGTCATAAACATTTTCACTTTTCACCAATTAAGTTTGTTTGGCCAATTTTGGCCAAAATTCGTTAATGTGAACGTTTGGTTTGGCCAATTTTGGCCAAAATAATTGATACTAACTTAAACAATTTTCAATAATTTTAATCATTTTTCTTTTTCTTTTTTTTCCTTTTTTTTCTTTTCATTATTTTTTTTTTCAACCGAGGCCAACGAGGCCACGAAAACCTCATTGGCCATGGGCGAGGGTTGTGTAGCCCTCCCTTGGGTGAGGGCGGCCTCACCATGGTCTCACCAATCAAGGATGAAGGCGACCTCACCCATGGCTTTGGTTGCAATGGCCTTGCCCAAATTTGGGTGAGGGCCATGATCCTTACTCACTGCCAATGAGGGCCTAATGACCCTAACCAGCCATAGTTGGAAAAAAGAAATAATAATAATTCAAAAAAATAAAATTTTATTAAAAATTATCTACATCAGCGTTAATCATGTTATTAAGAATGATCGGCATCTATATTAGTGAATTTTGGCAAAAATTAACTTGATAGACTCAAATGGTAAAAGGCGAAAAAATTTAGCACTTAATTGACAAAATTGAAAATTTTAGTATATGTTTAGAGACTTTTTGAACAATTTTCAGCTTATTTAAGACTAAATTGGTAATTTATCAAAAAATTTAGGACTTTTTGAATTATTTTATTCATCATTTAGTTTATAGTATAAAACAAATTCAAAAAATCTTTGGACCTCAATGTTTTGCACAAAAAAAAAATCCAAGAAGGCCCATGTAATATTACTTACTCTGTCGTACAGAACCCTCATTATATCCTTTAACTCTTTCGTACGTTGAAAATCTAGATGAAGAATTCGTCGCTAAATTTATTTATTTTCTTAAATAAAGAAACCAGACAAGTTTCTTTCCATTTTTCCCACACAATCATGTATGTGGCCTTTTGCTGAAAAGAAAATGTTGCTATGATTAGTCAGTATATTGATCTAGTGCTTTGAAATACGATTAGTTGATCTAAGTGAGAGAAAACTACCTTGAATTGATGATGCCAGAAGCAGAATGAATGAGACCCAATCTCTGATTTTCAGTGATTTTCCATTGTAATCATTACCATTCCTAACAGAATCTTTGTTTGCACCCCATATTTCTCACGCCTAATGAAGCTCCGTTCTTCAAATTTTGCAAGATTTTACCCTCAACTAGAATTCTTTTATCCATAGATCCCTGGGTGTAATCATTACTAAATTTTAACTTTGTCAATAAAACAGATTCTCTGTTTGCACCCCATATTTCTCACGCCTTTTAATAATATTTTAATATTTTTTAAATTTTTTTGAATTTTTTTATTTTCTGTTTTTTTCTTCTTTTTTTTTGTCCTTTTGGCTTTTTCGGTGGCTGGCCGTTCTTCAAATTTTGCAAGATTTTAAAAAACAGAAAATCAAAAAAAAATCAAAAAAATCAAAAAAATTTAAAAAATATTAAAATTCTTTTATCCATAGATCCCTTAGGACCAGATCTGGAATTATAAGGAGATTTTGGCAATCACTGTATTTGGATTTTGAGACCCTGGGCAAACCTTTTTCCACCAGGGAGGATCCATGCAAAGATTAAGCAATTTGAGCGAAAACAACTCTAAATAAACCTTGTTTCTGTCCATTTCTCAGATCTCACGCCACCTCTCTGTTTCTCTAGCTCTCTCATTCTATTTGCTTAAAGCTCATCCGGAGAGAACTATGCGGAATTTTACCCACACACCGTTCCAGCCTTTCCTTTAACTCATTTTGAGCCTCCATCAAGGTTAGCAAGCTAAGGGAAAGCTCCTCTATCAAGTTTAGCAAGCTAAGGGAAAGCTTCATCCAGATGCGAAGGTGAGAAAGAGCTCGAATTCATGGCCACCAATTAAAAAAAAATAAAATTTTAAATAAAATAAAACAACAGGGCCTGAGATTTTAGGTCTTTTTTTTTGGTAAAATCTAGGGTTGAGTATTGTTAGTTCTCTCCTATGGTCACTAAACCTTTAAGAAGATAGCTAAAATCTCATATCAAAAAGATGATAGGCTGTTTTAAAAGGGCATGCAAAGTTTTCGATGAGAATCTCGACATAAGAATAGTAGAAGTGGCAAAATTTTCATACAACGCTTATTTGAGTGACATAACTTTTTTTGCTCTCTTGAATGCCACAAATTTGAAAAATTGATTACTTAAGTGTCAATTTCGATTTGCCTCATTGGAAAATCCAATGTAGACATTGGTTGTCTAACATGACTTCGTCGGCATTAATGTCAACAATTTTTTAAATTTTTTTTTTTTTGTTGAATTTTTTTTTTTTTTTTTTTGAGGATTGGTGAGGGTCATTAGCGACCCTCACCAGCCATGAAATCCTCGCCCCATGGGTGAAGGTCGCTTCGCCCTTGACCACAAAGGCCCTAGGCAAGGCAGTCAAATGCCCTTGCCGACTCCCTTGCCGACTCACCTGCGCCCGGTGAGGTCGCAATGCCTTTGTTGAGGGCCTTTGAGACCAAATCTAGGCGAGGGCTACCTCGCTCTCTCTACAAAGGCCTTAGGGGAGGGTGGCCTTCATGGCTGAGGGCAAGGGTTTCATGTCCGACAAGGGTCGTTGGTGACTCTCTCTAGCCCTAAAGATAAAAATAAAAAAAAAAAAAAATTCCAAAATTTCATATTGGATGATTTGTCGGAATTGGTACTTAAATGATTGATTTTTCTCCAATTTGGTACTCAAGTGAGCAAAAAAAAAAATTACACTCTTACTATTCTTACCCCTAGCATCTCTATTTAATGTTACAAACACTGATCTAGCTAGTTTAGGGATTAGAGTTACAAATATGGTCATACATGGCTGCGACCTTCTCTAGTGCCTTTCTAGCGTTCATCAACCTCATTGGCATATTACCTGAGAGTTCAAATGATTTTGAAAGATTAGAAACCCATGGATGATTGTCAATTACATTATTTTAAGATGGAATCATGATATGCATAGCCACGCCTCTTCTAATGTGAGTTTGAATACACATACACATTTTATATATGTTAAATAATGTATCTAATGTGTTTGGAATAATAGAAAACTATGATTCCATGTTTGGAATGGTATAGATTCTGTTTAGAGATAATTAGATTATTTTAGGCTTGAACTGCAGCAACAATCGCCATGCCAGCTCTGATGCAAAATTGAATATGTATACACACCTTATAATATGTTATATTTTCTGTCTAATGTCTCTGGAATGATAGAAAACCACGATTCCAGTTTGGTTTGTTATAGGTTCTGTTTTGAACTAATTACATTGATTTGAACTTGAAACAAGACATGTATGGTCCCATCTTTATGAATATCATTTGAATATATAGCAAACTTATTTACATGCTAAGTGATGTAACTTATGTGATAGAAATGATAAGGGAGCATGAATGCATAATTAGATTACTAAACTCTTGTATGGCTTTCAAATTAAGCTTTTAATTAGTGGATGCTACCAAAAGGAGTTGGTATTCCATACATTAAAAGAAAGAGACTTACGGAATGGCATAGAGACAAATAGAGCTTTTGCACTTTTTGTGGGACAGATGTCCTGAAATGTCCATGGTTGTTCATTTCGTCACGAATAAACAATTGGGATGGGGTCCTCAGGTTGGCTAGATAGTCCAGGCATCGCTCCTATGGAGTGACCTATCTTTGGGACGGTGGTTAGCTAGTGTATAGAAAAATTATCCAATCAGTCATAAATCTATTATATGAATATTAATTCAGTACTAAAATTTTCAATTTTATTAATTTAGTCCTAAACCTTTTGTGCAAAAGTCCAATATAGTTATTTCAATAAATTTCGCTAGAAATCACTGATATAATGGTCTAATCATTGCTAGGCCAACCTAAGTAGCACACCATCACATCAACAATTTTCAACAAAAAATTGGCCAAAAGAATTACTTTGGAATTTTCGTAGAGATTTATAACTAAATTGGCAAAATTCAAAAATTTAATACTGAATTGGCATTGATACAATATGTTTACAACTAATTGGACAATTAACCCTTAGTAGACTAAATTGGCAAAATTCTTGAGATAATTTATTTCTCTCTATGCAATGCATGCCCATATCTGAAGTTTAGCATACATATTATGTTCATCTAATCGTTGTGTGAACGTCCCTGTTCTAGCTTGCTTTCAAAGAACTGTATTATTGTACTCACCTAGATGCGTAGCATTTTTTTTTTTTTTTTTTTTTTTGTGATTCGAAAACAACTTTATTTAATACAAAAGGCTTAAACAGCAAAGCCCATGTTCGGGGTGTCAAGACAAAACAAATCCCAAAGGATGCGGGGGATGGACTATCTAATTGCGAGGTAGACTACTTAATCTATAACCTTTACTAATCCAATCAGGCACTTGGTTAGCTGCCTCAAGCAATGGACCACAGAGAAGTTCTCAATATGGCCCATTATCTCACGGGACTTCAAGATAAGAGCACTGATTTCGCAAGGGGGTGGATCTGAGCAGTTGACCAAAGTAACCAAAGCTAAATAGACAGATTCAAGTACAACCACGTCGTTCTTCTTGGCTTCGAGAGGAGAGAGAGAGAAGCGAGCAAGGCAAGGGCTTCTGATTGAAGGGCGGACGACACTGGAGCCGAGCGTGCCATGCCCTCCACCGGCGCGCCGGCCGCATCCCATACGGCATAAGCGAAATAGCCCGTGGTCGAACCTTCGAAGAATGAGCATCAAAGTTCGCCTTTAAAAATCTTCCCTTTGGGGAATCCAACTTCAAGTAGGGCGCCTATTTTTGAATTGAGCTCCTGTTCTTTAAAGTTCCATTTGCCCCAATTTTTTAGTATGTATTGTGTTGATTTCATCTAATTCCAAATGACCCTGACCCAATATCTGGTGGAGTTAGGATCACCAGATGCTTTGCCATCTTAACATGTCTTTGTATATTGTTGACGTCATCTAATTCCATTCTCTAGCCTCGACTAGGTTTCTTATTGAGCTTCATGCCTCACCCTAAAACACTTTCAAATATCAAAGGAAAAATTATCCAAAAAATCCTAAACTTATTGCACTTTTGCAAATTCAATTCTAAACTTTTTTGCTTGTGCATTTGACCAATTTTGACCAAAAAATGCTGACGTGAACACCGACAATATCACATAAAACGCTAGTGTTGACGTATATAATTTTTAACAATATTTTAATTTTTTGGAATTTATATTTTTTTCTTTTTTTTTTTGGCTTTCTTCTTTTCTTTTTCTAGTAGCTAGCCACGGTCAACTGGCTGGCCTCCCCCGCCACAGGCAAGGCCCAACTAGGCAAAGGCGAGCCCCAGTGAGGCCGACCCTCACCTAGGCCAGAGCAGTCTCACCGAGCATCGGCCAAGTGACGATGAGACTAGGCATGCCCGTCTTGGCCTGGGCAAGGGCCAACCTTGCGATCTAGCAAATGGAGCCCTTGCCGAGGCTTGCCCTCGCCTAGGCAAGTGTCGGCCTAGCCCAAACCATATATGGTAAGGCCAGCCTTCCCTTAGGCCAGGGCAACCTCGTCGACCCTTGTTAGGCCACACTTGGGCGAGGGCTCCCCTCATCTAGGCTCACCTTGGCTTGGCCAAGCCTCGCTTGTGGCAGTTGAGGCCAGCCAGTCGACCGTGGTTGGTGGCCAGCCACTAGAAAAGGAAAAAGAAGAAAACCAAAAAGGAAAAAAGAAATAATAAATAATAAATAATAAAAATTCAAAAAATAATAAAATATTATTTAAAATTATCAATATCAACACTGACGATCCTACGTGATACTGCCACCATCCACTTTAGCATTTTTTGATCAAAATTAGCCGGATGAACTCAATTAGTAATAAGTGAAAATGTTTATAATGAATTAGTAAAATTAAAAGGTTTATTATTTAATTGGAAAAAGTGTAATAAGTTTAGGATTTTTTGAACAAGGGTTGAAAAGTTCTTTTGAACATGTTGTCTCTCAAGTAAGACCTTTGTGTCCTTTCACCATGTGTACTTTCCTACCATTGTGCAATGTGCGATTCACAAACCGTCGTGGATACTGGAGATCTTGGTCAGCTAAAATGGGAGATTAACCTTCGCAAGATGTATGATACGGGGTGTTGGTTTGAACCTTCTTATCCTGACCTTCATCGCCTCCATGACCACCTCATCTCGTTCCTCTCGGTTTTTCCTGGGCCATCCATTTCTTGTGCCTGAGCCGGAGACAGTACTACTTGAAGTCGAAGCTAGTTTGTGAACGTGTCATCCTCCTATGTTTGTCTTTTGATGCATGTGGTTAGATTTTCTTAGTGGAACTATCCTGGAAGTTATCTTTTATGTTGTTGTTATGTAGATTTGGATCTCTAAGCTGAATGAAAGTGGTGATGAATTTCCTTTAGATGCTTGTCCTAATATTGTAAGTTAGATCGCACTTAAACGAACTTAGACATGAATCAATTTGTTCAAGGGAAACAATAAACCTAAAGCTCCATCGATGTCTTCAATCTATGAAAAATCAATTTTATGAAACTTAAATGTCCAAGGTCTCTCTTCAAATTACAGTTGTAATTTATGAAAGTTCTTTATTTTTTAATTAAGTGAATTCTTTTGTTCCATATATTATCTTTGGTGCACTTCATCAAAATACTTGATTTGAATAAGATGTTATAAATCAACCATAATTTTTATGCTAAAAATATCTTTAACCAACGTGTGAACATAATGAATTATATACCCATTCGTGGGTAGCTACGTTAGTTGAGAGTCCCCCCCTCATCGCAGAGGTTGAGAGTTCGAAATCTGTAGTTGTTAGCGATTTAAGTGGGGCGCCTTGGCGGTGGGTTGTTGGGCTAGTCTCCTCCGAGGTATAGGGGCTTGGCTCTCAAGAGTTGTTCGGGCACAAGGAGTCCGTGGTGGAGTCTTCGGTTACAAAAAAAAAAAAAAAAAACATAATGAATTATATTGGATTTCATATATATATATATATATATATATATATAGAGAGAGAGAGAGAGAGAGAGAGAGAGAGAGAGAGAGAGAGAGAGAGAGAGAGAGTATAGTTTGAATTAATATTTGTCACTCCAGGCGGTACAACTTCATGAGTTTTGTATCCTTTAATATGTAAACACCAATTTTATTTTATTTTTTTTGATTTGGAAAAAAATAAATAGATTGTAGTGTTTATAGATGAACACTAGAATTTATTGATTTGCACTCGGAAGTTAAAACTTGCAACCACAAATTTATATTTGTATATTTAGACATTTTATATGATAGCATATAATTTACAGAAGTTAACAGAACATAATTTTCATATTTCGAGAAAGACATTTTGTAGGATTTTGACTTACCGTCAACTGCTTATTTGAAAATCAATACAATACCATGATCGGATTGGGAAGCCATAGAGAACTTAATTTGGAAACCTCCATTGGCAATTAGAGCTATGGAATAGTTGAAACCTACGAATATCGATTCGGATACTTTTCATCATTGCCAATTTGAGCTTATGGATTTTATTTATTTATTTTTTGGTTAAGAAAGCACTTTCATTCATTAATAAACTAGCTTTACTGGAGACAGACAATTGAGTTTCTAAACATGAAATATTTGAAAAGGGCTATAGGGGTAAAGACGACCAATTAGTAGGAGAGTCTTATTTCGGTAGGCCTTAGTAATCCAATCAATAACTTGATCTCTCAGGGGCAATGGACGACTTTCACCTTATCTAGCCGAGCCAGCAAAACTCGGCATTATTTAATAATATCCCATAAAGCCCACAGGCTTTTAGATTGGCCCATGATAAGCTAAACAATTGATAAGCAATCGGTTGATATCTCGGTACATAGATCACCCTTCAAGTATAGGTCAATTCTATCTCGCAAGTACAAGGTCAACTTCTCATTGCTAGGGTTTCTATGATTTGGAGCGAGGGAGCACACACCCCTTTCGCAAAGCTAGCCACCATCATCCCACTCGAGTCTCAAAGAATTCTAGCAATTGAAGCTTCTAAGATTCAATCCGTCCACGAACAATTAGTGTTGAGCCTAAGGAAACCCCTACCCGATGGTAACCACTAATCAAATGAGGTCATGTTGCCAACCCTCTATTTTCCAACTGCTATATTCCATCTAACAAGACTTTTGATCTACACAACAGTGGCGTTGACAAATTGAGATTGGGTCAAGTGGGCAAGCTTGGAAACTTGGGTGTTATGGGTTTTCCAAATAAGCCATAGAGTCATGGCTAAGATCTCTTTTGAGGGCTTGTCCAAGTTTGAATTGAAGAGCTCTGTAACCCATTTGTCCATTCTGGTTATGTTAAGAGGGAATATGTTGATATTTACGTGTTAGCTTGACTAGTCCTTGTGTGTTCAACCACATTGGAGAAAGATGTGCTTGACAATTTTCAAGGCTAATGAGCATAAAGGACAAATGGGATCAGGTAATACCATTCTCTTGTGCAAAATTTCTCGTGATGTTATTGCATTCTAGTAGATACTCCATAGGAAGAATCATAGTTTGGGGGTGGAAGAGAGGGACTTCAATTTCCAAATTCTAGTCCAAAGGGTTTTAGGTGTCTAATAAGATGTTATTGCTTGGTTTGAACCGATATTCATGGTTATGGACCTTAGGCCGTTGTACCCGCTCTTCACTTTATAAGAATCGATGCTATTCCCAATCCAAACTAGTCGATCTACTTGCGGGTTTAGACTAATTGGAATAGACAAGACTTCTTTCATAATATGATCTTCGAAGAAATCGTATAGCTCTATTTATACTACACATTAGACTTCTGGTCAATAAAATCAACCACTGTTCGGGAGTCTTCTTGATTGGCTGGCCTCCAATTAAACCCATAGGCAACCATTTATCTTCACAAATATAGATGGATTTACCATCACACACCAATCAATAAACATCAAGATAAACCGCATCTCTTCCCATTAACAAACTTTATCAGCCCCATAATCGGCGAGATTCCTTTCCTGCACTAAAAAATCACCTCAGGGGAAATATATGCATTTTAGGACCTAATGAAATAAGGTTGAAGGGGACTGTAAAAGTCTCCATGATTGCTTTTCCTATATGGCTTTATTAGAAGTGATCAAGTCTTAAATATAGACATTTTATACTAAGGCAAAAATTGCACAACTATTTTAAATAGAATATCCTTGCCTGCTTAGCCTTCAAGTTTTATGTGTTGGAGAAATATATCCAAGTGATTTTGATAATGTCTAAATTATCCTTAGTATAATGTTTACTATGGTGTATGCATATGTTTTTCTATAGAAAGGATTGCATAATATCCATGGTGTGATCCAATTGATGGAAGTATGCAGCAAGTTCAAAAATAAATTTTTTGTAAATGGTACCAATGGACCTAAAGATCAGTTGATGATGATGTATATATCACAAATGCAAATATCAGGTCATTGTTGTTATGGCAACCACGAACATTTAGTGATGTTCATCGAGTCAGCAAACTAGCTGTTGTGGCTAAGGATTCGCATAGCAGTAAAATTCAATTGAAACCAATAATCGAGAAGCTAGACCATCTAACAGGTTTATCAGAGACTGCAGTGAAGGGACATCAGCAAATGCCATTCTTAGGTAGACTACAAATGTTCAAGAAAAAGGATTATATGAGCAATTATATCTCTAGACAGCAGCTCAACGGTAACTCCAACGGCTCTTTGCTTTTCCAATCCAACTCCAATGGATAGATTGAAGATGGATATAAAAGAAAAGACCTCAGAAGCCAAGGAAGAGAGAGTGCAACATTCCAAGTTCTAAAGATTTGCATTCAGCTATGTTCCAAGCAATACATTTTCTTTTAAATTGTTTCACTGAGTGTTGTATTTGTGTTGTTTAAGTAATTGTGCTATAGTTTAAGTGTACAAAAGTAAGAGCAACCGAATCTTAATAGTGTGATCTATCTTGTAACAAGACCAGTGCTTACCTATTATAATTGTCTGAGTATATTACAAGTGCAATTCAGCTCGGGCTTATGACTATTAGTCTAAAGAGTGGACGTAGGCTTAGGGATGAACCCGAACCACTATATATCATTGTATGCTACTATCCTACTCTCTTTACTCTCACAAGCACATATTATGATCACGAACTTTGAAACATCACCTTAACTCAATTTTTACTTAGTCTCAGCTAAATTCCTCAAAAGATTGTTGAGTTTTCTAAAATAACCTATTTCCCCTCTAGGTTATTTTATTAGCCCTCAACATTATGTTGACCTTAGCTGGTCCCCAGGCAAACATTTGTTTCATGGATTGACTCAGATGGTATTTCAAGATACTTCCTTATCTTCTCAATGATTGACACTCTCAACCTTGTGCCATGCTCTTATTTCAAATTTAGTGGGTAGCCACTACTAAAGAGACATACCTGATTTATTCAAGTTGATGGCTTGACCAGTCACAAAACAATATTAATTCATTATGGCAGTTGGGTTTTGACACTCCATGACTATCCCATTAAGGAAAAAGATAGCATTATTAGTAGATAACAAATGGCAAAGTGTACGGCAGAACCTGTTCAACTTGGCTCCTCTTATACTCCACTTTTTGGATGCTTTGTTCATCAGCCAAGGAAAAGCATAAGCCATTAAGATGAAGAGATGGGGTGATAATGGGTCACCCTGTTTGATTCCACGAGAAAGCTGAAAGTAATGCTAAGGTTCTCCATTGACTTTCGCACTAAAAGAGACCATAGAAACACGTTGCATACATCCAACACTCACAAAATCCCATTAACATGCATGCCCTCAAGAAATCTCACTCCACCATCTCATACGCTTCTTGTATCTCCAGTTTCAAGACTGCTTAAAATTTCTTTTTCCTCTTTTTTATCCTCAATTGGTGTAATACCTCTTGAACAATCAAAATATTATCTTGAATATGTCAGTGATTAACAAAGGTGCTCTGCTTGGTGGCAATCAACTTAAGAAGGCAACATTTCAAATAGTTAGCCATCACCTTTCAGATAATTTTATAATTGAAGTTACAAAGGCTTATGGGTCTAAAATGACTAATGCTTTCTAAATTTGGTATTTTGGGGATGAGTGAAATGAACATATTATTGAGCAAGGGGTCAAGAGTACTTGATTCAAAGAAATATTTAACCATCTTGACCCACATCTGACTAGATATTCTCTAATGATGATGATGGAATTGGTCGATCAAACCATACTGGTTAGGAGCTTTTAATGCACCTATTTCAAAAACTTTTATCTCATTTCCTCTATCATTATAGGGCCAATCAAGCCTTTATTCATCTCCTCTCTAACTATGCAAGGGCATTGATAAATCATTAGTTGAAAGTCTATCAAGCCCACTAATTCATAAAAGGACCGATAAAAGTTAACAATATGTTGTTTCAACAAGCTAGGCTCCCAAAACTAGTTATGGTTGTCAACTCTCAGCACCATAATCTTGTTACACTATCTTGTCTAAACAATAATTGTATAGATATACTTGGTGTTTTTATCCCCCTCCCTATTTAACCAATTTATCCGTGACCTTATGTCTCAACACATTTCTTTCTACCTTTAGAGTTTTTCATTATGTTCCACAACTACCTGAGATTTCTCATTTTAGAAAGCACCTGACATTCTATATGTAAGTTCAGTGAGTTTCTTGAACACCTTGATCGAACAAGAAGCATTTGAAAATTTCCTTTTTACTTTAAGTAGCTAATTCCTCAAAAACCTTTTTAACTTTATATGTGAAACCCCCTTGTGACAAAAGTGGACCATGCCAAGTCCTCTTGAAAGTCTCACCATAATCCTAATCATCCAGCCAAAAAGCTTTGAATTTGAATTATTTTTTCCTTCATTCACGAGTAGGATGCAAGGAAAGAAGTGGAGATTATGATCTAAGCCAACAACTAGTAGGGCAAAAAGTTTTGCGTTAGGGAAGAAAACCCTCTGGTCAATGTTGCACAATTCCTATACAACATTTTTTTTAACTAGGGTTGTCCTTCTATATTGTTTGCCTAGGAAAAAGCACAATCATTACCCTTAACATACTTAAGTAAGCAATCATTAAGAAGCACTTTAAAAGCAACTAGCATATAGTAATCCACTTCCCTCTTCCCTACATCCTACCAATGGTAAAGTATTTCATTGAGATCATCCACACAAATACGAGGAGTTGATTGCAGGCATGAATAGTATGTAGTTGTTACCAAAGCAAGAGCCACTCTTGGAAAAATATGAAAGCATGTAAGAAAGTAATTCCCGTGCTATATCCACCATTCATATTTTTACCAAGCAAATCGATGTATTCCCTAGAGTTTGATACCACTTCAATTGACACCTCACAATCCGCATAATCACTATACACCCTCTCCCCCCCGGGTGCGCGCCACTAAACCTTTTAAATGCACCAATACTAAGATTGGAAAATGAAGATGCCGTTTAACATGATCCACAATTATATCCTTGTTTTTTTCTCTCCATCAAGAAAACTAAATTGGGCTTTTCAAGAGCCACTAGGGCTATAAGTGCTTGAAATGTCCAGAGAGTACCTAGCCCCTAACAACTCTAATTCAAAATCCCTATATCATACTTGGTGGCTTATTAGAACTAAACACTAAGGCCCCTCTTTCCCATCTTCCACCATCTGGATGGGGGTTTCGAGCAACTATATGTCATCCAAAGAGAAAAAGCTAGATCCTTATTGCCCAAAAGGATTAATTTTTTTTTGGTTTCTTTGACACATGGTCTTTTAGCCCATTTTTGCATTTTTTTTCAAAAAACCCAAAGACATTTCTGAGCTAGGGGATTGGACAATCAAAATGTTATCAAGGAGACAAGTCAACAGCCTAATAATCAACGTGATTCAACCCACCACTAAAGTTATTTCTATCAAGAATCACTAGTTCCATACCAATCGTGTGTGCTGGTACCTTAGGCATTATCTCCTCCTCATTATAAATAGAAATCTATCTACTATAAAATGTTTTCCATAATGGACTTGGTTCACATACTTTGAGACGTTAGTCGAAATTCCCAATTATGTTCTTTTCCAGCTTTGACTGTTCATACATTAGTTCCTTGTAATAGGTGGCATAATACTCAATCCTCCCACATGAGTAGCAAAAGTGGGGAGTCATTCATAATTGGAAATCCACCTAAATCTTTCTTCCCTTGAGATTAACAATGGTACCCAATTTGAAAGGGGCTGCTAGGTCCACGTGAATTCTTTCTTTACAGAATCTATAAGGGTTGTTACCTTTAGTATCTAATTTAACATCCAAAATCTTGTTGATTTTATCGCCACGGTATGGTAAACCTCCCCCACACCCTCTTAGGAGGCAAACCATGAATTTGCACCCAAAAGGCTCAATGCGTGAACTCGTAGCAATCCTCCAAAACATCCAAATCACACTGTCAATAAAACCAACAAATTGGTCAAAAAGGACAGTGGCCCAGCATCTAGCATGCTATGTTTATCAACTTCTCAAGAAAAAGATATAGGACAAACAACCCCAATTCAATTAGGGCACAAGCCACTAACTCAGTTTTCCAAGCTCACTCCATTGTACATACAAACACCGGAACGTTAACGTCGGGTTTGGAAAAGAATTTCCCATAAAGGGTAACGCTACATTCACACTATTTTTAAATGGGTTTTCTCCTTGCACCACCACTAAATGATCTCCCGACCACATATTACCTAATCTTTTGGATAAAATAGCTAAATGGAGTTCAATCTCATTCTCACCTACCATTGTTGTGGCCTACGAAATATGAAATAAAGCAAGAAATAAAGTGCCAACTAGTCTACCAAAGCATATGGATTGACTCAGCAACTATCATTCTATCAGTATTAAATTGCTATTTTTTGAATTTTATCAAGAGCAACTTTCCAAGTTTAGGAAAAGTAATTGAGTACTCTTCTCATTAAACCAAATAATTGCTTGATGAGATGGGATTTAGGTGGTGGCTACTTTTTTTTTTTATGGGGATAGCATTAGAATCTTTGCTTGCAACGGAGAAAATGCCATTTAGCAATATACAATACTAAGTGGCACGCTTAAAAGGCAACATTTAGAGACACTCTATTATGACACATTTAAATAAGTATATCATGCAATCATCTCAATATTCGAATAAGTAGAAAATTAGCATAATTTATTATATCAATTATTATATATATTAGTTAATGATTTCTTTACTTATAATTAGGAAAATTTTCAAATAAGGACTTAAAGTGTCTTTATTTTCTTAATATAAAGTTCAAAGTAAACATTATTTCAAATAAAGGCTTAAAGTGACTAAATGAGGCTCGAACAAGAGCCTAAGCACATTAGCATGTGAAATTGTGGCTGGCTGGCGAGCAATTTATTTTTTTGGTGGTTAGAATAAACCATTTTTGTCCAAAAAAATTTATGAATAATGATTAAAAAAAGCCAAAAAAAAGAAGGAAATGCAAAAATATAAAAATAAAATAAAATAATAAATAAAACAAACAAACAAACAAAGGAGAGAGAGATTGAAGATGGTGCGGGTGAGCATGCACCATCGCCGTTCCGACTTTACAAGCGAGGATTGTCAACTCCTGCTAGGGGTAGGCTGACACTTGACATCATGATGAAGCTCGACTGCAAATTTGTGATGGCAAAGCTCAATGTTGGGCCCTTCTGTATTTTTCGATCTCCCTCTCCGATTGATGTCTCACCGTTGACTGTAGTTCTAGCTAGTCAAGTGCAACTGTCTCAACGCTACCCTTCTAGCCACCCTCATCCGAGTCCACTCTTAGCTATGGCGGTCAAAATAATATTTCTTAATCATTGGGATTTGCCCCAATGGCCACCCTTCCCACATGGAAAATGGAAGATAGGGAGTTCAATTCTCTATTTTCTCCAGAGGATTGAGGGTAAGGGTAAGGACGTTTGGTTTTAAGTACAAAGTTTGACTCCGAATATTGTCTTTCATATGAATCTTATTAATGAGCAAAAGATGAAATCTTCTCTCTTTTTTCAGGTACAACTTGCCAATGTTGATAGAAGGGAGGGGGGTCGGGGGTGTGCATGTCCACGGGCTACTTGGAGGATTTGAACCGGCAGTGCCTGGTGAAGCTCAGGGTTGGGGATGCAACGCATGCGAGACGCTCAGGAGCCCCAAGTACTATTGTAGCGGCGCATACAACTCACTCATGGCATGTCGCTCCACTGTCCGCTTGGAGAGAATTTTAACGAATGGAGTCAAAGAGGGCTTTACTCGTCGGACAGTTCATCTTCCATGTCCTTGATCAATTCTGACATTGAAGGCGAAGCGGAAATGGATGGTGGCTTCGAGAGGAAAATGGAGCAAAGAAGAAAGGTTAAGCTGAATTTCTTCTTCTACTTTCCTCGGCTTTTTTAGTTTTTCATTTTTTAAATCTTTATCTAGAATTTGTCTTGGATAAAAATGCCTATTCCGATTGCCTGAAAAATCAAGTGCTCACTCGCCAACAAATTCAAATCCTTATATGAGATTGACTTGATTACTTCGGATCCTTATTTAAAATAATATCCATTTTAGGCTCATTTTTTTTTAAAGGGAATGAAAGTATTTCAAACCCCTATTTAAAATTTTCCTTATAAATAAGAATCAATATTAATCATAATATATAACACTTAATTAATTTCAATAAAATTACTATCACATTAGTCCGTTATCAATATACTATTTTTTTTTAGTCTTCACTTAACATATTGTAGAGAATATTAGATGCCGGGATCACCTTTATTGTTTAGCTATCTTAATCCAAAGTATAATGCTACGTACTAAGAGCTTACTAAGAAATCCTTATTAAATGCCGTGAACTTTTATGTGGCACATGCCATGTCATTAAGAACAATACAATCGTTGAAATTGATACATATATAAAAAAAGGAAAGATAGTGCAAATTGGACAAAAAGAAAAAGAAGGAATAATACCTTGTCCTTATTCTATCGTGTTCCTAGCTGTGGACCTTTTCCAAGTTTTCTGGTCCCAAATCATTCCACTTTCTTAGTATTTATTAACATCATATTCTTTCCAAAGGTCAAGAAACATAATTAAGCTCGGACATAAAATTTACATATGTCAAAATCTGAATATTGGGAAAACTTCAATTTTCCCTCTATGTGCTCCCACGATTTCCTAATTTGGATAATAGCTCTTCATTACAAAAATAATAATAACTATCAAACCGAAAGGGAAAAAAAAGCATAAAGAACTTGTCTGTGCTTAACTTTGGACGAAGCGATCAAAGGACTATGATTTAGGGCATTGTATTTGAATAAAGGTAAAGAATGATCTATAGACGTGCTGCTCAACCAGAAAGGAATCGAAGAAAAAGCTTCTAAATGAAGGAATATCTGACATATGCCGCATCATTTAGTAAGAAAGTCTTAGTAAATTCTTACTAAATATAGGATTATATAATCGAATTGCCCATTTGTCGATATTATGTTAATTTACAAAACTCACCTATGATATTACTTAAAATGTTGGATATCAAGATCTCCTCTATTAATAATCTATATTTAATATAAAAACTCGCTTTTAGATCATGCATACCAAATAATAGATATGCAAAATCCATTTTTTTGTATACGTATCTTGTAAGAATATTGGTTATGTACATCATACTAAAATAAATGTAAGAAACCATTCTCAACGTTTATTAATTAAAAAAAAGGCTCATCATTGATGTAAAAAACTCACTTACGCTTATAATGATCACTAATGTTAGATTGTACATTTAAAGCGTTGATGAGTTTCATCAGTGTCCATATGCCTTGCGGTGCCACATCATTGATATAGGCACGCGTGTGATGTCACATGATGCAACCCATGAAATCATACTCAATTTTTCCATGATACATTATATCATTAGATTATGACTATCCATAGCATTTGTTCATATAATCAAGAGAAATGTGAGGTTTACCAAATTTGTATACTAAATGACGTGATAGACTACTTTCGTGATCGAATACGGTCCACTTATTTAATTAGCCACTTGCAATCCATCACATTTCTAGTATACGGACTTTGTAGATCAATTATAACATACCTAACATAGCTACTTAAATTCGTGATAGATTTTTAGGGTACGTTTCATTCGCTCCCTCTTTTTCAAACCTTGCGGTGACTAAGGAGCTTCAAGGTGGTTAGCACCATATGACTATTCAACAGTGCATCATATGACTAATCAACAATAGTTCCTAAGTTCCCAACACACCATGATCTATCACGTCCCAATCCTTTTCTTTTTATATACTGGTCAGTCCTAGAGATCTCCAAACCATCCTCTTCACTCACACCATAACCCAAAATAAATTCTCTCTTCAAAATAAAATTCCTCGCATGTTTCTCGTTTCTATGGACAGCCCAACCTCAAATGATTGACCATTGACCTAACTTGGCATCGCCAATTGGCGACTCGCCGTAACTTTTTCTGCTAATTAGGTGTCATTAGGTGCATCAATCAACTTCTAATCGTTTGCTTAAATGGTCATTAAAGTCAAAATGGCCATTTAATAATTCCTCATTGACCCTGTCAAGAGTCCACAAACGTCCGTAAGTCCATATTGGGCCCTTCTTACGTTACACCGACGTTTACTTTGTCCATGAATTTTCACCATTCGGCGATGTTGGGCGAACCCTTTCAAAAATATCACTCGAATTGAAGCTCAAGAACATCTCTAATAGCGGAAAGAAGCATGCGCATCGCTTCAGAGAGAGGCATTCGATTTTGGGCAAGCTTTCTTTACTTCTTTCGGCAGGGGAAAAAAAGCTTGCGCAATTAGACTAGTGAGGGCAATAAATACGTTTTATATACCATGTCAGATTATGGAAAGAAAATTTTAGTCCTAACATTCGAATCTCGACATGTATTAATTTTTTTTAACCGCGCTTTATAAATTTGAAACGGGGAAAATTAATTTACGGTACCACCTAATCTCAACATGGAAAGAAACTCAGGTGAAAAAAAGAAAGAAATTTTGCCAAGGAACAGGCTTCTGGCCTGCCAATTACGAACTGCTGCTTGTCCTAAATCTGTACTGTAATACTGCAATACTCTCTCTCTCTCTCTCTCTTCCTTCTCTCTCTCTCTGTATTGTCTGAAAGCCGAATCGAAATAGATAAAAAGGGGAGAGAGAAAGCGAAGCGACCGATTCTTGAAACCAAAGGAAGCCCCTTTGAAATCCTTGACCCACCAACATCCTCAACCTTCGCCATCACCACCACCACCTCCACCACCACCACCCAACCACCACCCTTTCCCGCAACCCAACTCACGCCCTTTTTCATCCAGCCAGAGAGAGACAGAGAGAGAGAGAGAGAGACGCACACGCAGGCATTCCAGTCCACAGAGAGAGAGAGAGAGAGAGAGAGACCCAGCTGCAGTATACCCATCTACAGAGCCGAGAAGGGTCGGAGCGAACGAGGGTCCTCGCCGGTAGTGAAGCTCTCGGCCTTGCAGCAGAGCTAAATGAGCCGGCGGAACAACGGCTTCCGGTGGCCGTCGGCGCCGACCGACTCCTCGTCGGACGGGGCCATGAAGTCCCCGGCGGCCGTGTTCTGGCTGGTCCTCCACGGCCTCTGCTGCCTCATCAGCCTCGTCCTCGGCTTCCGCTTCTCCCGCCTCGTCTTCTTCCTCGTCTTCTCCTCCTCCTGGACCGGACCCCCCGCCACCACCCTCTTCACCGCGTCGCCGCTCCGGGAGGCGGCGGAGATCTCCGGGAATCTGGAGATTCGCTCCTCCCCGGTCGCCGCGGGCGGCGGGGCTGCGCCCGTCAACAAGACGGTGCCCCGGGTCGTGGTCGGGCGGCACGGGATCCGGATCCGGCCGTGGCCGCACCCCAACCCGGTCGAGGTCATGAAGGCGCACGAGATCATCGACCGGGTGCAGCGGGAGCAGCGTGCCCAGTTCGGAGTGAAGAGCCCGAGGACGGTCATCGCCGTCACGCCCACCTACGTCAGGACCTTCCAGACGCTCCACATCACCGGCGTGATGCACTCGCTCATGCTGGTGCCGTACGATTTGGTGTGGGTCGTGGTGGAGGCCGGCGGGGCGAGCAACGAGACCGCCTCCATCCTCGCCAAGTCGGGGCTGAGGACCATCCACGTCGGGTTCGACCAGGGGATGCCGAGCACCTGGGCGGATCGGCACAAGCTCGAGGCGAAAATGCGGCTTCACGCATTGAGGTAATCGAATTATGCGCGATCTCTCATTTTTGCTAAGGTCGATGTTCGTTTCTAGTTAGGCCGGTGAAAGAATTCTGAGAAAGTGGGAGCGAAAAAAAAAAGTGATCTTTTTGCCGTTTCTCTTGTTGAAGTTTGACTAGAAGGGACTTGCCAGACTGAGAATCGATCGTTATCTGAAACGAAACGCACTGTAAGAATGAAAAAGTGGGAGTTTTTTTTTTTTTTAATGCAAAACGGTTAAGGAAAGTGCAAGGCTGTGAATCTCAACGTGTTGCTTATCCTTTTGATGAACATTATCATGTTTTAAAGTGCCTTGGTTTTGGGAGCATTAAATTAGAAATAGTCATATTTCTGGTGGCCTCTGAATCGAACTTGGTTAATGTCATTGGAGCAGAATTGTGCGAGAGGAGAAGCTGGATGGAATTGTGGTGTTTGCGGATGATAGCAATATGCACAGCATGGAGCTCTTCGATGAGATCCAGAATGTGAAATGGATCGGCGCCCTTTCGATAGGCATTCTGGCTCACTCGAGCACGACGACGGATGAATCTGAGTCATCGACGGTTCAGCGAGTGGCTGAAGATGAAAATCGGCCGGTGCCTGTGCAGGGTCCGGCCTGTAACTCGTCTAATAAGCTAATTGGCTGGCACACCTTCAATACGCAGCCTTACGAGGGGAAGGCTGCGATTTACATAGACGATCGAGCTACAGTGTTGCCACGGAAGTTGGAGTGGTCAGGATTCGTGCTGAACTCTAGGCTGGTTTGGAAGGATGCGGAGGATAAACCGGAGTGGGCGAACGATCTGGATTCGCTCGAGGGGGTTGATGATGTCGAGAGTCCCCTGTCCCTGGCGAAAGACCCTTCTGTTGTGGAGCCTCTTGGAAGCTGTGGCCGCCAAGTCATGCTCTGGTGGCTTCGTGTTGAAGCTCGGTCCGACAGCAGATTTCCTCCTGGGTTAGTTTTCCTTGAAACTTAGTACTTCAAAAATATACACTGACGTTAGAGAAATCCTATAATTGTGCAGTTATATCATGCTTTGACTTCTTACTTGAAAATAGTAGAATATTTACAATTCTCTTCCAGTTGAGCCTTGAAGCAGTGCAGTTTTGTGAATGCTCTTTAAGCTTGTTTCAGTTGTGTGCTGTACTTAAACCTCAAAATATTTGTCTGTCATCATTGTTTTTGGTGTTTGGATTTTTAACATGACATTATGTTGAGGAACATAATGTTTTTAACTCATCTACTAAGTAATTTGGATCATACAGTAGATGGGGACAAAGGTTGAAATGGTAGAGAAATTTTGGCAAAACATGTGTTATGCTATCCTTCTTTTTGTTGATCTTAAAAGTAATCAAGTTTGGATTTCTGTACTGAGGCAAAAGATTTTGCTTCTGTCTATGGAGATATTTCTGTTAAAAAACTTACTTGGAGAGCTTTGTACTTTGTGTAGTGTGAACTCAAGTCTTTTCTGATGTACTAGAGATTTTGTCAGATGATGTAGCAGCAGACTGTTTATATAAATTTTTCTTGGGGATTTTTATAGTTCATTCTAGTAAGGCTAAGCAATGTTAGCCTTAGCATGGTTTAAACTATATAGCCTCGTAATTCTTCTGATTCTAGTGGCAGAGTTGTTATGTTTTTATCAACTAGGTAGATTTGAAGGGTTGCCATGTCAAAAGCTGGTTCTTGGTTGGGATTTGTAATGGGGAAAAGGGCTAATACTCCAAAGGGTTAAATTACATTTCATGTTCTTTGAAAATTGGAAGCCATTTACCTATGTGATATGAATATGTCAGAGTTCCTAAGAAAAGATTTACCCCCTTCCGAACTTGTACTATTATGGCCATTAACCCTTGTCAATTGTTTCCCTTAGCATGTGTTGAGCATGTGATTTTTAGGGGTAAGGTGCAAATCATCCTTAATTTACTAAAATGCTCTTTTTGCCCTCAGTTATCATGAATAATGGATCAAATATAGAATAAATTTATTTTTACCTTATATTTACAAGTCTAATATTTGAAATGCGAAACATAAATTTATCAGATTAATATAGAAAATTTAAAACTATTTACTTAAAATGAAAAAAGGGGAAAACTCTAAGAGATAATCTGCTGGGAGACTTGAAATTGACACCATCAGGATATAATCGTTTGAAGAGTAGAATAAGGGAAATTCAAACATGTACGATTGTGTTCAATCATTTGGTCGTCAGTCACACTGCAGATCTAGTTGCAGCTCTCTCAATGATGAGCCATATCTCTCTCTCTCTCTCTCTCTCTCTCTCTCTCAATCTTGACCTTGACCTCGAAGTTTCATCAATGTAATTTTCAGTCTACTATTGTATTGTCCTGATTTTAGTCTTAATTAATTACTTTAATTAGAATCATATACAATTAGTGGTGATAATGAACCACTAGTGGCAATTTGAAGTTGCTACGGGATTTTGCATCTTTTCCTGATTAACTCCTGCATGGTCAGTTTTCTTAATTTTTCATATATATGTTCATTTGAATTTTTATTGATTATATAGATAGATTAAACTAAACTTTAGGGTAATTGGCTGTGATTTCAAATTTCTGTATATAGTTCCCTTTAATTCTAGTAGAGGCCTAAAAAGGTTCTAAAGGAATTGCATTGTTCTCCTTGAAAGTCATGTGCATGACGCATGCTAATGAATCAAGGGCCAATGGATGTAAAGAGATAAGTGTTGGCCGTTATCTGAGGAATTCTAAAGATAAGATGAGCACAAATATGTTTTGTAAATGATGATTGTGTTCATCTAGTGTTTCATTTATATATTGTACTTGTTTGTGGGTTGGGGAAAATTGTGTTCATCAAGTTAACAATTCAGCTGCACGCTCACTCAGATGTAAAATATATTATACAGAGGTGGAATCTCTCTGTTTTTTTTGCAAGGAAAACATCTTTCTTTTTCAATCTGCTAGCATTAGTCCTTGTATTATCCAGATAACATCCTATAGTAAAAGTTATTGTCAACAATAGTGACTGTGAGACTGCCTGCTGTGCACTAAGAGGACCTGTTAGGTAGTTTAATGTCTGCCACAATTTAGTGGTTGACCTACAACTATCATGTTATATAGATCCCATGGAATGTTAACAACAAACAGAGCAATTTATTTTAATACTCAAGGGCATTGGTGGAATTTTTAGTTCGTGCCTTGAAGTTTGCAGACTACCTTAAGTTTCTTTATACCAACATTGGAAGCTTGTAAGGCACATAAGATTGATATTTATGGTTTCTTTTCTTGATTAGTCTTTACAACCAGTGGCCTGGTGGAAAAATAAAATAGGGGGAAAAAAAATTACTCGTATTTCAATTGAAATTATATAAGATTTAGCAGCGGGGCAGAACACATACAACATTACTTGAAAGCATTTACAGAATGTTTAATTGCATAAAAGCCAGCAGATGAGATAGGAATAAGATAATTATTGCTTGCTTGAACTTGAAGAGAGATATAATAAGTGGTTTTGTCTGGATGGTATTAATTGCTTTGAGCAATCAATCATGATAAGCTCCCTGACAACATTTAAAGAAATTTTTGAGATATAGTTGGAACTTGGAGAACAAAAGCTAACTTTAGTTATCTCTTTATCTGTACCGTTCATATAGATATTAGAAATGCATATATCTTTCATTATAAGACTAGTTTAGGAGACAGAAGGGGATAAATGAGAGTGTTCATGACCTACGCCAACTTTGCAAGCCATGGAACTAGGATTATCCTTATTATACTGAAGTCACTGAACTAGGTTTTGGCTCACTTCACTAAAAAGCCTATATCACTTTGTGCAGTTGATACTGCATAATTAGAATTTCTGCATGTAAAGTTGGAGGGTAAAAGGAATTTTTTATAAATGGATGTTAAAATTAATAGGCCCATTAATCGACTTTCAAAATAATTTTGAAGCAACTCTCTTCTTGCCAGTAATGAACTGTATGGGTTTGGAATTGTTGAAATAAAAAGTGAGGTTTTGATCAGGATGGGAGGCTTTATAATTCAAGTTCTTGTTGATATTTGCTGTGAGAGAGAGAGCCATTCGATGTGTTCATGTGTGTTTCAGGGTTGGTAATTAAACCGATTGTGTCTTTCTCACATGTATCTCTTAGGATATACATTTCATGAAAACCCCAGGGCTCTGATTGTCAGATGGCATGTATACCTGTGTCAGATATGAAAGACCCAAAAAAAAGGTTGATACATGATACACGCTACAATTAGATAATAATATGACTGATCTCAATGGGACATTTTTATTCCTTGAGTAGTTGACATGCTTTCTGCATGTAAAAATTGAAGTAAGACAGCAGAGTGTTTA
Source organism: Eucalyptus microcorys (assembly GCA_014182515.1). Lineage (NCBI taxonomy): Eukaryota > Viridiplantae > Streptophyta > Magnoliopsida > Myrtales > Myrtaceae > Eucalyptus > Eucalyptus microcorys. Next base: position 15,549,301 of record CM024570.1, on the reverse strand, counting down.
ATTAAACACTATAGCTCCGTATTTCCTTTAAGGGATATGGATTTAAATGTGACTTCAAGTGACACTTGGGATAATTGGTTACGTAATGATTGTTTAAATTATGGAACACTTGAATCTAATTGACCAATTTTTGGGATCACACTTCACGACACAGATTTCGATTTGATATCCTCATCCTGATCCTAGGTCTGATCTGTAGTTAGAGATGATGATGTGGAATGTCTGGTAGAATCTTAAAATTCATGGACTTGATCCATTTGTGCTCTCAGAATTTCATTGAACTCAGCTGCTTCTGGTGATGATGTTAGAGTGGCTCAAAGTGTTGATGTTGGAACCACATCAGAAAGATTAAACACATTGGAAAATAAAGATACTTTCTTGACGATACTCTTTCTTGAGGGCTCTGTTTGTATATCGACCATTAGGCTAGAACCCTCATTGTCTGATATGAGCATGGGCAACCCTATGCTACCACAGAGACTATTGTATCATGTAATTTCGTAATTTGGCAAGTAGTGTAATGCTAAAATGGCAAAGAGTTCCATTATTCATACGCTTGTGTTGGTGAGCTACCAGATTATCTGTGCTTACAATATTGCTCCTGAAATTTATTAATTAGCTTTACTTTTGCAGATGGGTAATTGACCCTCCTTTGGAGATCACTGTCCCAGCAAAACGCACACCATGGCCCGATGCTCCTCCAGAGCTTCCATCCACTGAAAAAGTGATGAACATCCAAGATAACCAAGTGGTGAAGCGTCCAACAAAAACTCGATCATCCAGATTGAAGCGAAGTTCTCGGGGTAAGAGGAAGCGTGAGGCAAGAATAGCAGAGACAGATATCCGAGGAAAGCATACCGATTAAAATTGAACCATGCTATGAAGGAGGAGTTCAATATATAAAACATCAACAAATCCAATCATCGCATGTAAAAAGTTTGATTATTCCTGGGTGCACACAGAGAAGCATCCCGTAAACGCATTTCGAGCAGAGTCCATAAAGGGTGCATATTTTTTCATTATTTTTGTTTTCTTTTCTCTTTTGGGTGAATCGATATTTGGTTTTAGGTGTAATCTGCTGTATTGCCCACCGCCTGGGAAATACTTCGCCTGACCTGAAGCATCAAATGCAATATACATGGGCTCTAGAGATAGAAGTATACAGTCGTTTTACTCCGTCAAATTTCATAGAAACGATAGTTTTGTAATAAGTTTTCTGCAAGATTGTTCTTTCTGATGTCCGAAAGGCTACTTGAGACTTCAAGAATGCCGAAACATGTTTCATCCTCAATCGGAAATTTACTGTTCAAGCTTTAAGTTGAGCTGGAGCTAAACTTACTTTTGAGCTCCAGAAACATTCGGTACAGGTGAAAGTTTGGTATTAACAATGTATCATAAACTTGAAGAGCTTTGAAGTTACTGCATAAGCATAAGGAACCAAACGTTAGAGAAATAAATGATGATAAACCAAATTCCATGATAAGCCAAAAGGCTCGGATAGGTCCCTTTCGGAATCTCTCTCTCTCTCTCTTCTCTCGTGTTGGGTCTGTCTCTGCATGTGCGTGAAGTACAGGAAGACAAACGAATGGCGAAAACGCAACAGAGATGGAAAGTGGATAAAGAACAATAGAATTTGACAGTTGACGAGTGACGAAGAGAAGTGGAATGTGGTTCTGCAGATTGGAGGAGAAATCTTATCACCTTCAAAGACTTAAAAAATTCAAGTGGCTTATACTCCAGCACCGATGAACTGGAGCAAGTCTTGTCCGGATGCTCGAGAATCCCTACCCCTTCCTCTTTCTCCCTCTCTTATATTCTTCCCAAAACGTCACGGCTCCAAAGCAATCGAAACCGACGGTTTCTGCGCAAAACGACGGCCCGAAAGAGAGGCACTTTTATTGGGCTGTCGCTTTTCTCCAGTTGTGTCGCCGTTCTTGTGGATGCAGAGATAATGGCTGGTGCCGCCTTTGCAGGTTGCTCGGATTGCTTCCGTGGGATATGACCACTGACCAGGTCGTGACTGTTGGACCGTTAGTTGGCATCTAACTTTCTCGTTCTCGGCCACATATGTAAAATAAGGAGAAGAAAGAAAGAAAAGAAAGAAGAAAATCAAGAAGGAATCGTGATGTCCACTCCTTTGTTTTCATTCAAACCCATGAGCTGTTCAAAGTGATAATCGTGTGGAATTCTAATCATCGAATAAGAAAATTTCTCTCGGACCGGTGTCCATAAATCGTGACTTATACGTTTCGATAATCACCAAAGAAACAACCCTTCCAGACATATTAAGAATTGATCCATGAAGTGCCAACCGTGTATGTAGAACATATCTCTGTGTTAATGACATGACTAGACTTACGTGTGTTTGTACCTACAATTTGCTCGAATTGGAATGTAAAAAATATATTTTAGTTCGATATAACGTACTTGCGTACTCATTCGCTACCGCGATTAACGGTGCATGTGAACTAGACTTACGTGTTAAGTGCATCCAAGGTAAAGGGAGAGAGGCTTATTAGATGGAGGAAAGTCAGTTTCTTGCGAGTACCCTCGATCCGAGGAAGATAATAAGTGACTGGGGTAGGCTTGCCGACCGCCTAAGGTGGGCCAATAGCTCTGTATTCCTGTCCTGACCAACTCATCCAATAAAAAATAATAATAACAAAAGTAGCAAAACAGAAAAAAAAAAAAAAAATTCTCATCAAAATCAAACAATTCCCCAAAAATCCTCGCTGTCTCATTAGTCATTTCTAGCCGCCGTAATAATTAAATCTTCCCAACGATATACAATAAAATATAGAATTAATAAAAAGTGTGCTAGCAAGTGCTTCCACATATTTATTAAATATTTTAAATATAGGCAAAAGGGTAAATCTCCCAGAACAATAATAAACAATTGTGAAATTTTAATTGTGCATTTCACGATAAAAATTAGCGCAACTAGATCTAACTTCTATGTTATTTTATTAATTTTATTACTAGATCTAAATTCTGGGAATTCTCACAAAATTCACTTGTTTCTAGGAACTCCTTTTAATATTAATTTGGTTTATTCATAGAAGACTGTAAGTGCCCAAAAATGCGTTTATATACAATAATGTATGGAGGAGCTTGCACGATCCGGATCAGAGAGGATGGGCAACCAATGAATAGATTTTTGATGATTTTCTTTATTAATTAGTGATTTTAATGATTTTGTCCATTTTGAGGAAAAGCTCATTATCTTACTCTGCTGCGGCCTAGAAATTAGAACTGTAATAATGCGGGGACACATTATGGGCCACAAAAAAAATCTAAGAAAAAAATGAATAATATATTTTTTGGGATTATATATAAATTAAAGGCTGATTTTTTATTTCTTTTTTGGCAGAAGATCCACACCGCCATCCGCTGCCGAAATTACAGAATCCTAGAAACGTGAGACAAGTTTAATATGCGTATTTGAATACGTTATCCGAAGAAATGAAAATACATATATAATATATTTAGGTAGCTAACTATTCTTTGATCATTAGTTGTTGTCCATCTAATTTTCTCTAGCTAGAAAATTCACCATCTTTCGTAGCAGACTCATCATTTGGAAAATGGTGCAGCTTCCAGGTGATAAATTGGACCATATGGACCATAACCTAGTATCAATAGGAAAGGGTGTTTTACTTGTCAAATTATGTTTATCTTCCTCAATAGCATAAACATACGACTTTTTGCTCCACAATTCGACAATTGCTATATCTATACCATTATATTATAGGTTGCTAGATCAATAGGCCATAAACGATAAGATAATAAGAAACCCTAACTTTACGACCCATCACATCAAAGAGGTAAAAAGTCTACAAATTTCGATCAAACAAGATAACCTTTGGAAGTTCATACTAACTCCTTACAAAATAATGATCATATTATCTTATTTGCATCTTGATGCCAAGGAGGTAAATCTTATATACAAATATTCCACAGAGGCTATTTCTAAGTTGAATTTATTCATTAAATAATAGTTCCACAACATGAGGGTATTCGTGCCCATACTTCCTATGATGAGGAAGCAATCTTTGCATTGGGTCATCACCCAATAAAGTAATTTTACTTTATAGGAATATTAGTATCTCCAACTTTCATTAATTTGGTAAATTCTCCGAGGAGATACTATTAGCTTCTAAATTTGGCTTCAAAGACAAATTGGATAAGATGTTATGCCTTTAAGCATCATTTCTAGATTTCTAGATATTTGAGAGACAATAAATGAAATCAAGTCGGATTTTGACTTTTGTTGAGGGCTACATTTTCTTTATCCTTGGTCTCCAACCAAATTTCTAATTCACGAATTACAAGTATAAATATTACTCTCAATCAAATATTTTATTAACATTGGATGTGGGATATTTTTTACTGTGAAATAATAATCAGCAAATTGATTGTGACAAAAGTTCTTCATGTGGAGGTACCCCATGGGAGAAAAATTATGGCAAAAATTCAATAAAACACCAAAAAATTGTTTTTTGCAATAACAAAAAGTGCAAAACAAAACGAAACAAGAAAGAGGGGCAACGTGGTCACCACTCCAATACATGAAAAGCAAGCACCCTAGCTTTAGTGTGGTGTGACCTTTCCCCACCTACTCACACGATGATCACGAGGTTTATCCGACCCTCGCTTGTGGCGGAAGAGCGGCAATGGTCGCTCTCCATAGAGTCTACATCATCGGCTCTCATGTCATCAAGATTGATAAACGAGGAAATTACCCAATTGTATAAACTAAAATAAATCCAAATGAATATTCATATATTCAATGAATTTGCTTAAATAAATCCGATTGAAATATTCAGATATTTAATGAATTTGCTTAAATCGTATTCTTTTTTGGAAATTTGGCCGTCCAAAGAGGGGAAAAGTCGTGCATCTGGGGTGACGTTCGAAGCTACCATTTTGTAGTCGAGTAAAACCAAACATTCGAGTGTAATAATGCACAGGGAACGAGGAAAGCCCCATGCCTGCCCGCGGCAACGAACATGGTCGGCTCATCCCCATTGGCCCTCCCAAGTTATTTGCTCCTTTGCCGCTGGCGCTGCCAGTCGCAGTCTCATTTATGTTGCAGAAGAAAGAAAAAAAATTGAAATTCACGGACTTAAAAATATATATATTTATGAAAAATATTGAAAAGCACCTTCGAGATGAAGCTGGTTTGGTAATATTATAGTCTGGAAATATCTACATTGCTTGGCGTGTTAATCAAATTTTTGAATTTTGGAAATGTCTCGATCATTGTTCTTCTTACTTTCATTCTTTTTTACTAGACGCCTATGAGGTCCACTTGGACTTATCGATGAGACCCGTTTATAGTTCTTCCTTAGGCTAAACCATTTTGTTAGTGCTTTTACTGATGAGCTTTTCCTTAGTGGCTAATTAACCAATAGTTAGTGCTTCATGGTTAAGCTTTTCTTTAGGAACAAACGTGCAATCATAAAACTCATCACACAGGAACCAATTGATTCATAAACCCAAGGGAACATACAATTTGATTATATCCGTCCAATTTACTTGATATGGCAATTCAGTCATCCGTGATTGTTTTAAGCATAAGGGTGACAAAATTGATGTGGACAAAACTTAACGAAACAAGGTTGTATTTCTTCTTATTCTTTTTCTTTCTTTTTTTCTTCTTCTTTACAATAACGGACTCAATGCTCCTCTTGAATCTTGACCTAAATCGGCATTGACTCAAAGCAAAGTCGCCTTCATTTGAAATATACAAAATTGGTGCAAAATAAAAGCGTGATCGTTAACCAAGGCAAAGTGTGTAATATTTGAAAAAGAATGCACTAGAAAATTTTGACCTGAAAAGAAAATCTCAAAAAGCAAAAAAAAAATTAGGAAAATTATCAAGAAAGTCCTAAACCTACTATGCTCGTGCCAATTCAATTTTACACTTTTCAATTCATCCAAATTTAGTCCTAAACCTTTTAACTATTTACCAATGTAATCCATCCACCAATTTTAGCCATAAATTATAAATGTTATTGATTGTCCTACGTGGTATGACCGATGTTGACATAAATAATCTTTGCAAAGTTTTGAAAATTTTCTAATTTTTTTTCCTTTTCCTTTTGTGGCCACTGATCATAGGCGATGGTCGGCAAGAGCCAAAGAGAGTGATGCCCGATGAAGGCAAGTACCGAGAGGGCCCCTTCACCAGATTTGACCAAGTCAATCCTCATCCTCCTTAAGCCTCGATTGGGCAAGGGCAAGGGCCACCCTTGCCAAATCCGGCGAGCTCCCCATCCATTGGCGAAAAGAAAAGGGAAAAACAAAGAAAGAAGAAAAAAGTTAAAAATTTATCAAAAAATTGTAAAATGTCACCATTCGTTATGCCACGCCCGTCATCCATGTTAAGGATTTTCAACTCAAATTAGCTAGATGGACTACACTATCAAATCGTTAAAAGGTTTAGTATTTGATTGTACAAATTAAAAAGTTTAGGACAAAATTGGCATAAATACTTCTCCAAACAAAATTTGATAGGGAGAGATTAAAGAAGGACGAGAAGGTGATGGGCAAGCTTCGTTTATATGCCCGTAAAATGAATGATTTGTAAAACTCTTTCCTAAATTAATCTCTTCTATCATTTGAAGCAATTAGCCAATGAAAAATGCTTTTATTATCAAAAAGAAATTATGTTTGAAGATTTTCATTGGCAATAATAATATTTTTTGTTCATTTATTTTTATAAGCGATACAAGCTATTGTTTTTAAGAAAATATTTTTCAACTCATATTTCTTGACAAACAAATAGAGCTAAAGTCATCCAGGTCTTCTTCATCAAACCATGTCTGCAAATGAGTGATATGAGTATTTGGGATGGTTAAGATGAGCTTTGGGGAGTATAATGATGAATATTATGGGGTTATTTTTACCCCAAAAAAAATGTTATGGGGTTATTTCAGTTCCATAATTAATAAGCGTTGAGCTCGAATATGAACTAAATTTGGGCTAAAAATTAAGTTTGCATATTTGGAGAATATTGTCTAATTAATTATAAATCAATTAGATAGACATTAATTCAGTAAAAAAGTTTTTAATTTTGTCAATTTAATCATAAACCTTTATTTGAAATTCTAACAAAGTCTTTCGAAACAATTTTCGTGGAAAATTATTGATGTGACAGTGTGTCATGTGAGATAATCGATGATGACTAGATTGCCACATTAGCGATTTTCTGATGAAAATTGACCGAAATGACTAAATTAAACTTTTGCATAAAGATTTTGGACTAAATTGGCAAAATTAAAACATTTAGGACTAAATTAGCATTCGCGTAATATATTTAAAATTGATTTAGTAACTTTTCCACAAATTTGGGTGGAGATGAATTCTATTAAAGAAAGTGTGCTCCCTTAACTCGATTTAATTGCACCCCTAAGTAAAGTGTGCTTTTTCAGATAAATGATTCCATCTATATAAAGTTATCATTAAAACAAAATCGTTAGTAAATGTACCCGGTCTAAGACTTTGTTATGCACCGACACATTGATCCAAAAGTCATAAAGTTAGGTTAAAGTGGATATACTCATTAAAAATCTATCTGAAAATTTCATTTTTAGCAAAACTTTCTCTGAGGCAGAGCCGTGGCAAAGTTGGGGTAGCAAGTCAATAAAGAAAGGTAAAAGTTAGTGCAAGCAATGTCTCGTGGGCTTGCCGTCTTGGATTTGTTTCCTTAAGAGTATGTTTGGTGTGATATTTACTCTCTTTTTTTTTCTTTTTCTTTTTCCTTTTCTTTTTAATCAACATTTGAAATTGAACTGTATTGGTATCTAACACTTAAGATCTTTCAGCAATAGATAATACCTTTAGTAACTATTTTTCTAATTTTCTAAAACTTAGAATTTTTCTTTTGATTTCATAATTTTGGAAGGAAAATACAATCGTGTGAGTAATTTTTAAATTGAAACAAAAGGATTTGGTTTATTGATAGATAAATTTGAAATCAAATTATGAATTTTTGGTTCCCTTCGTTGCAATTTGGGTTCTACAAACCTTGATGAGGTCAAATTTATGCTCTCAATCAAGTAACGTCTCCAAATTCTCGAAATAATACGACTAGTTAAATATACACTAATAGAATAATTCCGTCAGAAAAATATTAGGAAAATAAATTATGCTCCACTTGATTAAAAAAAATTATCGTCGTGCGAGAGAAAACCCCAGCTCCCATAACTAAACATTCTCCATAGAAAATCCTCAGAGTCTTTGGCACAAAAGGTTTCAAAAACGAGGATGCCTTACGCTTTGTGAATGTGTTGCTGCCGATCTAGAGCAAGCACATGAAATGAGATCTATGCTTTAGCGACTTGAAGATCGATAGAGAATTTTTTCTGATATCACGAAATTCTAGAAATCTTTTTTCCATTTATTTACGTAATAGATTCGTGAAAATTTCTATGTGAATGGTGTTTCCAACACGTTTCCAACACAATCGGCTACTCCGACCCTATCCTTACGAAAGTAATCCTCGACTCGGGATTCGTGAGGAATCGTGAAGTTGATGCATTCTCGGTTGACCATTGAGATTTTTTAAAAGGATTGAATGCCCATAAACCATCATGTGAAAACTTGTTGACTTAAGATCTAATAAAGACTTTTAGAATCGGCTATACTTTCGTGAGATTCATTTTTAAGTTTAATTTAGGACGGAAAATATAACCGTTTACTCAAGCTAATGCTATTCCTTATCTTAAGTGAAAATTACATCTTCTAGAGGGTTGGTTGTCTGATTTATTGGCTATTCTTTGATTTCATCGTCTTGGACAAGTTCCTAAAAAACGTGCCAACTTACGTCTTTTGACAAAAATTAACCCACTTTTCAAATGAAAAAAGTATCAACTTTTGCTCTAATGATAAACGTGGGAAAATTATTTAATCAATACTAGATTTATTGTATGGATACAGTTCTAAAATTTTCAATGTTGCTAATCCAGTACTAAATCTTTGCATGAAATTACAATTAGTCTTTCTATTCAATTTTCATAGGAAATTACTAACGTGATGATGTATCACATAAATAGTCGATGATGACTAGATCTTCACATAAAAAATTTCTAACAAAAGTAATTGAATGACCACATTGGAATTTCACACAAATATTTATAATTATATTGATAAAATTAAAAAAAAAATTATGATTGAATTGATTTCTATATAATAAATTTATAATTAATTGAGTAATTGACAATAATGTACAAAAACCATGGATTTTGAGTAGGGCTTAGCTCTTTCTTTTCGGATGACAGAGTGAAAAGAGTTTATCCTCAAATCGAATTCAATAATTGAATGTCTAGGATCTCAAAATATCTATCTGGAGCGATTTCGTGGAGCTCAAGAAAAGTATTACGTTTTTCACTATAAAGTAAGCGGTTGATCACTTAAAGTAAATAAAATAAGAAAATTAATCGGATATCGAATTTACATGATTTCAACTATATGTTTTCTTCATTGAAAGAATAATATGCTACAGATTAAGCAATATTAAGGAAATTACAACCATTCAAATCATATTGTATTTAGTCTGGAAATTTCTTGCAAAAGAATTCATTAATCTCATAAAAAAAATCCACAAATCTTAATGCAAGATTTATCGTTGTCGAAACCCTCTTGGAATTCCTTTGGAATATCCACGATGGACTCTACTCATTTACGCCACAAGAAGCATTGGGGCGCTCGTTGAAACCGTGTTTGAAGACCAAACAAAGAATCTGATTTTTTGAAGGAAAACTATTTTCAAAAAATTATTTTTCAACTTTTCAGAATTTAAATGATGGAAAACTAAAAACAACAAGTTTAGATTGGGGGAAAATATCATGCTTTCTGTTAAAAAGAAAATTGATTTTCTTCAACTACTAAATAAATGAAAACAAACCATTTTCCTTAAAAATGATTTCCACAGAAAACATTTTCCTTTATTATGAAATTTTCAGTGAAATAAACATACCCATAGACAATATTGATCTTCATATACTAAACATGAAAACATTTTCCTCCTAACTCCAACATGGAGATGAACTTCAATTTTTTGCATCCTATTTTGATTCGACTTACGGAAGTTGAGTCCAATTTGAACTTTCTACATTATTGGAATATCTAGGTCCTCTAACCATAGGAAAAATTGCCTAAGTCCTAAATCTATTACGCTTCTGTTAGTTTAGTTTAAACCTTTTTAGGTTTTGCGAATTAACTCAATTTAGTTCATTTTGATCGGAAATTGGTGATGTGATAGTCTAGTCTCAATTTTAGCCATAAATTACTGATGTGGACAAATTTTAATATTTAAAAAATAATTCCTTGATTTTTATTTATTTTCCCTTTTTATTTTTTGGTTCAAAGTGCCAACGGGGCCACTTATATTATATCTGAGAGAGTGTTGCAACCCTTGCCCAATGCTGGCCTTGGTTAGTGGTTAATGGAGGTCGGTGGCCCTTAGCTAGTGGTCCGCGGCTTTGCCAGCCTTTGAACCAAAAAATGGGGAAAAAGAAAAGAAAAGAAAATAAAAGAATTAAAAAAACTAATAAAAAATCTACTAAATATTAAAGTATTAATGAAAATTGTAAGATGATCATCGTCCATACCAACAATTTCCAAGTAAAATTGATCGGATGGACTTAATTGACAAATTATGAAAAAGTTTATATTCAATTGGCAAAATTAAAAAATCAATGATGTATTAGGTTTAGACTTTTTGAATAATTTTCCCTCGAACTATATAGACGGGATGTTAAATAATTTCATAAAGGTAGAATTTTTTTTCAATGGTGGACTATGTTTCTTGTGCAATCAATTTCTCTTACATTTTCAACACATGTAGTCAAATTAATTGATCATTGTCATTAGGAACAATGTCCAAGTTACTCGATATGCCAAAATAGACTTCTCGAGCTAACATGGTTTAGCCACAAAAAGACTCTCTCTCTCCCCCTCCCCCCCCCCCTCCAAGGAAAGTAGAATAAAATTAGGATTAATATCACGAAAAACTCCGAGTTAGTGCATTTATAACATATTTACTATAAATTAGTTATTGCGTCACTAAAAGTCCCAAATTGATATATTTATCAAAAATCCTAAATTAGTACACATGCGACAAATTTACTTTAAACTATTAATTTATTATTATGTCTCATCTAGCTTAGCAATTTTACGGTAATTGAGGATATATATATATCATGAATGTACTAACTTAGAGTTTTTGGTGATCCAAAAATTGATTGAGAGTAAATTTGTTACCTAAGTATAGATTTTTTGTGTATTAACCCATACAATTAACCCTTCCAATCCTAACCATTTACAAACAAAATATCTAAAAAAACTAAAAACCTCTGTTCCATCGAATTCTTAAAATCAAATTTCCTACCGCAGAATAAATAAACGCTCGTTGCGGTGTTCGCGAAAGCTCCTAATCCTGCCGAGATTCGCGTCTAGTTGCATCGGCACCAACGAAAGGAGAAAAGGGAAGATTCAAATCCGAGAAAAAGAGAGGACAAAAGACCAAGCAACTTCTCGTTAATTACCGCGGTCAAAGCAAACCGGATTGGCCTCGCATTTTTCCAGTGACCAAGCACGACCCACGAACCCCTCCGTTTTCCCCGCTCGCGGCACGTACCGGCGCACCCGGTCACCGGTCATCCCCCCAACTTGCACGAAAAACATAATTAAAAAATAAAAAAAAAAAAATAATATAAAAAACATTTTCATTTTTCCATTTTTTTCCCTTCCTTTTTTTTTTTTTCTTTTTCTCTCTGAATTATTGATATTAACCCAAATATTAAATAAATCCCATGAAATTGCCTTTATAAACTCCCCCTCCACCCAACCTTCTTCCCACACTCTCCAAACTCCTCCTCCTTCTTCCTCCAATCTTCCTCCAATCTTCCTCCTTCATTGTCCTCGTCCATCCATGGCGATCCCGGCCACCGCCGCCGCGGCCCTCCTCCTCTTCTGCGCTGTCGCCGCCGTCGCTGCGGCCGCGAGGACCGACGAGGAGGTCATGGGCATGTATGAGCTCTGGCTCGCCAAGCACGGCAAGGCCTACAACGGCCTCGGCGAGCGGGAGCGGCGGTTCGAGATCTTCCGCGACAACCTCCGGTTCGTCGACGAGCACAACGCCCTCAACCGGTCGTACGCCCTCGGGATGAACCGGTTCGCCGACCTCACCAACGAGGAGTACCGCGCCGTCTACCTCGGCACCCGGAGCGACCCCATTCGCCGGGTGGCGAAGGCGGCGCGCGCGAGCAACCGCTACGCCTCCCGCCCCGGCGACGACGGCATGCTGCCGGCCGCCGTCGACTGGAGGACCAAGGGCGCCGTTAACAAGGTCAAGGACCAGGGAGCTTGCGGTAATTTCACATCTTGACCTCTCTTTTGCCTTTCTCCCCCTTACTTTTTCACTTTGCCTGCGCAGATCATATTCGTTTCTTGGAGATGAAGTTTACCATTTTTAGTCTTTAACCTTCTGTTTATTAATTTTAATTATAATTTATTATCTTGTCACTGAGCATGTGAAATACCACCAATTTATGAATCGATTTAGGCATGAATTGAATATCGGAGGAGTGGGTTGATTGTATGTATATTTGTATGGATCGATACGAATCTATCGATTTGAATATCAAACCCGATATGATGACTTTTCGAAAATTGAAATCCTACCCGTATCTCTTTGAGGTAGTTCAGTCGTGTTGGCTAGAGATTTTGAACCTGATTTGGTTAGTAATCTTGTTTGTTTTGCGCTGCAACAAGAAAAAGGTTCTTTTTTTTTTTTGGTACCTCTGCCCTTGGCAGATGCTATTGATCTAAGGAGGGGCTAGGATGTTCTGGTGATTTGATGAATTTATTACTGTGTGGAAGATGCATATTTGGTAGGTTTGGGTGGATAGCATGTGACGTTGGTTGATTGAAGGGTAGTTTTGACCGTTTGCCTGTGAAAAGAATGGTAGTTTTGGTTTGGTTTGGACTTGTTGGCTGAGACAAAAGAAAGTTGAATTTAGTGCCCCACCTTTTCTTATTGGGGAAGATATCCTCTCACCTCACCCAACAATAAAATTTATTTCATATATATTATAAAAATATTATAATATAAGTAGATATTTAATGTTAAGTCTAACGTCACTTTTTAGCCAAAAAGAAAAAAAGGGGGAAAGAGAAAAGTCTTAACATCACATGGATAGACTAAAACCAGTGAAGTATACAGTTGTCCTCCTACATCACTTTGGGTTTACTCAATCAAATTAGGCTTATGTGATCATCGTCAGTTGAGGGTTTGACAAATGAATTCAGACGCATGAACAACGTTTTGGCATTAAATCAACACGTTTCTGCTACAGATTACCCGTTTGCTGTATTGATCTGCCTCTGCAGTAATCACAAATTTAGCTCATCAAGCTGAAAACCTAATTTGTTTTCCTCCCTCATCTTTAACAGGAAGCTGCTGGGCCTTCTCTACCATCGCCGCCGTGGAAGGAATCAACCAGATCGTCACTGGCGAGTTCATATCCCTCTCCGAGCAAGAGCTTGTGGATTGTGACCGGTCCTATGATGCCGGTTGCAATGGTGGGCTCATGGACTATGCCTTCCAGTTCATCATTGACAACGGTGGCATTGACACTGATGAGGACTACCCTTACACTGGAGTCGATGGAACCTGTGATGCGTCTGGGGTCAGTACTTCCTAGTCCTTCACAATTCACATCAGTTGTCGAAGTTGACATCATTCTAGTTTGGGAACTGAGTTTTGGAGGGGATTGAATTTTCTATTTTCTGATTGCTGGCTTTTGAATAAAAATTGCAGGTTAACTCAAAGGTGGTGAGCATTGATGGGTACGAGGATGTCCCGGCCTTTGACGAGAGAGCCTTGAAGAAGGCTGTGGCTTATCAACCCGTGAGTGTTGCCATTGAAGCTGGAGGCAGAGATTTCCAACTTTATGAATCTGTGAGTGACTTTTAAGACTTCGTTATCTTTTTCAATCAGTGGCTGCAATGAAATGTAGTTTCTATCAGAACCAGATTCCATGATGGATATGAAATTGGAACTGCAATACAGAGAATTTTCAAGGCACTATATAATGCCTTGTTATATAACTAAACCTAAACCCCGCCGAATCTGCAGGGTGTGTTCACCGGCGAATGTGGAACTGCATTGGACCATGGTGTGATCGCGGTCGGATACGGGAGGCAACATGGTGTCGACTACTGGCTTGTGAGGAACTCGTGGGGCGCCTTGTGGGGCGAGAGCGGATACATCAAGATGGAGAGGAACTTGGCCGACAACTACTTTGGCAAGTGCGGTATCGCAATGGAGGCTTCTTACCCTGTCAAGACCACCCAGAACCCTGCTAGTAAATATTCTTCAATGGGAAGCAGCGGTGGCATCGAGCTTGTCAGCAGTTCTTGAAGCCCGGAATAGAGGAAAACTTACAGAAAGGTGCAAGATTGATTGTCTTTGAGTTCGGGGATCACTCTGGGTTCACATAATTGTGTTATATTCCTTCCCGGGGGTCGGTTTATGGAAAGGGGGAAAGGAATATGGATGCACATCGGGCGGTTTTCTTATGATTCTACTGTAAATAGCTTTCATTTCATCGACATTTGAATTCCGAAGAATTGCACCATAAGAAGTAATGGTTGTTGTAACTCGAATTGCCTAGTTCAAGTCTTCAATTGAAACTCCTCTCTTTCACATATTATTTTCTGTTATTACTCGCTCAACTTTGTTCACTCCCTTTGTCTCTCGGCATGAATTCACCTCCCCTGATCCTACGGGCACGCTGATCCAAAGACAGGAATGATGTTGGTAATTACAGGTTCCTAATGAGTTTTCTGAAACTGGGTTTGTTTGATTTCAATCTTCTCCTTGCGCATATTATCAGTGCGTGTCAATCAAACTTGTGTTTGCCTAAAAATACCCTTTTTACCTATTGATTCACTATGCTGTCATCCTTACAACTTTGAGTTCTTTTTACTGTGCACGTTTCTTTAGGGATGACATCCACTAACATATGAAAAATAGTTAAAATTTTATAAAGATCTCATTATGAAAAAATCAACACTTTATTGTCTATATCCATTCCAATGCTCAGTGATTCCACAGCACTATATACACTTTTCATTTGAACCTATAAAATGCAAAATCCAACCAAAAATACTAAAAAAGAAAAACTCGAGAACAACAAAAAACTTCATCAAAAAATCATGGTCGACCATAGCTGATCTATGAGGACTACCCCAGCTCCTATCACTTCAAACTTCATCGAGACGCCAATAGTGGTCCCGAAATAATAGGAAGAATGAAATTACCTAGACATTGAAATTTTAAAAAAAGTATAAGAAAAGTGAAGCTAACTAGTTATGTACCGTGGTGAACTTTGAGAAGTATCATGAATTACTTCTTCACGAAATAGGAGGAAGATCACAGCCATCGTATCCATTGCCTTGATGGTCTTCAACTTTCTTGAGGCAAAACCAAAGGCTGCCATCCACCCTGAAGGACCAAAGCTGAATGACAACATCCTTCATGAGTTCATTCCGCGCGTAGGGATGCGCGACCCCATTCCACCTCTCCGTCAACACGTAAGAAAAATTTTTGCTCTGGTAATTCCACCTCTTCAGTTGCAATCCGTGAGAAACTTCGAGGCACGGCTCAATGAGGGAAACCTTAATGCCCTCCTTCCTATCTAGGATTCGGATCTCTTCTTCGCTCAGGAAACCTTGCCTTATCTGCTTGTTGGGTATAGAGAGCCTACTTTGGCCTCGGCTCATGTCCGTGGCAGTAAGAGTCTTCTCCACCACGAGCGTCATATCCCGACCTTGCATCTCCTGAATTTTGTCCATGTACTTCGTCAGCAATTTGCTCGGTCCGATTAGAGCCGCGAGACCCGTCTTGGGAGTTTTCTTGGGTTTCTTGGAAACTCTTCCCCATTCTTGGGTTTCGGAGGAATCAAATGTACGCGACCTCTTCTTGTGGTTCTCAGCGACAGCTCTCGAAGGCTCTTGCTCGTTGTTTTGGACAACGACAAATGGGTCAGAACTTGACGCCTGGGCGTGGAATGTCGGCCTTCGCGCTCGCGGGGATCTCTTCTTCCGAACGATCCATCCGACACCGATTGGCCCAAAAGTGGCGGTGGTCACGAGGGTGACCTTCTTCTCAGCATCACGATCAGAGATGGAAGGCCCGAGACTTAGCTTTCCCTCGGAGATGAAAGAAGCTACGTCTGCCAAGAGATTGAGAGATGAGAAATCGAGCTTCATCTTTCTCTCCCCCTTTGAAAGACGGTTTGCAGACCGAAAATAAACCGTCGCTGCCGGAAAACTTCGATACCCCATTATCGCCAAGTGATGGAGAGATGAGAAGACGAAGAGATGATGATCGTGGGTTTTCACAGAGAGAGAGAGAGAGAGAGAGAGAGAGAGAGAGCGACGAAGAAGGGGTGAGAGGAGGGGAAGAAGAAAGCTAGTGCGAATGCAAATTAGGAAATATTAGGAAATACTTGAAGAAGATGAGAATTCTGAGCGGATCATGAGTGAGATGCGGGAGTTTCAAAATAGGAAATATTAGGGCTTTGTGACTGTTGTGACCGTTGAGTGCTTACTCGGACGAGTGATTCTGAAAAGTAATTTGTTGTCGACCTCCGAATTAGCCACGAATTGTTGTCTGCCCCCGAATTTTTCACCAAAAAATTGTACTTTGATTTTAATTGCATGTGTATTACAATTCTCTGGATTTTAATTACACGTGTACCTGGAAACAGAGCATGATTTTGCGAGGAGCCGAGAGCTAAGAAAACATTATCACTGATTTCTCTCGGTCACAGGTCTTCTTCGTCGTTCTCAATCGCCAGAAATCTGCCGTGGCTGTCGATCTCCATCGCTCTCACCACGGCGCCAAAACTCCTCTTTTCTTCCCTGTTTTCTGGCCGGGAAGTTTCATCTTCATTGTCAACACGTCTAGGATCTCCATTCTCCGATCTGCACACCAGCCGAGGCTAGAAATCTAATTAACCAATGTAAAATCCGTTCGCTCTGTTTCTGTCGCGTATGAATGAAACAGAGGCCAGGAGCTCTATTTGATGTTTGTAAGAAAAGAGTTTGTGACTGAAGCTCTTTTGAGCTCTTTTGAAGTGTTTAATGTGAGCTGATGTTATTGTGATTTTCTGAAATTGAATCATCGCTTTATATGTGTACAGGTTCATTGATCAAAATGCATATCACTCGTTTGATGAAATGCTCGAACTAAATAAATCAGGATGTGCTTCTATTCAACCCTTGAATCGAAAGTCACGCTACCTCAATCCAACCTGTTCTCGACTCATTAAAGCCTCATTTATGGGTTGTCTTTTGTTGGAATATGATATTCATTTGTCTCTTTTTCTGTCTTTGAGTTCCATATACTAGGGTGTGTTTGCGTGGTCATCTGCAATTGTGGTGGGAGTTCTGTAGTAGCCGAAGGTCTATGATAATGGAGGAAAGCATGTTTGTGTTGCGCTGTTCTTATCGCAATACGGGGCGTTGTTCTCTAGCGTAGTTCAGGTATGGTCTGTTGATTAAGGGGTAGAACCTGTGTCAATGAAGATCCTCGTGAGATTGATCAGTGAGTGCTGAATGTCTAGACATAGAAGAAGACTAAAGGAAAGCAGAAAGAGAGTCGAGAGGCTGTTATATTAGAGAAGATGGACTGAGAAAGGGAAAGAAAAAAGAAATAACTATTAAAAAATACACAAATACAAACGGAAAGAAATAAAAGATGAAAGATAAAAATGGTTGGAAAATACGGTTGTCGGATAGGTTGTTTAGTCTCAACAATAATTGAATTGAATTTCATTTAGTCTGTGATCTTACAATTTAGGAAGTTACATTAATGATTTTCGGGATAAATGAATTTTCAATTGTTTAACTTTAGATGAAATACATAACGAGATAAGAAAGCTATAAGCAGATAGTCAAACATGACCAAGTGCAATGTATATGTTATTTCTTTTTGACTTAAATTGGGTTTTAATAAAGAAAGCCGTATAAATGTTGCTATAATCATCACAAAAAAATAAACCACGATGAGATTACATGTAAAAAACATTTCCGTTATTGCAAAAATTATTAAATTCGACTATGAACCCCTTCTCTTTAGGAGAAATCCTAGAAGTCCTCCTAAATTAGGCATTTCATTTTTAATAAAGCCACAAGAAAATAAACCACGATGAGATTACATGTAAAAAGTTATTGCAACAGAACCCCTTCTCTTTAGGAGAAATCCTAGCAAGACAGAGATCTGTATGGGTCAGATCCCCATTTTGCTTTCAACAAATGCTGTTGTAAATCTTCTCGAGCTCTAGTGCTCTTTTCCGGATGGAACAATCCTTTTCTCAATGGATAATTGAACCATCTTTCTTGGAGTCCTAATTGCACAAGCAGATGTATGATGTGAAAATATGTTCACCACTAATACTATCACATGCCAATTAGCATGACAAATGTTGGATGCCAAAATACCAAGTTTGAGTATGAGAAAACACTTGAAAGTTGAAGACATCGGTTTGATTGATTGAGTATACGAGTGGATGCACAAAGTGAAGAAAGTAAGTAGATTAAAATGTACAAAGAGTGAGGACTCAAGTAGAATGGCACTAGTACCTCAAAACGCGTATTGCATGCTTCCTGAATCTCAAGTAAACATCCTCGTCCTCCTCCCAATCCGGCTCAAGAGGTGAAGACTTCAAATGTGCCAAAATAAACTTTGTTCCAGTGGAATCATCCTAAGTTCCTCTCTTCCACCCAAAAAAAAAGAAAAAAAGAAAAGAAACAAGAAAGATTTTTCATCAACCATATATTTATTCATTGTTAAAGTCATTGTTAAGAGCGCCAACGCCATGACAAAATCAAGATGAACTAGATTTCACCATTTAAGGAACACTGAAATAACAAAACAGTGCAAGTATAAAGTTTGAGAAATTAGCAAGAAGAAGCAAAGCATTGAGTTTCTATCTATGAAAACTAATGTTCTTTATAGCTACCAATTGCAGATGAAAGAAACTACTCAACACTTCCTAATGGCAATCGCCATAATCCTCTTGTAGTTGACTGCTTCCCTCAACCATACAAATACTTTTCCAATACTTCCTTACGCGTATCCTTTTTCTCTTCAAAACACTAGCGTACTTACTTCTCCAGGATTTGAAGGTCCTTTATTTCCATAAGAGTAAATTCTTATCACAGACAAGGAAAACGATAAAAACTCAAAATTGTCACTGCTTGTAGTCTCGAAAATTAAAACAAACATCATAGGAACACACTAGTTCATCAAAATTTCTTTAATCTCGCTTTTCCCTCAATGTCTAGGGGCCAAAATTGCCACCAGGATGCCATGGAAAAAATTTCCGTTCATTAAAACATCAGAGAAACACATCATGAAAAAATTTAAGAAAGTACTGAAAAGGGCGTGCTTATCAAGTGGATTAATAGACAAATGACAATTTTCATGCAAAATTTACAAGCTTTGGTCTTCCAATCTTCTGATCCAGCTCCACTCGAAGACCAAGCTCTACAATCTCCAGTGTATTGACAGTTCCCCAGAGCTCCAATCAGCAACTGCTTGTTGGTTTTCGGTATTTCCCTCAAACAAGTTTCTAATTGTCTAAATACCCCATTCTCTCAAGAACGGGTTATCTTCATCCACAACGCATTGCTGCATAAGTAGAGTAATCCCATCCTTGCATCTAAACTCATCTTGCATGCTCCTCCCCCAATACAGACAGTTGCTGATGACTGCAATAATGTCTCTGCGTATTGTTTCAGTTGTTTAGAATCTGCACTGCCTTGGTGCTGACCCTATTAATGGCTTTTCTGATTGCAGGAGGCTCAAGTTCATGGAGCAAATTCAGAAGCGAATCCAAAAGACCCGAGGAGAGAAGTGCGCCTATTGCGTCTTGTTTATTTCCCATGGGTCCTCATGCACCATACTGTGCGCAAATTATCTCTCAGCGTGGTGAGTCGGTAACCGAGGACATTGATATGAGAGCACCCTGTAGGAAGACTTAATTTGCCCTCCCCTGGAAAAATCAACAAGCCCGCTAGCTTTTCTGAATAATCCAAGAATGTATAATGTAAACCCATTAGAGATAGTGACGACATTTATTCTCCCACACGATGCTAATGAGAAACGCTTGAATGGTTGAAAACCCATCACAGCCCAACTGTACATCTTTGCTGTCATCAGCAGGAGCAACAGCTAGTTTGGCAAATAAAGTAGGTAAATATGCTTCTTCTAAGCAAATGACTGAGAGAAGCAATTTAAACCATTCTTCTTGAAATCCAACTGTCAAACAAGAGAATATGACATTATGTGATGAAGACAAGAACGCAATTAGGTTCAATCAAAGTGGGAGGAAAAGAACTTGAGAAAGTGGCCTGAAGAAAAGCAAGTGACAATGGAACGTACCTATTGAAGCAGTCCGAGCAATTTCTGACACCAAAGACAAACCAGGATCTCCACACAACTCTGCCACACGTACAGGGTTCCCATCTTGACAAGTATATAGTATCATACACAAAGGATCGACTATGTCTTGGCTCCAAATTCTTGCAGGCATGAGAAAGAATTGAACCCAAATAGTTTGTTCCAGCCAATGAGAGATTTGCTAGAGCGTGCAGGGCTACCCTGACAGCTCCGCAACCTAAGGTAGGGGTGTGCATCGGAGCCCTCAAGATTGTCAAAGTGATTCCAACTCCATTCTTCTCGATGAAAGTACCCTGATCTACAACTTCTCCAAGCACATAGGTTCCTCAGAAGCTTCAGTGATGGTACCAGAATTTCAGAATTTAAATATTTTAAGTGTCCTTGAATTAGATCGAGTATCAAAGCAAGGACACTCCTTGAAGCAAGATCCGCACGCCCATTGCATTTCTTGATATTTTCGCAAGAACTTCTAAGGCATCCGCTAGACTTGTGGTCTTAGAATAAGCAAACAGCCGGTCGCGGATATCTTCTGGCAAAGAGGACCCCACATTCTTGTCCATTGAAGATTAATTATCCTTTTGGCTGCACACATAGAAAGCACCTAATCAACCATGCGGTGTTTTTATCTTACAAGGAACTATCAAAGACTAACTTCCATCGGGAGTCAAGGTCCTCAAGCTCAAAACTTGTCCAAAAAGGATGCCCCGATAAGAAAAAAATGCAACATATCGATTCATCAACAGTAGGGTGTTCCACGTAATGAGCGCAAAATCCACCCTTCAAACACTTGGTGGGCACGAACTACCAAGTGCATAAGAGCAAGCGGGATCCCCGTTTGATGCTCAACTCTGCCAAAGAACTACCGTTGATTTGCTTGCGATCATAACCTTCGTCCCTTCCAAATGCTAATTGAGCTCTCCAAGGATATTCCCGTAAAACCAAATTGCGAAGATATGGGGGGTAAAAGTAAAATCAGAGGTGGAATTTAATTCGAATTTGCCTTCTCCTTCTCGGATTTTAGGAGAAGAAAGAGAACTTCAAGAGGTTTCCTTGAGATTCTCAAACGACGAAGCCCATCGCCTTTACAGAAAGTTCGCTGAGAAAGACTGTTTTGCCCAAATGTTACTTTTGCAAAATTATTTTCTTAATCTGGTCATATGTATTTTTGGCTTCTAATGAAAAAAAAAAAACTAATAAAACACCAATATATTTTGGTGCAATTTTCATTCCTATTGAAAAATGAGAGCAGCGGAATTTTTTCTTTTGATTTCATTATTGATGAACGTGAAAATCAAAAATGTTTTCGGTCATCCTAACCCATACATACCAATCTACGAATACAAGATGTGAATCTTGATATCTATTTACATTTATTTACCTCACACATTACATTTTTCTCGGTACACATCAATATTTGAAAGTTCCCATCATTGCTAATTCCCATCATTGCTAATTAAGGTCGTCTCTTCCCGGTTTTGCCTCATCATTCCACAATGTCTCTTGAAGTATGGGATATGAGAGGGTCTGCCTATAGCTTCTCTTGTGGTCAAGCTGGGGCATTCTTCTTTGCAAATTGCTCATTTTAAATCTATGAATATTGCTGGAGTTGTTTTAGGAAAAATGACATAAATAGTCCTTAAATTTTGACTCAATGTACATTGTAGTCTTTGAACTTTTAATTTGTTCAATGTAATCTTTAGACTTTTGATACATGTTCAAGTGAATCCCCAAACTATATGAAATTATTTAATGTTATCATTTCATTAATTCATGTTCAAGTGCTTTAATTTAATTGGTTTATGAGCATTGCAAGGTCTTCTATAAGCTTACTTACACTCGTCAACCTTTGCACTCGTGTCTATAAATTGTAAAAAAATATTTTCTAAAAAGTTATAAAAAATCATATGTGATCCCACATATATATATTTATTTATTTGTTGTCGTAAATCCATTAGCAAACTTTATCTTTATATGGTCTGTTTTTTCTAAACCTTTTTGCTTTAACCAATTAAAAGTTCATGATTATCAAAATAATTTATCGTAACATTTGTTATCTACACCACACATTTGTTATCTATACGTAGGATATTGAATTCTAGATGTTTTTTTAGTGAAAAAGTTTTTCATTTCAGTGGAAAATTGAACATTCCTGTTATTTAACATGTTGGGCCCCCAAACTTTAGGAGTAGTACAACTTTTGCACTAAACTTTTAACCATTGCACGATACGTATCTAAACTTCAATTTTGTAACTGCCATTAATACTTGGTTATATTTTTCATTAGCATGTGCAATGGAAAAAAGGAAATCTTTTTTTTACCCAAGATTTCCATGAAAGTAAAAAAATGGAAAATGGAGAAAAATAAATAAATTAAAAATATGTATCAGAAAACACAATCTCACTAAATAAAATCTGTCAATATTTGATGGATAAACTAATAGAACTAATAAACTATTTTAAGAAAAAGAAATGCGGTTAGGTATGAAATTTGGATACTCATTACGTGTTTTAAATAGTTTTTTTGGTCGCTGTGTTTTAAATAGTTAATTAATACAAAAATGATGCACCCAATAAAAATATTTAAAAATATCACGTTGGATTTCGGTTAATTATTTCCTTTTATGAGTTGAGGACATAATTCCCTTTTATTATTATTTTTTGATGTATTTTTATGAATCAATTTTTCATAAATTAAATCGGCCCTGTAAATATACATGGTGAGCTAACAATTGCTGTCCATTTGAATTTCTTTCCTTTTGACGATTAGGGCTTTTCCCTCTTTATTTAATTTGTGTTCATTCTTTTTCTACGAATATTGCTTAATTTTACTAAAGTGGCGATATTTATTAGATGTTAACAAATTTCTATTTATCTTTCCTATTATGAGTACTTTAGTTGACCTAGTTTTCTCCCATTTTTTATATATTTTTTCATTTTATCACATAGGGTAAAAGAAAGAATTCCATCAAAAACTTAAATAAAAATAATATTTTACCTCTTAAAAGTCATGGGCGTTTTATATGTTGACATAAAAAATAATGGAGAGTTAATGACTGTAGCAAATGAAAGTTCGAGAATATTATATAATAGTTGAAAGTTCGAGAACATATGCATATTACCCTCAAAGTCCATGAGGTATTTTCGTAATTTGTTCTAAATTTTAATTAACTTTTTTTCATAACATTATTGTTATCTAGACAACAATATCGTTCCTAACATTTTTTTTTTTTGGGGGAGGGAGGGGGAGAGAAAGAATCTACCCAGCAATTTTAAGTAGGTATTGATGGCCTATAGGTTATCTAGTGAAAGAAATTTTGGCTTTTAGTGAAAACCAGCAATTTAATGAAAAATCGAACTTTCTTATTATTATTTTTTATTTTGACATTTTCGCTGTTGTCTCACTTCTTTTGGGCCTCCATTAACCCAATATACGACGTGTTGGGGGATAAAGCAAATTGGCGTAGATTGTCAAAATCCTCCTTCGAAAGAATTAGAGAAAGTATAGGGGAGGAAAACATGAAGAAAATATTTCCATTCCATCGGCCCCACCGTTCCCGGTAGCGTGTGAAGAAAAGGTAGAGAAGAGTGGGCACGTCGACAAGCCCGAATTTACCTCCAAAAACCCTTCCAAACATGGAATTCTCGCTCGCCCATCCCGCCTTCCCGCTTCCTCTTGAATCTCTCCCTTCTTTCACTTCATCACATACTCACACGCACGCAGGTTAACCTCACAGAGAGAGAGAGAGACGCGAAGCAGTTGGTTCTCTGTTATTTCTTCTTCATTATATTGGCAATGCCACTGCGCTCGGGTGACTTCCTTTTTCCTTAATGGGTTTTCTTTCTTGGTGTTTTCGTGAGGAATGTTTTGCCCTTCAGAAGCAGGAAATTGGTCGGTCTTTTGAAGTACCTCGTGTTTTATTCATGTTGTTTGGGAGTTGGTTGGAAACGAAAGGGATGAGGAAACAAGTTGATGGGTCTGAAACAAAGCCCTGAACCAAGGGCTTGCAGTTGAACTGTTTGATCAAATGTCTCAACCACGGAGCATTCCGGTTTTTACAGCTTTTGTAATATGCTAAACAGCGAATGGTAGGTTGCTGGATTTATTCCATGATCAAGGATAGAGAGGGGCCTTCCTATGTGCTTGTCTCACTTAGAAACGAGAGTAGTGTGTCTTCTGCATTTTTTATTCATTTTTCTTAATGGATAAAAGTTGAAATCGATGTTGTTTTGGTTTTTTCAGATGCATATGTCTTTTGATGATGGAGATAGGGCTTCCAAGGGGGTAAGGAGGCTTGATGTCATGTTGATCCTTCGCAAGCTTGACTAATCAACCGACAAGACCTCTAAGAATAGTTCCCGGCACAGTTCGGCATATGCTGAAGATGGACTTCAAGTTAGAAGTAGTCGAGCAAGTTGGGTAATTTCTCACAATGATAACAAAAATTATATAGCGAGTTGAAGCTTTCAGCAGATAGTCTTGAGAAAGAGAGGGGTATCTACTTTGAAAAATTCGTAGATATTGAGATCTTGGGCTACTATCCTGAAATAGAATGGCTCCCTATAATGTTTCTATCGAGCATTTGTCCTGGCATTCTTGCCCTTTGTTTCGAGCATACTTGTTCTGTTCATCTCTCGTTGCTATCTAAATGTTGATTACTTATTAACTTCTTCTTTGGCAGATTGTGGGAGCAATAAAGGGGATATTTCCTGCGGGAGATGATGATGCATCGGTTGTAGGAAAAGCTCTAGCCATGGTGTCACTACACCGTAGCAAGTCCCGTTGTGAGGTTCCCAAAGAAAGAACACGCTTAATACTCGGGAAAGGAAAAGCATCATAATCCCATAAGTTGATAACAAAGTCTCTTCTCCGAGGCAAAGGATTTTAGACACTTCGATGTGTGTTCTAGTGGTTCATATCTCATGAATTACTGACTTCCCATTTGTGCCTTGTTTGTAAGCTTGAAGATAGCTTCACTCTCCATAAATAGATATTTAGACAACTCTACCTATGGTAAAGTCTAGGTATTTTTAAACGGTTTTAACCATAGTTGACATGGCATTTCATAGCCTATATACAGTCAGAATTTTTGTTACTCCTTGGAGCTCAGTTAGCTAATTTGATCATGAAGTACTTACAGATATATACAATGACTTTATATCCTTCACAAGGTTCATGGCAGTTTATTATGTATTACCACATTGATGGTGGCATCTTTGGACATATTTCATAGGATAGACTGGCATGTTGATGCCATGTTTCATGTATATCGTTTGGTTGGTTTGGTTTGTGGTGAGTTAATACCTTCATAATTTATGAGTGTTTCATAATGTATTGTCTGTTCTGGTTGGTGCATTTTTATGAGTCCATTGATGAGTGGATGTATTATTCCGAATGGATTTTTTCAATTTGCTATTCAAGAGTTTTGAAATTGGGTTTGTTCGATTTCAATCTTCTTCTTGCACACATCATTGGTGGGTGTCGATCGAACTTGTGATTGCCTAAAAATACCCTTTTTACCTGTTGACTCACTACGTTGTCATCTTTACAATTCGAGTTCTTTTCATTGTGCACGTTTCTATAGCGACGGCATTCATTAACATATGAAAAATAGTTAAAATGTTCAAAAGATCTCAATATGGAAAAATGGACACTTTAGTGTTTATATCCATTCCAATGCTCAGTGATTCCATAGCACTATATACACTTCTCATTTGAATGTATAAAATGCCAACTGCAACCAAAAATACAAAAAAAGAAAAACTCGAGAACAACAAAAAACTTCATCAAAAAATCATGGTCGACCATAGTTGATCTATGAGGACTACCCCAGCTCCTATCACTTCTAACTTCATCGAGACGTCAATAGTGGTCTCGAAATAATAGGAAAGAATGAAATTACCTAGATATTGAAATTAAAAAAAAAAAAAAGTATAAGAAAAATGAAGCTAACTAGTTATGTACCGGGGTGAACGTAGAGAAATATCATGAATTACTTCTTCACGAAATAGGAGGAAGATCACCGCCATCCTTTCCATTGCCTCGTTGGTCTTCAACTTTCTTGAGGCAAAAACAAAGGCTGCCATCCACCCTAAAGGACCAAAGCTGAATGACGACATCCTTCATGAGTTCATTCCGCGTGTAAGGATGCGTAACTGCATTCCACCTCTCCGTCAGCATATAAGAAAATTTTTTGGTTGTGTAATTCCACTTCTTGAGTCGCTGGTGAGGCCGTGACACCCTTGCTTGCTCTGAGCAATGCTGACGAAGGCTCTCATGGCCTTGCCTAGACCTGGTCGCCCTCGTTGCGAAGGCCCTAGGTGAGGCCATCAGGGCCTTGCAAACAACTGGAGAGGCTGGGATGACCCTCACTTGCTCTAGCCAACGTCGATGAGGGCCCTCGCGGCCTTGCCCAAGGCCTTCGCAGTTGAGGGCTGTTGGAGAAATCTTTCTGGAATATTTTGAAGCTGACAAAACGTTTCCATCAGTCTAGTCTGAAGAATTGCAGACTCTACTATTTAAAGTCTGAAGACCTCCGGACTGCCAGACTCAAGACTCAAAGTCTATTCTCATTGACAGGTTTGTAGTTTGTCGAAGAAGGTCTATCAATCTTGTTTTGTTAAGGATCTGATCTTATCGACTGACGAAGATCTCTTGGTTGGATATGACATAACGGATTCCTTATTCGAATCAAGATTGATTAAGGATCCGATGATTGGCGAAGTATACTTGGAAGGTTCTACTTATGGAAACCGAGATCCTAATTGTATGGGCGAGCAAGATTGATGGGCTATCGACATGTTCCTTTAATAGCTCGAATGATCTTCCTAATTGATTCTGTCCAACGGGAAGATTGGAAGAATTCTTTTGGTAAGTGCCAACGGATATGATGGCATAAAGGAGTATATAAGGAAGACGTTCTAGTTGTTCGAGTAGGTGTACGATAGAAGAATTTCAAAGTCTGAAGCTCCTTGTTCCTTGTCAATTCATTTACTGAGCGAAATCTTATACGCAAAAGAGAGTCTATATTTTGAGATACCTTGAGAAAGTGTGGTAGAATATCTACACTGTGGAATCAAGGGAAAGCATTGCTGTAGCATCTCTTTTGTTCATAGTGAAATCCAGCCGGTGGGCTGTCAGTGCAAAAGAGTGGACGTAGACTTGGAATAAGCCGAACTACTATAAACCTTGTGT
Source organism: Eucalyptus microcorys (assembly GCA_014182515.1). Lineage (NCBI taxonomy): Eukaryota > Viridiplantae > Streptophyta > Magnoliopsida > Myrtales > Myrtaceae > Eucalyptus > Eucalyptus microcorys. The sequence continues at coordinate 15,521,627 of CM024570.1, read as the reverse complement.
TCAATTTTCTCTTCCTTACTCTCTGTTTACTTTGATCATAATTTGTTTTGGAGAACTTCCTTTCTATTGTCTGCCTAGTATTGATTTCGTATTTCGATAAATTTTTTTTTACACCTATTCACCCCCCTCTAGGTGTTTATACTAGCTATATCAAGGGCAAGGCGACCCTCACCTAGATCTGGCCGCCCTCGCCGTGAAGGCTTTGGCGAGGCCATGGGGACCTCGTCGACCAATGGCAAGGCTGTGACAACCCTTGCTTGCTCTAGGCAATGTCACCTGTGGCTGCGCAGTGGCCGGCGAGGGCCCTCAAGGCATCACTTAGGGCCTTTGCAGCTGAGGGCAAGGGGGCCACTACTCATATCGACGACTATGAAAGAAAAGTAAGGATGCGGTCGGCGAGGGTCACTAGTGATCCTCGTCGGCCCTAAAGAAAAAAAAAAAAAAAAAAACAAAATACAGATGGAAATAAAAAAATTCAAAAAAATTAAAAAGAAAAAAAAAGTTTCACATAGGATATTTGGCTAGAAGTGGTACTCAAGTGATTGATTTTTCTCCGATATGATATTCAAGTGAGCGAAAAAAAAGAAAAGAAAAAAGTTTTGACACTGCTACTGTTCTTATGCCCAAAGTCATTGGTCTCAAAAACATGAACCTAATAAACAGTGCACAAGTTTAGAATAGCTGCAAGTCTAGCCCATATAACACATTAAAAAGTCGAAGGCCTCCTCCACTCTCCTCTCAGGTAAGAGAGGCGACGTCCACATCTCGTCCAAGTTAATGTTGGGAGTACAACTCCATCAGTTGAGTGAGTTAGGTCTTCAACTCCTTCTCCAAATCCACTTCCTCATCCCAATGCTTCTTTGTCATCGCCACCAGCTTGTCTTCATGCTCTTTCTCCAGCATCTCTCTTTTAGCCACAAATTCCTCCATTTCCTTTTCCCGAACCTGTAGGAACTCAGCAATTTTCTCCACCCCCGAACCAAAATCGAATTATTGAGGGATGAAACAAAATGGAAACAGCACGGTAAAGCTTTTCAGTACCCCTCTCCTTATCTTCAGCACTTGAAGTATTAGCATTTGATTGCCTTAATCGCTCCCTCTTCTCCTTTTGTTCCCTCTCAAAGGCCTCTTCCTTCGCATTTAATTCATCATGTATGGCCTTCACTTGATTCTTTGAAAGAACTGCTCCTGATTATCATCTGTTGCAAGCACATCGCACGAATTAGCGGACATGAAAATACAACATGGGGGGAAGCAGGAATTCTTTAATCTTACGGGATTAACATCATATGAAGAAATTCAAATATTCCACCAAACACAATGAGCATATATCAGGGACCAAATTCAGCCTTTCAAAAAATTTGAGCCTGAGAGTGATAATCCTGAGGATTGGCTTAAACTCCATAAGCTTGAAAACTGCATTTGTTGTCCTTCCTCTTCCATAAATATTCACACAATTTTACATTCAAAGGAACAAATTTCTATAACACTGAAAATTTGTGGTTAGGTCACATTAGGTTTCAAGGGTGTCTTATAACTTTTTGCTCCCTCACATGTACTCACACTGACTTTTTATAAAATAAAATTGTAAAGGGTGGCTTTGATTCCATAACTTAAATAGCTTCATACACATTCTTTCAAGTTTTAATTGACCATAATGCCCATGAAAAAGACAGCGTTCTTCTGAAAACCCACACTCTCTCTCTTGATTATCAGAAGCACATTAGAATAAGAAGCTGCAAGCGTATCTTCTGAATCTCCATTTTTGACACTCACTTTCTTAGACATCCATGGAGTAGTCAAACTAAAAGGAATACTATAATTAAACAACTTGATGGAACATCGAAACACTTCAAAATACCACATCCCCACATGAACATGCCTGGGTGACCCCAATGGCATGTGTATGGCACCATAGGAAGCTCAATTTAATTCATCGCAAATCTGGACAGCAAGTATATCTATCATTTCCAATGTGTTTCAAGCTTCAAAATGTCACGATTTGAATAAAAACACAAGTTCCATATAACGTTCTATTATATGAATGTATATTTATGATGGGTCAAAATAACATCAAAATGAGATTCAACCGCCATTGTAAAATCACGCTTAACAAGGTAAGCATTCAATTTCAGTAAGTATACAACATGCACAATTTAACAAGTGCATCAATTTTACAAGAACTTGCCAAGATTCAAGTTTAATGCTTATTTATGATTAAGTATCTCAAGCCTTGCTCACAAAAAGGACGAAGCACTCATCATTCAATGAAGAAACAGTCACAAGAAGCAAGGTCTTGGATTATGTTCCACATACTACAGCCGTGAAAATGCAATGACTTAATAATAGGTCGATGTAAATTCTGAGCTATTTAGTATGGACATGAGACTGAAACACACTAAAAACGACGAGCAAAGAGCAATATATTAATGTGTCATCATGACACAACCAATTTCTTCCTCCCAGTTGGCCAAAATCTTCAGAGCAGTTGCCAACACCAGTTCAACACACGACGAATCCTTTGCCCTAGTGATTTTAGTCATTCTAACGCAGGGCATTTTGGTCATTTCGTAAGAGAAATATAAAAGGAATCCTTTGCCTTCGGTCATTCCACGGATCTCCCGCCCAAAAAAGAAACCCGAAAAATGACGAAGTTCTGGATTCTTCTGGGCGCCGCCAGCCTTTCACGTCCTCTCTAGCTTCGCCGCCGGCCGCCAGCTCCGTCGGTGGCCACAGCCGGTCTTCCTTCTCCGACCACGGAAGACGCAAGGAGCTCGAACCTAGATCCTCTCGATTTCCCCTCTCGTCTGAGGTACATTTCCGTCTATTCTAAGTATTCATATGTCTCCGCCTACCCGCCGTCACGTTCTCCGACGGTCAGACCTCGCCTTGAACTGAATCACCTCCGGTTGCTGTGTGGAAAGCAACTTCGAGAGTTGTCGAGCAGGCCGATGGATTCATCGGTGCAAATGCTTCTTCGAGATCGGAGACAGAAGCTCGAGGCCTACGACTGAGTGTTCCGTCGGCCGTTGGCGTCGAATTGCGAAGAGGCTCACGTCGCTGAGTTCGACAATCAACTTCGGCTCCATTTCGATCGCCGTGGTATGCACTTCGTGTTATACGGGAAGAGAGAGAGAAGAGTCGAGAAATCTTCGTAGACGGCCAGCTCCTTAGGACGTTCCAACGATGACGGAATTTGTCCATCAATTATCACACTCATCAAATCGTTTCTTTCCCGATTAAACTCGTGTGTCAAATTTCGAATTCATTTTTCATAGCCGCAAACGAGATTCACTGTTTCTTCCGTCCATAAGGTTGCTGGTGCTAATTGGTTCGAGAGTACTGGTTTGAGTTCAATGTGGTAGTGTCAAAGTATGGGAGGTGCCATGTGTTAGACGATGCGCAGAAGTTGTTTGGTGAAATTATCCCAAACGAGGAGCAGTAATGTTGCCCTGCAGAATTCAATTATGCTTAGCCAGGAACTGTAGGAATGCGCTCATCTCAGTTAGAGGATTCGGATTCCAACAAATAAGCCAAGTTAAACATCTTCTTTTACATATGATCATGTGCGATTTCGCTTCATGTTCTGTTTTCATACTCGTATTCCCATCTGTTAATGTTTCCTGTTCAGAGTACCTCCTTGCTCCCGCCTTTTACTTCATTGCCACAGAGACCTTTCTTGTTTCAATCAGTAGCCTGGAGTTGTTTGTCAAGTTGAGTGAAACAGAGTTGCTCTTCTTTGTTATTGAATGCCGCGACTCGTTATCAATTACCTTGAGTTAGATGTGGTCGATTTTCGATAAGATTCAGATCAAATAGTAATGACCACCAAAGCTCCCTCTTCTTCCGGGTTCTTGCTTCTCATCTAAATGAAGTTCATAAGTAATCTGTGCATGTTTAAGAAATTGTGACATTCTGGTTGAGTATACGGAAGGGTGTCTTTAAGTCTGTGCAACTTGACAAATTTTATTTTTCAGGAGCAAGGCCCATGTAAGTGGGGCTACATTCTCGATTGGCTTCTTTTTAGTGGGTACCATAGTATTTCACCTAGAGGCCTGGAACAATGGCACATGCTTCCGGTATCATTTCCATTGCCTACTGAACATGCTGGATTAAGGGCAATACCTGCAGTGCAGTACGTGCTCGCCATATGGTAATTTCTTGGTCATAAGTGCTGTAGATACATGTTCAATGCATGTTGATTTCTTGGCTATGAGTGCTTCTTCTAGATGTTAAATTGACTGCGTTTGGTTTGTATATGCTGGCTTCAATATGCTGGCTATGCGTGTTGATAACATGTTTCATGTATGGGTGGTTTGGTTTGTGACAGGTTAATACTTCCATAATTTATGAGTGTTTTGATAATATATTGTCTGTTCTCTGGTTGGTGCATTTTTACGGGTCCATTGATGAGTGGATGTATTATTCCAAATGGATTTCTTTCAATAAGCCGGTCCAGAGTTTTGAAACTTGGTTTGTTCAATGTCAATCTTCTTGTTGCGCATATTATTGGTGGGTGTCAATCGAACTAGTGATTGCCTAAAAATACCCTTTTTACCTATTGACTCACTATTTCGTTCAATTAAGGGGCAACTTTATTATGGTAATATCATCTTTATGACTTTGAGTTCTTCACCGTGCACATTTCTTTAGTGATGACATCCACTAACATATGAAAAATAGTTAAAATTTTATAAGGATCTCAATATGGAAAAATGGACACTTTAGTGTCTATATCCATTCCAATGCTCAGTGATTCCATAGCACTATATACACTTCTCATTTGAATGTATAAAATGCCAACTACAACCAAAAATACAAAAAAAGAAAAACTTGAGAACAACAAAAAACTTCATCAAAAAATCATGGTCGACCATAGCTGATCTATGAGGACTACCCCAGCTCCTATCACTTCTAACTTCATTGAGACGCCAATAGTGGTCCCGAAATAATAGGAAAGAATGAAATTACCTAGACATTGAAATTTTAAAAAAAGTATAAGAAAAGTGAAGCTAACTAGTTATGTACTGGGGTGAACGTAGAGAAATATCATAAATTACTTCTTCACGAAATAGGAGAAAGATTACAGCTATCCTTTCCATTGCCTTGTTGGTCTTCAACTTTCTTGAGGCAAAACCAAAGGCTGGCATCCACCCTGAAGGACCAAAGCTGAATGACAACATCCTTCATGAGTTCATTCCGCGCGTAAGGATGTGCGACCCCATTCCACCTCTCCGTCAACATGTAAGAAAAAGTTTTGCTCTTGTAATTCCACCTCTTGAGTCGCAACCCGTGAGAAACTTTGAGGCACGGCTCAATGAGGGAAAACTTAATGCCCTCCTTCCTATCTAGGATTCGGATCTCTTCTTCGCTCAGGAAACCTTGTCTTATCTGCTTGTTGGGTATAGAGAGCCTACTTTGGCCTCGGCTCATGTCCGTGGCAGTAAGAGTCTTCTCCACCACGAGCGTCATATCCCGACCTTGCATCTCCTGAATTTTGTCCATGTACTTCGTCGGCAATTTGCTTGGTCCGCTTAGAGCCGCGAGACCCGTCTTGGGAGTTTTCTTGGGTTTCTTGGAAACTCTTCCCCATTCTTGGGTTTCGGAGGAATCAAATGTACGCGACCTCTTCTTGTGGTTCTCAGCGACAGCTCTCGAAGGCTCTCGCTTGTTGTATTGGACAACGACAAACGGGTCAGAACTTGACGTCTGGGCGTGGAATGTCGGCCTTCGCACTCGCGGGGATCTCTTCTTCCGAACGATCCATCCGACACCGATTGGCCCAAAAGTGGTGGTGGTCACGAGGGTGACCTTCTTCTCACCATCACGATCCAAGATGGAAGGCCCGAGACTTAGCTTTCCCTCGGAGATGAAAGAAGCTACGTCTGCCAAGAGATTGAGAGATGAGAAATCGAGCTTCATCTTTCTTTCCCCCTTTGAAAGACGGTTTGCAGACCGAAAATAGACCGTCGCTGCCGGAAAACTTTGATACCCCATTATCGCCAAGTGCTGAAGAGATGAACAGACGAAGAGACGATGATCGTGGGTTTTGCCACACAGAGAGAGAGAGAGAGAGAGAGAGAGAGCGCGCGACGAAGAAGGGGTGAGAGGGAGGGGAAGAAGAAAGCTATTGCGATTGCAAATTAGGAAATATTAGGAATTACTTGAAGAAGATGAGAATTCTGAGTGAATCATCAGTGAGATGCGGGAGTTTCAAATTAGGAAATATTAGGGCTTTGTGACCGTTGAGTGCTTAGTCGGACGAGTGATTCTGAAAAATAATTTGTTAATCTCCGAATTAACCACGAATTGTTGTCTGCCCCCGAATTTTTCCCCAAAAAATCATACTTTGATTTAAATTGCACGTGTATAACAATTCCCCGGATTTTATTACACGTGTACCCGAAAACAGAGCATGATTTTGGGAGGAGCCGAGAGCTAATGAAAGATTATCACTGATTTCTCTCATTCACAGGTGTTCTTCGTCGTTCTCAATCACCAGAAATCTGCCGTGGCCGTCAATTTCCGCCGCTCCCACCACCTGCGCCGAAACTCCTCTTTTCTGCCCTGTTTTATGGTGGGAAGTTTGAAGTACTTCATTCTCATTCGGAGCTCCTTGGCCGGTGCCCATCTTCATTGCCGACACGTCTAGGACCTCCATTCTCTGATCTGCTCACCGGACGAGGCTAGAAATCCAAATCACCATGGTAATTTCCATTCGCTCTGTTTCTATCGCTTACGAAGGAAACAGAGGCCTTGAGCTTTGAGCTCTATTCGATAATTAAGAGAAAGATTCTTGTCGTTCTGTATACCCGGTCCTAACATATGCACTCTCGCGCGTTGTTTCTTTTTCTGTCTTTGAGTTCCATGTACTTGAGTGTGTTCGCGTGGCGGTCAGCGAGTGTGGGTGAGTCCTGTGGTGGTCGGAGGTCTATGACGATGGAGTAAAGCATGTCTGTGCTGCGCTGTTCTCAGGCATATTTCAGGAAGTTACATTCATGATTTTCGGGATAAAATGAATTTTCAATCGTTTAACTTTAGATGAAAAAACGTAACGAGATAAAAAAAAAGAAATAAGTGGATAGTCATTCCTTTTCGATTTAAATTGGGTTGTAATAAAAAATCTATATACATGCCACTAAAATCATCACAAGAAAATGAACCGCAACAAGATTATATGTACAAAGTTATTACAATAGAATCTTCTCTTTAGGAGAGATGGCGGAAGTCCTCGTAAATAATGCATTTCATGGCCAGGCAAGCCGGATCTCCATTTCACTCTCAGCAATTGCTATTGTAAATATTCTCAGGCTCTAATGTTCTTTCTAGGATGGAACATCCCTTTTTCAGAATGGATGATTGAACCATCTTTCCTGGATTCCTAAATGCACAAGCATATATATGATGGGAAAATATGTTGACCACCAATAAGTATTTCGTGTCAATTAGTGTGACAAATGTTGGATGTCAAGATGCCAAGTTTAAGTCTGGCAAAATACTTGAAAGTTGAAAACAACAATTGATTAATCAAGTATAAAACTGGATGCACAAAGTAAAGAAAGCAAGTGTAGAGTTAACTATACAAAGAATGAGGATTCAAGTAGGGTGGCACTGTACCTCAAAACGCATAGTGCAATCTTGTCCTCTTCCCCCCACTCTGGCTCAAGGGGTAAAGACATCAAATGTGCCAAAAATAAACCTAGTTCTGGTGGAATCATCCTATGTCCCCCCCCCGGTTGACATAGTTAAAATCTTTGTTAAGAGTGTCAGCGCCATCATAAAAGTCCACATTCTTCCCTGAAGAAGAATCTCCGTTCCTCATGAGCTCATCATGGTAAGAATTCCGAAAACAAAGTATTTTGTTTTGCTCTTTTGTGTTCTTTATCTCCTTCAAAGAGCCCAGCAGATAGCATACCTATAGCAAAGTCGAGGCCTTCACAAAATCATTGTGGAGAACTTCAACAATATGCACAATCAACTTGTTCTCAGCCCAAGAATGAAGTTCCTAGAGCTTCTTAAATTTTGCTGTGCGGCTCTCTTGTATCGAATTCTTACTGAAATCATCAGAAAGCAGTTGTTGCTCTCCATTTCCATTGTGTGTCAAACCTAGAAAATCTATTGAAGACCAGAGAACTGCCGAGGAAGGATTCTTATAAGAGTTATTGTTCCTCGCAAGATTTTGATTGGGGTTTGGCGAGACAGTTGCTCTTGATATTGGTGGGAAAGGATTATGTTCAATTTCAGATTCAAGAGCATGTCATTGTCAATGATTAGATCAAAGGCAACCCAGCCAGTAGATTGCCCCTGCTATGGGGAAGTCTTTCTTTTGCTGAGAGCTGTTAGATAAATTTATCCTAATTAGCGCACTACCATATAGAGCAGTCTATAAGTATGACTCGGCCAGCTGGATACTGTATGCTTCTGCTTTGATACACCTTTATGCCGTTAACTCACGAGATTGCATCACAAGAGCGTCCTAGGACAAAGTGGCATAGGTTATAAATCGAGATAAACCAGATTTCACCATATAAGGAACATTGTAACAACAAAAAAGTGCATGTACAAGGTTTGAGAAATCAACTAGAAGAAGCAAGGCGTTCAATTTCTATATCTTTGAAAACTAATGTTCTCAATAGCTACCAAATGCATATGAAAGAAACTGCTCAACACTATCTAACGGCGATCGCCATAATCCTCTTTTAATTGACCACTTCCCTTAATCATACGAATACTTTTCTGATAATTCCTTACTCATACCCTTTTTCTTAACAACACCGACCTACTTACTTCTCTAGGACCGGAAGATCCTTCATTTATGTAAGAGAAAATTTTTATTACAAACAAGGAAAACGAGAAAAACTCTCTTGTCACCGCCTGTAGTCCTGAAAACGTATTTTTGTAAGTGAAAATGAGAATTCTCTTTCAAAACAAATATTATAAGAACTTACTAATGCATCAAAATTTCTTGAGTATCACTTTCCCCACAAGTCTAGGGGCAAAAATTGCCACCAGGATACCACGGAGCAAATTTCTGTTGATTAAAACATTAGAGAAACACATGATGGAAAAATTTAAGAACTACTAAAAAGGGTATGCTTATCAAGTGGATTAATAGACATTTGACAATTTTCAGGCAGAATTTACAAGCTTTGGCCTTCCAGTCTTCCGATCCAACCCCACTTGAAGCCCAAGCTCTGCAATCTCCAATGTAGTAACAGTTCCCTAGAGCTCCAATTCAGCAACTGCTGGTTGGTTTTTGGAATTTTCCTCGAACAAGTTTTTGAATGTCTAAATACCCCATTCTCTCAAGAACGGGTTATCTTCATGCACAACGCACTGCTGCATAAGCAGAATAATCCCATCCTTGCATCTGATCTCATCTTGCATGCTCCTCCTCTTGTACATACAGTTGCCAGTGACTGCGACAGTGTCTCTCTGAATCCCTTTGTAAAAGTAACGTTTCAGTTGTTTAAAATCTGCATTCCCTTGGAGGTGACCCTGATTAATGGCTTTTCTGATAATTGCAGGAGGCTCAAGTTCACAGAGCAAATTAAGAATCAAATCCAAAAGATCCAAGGAGAAAAGTGCGCCTGTTGTGTCTTTAGTATTTCTCATGGGTCTTCGTGCACCATCCTATGCGCATATTGAGTGTGTAACCAAGGATATCGATACAAGAGGACCTTGTAGGAAGACCTAACTTGCCCTCCCCTGGAAAAATCAACAAGCCTGCTAGCTTTTTTGAAGAATTTGCGTATAATGTAAACTCGGTAGAGATGGTGACATCATTTATTCTCTCAACTCGGTAGAGATGGTGACATCATTTATTCTCTCACATGATGCTAATGAGAAACGATTGATCTGGTAAAAACTCATCAAAGCCCATTCAGACATCTTTGCTGTCATAAGCAGTAGCAACAGTTAGTTTGGCAAATAAAGTGGGTAAATGTGCTTCTTCTAAGCAGATTACTAAGATAAGCAACATAAACCACTCTTCTTGAAATTCGACTGTCAAACAAGAGAAAATTACGGTATGTGACGAAGACAAGAACATGATTAGGTTCAATGAAAGTGGGAGGAAAAGAAATTGAGAAAGTGGCCTAAAGAGAAGCAAGCGAAAATGGAACGTACCTACTAAAGAAGTCCGAGCAATTTCTGACACCAAAGACAAACCACGATCTCCACACAGCTCCACCAGGTGTACAGGGTTCCCATCTTGGCAAGTGTATGGTAATACACAAAGGATCAACTATGTCTTGGCTCCAAATTCTTGCAAACATGAGAAATTCATGTGGAAAGAATTGAACCCAAATAGTTTGCTGGTGTCTCTCTCCAGCCAATGAGACATTTGCTAGAGCTTGCAGGGCTATCCTGACGGCTCCACAATCTAAGGCAGGAGTGTGCATCAGAGCCCTCAAGACGGTCAAAGTGATCCTACCTCCACTCTTCTCGATAAAAGTATCCTGATTTACAAACTCTACAAGCACATAGTTTTTTCTTTAGCTTCGGTGATGGTACCAGAAGTTCATAATTCAAATATTCCAAGTGTTCTTGAATTAGATCAAGTATCAACGCAAGGACACTCCTTGAAGCAAGATCCGCACGCCAGTCGGCATTTCTTGATACTTTCGCAAGAACTTCTAAGGTGTCTGCTAGACTTGTGGCTTTAGAATAAGCAAACAACTGGTCGAGGATATCTTCTGGCGAAGAGGACCCCACATTCTTGTACATCGAAGATTAATTATTCTTTTGGCTGCACACACACAAAGCACCGAATCAACTATGCGGCGTTTTTATTGTACAAGGAACTATCAAAGACTAACTTCCATCGTGAGTCAAGCTCCTCAAGCCGAAAACTTGTCTACAAAGCATGCCCCAATAAGAAAAAAGGCAATATATCGATTCATCAACGGATAAGGGATTCCGCGTAATGCGCGCAAAATCCATCCAACCTGTCATTGGCAATCTTTCAAACAATTGGTGGGCACGAACCCTAAAGTGCTTACGACCAAGCGGAATACCCGTTTGATACTCAAATGCCAATTCCGCTGATGTGCTTGCGATCATAGCCTTCTTCCTCTTCAAATGCCAATTGAGCTCTCCAAGGTGGTGATTCCCGTTAAATCAAATTACGAAGATAGAATGGGGGGTAAAAATGAAACCAGAGGTGGAATTTAATTCGATATTGCCTTCTCCTTCTCGGATTTTACGAGAAGAAAGAGAACTTCAAGAGGTTTACGTGGGCTTCTCAAACACACTTATCTTGGCACGAAAAAGAAAAAGAAAAAAAAAAGAAGCTCTCTAAGAAAGACTGTTTTAACCAAGTTGTTACCTGTACAACATTATTTTCTCAATCTGGTTATACGTATTTTTGACTTCTAAAGAAAAATTTAGAAAATAAAACGCCAATACAATTTGGTGCAATTTTCATTCCTATTGAAAAATAAGAGCAGTGGAATTTTTTTTTCTATGTTTACATTATTGATGAACATGAAAATTAAAAGTGTTTTTGTCATATTAATTAGTACAAATTGACATATAAATACGAGAAGTGAAACTTGATATTTATTTAGATTTATTTTTCCTCGCAATGTATATTTTCTCCGTGAACTTAATATTTGAAAATTCCCCATCATTGCTGTTTAAGGTCATCTCTTCCAAGTTTTGCCTCATCATTTTGCAAAATCTCTGAAGTTTGGGAAGTGAGGGTTTGCCTATAGTTTCTCTTGTCGTCAAGCTATGGCATTCTTCTTTGAGATTTGCTCATTTTGAAACTATGAATATTATAGGATTTGTTTTAGGGAAAATGATACAAATGGTCCTTGATCTTTGACCTAATGCGTAATGTAGTTCTTAAATTTTTTATTTATTCAATATGATCTCTGAACTTTAACTCAATGTATAATGCAGGTCCCTAAACTTTAATTTAATTAACGTAGTCCCTAGACTTTTAATTCATGTTTAACTTAGTCTTTGAACTATATGAAAATTTTCAATATTCTATTTTAATTAATTTAAGTTAAAATACAACATTGAACATATTAAAAGTGGATTCGGTTCCAGTTGGGAGTAAGCCCTTAATAAATGATAAATTAGGCCGTAATGCTGAGAGTACCCTTTTCATGGAGACAAACTTAGTAGTAAAAGGTCCGTGTATTCTCATGAGACTTTCTTTCCCAGCTTGTTTTGTTCGATTTGTTATTCATCCATATATTGTTTTGGTGTTGGTTATCATCATCTCTGCTACTGTTCTCCAACCTTTCCAATTCCAACGACCATTATCTTTCACTGTTGCTAGGAATCGTTGTTTACACGACTCTTCGTATGCTGTTAGTGTTGCTGTGCAGGGTCGTTTACTTAAATGTTCTTTTAAATGTCTCAAGCAATGTAATGAGATTCTTTGAGGGAAACGACAAAATGTGCGAAAAATAAACGGGGAAGCCCATCTTCCCTTTTAGAGATAATGAAAAGAAAAAAAAAATTGTGAAAATTTGAATTTGCCTGATAAAATGTGGAGTCCAATCTTTTTTTGCTTCAAAAGATTACTGTGCTAAGGTCCAAGAAGCTTTCGCATGACCTTTTCTGGCCACGGACGATGATAATTGCCCCGTTAGTGTCGTGCTTGTTTAAAAGGAAAAAAAATAATACTGCCATTGAGCATGAAGCTAAACATAGCTGAAACACTTATGTCGCTTTCGGTGGAGTGAGTATATAGTTTGTCTGTTAGCAACTGGATGAAGGGGGATAGTCTCAATGGAATCAATCAAACTCAGTAGCAATTGGATGACTGATGTGTCTATCTAAGGCAGCTTATATTAGTTTGGTAGGAATAACTAAGAATGACTTGAGCAAGTGAAACAGAAAGTAAGAACTATCTCGATTGATGGAGAGTACACAAATGGGAGCGGTATTAGGTTGGATTCTGGGGCTCATCCTACTCTAGGATGGTTGTTGTGGTGGTGGAATGAGATTTGGTATGCATGGCCGGTTGAGCAAAGAGGTATCGACGCCGGTGTAAAGTTGCCGCCAGGACAAATGGGGTTTCCCTTCTTCAGAGAAATCTTCACCTTCCTTTGGTACTTCAAGAATTTTCGCCACCTGGATGAGTTCATAAACTCTAAAAGACGGAAGTATGATCCCTGTTCCCCATCTAACTTTAGACTGAAAACTTGTGACATGAACTTTTGCAGCTTTGTATTTGCAACTGTAAGAAAAGTGAAACCAAGGGACAATAGTGTTTCTCTCAGGCTTCTACTAGTGCCCCTGTACATGTTTCAGGTACGGTGATGGAGTGGGAAGTTATAGGACTCACCTCTTCGGATCGCCTTCCATCATAGCATGCTTCCCATCAATAAGCAAGTTCTCTTCCGAGACGAAGACTCATTCCTCCCGGAATGGCTGAATGTTGATCTCGTGGGCACAAATTCTATAGTGGCAGTTCATGGAAAGGCACATGCCAGGCTCAGGAGCTTCGTCTTGAATGCAGTTAACCGACCCGATGCTCTTCATGGAATAGCTGCTTTCATATAGCCGCATTTGGTCGCTGGCCTTGAGTTATGGGCCCAAAATGGCAGATTCGTCGCTTACCATGAAACTAAGAAGTTATAGCCCATCGCATAGGCATACCATAAGATAACTTCACCGTTCACGTGATTATTTTTTGCCAGTCGAATCATCCTCAAGATTTCATTAATGGTTTTTAAATTTGTGTATCTTCTTTGCTTACAGTTGACCTTTGAGATTATTGGGAAACTGTTTATGAGCTTTGAGCCAGGGCCACAATTGAATGAGGTCTACTGGTTGCTTCATGAAATGATTAAAGGGATAAAAGCTCAGCCGCTCAACTCCACAGAACTGCATATCACTGAGCTATGCAGGTTCAATTGAATTGGAATCTTTGATCTGATTAGTTAGGCGAATGTACTAAAACTCAAAATGGCAATTGCAGTCTCATTAACTTGTGCAACGACTCCTGCTCTGTATACAAGTTAAATGCGACACTACAACGCAAAGTGATTGTAACACCAAGGAAGCAATATTGGATTGAATTGTCCTAGTTTTATGCGAAGCTGCCCATTTAAAACCCCAAATGATCTAAATTATTTCTCCAATCCTAGTGCAGTTCTGGAAGAAAGTTGAGGCAATTTTTGAAGTCGAGCCAGAGAAAAGGAAAAGCCAAAGCGAAGAAACTGTGACCAATATTATGGACGAAATTTGACAAATCAAAGATGAAGAAGGCAAAAAACTATCTGACCAAGAAGTTCTAGATAATATCATTATTCTTGTCATAGCCGGTTATGAGTCCACTGCACTTGCATCAATGTGGGCAATTTACTACCTTGCCAAGTATCCCAATGTTCTAAAGAAACTTTGGGTACCGACATAGTTCAACTCTGTAGCTTAATTATTAGAACTTCTTATAAACTGTTTCATTGCAACTTGGGGATCTTGACTTGAATGGCAGGAAGAGAACATGTCCATTAGCCAGAACAAGAACGGTGAGTTCATCACGAGCGAAGATGTCTCGAATATGAAATATATTAACAAGGTAACGTAAAATCATGGGAGGATTTCAGAGTTCGAGTGACCAGTTGCCCACAAGGTTAAAAAAACTTATGAAGGTGACAATTACTGATATACAGGTGGCGGAGGAGACTTTAAGAATGGCTTATATTGGAGCTTTTAAATTCAGATTAGTCGCAAAAGACATCAATTACAAAGGTACGAAACTATCCATAAGCCTTGCAGATATATATTATTAGCACATGCAATATGGTCCACAGCTCTACCACGGGATAAATCTTCAAATTGTTGTTTTAGCAAAACTGCCTTTTCAAGGCCATTTTGTACCTATAATAAGATTTCTCTGCAATCCTGCATTATTTTGCACCAGCTTAGATACTTTATAACTACAAGAACTGTCGTGACCAATACATAAGAGTTGGTGTTGACTGCTATGTCCTGTCCAGGGCAATTAAAGATAGAGTTTTGCAATGAGGATCCCTGAAATTTGTGTAGGTTATAGGATAGCAAGGGGAAGGAAAGTTATTTTGTGGCTCCAATATCTCCACACAAACCCGGAAAAATTTGTGCAAGTGGACTATGAGGCTCGATGTCAGTAATGTTTATGGACAAAGCATTCGTTTTCCTTTTTCCCTAATTTGTTCTCTTTCGGGCAAACCTATGTAATACTTGGTCATATTCTTCAAGGATCTGCTAAGCCGGAGGCATACCAAGTGTCTGGCGGGGAATCGAGAATCTGCGCAGGAAACATGCTTGCGAGGATACAACTGGCGATTCTTCTACATCATTTATCAGTGGGATACAAGTAAGAAGAAACGTGAAGCTTTTACTCCTTGAATTTAGAGAAATTCCAGTTCATTGAACCATAAAATTCACAACAATGTTTGGCAATGGAATTTTCAGGTGGGAATTGCTCAACCCAAATGCGGATTTTTTCCATCTTCCCCACCGTGCACCGGCTGATAAAGTTGAAGTTAGTTTCAGCAAGTTATGAGGATTGATCCTGACGACAACTTGAAAACTGCACAAGGCTGGAAGAATTGAGTCATATTGGACTCATCATATGTATGCTTTTTATTTTATTTGCTTCAACCACAATATCAAGGAAAAAATAAATTTGAGAATTTAATTTTCAATTCAATAAGCTACAATCTTGTGACACATCATGTAGAAGTCACATGCTACACTTTTTTTCGTGAATTAGAACTCAAATGTAATTTGGGAAAATGTGCGGGATTCTACTTCATTAAGTCCCAAATTCTCTTTGTACTTTTATCTTCACCCAAAATATAAATTGTGATTAAGTGGATACACTTTACAACATAGCGGTTGGAGTAAGAAAGGACGAGAGCAACGCATCAGAAGCCTCCAGAACGAATGTGCTTGTCAAATGCTGATCATAAAAAACAATCCAAAACAACTACATGATATTACCTCGAAGTGCAGAAATTTGGGATTCTCTTGCATCATTCGATTTCCCATTTATAGAACCAAAAACTCTAAGGGAAGGAAATTTAAAAAATCTCAGGACAAATAAAATAGTTCGACTACTGGGTGGTGCAATAGCGACTCCTTTTGCACAAGTCAAGATGAAATATTTTATTGATCTCCCGGACGTGAGAGCTTTATATTAAAACGGTTGACTTCTCTTAGTTTTTCATTTTATAAAGCAAACTCAATGAAAATTATTCACTTCATAGTGGAATGTTTCCAGTCAGAGAGCAATGGCTGGGCACCCAACTCTGGAGAGAAACCTCAAGGGCAAAGTGGCCATCATCACTGGCCGCGGGAGGAGATGGCCCACCAATTTGCTTATCTTAGGACCTGCTGTAAAATGGATGGGAAAAGTAACCAAAATCTTGCCATTCAAGTCAATGCAAAATTAACCACGGGGTTCGTCCTAGTGGCCACCCTTCCAACTTAGAAGGGGGAGAGGGGGGTTCAAATCCCCACCTTCTCAGGGGGATTGGGGTGGGGACGATTTCATTTCAGGAGTGGGTTTCGACTCCCACGCCCTGTAGGGAGGCAAGACAAAAGTCTGAGAGTGAGTATTAGAGTAGGATTAGAGTAGGACCGACCAAAAAAAAAAAAAAATTCAATGCAAAATTATTAGTAAAAATAAACGATGAACAATAAAGAACACTAAAGATTGACGTGATTTGGTCTGATATATTCATAAAAAGAGGTTAATAGCAAATAATCAACTATAATAAATAGTTAGTATTACAATTGCTCACATAATTGAGTATTTCTCATATTTAGATTATAAACAACTAATGTTAAATATAAAAACTCACGGCACAAATCTCTGGGGGTTCAAGCCCACTTCTTCGCGCGTGCGAAAAAGCTCCGTCATCTTCTTCACGCTCTTCCTCTTGGGAGCGGCTCGTCTACCGAGAGTCACCGTGCAGCCCGTGCTCTAACCTTCACTCTGCGACTCCTTCTTCACTGTTTAGCTTCGCGGCTAAACCTCAGGAAACCCGCTGGCGGCTACAATGCACACTTGGGAACGCACGCCCTAATCCTTTTTCTTTTATAGGAGTCAACAACTTTTCTTTTGACCATAACCCACCGCAAGTTCTTTAGTTAGCAAACAGCTCGCTAGGATTTGACTGGGTCAGCTATAAATTTCTTCTTATGTACCCATCTTTCACCACCTTTCTTGAGGCGTTATCCTGGGAAGTGAGCAGAACAATATGTTTCACGCATAAATAAGTCTTTTGCTCCTCTTTTAGCTAGATGGACGATAAAATTTTCATTTTCTCGTATGCTTATTAGTTATTAGTCTCTTTGAACTCATCCAATAACCAATTAAATCATTCTCTCAACCTCGTCTTATGAATTCATTTAAACTTAGATCAAATATGTTGACATAAGGAAAAACTTGATTGAATTCTTTCTCAATGTTTTGTGAACTCGTTGAGACAAATGGGTTACTACTAATTATTGCCCATAAGACAGAGCTTTGACTCTACATTACTAAGCTTCCTCTGAAGATCAAAATATATAGTCGATGGCAGTCAAGACCCACGAGTTATTCAAATAGGAACATCAAGTTATTCTTGTGATTAATTGTGGTGAAAATTAGATGTGGATCTGTGATCATCAGCAAGTGATTCCTTAAGCTCCTTTATGAACTGAATACTTGTTTTATACCAACCCAAATGATCATAAACATCAAACATGCACGGGCATAAGTCGATTAGTTTTTTTCTTTTTATGTCCCTTGGCATCATGCGAGGTAGAGCATATTCTGTTGCAATTAACTTGGCCGTGAAAAGTATTAACTTATTATTTCCTCTCGTATCTTCTGAGCCACTTTCGCTTTTGGGAAACCGACAAATATGGAAGCTGACCACCCTCATCAGGTGCAGTAAGTTTCAAAGTACACTCATGAACTCAACTTATCAGAACTTCATTCCCATTTTGAAAAATCGACATGTTAATGCTAATGTGTGTTCCAATAAGCAGCATTCCACAACACTATATGTTAACTAGTTTAAGTAATGAAGACTTATTACGCTGTTTGATCTCATGAATAACAGTTGCTATAACTAATAAGCAGCAGTAGCATCCAAGTTCCTAAAAAATACCTATGAGAAGAATCAGAGAGAATATAATAATTACCGCTTTAATAATTGATCTTGATTCATGATTTTAATGCTCTGTATATGTTATTTATGATATCATATACTATTTATACTTCAGTGATTTATTTATAAATACAATTATTAACTTAAGTATATAATATATGATTATACGAGGGTGACGGTCACAGCATTGTTCTTGAAGAGACTAGCTTGGGTTAATGTTAAGAGTGGCGTCCCGCATTCTACTCTCGTCTCCGGAATCTCCCTTCAAAGCTCCTCCAAATTTTGCAAAATAATTTAACCCCAGCTAGCTCTGACCTGTGATTTTTTTTTTTTTTTTTGGTCGAAAGATACGATATATTAAAACATCGAAAGATTACAACCAGAAGATACTGCATCGGCGTACACTAGGTCCAGTAGAAAGAAAGGGGGGAAAATATTCCAGTCACGAGCCATATCCGATCTGCCATGGGCCTTAGCAGCCCAATCCGCCAATGCATTGGCCTCCCATCTACAGTATCGAAGCTGCAAATTAGGGTAAGAGAATAGCAAATCGTTTACCTCAGTGAACAACTCGCGTGCTTCCCACGGTGGCTTTCTTCTCTCGTTCACCGTTTCGATCAAGAGCAGGCAGTCCGATTCAATCACCAGATGTTCGTTGTTGAGGCCTTGATGCAGCAGATGGCGGAGCGTAAAGCTGAGCGCCTATACCTCCGATTGAAGCGCGGAGCCTACTGGAAATTCTTCGGTAAAAACATCAGTAAGTATGCCCTTGTAATCTCGACTGATGCACGCCATAGATCCTGTGTGACTACCTGGCTTGTAAGCCCCATCTATATTACATTTCAGGGTGCCACGATCAGGGGGTCTCCATAAGTGTTCGGTGTTGAGAGCAGAAAGCTCTGTTTGCTGACGCCTGGGGGTGGAAACTTTGTAGATCTAGGTCTGTGTAATGGCGTCTTCAACGGCGATGTTGGGATCTGGTTGCTAATGTCTGAAGATAAAGTTATTGCGGCCACGCCAGATCTGCCATAAAACATGCGCAATAGTCTCTAGTCCAGGTAATGTATTATGAGCTACAACCCTTGTTGTGATCCATGCGTCGAGGCGATGAACGGAATGAGGTGTGATCAGAACATTTATATCAGGATGGCTCTAGACTTCCCTAGTCCATGAAGAATAGAAAAATAGATGTTCTAGGGTTTCCTGTTCATGTTGATTGTAGAGATGACAAATAGGATCAGGAGTGATGTGTCTATGAAACAAATTTGCTTTTGTTGCAAGTGAGTTTTGGCATGCTGACCATAAGAACAGGCGGATTTTTGGTGCTGTTTGCATAGTCCATATACGCCGCCAGAGTATTCTGGGAGGCTGGAATGATGTAGAGGCTTCATTATTTCTGCTGTTGCTTGCTGTGTTGATGATAGAATGGTAATTACTTTTCACCGTATGAATACCAATCTTTGTGGCTGTCCAGACTAACTGGTCAGAAGCAGAATGTGGTCTTAGAGGTATTCGAAGTATTTCATTGATGACCAGATCATCATAAAACTGCTTGAGAAGAGCAAGGTTCCAGGATTGGTGGTAAGGGTCAATAAGATCAACCACTAACTGTGGCTCCTCTCGTGTAGCTGGTCCTGCTATAGTTCCAATAGATAACCACCGATCCTCTCGTATTTTGATTATTTTGCCATCACCAACATACCATCTCATATTAGGTGTAATTGCCTCTCTACCAATAAGAAGGCTCTGCCAGCCCCAGGACGGGCGATACCCTTTATCCGCTGTTAGGAAGTCTTGTGTAGGAAAATAAAGCCCCTTAAAGATCTGACTCCATAAAGAGAGAGGTTGATGAATTAATTGCCATGCTTGCTTACCAAGCATTGCCTTATTAAAAGTTATTAGGTCTCGAAAGCCAATACCCCCATTGAGTTTGCTGATTTTTAGTTCATCCCATTTCTGCCAATGCCACCCCTGTTCCGCTCTTGTCGTTCTTCCACCAAAAGCTGGAAATTCGTTGTTCAACCCCTTTACAGAGAGATAGAGGAAGATTGAAGATAGACATTGCATATTATGGAATAGCTTGCACAACATATTGTGATTGATGCTTAGATAGATTGGATTAATCAGCTCCGACAACGTTTTTCCTTGAACAACGGAGGAGTCGATTTTAATACAAATAGGTTTAAGGCATAATAGGGGGTTTATCCAATAATCTTTGCCATGGAAATTGCCTCGCCTTTATATCAAGATAAATATATTATTATAATAATTATGACTCTAATAGCCAATCATTGATGTACTATCCCACATCCATTATCAAGACGTAGATTTAATATATAAAGTCATAATTGGCTATTAAATAATTAATCTATGAGAATAAAATTTGAAGTTAATCATTTAATATATAATCATAATGAATAAATATAATGTTATCAAATAATTAATAGTGTGACTGAAACAATTATGATATAATATTTTTGTTCTTCATTTAATATAATTAGTAATCAGGATAATCATTGTTGAAATTTTTTTTATTTGAAGATAGGGTTGCACCAATTGTTTTTTTTTTTTTTGGTTGAAAGAACTGCTTTGATTAATACTAAGAAGGTGGAATACAACTATTAGGAAAGTCAAAACATAAGATAAGGTAAAGTTCATGCGGGGGGTTAGTAACCCAATTACTAGAAAGGGAACCGGTATTATGGGATTTGGAAATCCAGTCCGCGGCTCGATTGGATTCACGTGGTTCAGACTGCAAAACAACATTCTTCAATTGGCCCAACACCTGTCTGCAATCAAGGACGAAGGGCCACGAAGCCCATGGGATTTCTATTCGGCCTAAGATGGAGTTCACGGCCAGGAGACAGTCGCTGGATATGTGGAGAGTTGTTGCAGTTCGCGTGTTTGAAGCAGTTCGTGTCAAAACAGTTTGCATCTCTCTCACCCACACGAGCGTCCGTTGGATGGCTAGGGTTTCGGCCATGTGAGCCGTTTGAGCTCGGATTTTCTGCACAAAACCAGCGGTACAGACCCCATCAGCTCCTCTACAAATTGCGGCCATGGATCCCTCCAATTTGTTCTCCTGCCATGCGCAATCAACATTTATCTTCCAATCGCCCGGATCTGGAGGTACCCATGAGTGCCGCTCTAAGGTAATCTCTTCCCTTCGTGGTTGCCACTTCTCGAGCAGCTGCTGGGAAAGAAGAGCTTCACTGATTAGATGGTATTGTTTGGTTTTCCGGCCTTGAAAGATGAGGGCGTTGCGTGCTTTCCATATCTACCAAAGAGTAGTCGCGTAGATCGCCTTTTGACTTGCTGATTTGCTAGAGAAAAGGTAGTCACAAACCCACTGATCTGTTCGTCTAATCGATGTTGGGAAGGTGTTTATTCGGTCACTGAAATTCATCCACAGTTCATTTGTCCACTGACACAGGATAAACAGGTGCTTGGAGGACTCTGGAAACTGTTGACAGAAGGGGCATGTTGGCTCAGGTATTATTTTTCTCCGGCATAGGTTAATTCTCGTAGGGAGACCTTCATTGCATAAACTCCACATGAAGTGCCTGATTCTGGGATTAGTATGTAGATGTCATATTTCTGTCCATAGCCGTTTTGGAATTTGATATGAAGATGATGCCTGGTTCTCTGTGGTGTTGATGTTTGCTGTTCGGAGTCGATGGTACCCATTTTTAATTTTGTAGTTTCCAGAGTAGTGCCCTGTCCATACTAAGCAGTCAGGTCTGGTATTTATGCTGAGTGTTGTTTGCTGGATCTCCTCTGCGATGTTGTTGTCAAATAACTCATTGATGAGTTGACTATTCCATGTGCGCAAGTATGGATCAATAATATCTGCAACTAGCTTCGGGTCCTGTTGATTTGCCGGTCCTCCAATTTTGCCTGATATGAGCCAACGATCTTCTCTCAAATTAATAGATCTGCTGTCCCCAACCTCCCATTTCAGATCAGGCTCAAGGACATCTCGGCCAAGTAAGAGACTCTGCCAACCCCATGATGGTCTGGCACCCTTAGTAGCAGTCCATAGATTACCATTAGGGAAGTAGAGGCCTTTAAAGATTCTGCTCCATAAGGCCTCTGGAGCTTGACGTGGTCTCCAGGCTTGTTTCCCCAACATCGCCTTATTAAATTCGATTAAATCTTTAAACCCCAATCCTCCTTGCTCCTTTCTCATCTTTAAAACCTCCCAACTCTTCCAGTGAATACCTTGTTGTACTGCATTCTACTTCCACCAGAAATCTGAGATTTTCCTTTCAATCGCTCGGCAAATAGATAGGGGTATTTTGAATATATTCATGGCATATTGGGGTAGAGCCTGAACAACCATTTTAATCAATACTTCTTTCCCCGCCTTCGAGATTAACTGCTCCTTCCAACCCTCCAGTTTTCTGTCCACTCGTGCCATGATCCAATTGAACATCTGTTTTTTTGTTGGACTCCAATCTGATGGTATCCCTAAGTATTTTCCAGTTTTTTCTAAGATAGGAACCCTCATTACAGATGCAATGTTTCTTTTCAAATCCTGTGGATAGCTTGCCCCAAAAAACACCCCAGATTTGTTAAGATTTACTGACTGGCCAGACACAAAACAATAGCAATTCAATAAGTTTGCAAGATTCTGAGCTTCTCTGACTGTTCCATCCAGAAAGAAGATGGCATCATCCGCGAAAAATAGGTGGGAAAGAGTAGGGCAATGAGGGTTCAATTTGATACCTTTTAAGCTTCCATCAGTAACAGCATTTTGCACCATGTGGGAGAGGACGTTGGCTAAGATTATGAAAAGATAAGGTGAGAGCGGATCTCCTTGTCTTATGCCTCTAGATGGAGTAAAGGTTTCCCTGCTTCACCATTGATAAGGATTCGAAATTGAGCTAAGGAAATACAAATTCTGACCAGATTCACCCATCTATCACTGAAACCCATCTTTTTCATGCAATCACATAGAAAGTCCCACTCTACTCTATCATATGCTTTTTGCATATCCAGTTTCAGCACAGCCTGAAATTTTCTTCGCCATTTTCTAACTCGTAGCTGATGTAGAACTTCTTGGACTATAAAAATGTTATCTTGTATCTGTCGACTACTAACAAAAGCGCTTTGTTTCGGAGAAATAATAAGTGGGAGCCATGGTTTGAGTCGATTCGCCATGACTTTTGTGATAACTTTGTAGCTGAAATTGCATAAACTAATGGGCCTAAATTCTGTTATGCTTTCGGGGTGTGACACCTTGGGGATAAGTGTTATATGGGTTTCGTTTAGTCCTGGATCAAAGGTGCCTTCTTTGAAAAAAGAGTCTACTAGCTGGAATATGTCTTCATAGATAATATGCCACTGACTTTGATAGAACAGGCCACTCAAACCATCTGGTCCTGGGGCTTTAGTAGCCCCCATCTAAAAAACAGCCTGCTACACTTCTTCCTTGGTGACTTGTCTTATTAGCATCTCGTTCATTTGCTCGGTTACCATAAGTGGACATTGCTCTAATATTGGCTGGTAGTATCGGTATCCCACATATTGATATAGATCCTTATAATAGCTTGTGATGTGCTGTTTAATAACCCAAGGCTCACGGCTCCATACATTCTCTTCAAGTTTGAGCATGTTGATTTTATTTCTATGTCGCCTCTGAATGATTGTTGCATGAAAGAATTTCGAATCCCGATCACCCAACTATAGCCAATTAATTATGGATCTAATGCCCAATACATTTCTTCTTGACGCCACAATGTGCCGATTTTCTCAATTAAATTATAGTATTCCTCTCCCATATATGTCTGGTCTGCCCTGTTCATTATCTAGATAAGCTGGTTTCTGAGCTGATCAATCTGTTGAAATGCATTTTTAAAGGATCTCCTGCTCCATGTTCTCAAATCTTGAGTCACTTTCTTTGTCTTTCTAACCAGGTTTCGATGCTACCATTCACTGCCTTCCAAGCCTTGTCTACTACAACTGCACACTCGGGATGATCTACCCAGTAAGGTTCAAATCTGAACAATCTTTGGTGTTTCTGTATAACTGAATTTAAACAAAGCATAAGAGGACCATGATCAGAACCTATAGTTGGATAGACAAAAGCTGTAGCATTAGGAAATATGAGCCTCCATTCTAGGTTGCAAAATGCTCTGTCAAGCCTCTTTTTGACTAATTCCTCTCCTTCCCTGTTATTTGTCCATGTAAATGCACACCCCTCACTTTCAATGTCTATTAGTGAGCATGAATCAACAAATTCCCGAAACGCCGTCATTCGGAACCTTTCCACTGGTCTTCGGCCCACCTTCTCCCAGTGATATAACACCTCATTGAAATCTCCTAGACATAGCCAAGGGGCTGATGTATTTCCATTTCGTGCTCGAAGATCGTTCCAAAGAGAGACTCTCTCTTGGAAGTTAGTTGACGCATGTAGCAGCGATATTTTCATTTTAATTCCAGTTCCAGCATCTGTGCATGAAAGATCAATCATCTCTTGGCGACTATACTCAATAGTAACTTGCACCGTCTTATCCCATAATAATACCAGTCCTCCCGCAATGCCAATAGGATTAATAGCAAACATAGAAGAGAACTTTAGTCTTTTTTTGATATTTTCCACCACCGTATACTGATTCTTTGTTTCCATAAGAAAAACTAGATTAGGTCTCTCACGAGCCACTAAGGCTCGTAGGTGCTGGACTGTCAAGGGAGAACCTAGACCTTGACAGTTCCAGCTTAAAACTTTCATGGCTCCTTTGGTGGCTTATTAGGGCTAACCACCAAAGCCCCTACAAATTCACCTTCCCATACTTGAACTGGTGTGTCCATAAGTTGGTCCATATCAACAAGGGTTGTCAGTGAGACCCTCTTCTCATAAGGAGCAAATCGTTTTAATTTTTTGGGTACTGGTTTTGTTGGACCAGGTTTCGCTACCCCCTAAGTCGCTTCCCCTAAATCATGCAATTGATCTGTCTTTAGATGTTCTGAACACTATTGTGTGCATTTCCCTTTCTTTTGTGCAGCAAGCTCTGCTAAATCTGACACTTCCGGTGTTGTTTGTGTCACAGGTTGATAAAGCACGAGGGCTTGACTCCCATCAAAGGAACTTTTCCTGTTCAATTCATCACAAGAGGGTATAACAGGGGTTTCGGGAACCATGTCATCTTCCATTAAGGTAAGATCTATGTCGCCATAGAAGGTATACCAGCAAGGACTAAGATCTTTCACCTCTGCCTTTAACCAAGAGCCATATCGACCTAGTTTGTCCTGAGGAAGTTCGGATTCTTCATATGGGAAGGTCGGACAATAGTTAGCATAGTGACCTATATAACCGCAGGAATAATAATAATGTGGAAGTCTCTCATATTTAAAGTCGATCCACCAGTTTCGATTTCCCACGTGAATGATTGTGCCAGTTTTAAGGGGCTGCATTAGATTCAGCCTCACTTTTGCTTTGCCTATTTTTCGAGAACCATTGTTTCGAGCATCAATTCTAACTTCCTCTACCTCTCCCATTTTTCCAGCAATCATTCTAATGCAATCCTCCGACATTGCCGCTCTTGGAAGCCCCATCAAATGCACCCAGAATGAGCAGGATTTAAATTCATAGCAGTGCTCGGGAACAGTAAGGTCTCCTTCCTGTAAAACTAACAGATTGCTTGCAAACGACCAGGAGCCTGTCTGGAGTATTCTCTTCTGATCTTCCTCTAATTTAAAGATGAAAACAAAGAAATCCTGTTCTATCACCTCACATCTAACTTCTTCTACCTTCCAAGCCCTTTTCATTGTAGCCTAGAACGCTGGAAAATTAACATTTGGTTTCGAAAACAATTTCCCATATAACAGATGCTCATCGGCCTTTTTGTGTACCTCAGGGATATGGCTATTCAACTCCATAATATCATCCACAGCCCATAGATCGCCCATTCGTTTGCAGAGGGCCAACAATCGGAGCTGGTTTTCTTGGCTACCCTCCATTGATGTAGCTGGTCTTCCGACAGAGGAGGGGTGTGCACTGACGACAAGATAGGGATTCCGAAGATGGTTGGGGTTTGGTCGGAGGATGGGTTTAATTAGGAATGAAGGGAGCTCTGTGGATTACAGAGACACTGACTGGTAGATCTGGTTATGGTAAGTTAGGGTTCCAGGGAATGATTTGTTCATTTTTTGGTTTGAGAAGAGTAAAAGGGTTGATTAATCAGGTGGGGAATCTGTATCAATAGCCATTGCGAAGAAGGATTCCAAGTCTGGAAGGAAAGGAGGATCTATCACCAGGAAGGGAAGAAGAACACTCACCTTCAGCGAGAGAGGGAGCGGGCAGAAAGAGAGACTTGAATATCTTGGACAGCGTGTTCTTTGACAATAAGGAGACAACAAGTCCCAAGAAGACTGGTTGCACCAATTGTTTGAGGATAGGAAATAGCCAGTCTCAAGTCACCTATGATTTAGGTTACCTGAGGCCGGCATCGAAGGCAAGAGCATGATGCCATGACAGGCGAGCCGCAATAGCTAGTGGGTGATGATGACAAATATGTGACTACGAATGGTTGTCCACCTAGTGAAGTTTCTCCTCACATTTGCAATACATTTTTTGTGATTAAACGAGTACACACAACTTGGTCAATACATGCTTACTTCACGTGGTTTATAATGTTTAATCAAGTTTGTGAATATATGTGATCATATGATTAACTAAATTAGGAGTGATCTAAGAGTCGGCCATAACAAAAAAATTGTATAAGCGCTTGTGTTTTTCAATGGGATTCAATGTGGATATCACAAATTTTTGAAATAGAAAATCACATTATAATTTTAATATGCCAAACCACAACTTACTCATGAATCTTGAATCTTTCAACCTTTTTTTAATCACTTTTATCAAATATTTTAAATTACATAATGAATCTAACCTTTCCCGCTGCAATAGAGCGAAAGTTCTTAAGCATTCCTTGAAAGGTGATAAATAAGGCCATGAAAACACAAAAAACAACTTAATAAAATAAGAAAAGAAATGTTTGCCTTTTACTAGGCCAAAATGAACCTCTAAACCTCTCCTACTTACTAGCCTCCTCTTTGTTGAAAAGTTTAAACAATCGGCAAAAAGGTGATGGGATGGAGTATGGAGACTTCCTCCTCTCCTTCGACAACTTTTTCTCTTAACTCAAGTTTATTGGACAGGTAAATCGTAATTATTGATTTTGAAACCCACGTGAATTTAACATGTGGCTCTCATAAAAGTAACAGCTGTGATTCAAAAAAAGTATTTCTTTGCAGTGTAAGTACATTAATTTTGGCGTGCCTTGAGCCTCCCGTGTGCTTTACCTCCCTACCTCAAAAACCCATAAGCTACTCCCACTATTCTCACTAATTCTCTAATAAGAAATAAGTATATTTAAATGGGAGCATCACTTCCTCATCTACAATGATATCTTTTAGTTATTTTCCCACCCACCAAATTATGCTAAACGAAATTTCACTCCATTTCTTTATACACACCACGTACATGATATGATAATGATATCAGGATAATCTTGTGGGTGGGAGAGTCATCTCTATAGAACAAACGATCATTTGAAGCATTGTGAATTTTTTTTATCATATGAAATCAATTCTATGTATAAACATGTGATTGGACATGTCAATGTAAAATCGGATCAATTAAATTACGTGAGGTAATTTCTTATATTCTTTTTCTCTTTTCTATGGCTAGTCTTAATCCCCTAGTCAACCATGGACAATGGAATGACTTGCATAGTGCCACTACACCTTGAGACCTAATCTCGTGTTATGCCTGTATTTTGCACAACTTTCCTGAGGTAGATAACGTATATCATAAATAATTATCATTCATAGTCGAGATTTGTCAATTCATTGAATTTTTTTATCTATTTGTGTCATCCCAGTGGCAAAGTTGATGGCACACTCTGCCCCTTTAATAGCAAAAAGTAACATATCATAATTAGAGTTAGAAGGATAGGAACAAAGTGATCATATGTGTAATGGACCCGGAATTTTATAACAAACAACAATTGACAACATTGCTGGAATAATAGTGAAATTGAAAATGAAATTCATTGCCTCAACTAATAATTTCTATTATAAATTAGATTGATGATTGGGTGATGTGTTTTAAGAGATATAAAACATCTGATCCAAAATTAGAAAGAAAATATAGTAACTACATCAATCTTAATTTTTCTTTCCTTAAAGATTGATGACAAGAAAAGTGCCGAGTTCCGATGGTCGTCTCGTGGATTTAAATATCTCGCATGAGAATTTCGAAAGAGCGGGATTGCATCAGAATTTGATTGGGGACAAGGAGTAAGGCGGTTGTGTAGTGGCAAATGTGTAATTAAGTTGGCTAGTGGAACCGCGAATCTATGCACGACTTAGAGAGAAAAACAGAGTCAACGTCCTCCATCGTCCCAAATTCAACGTCAAGGGCCCCCACCCATGACAACTCAGGACAAGGTGCTGTATTATTCCAGATTCACTGACAAACACCGACAATCGTCAAGGGCCGCCAAGATGGCACGATTCCCGGGCTCGCCTTGCCTGAGCCACCTGAGATCACAATAGTCGCCTCGTTGGAGGCTCGGTTAGAAACATGCAACGAAACACAATCCTACCCCTCATTATTTGTTCAACTTGGTCTTCAACTTTGATTCTTCGCTTTTGTGGGTTGTGTGTAAATATGAGTATGAATTCTTCATTAAGCACTTATCTTAAGGGGAATTAAAAGTATGATTATTTTAGTTTTAGGGCGGGTCTTAATGAAGTTATGAATCTCCTTTTTTTTTGTGGGTTTTGCCTTAAGGAGAATCACATACTTTCTCACCTTAATGAAGGCACCTAACCTCTTTGATTCCTTGGAAGGAAAGGAGAATAGAAGGCAAGTATAAATTCTCCTTCCAGATTAGCTTCCTTTTTCCCTCTCCATTGTCCTTTTCTTTTTATTTTTATTATTTTATTATTTTTTAAAAATTATTTGTAAAAAGCCCAATGCAAAATAGTATTTACCAAACAATATTTATATCTCATGAAAATTCCTTACCCTAAAATCCTTTGCATTGACAAAAGCTCTCCCTGATGTACTCTGCATTGGCATGGCTTCCTCACTAAAAGAGGTAAGCTCTCAAACGTCCTTTAATTAGTAATTTCGAGAAAAGGACTATGTTCTTGTTCGTCCTTGCCATGCCTCGGTAGAGTACATAGTCTAATTATTGCCTATAAGTAAACTAACTATATATAATTGTCCATTTTTGTAACTCACGTCACATAGTGGTTAGAGGAAAGGGATGAAACAAAATTAAATCTTAGAAGAGAAAAGTGTTTTGGTAAGCATTGGAACACAATTAAGTTGACACATCAATTGTTATGCTTCTCGTGTGATATTATGAGGTAAAACGGTTTATAGCAAATTGAAAGTGGGAAGTAAAGTAAGAGAGTCATCTTCAGCACTCAATAATAGTTTATATGTTGCATTATTTAGTATACCTATTTAGCAACCCAGAATTAGTAAATATAGCATTTCTCCTTTTATTAAAGTCGACATGGTCCATGAATTTTGACATTCTCATTCTTTATTGACCAGTTTTTTTATGTGCTATTAACCCACAGCTAAGAGTTTGTTGTATACTGTGTGCCGTTCATAACAAAAATGTAATAGATCGTAATTAGGTTATGTTTATTTCATGGAAAATAAATAATTTAAAAAAAAATTTTCCTAAATGTTTATAAGTTTATAACAAGCAACAAAAACAACATTGCTGAAAAAGATGGTGGCATTGGGTTTATCTGAAAAATGAACTAAAACTCACTTGACAGCTTCTATGAGAGAGGTTAGATGGGCATAGTGGCATCTAATCCTCGTGCCATCCTTCAACGCTGTTCTTATGGGGAGTTACATGCAAAATGCTACTATATTCGACTATCTATTTCTCCCATTAATAATTAAATTATTCTGGCTTATGAAAATCAAATTGTAAAGCTAAGCGGGGCAAATGAGAACCCTACCATTCTCTGTGATGTGATGAATAAGGTATGGGCATGTTAATAATCACACTCTTTTCAGCTTATTCAGGGCAAAGTCTTCCTTCCTTTCCCCCATCAATGCGTGGACAGAGCCTTCACTCCACCTCCTTTTATACATATTGCATGCACAAAATGTTAAATTTCATAGTTCACAAAAATATTTTCATGCTAAACCAAATTTCACTCCATTTCTTTAGACACACCACGTGCATGATATGACAATAATATTATGATAATCTTGTGGATGGGAGAGTCATCTCTATAGAACAAACGATCATTTGAAACATTACGAATTTTTTTATTATATGAAATCGATTCTATGTATAAACATGTGATTGGACATGTCAATATAAAATCGGATCAATAAATTACATGAGATAATTTCTTATATTATTTTTCTTTTTTCTGTGGCTTGTCTTAATCCCCTAGTCAACCATGGACAATGGAACACATTTTCCCCCTCCCTAAATTAATAAATCTTGAGTTGGGCCTTTGGACTTCGAAATGACTTGCATAGTGCCACTACACCTTGAGACCTAATCTTGTGTCATGCCTGTATTCTACACAACTTTCCTGAGGTAGATAACGCATATCATAAATAATTATCATTCATAGTTGAGATTTGTCAATTCATTGAATTTTTTTTTTTTTTTTATCTCACCGTTTGAGACAATTACATCAAGAGCATCGGTGCATAATAAGTCTAGAAAAGCAGGCGGGGGGTGGAACAACCAATTGGGGGGAAGAAAATTACACCGGCAGGCCTTTGCAAGCCAATTAGCGGGCCGGTTTGTTGTTCGACCACAATGGGCCAGAGAAATGTCCCCGAATGTCCGCAGGTTTCGCTCGGGCCAGTCGGGTGTGAAGAGCGGGTTGCAAGTAGATCAAGTGGCAAAGTTGATGGCGCCTCCACCACTTTCGCACTCTGCCCCTTTAATAGCAACAAAGTAACATATTATAATTAGAGTCAGAAGGATAGGAACAAAGTGATCATATGTGTAATGGACCCGGAATTTTATAACAAACAATAACGGATAACATTGTTGGAATAATAGTGAAATTGAAAATGAAATTTATTGCCTCAACTAATAATTTTACTTATAGATGAGATTGATGATTGGATGGTGTGTTTTAAGAGGTATAAAACATCTAATTCAAAATTAGAAAGAAAATATAGTAACTACATCAATCTTAATTTTTCTTTCCTTAAAGATTGATGACAAGAAAAGTGCCGAGTTCCGATAGTCGTCTCGTGGATTTTAATATCTCGCATGAGAATTTCGAAAGAGTGGGATTGCATCAGAATTTGATTGGGGACAAGGAGGAAGGCGGTTGTGCAGTGGCAAATGTGTATTAAGTTGGCCAGTGGAACCGCGAATCTATGCACGACTTAGAGAGAAAAAGAGAGTCAATGTCCTACATCGTCCCAGATTCAACGTCAAGGGCCCCACCCATGACAACTCAGGACAAGGTGCTGCATTATTCCAGATTCACCGACAAACACATCGTCAAGGGCCGCCAAGGAGGCACAATTCCCGGGCTCGCCTTGCCTGAGCCAATCGCTTTGGCCACCTGAGGTTGTGCGTCTGGGTTCACTTGGCCTCGTTGGAGGCTTAGTTAGAATATACAATCCTACCCATTATTATTTGTTCAACTTGGTCTTCAACTTTGATTCTTCTGGTCTGGCTTTTGTGGGTTGTGTGTAAAGACAAGTATGAATTCTCCATTAAGCATAAGGGGAATTAAAAGTACGATTCTTTTAGTTTGAGGGTGGGTCTTAATGAAGTTATGAATCTTCATTTCTTTTTGGGTGGGTTTTGCCTTGAGGAGAATCACATACTTTCTCACCTTAATGAAGGCACCTAACCTCTTTGATTCTTCGGAAGGAAAGGAGAATAGAAGGCAAGTATAAATTCTCCTTCCAGATTAGCTTCCTTTTTGCCCTCTCCATTGTCCTTTTCTTTTTCTTTTTCTTTTTTTTATTTTTTAAAATTATTTGTAAAAAGCCCAATGCAAATAGTATTTACCAAACACAATATGTATTTTTATAAATAGGATTTACCAAACAATATTTATATTTCATGATAATTCCTTAGCCTAAAATCCTTTGCATTGACAAAAGCTCTCCCTGATGTACTCTGCGTTGGCATGGCTTCCTCACTAAAAGATGTAAGCTCTCAAACGTCCTTCAATTAGTAATTTCGAAAAAAAGGACTATATTCCTGTTCCTCCTTGCCATGCCTCAGTAGAGTACATAGTGTAAATATTACCTATATGTAAACTAACTATACATAATTGTCCATTTTTGTAACTCACGTCACACAGTGGTTTGAGGAAAGGCATGGAACAAAATTAAATCTTAGAAAAGAAAAGTGTTTTTGTAAGCATTGCAACACTATTAAGTTGACATACATCGATTGTTATGCTTCTCGTGTCATATTATGAGGTAAAACGGTTTATAGCAAATTGAAAGTGGGAAGTAAAGTAAGTGAGTCATCTCAAACATTCAATAATAGTTTATTTGTTGCATTATTTAGTATACCAATTTAGTACCAGAATTAGTAAATATAGCATTTCTCCTTTTATTAAAGTCGACATGGACATTCTCATTATTTATTGACCAGTTTTTTTATGTGCTATTAACCCACAGTACACCATGTGCTGTTCATAACAAAAATGTAAGAGATCATAATTAGGTTTTGTTTATTTCACGGAAAATAAATAATTTGGAAAACATTTTTCCTAAAAACAATTGCTTGTATAACTTACAAAAATAAATAAACGAAAAATATTTTCATTGTTCACGAAAATATTTTGATATAAATTGTTATCAATGATGAAAATATTTTTATTGACTAATTATTTTAAGTGATATAAGCCATCATTTTTAGGAAAATATTTTTTAAATTATTCATTTTATACTAGCCATACGAAACCTTGGAATCCAAAACATAGGAACATAGTCACCACATGTGCAATGGACCCAAACGTTTATAACAAGCAACAAAAACAACGTTGCTGAAAAAAATGGTGGCATTGGGTTTATCTGAAGAATGAACTAGAACTCACTTGACAGCTTATATGAGAGAGGTTAGATGGGCATAGTGGCATCTAATCCTTGTGCCATCCTTTAACGCTGTTCTTATGGGGAGTTACATGCAAAATGCTACTATATTCGACTATCTATTTCTCCCATCAATAATTAAATTACTCTGGCTCATGAAAATCAAATTATAAAGCTAAGCGGGGCAAATAAAAACCCTACCATTCTCTGTGATGTGATGAATAAGGTATGGGCATGTTAATAATCACACTCTTTTCAGCTTATTCCGGGGAAAATCTTCTTTCTTTTCCCCCATCAATGCGTGGACAGAGCCTTCACTCCACCTCCTTTTATACATATTGCATGCACAAAATGTTGAATTACTCTATTAGGCGTTTGGTTGAATAATACTAATTGTCTTATAATAGCCAACCTTAAAATATTAGGCTGCGTTTGGCAGTCGGGATAAAATTCGGGATATGATATGATTTATCCTATCTTACGTTTGGTACTCGCTCAGGACAGGATAAAGTCGAATATAAATGGGATATAGGTAGGATAAAATTATCCCATGGGGAAGGTGGGATAAATGTGAATATGATTTCTAATATCCATAATAGAAAAGTTATTTTTCTCGAATAACAAACTTATTAAGTTAAAAATTGAAATTATATTTCAATATAAATAATATTTGAATTCTAATTTAAGAAATTAAAAATTAAAAATATAAATTTATTTTTAATTAATCTTATTTTAATTTATATATTCAACTTTAATTCTATCTTATAATAAACATTTAATCTATAAATTAAATATTTATATTTATTATATATTTTAGGTATGTTAGTACAATTTACTATTTGATAAAATTTTATTAAAGAATGATGAAAGGGGAAAAAAGAAATAATAAAGAAAATAATATAAAAAAGAGGAAAAATAAAATAAAAATAAATTAATGAATAGTGTTACAAGATATTTTCACCATTTCCGTTTATGAACATTTAGGTTTGTTTATAATGACATGCCATTTATATAAAAAAAAAAAAAATGTACATAATATGATATGAATATATCCGACTTTAATACTGTGATTTACCAAATAATGGACATGATATAAAAAAATCCAAAGATTTCATATCTTATCCTATCCAATCCTATCCCGATTAAAAATTTGGACGACCAAATGTAGCCTCATTGTTTTGATGACGCAATCGATGTGACCTCATAAGGCATAGAATATTATAGAGTTCGTTTTGAGTCTCAATACCGGAAAAAATGAGAGCATGTTAATTATTCATTGTTGCTGTTGGTTCTGGGCGAACTCCTTGCTCCATCGCAGGGGATGATGGAGGAAGGAGAAAAGAAAGAGAGGAGAAAAGTTAAAAGAGAAAACAAAGTTGAAATTAGTGGGCCCATTTGGACATGTGCTAATCAACTACTGGACTAGAGCATGAATACTTTCTCTGGAAGGAACAGTCTCTCCTTTGTTCCAAAACCTGTAGCCATAAAAGTAGTAGCAATTCTTTTTCTTTTTCTTTTTCTTTTCATTTTTATTTTTGCTTATAAAGCATCAGTTCAAAGGACAAAAAACCGATTTAAGGCAAAGGCGGAGAAACGCAGACCAATTCTTCACAAGAAATGGCAGCTATTCGCTACAAGGAGCTATTGGGTTGGTATGTAATCACTCTCAAGCTCCGAGAAACTGTGAAATCTCGACTTCCCAAGAAATCAATTTATGGGAGCAAAATCGTCTCCGACTATGAGTCGAGGCCTTCCAAGTCCGAGTGGGTCATCTCCAAGGAAAAGAAGCTCGTGCAAGGTCGCCAGGAAAACATGCCAGGTTCGTGGGCAAAGCTCTCCATTTACCGGATCCCACA
Organism: Eucalyptus microcorys; assembly: GCA_014182515.1. Lineage (NCBI taxonomy): Eukaryota > Viridiplantae > Streptophyta > Magnoliopsida > Myrtales > Myrtaceae > Eucalyptus > Eucalyptus microcorys. The sequence continues at coordinate 15,486,576 of CM024570.1, read as the reverse complement.
CTATCTCAAGAATGGCGAGGACAAGGCCTGGGTCCCCCAGATCGTCTCCCTTGGGCCATACCACCACGGTGAGGAGCACCTCCACCATATGGAGCAGCACAAGTGGCGCTGCCTCCACCGCATTCTCGAGCGCTCTGGTCAGAGGATAGCCCTCTATCTAGACTCAGTGAAGAAGGTCGAGCGAAGAGCTCGCGCTTGCTATGAAGGAAAGATATCCATGAGCCATGACAAGTTCGTGGAGATGATTGTTCTTGATGGGTGCTTTGTGATCGAGATGTTCCAGGGATTTGCCCAGGGGTTCAGGAAACTTGGTTACACTTTCAATGACCCTGTCTTCTCAATGCAAGGATCGATACTCCAGATCCAGCGAGACATGATCATGCTCGAGAATCAGATCCCGCTCTTCATACTTGACCTGTTGCTCAATCTCCAGCTCAAGGACCCCAAACAGAATGGGCGTGTGGCCAAGTTGGTGATCCAGTTCTTCAACCGTTCGTGGTTCTATGACTCTCTGATGCTGCAGTTCCACCGCTTTGACAGCGAAAGATTGAAGTTCGACCCATTATGCGACCATGGCTGGGTCCATTGCCTCGAAGTGTTCCGGCGGAGCCTCCTATACTTGGGATCGAATAGGTCCAAGACCATGCCATGGTTGCATAGCCGGCGACAGCTCACCTTCTGCTTGACCGAGCTCCAAGAAGCCGGGATCCAGATAAAGTGTAGAGTTGCCCACAGTTTGGGTGACATCCAGTTCAAGGACGGGATCCTCGAGATCCCGCCCCTTAAGATCCATGAAGGGACGAGGTCACTATTCCTCAACTTGATAGCTTTCGAGCAGTCTCACTTCAATTGCAGCAACTACGTCACCTCATACGTAATCTTCATGCACAACTTGATCAATTCCCCTGAGGAGGTCCGACACCTCTGCAACTGTGAGATCATCGAGCACTGCCTTGGGAGCGACGCCGAGGTGGCTGACCTCTTCCACCGGCTTTGCCAGGAGGTGCCATTCAACCTCCAAGACAGTTATCTCTGGAACATATATCTTGATCTAAGGGAATACCGCTTTGGATCAATTCCCTTATATTTCTTTGGTCCCACTTCCTATAGATGCTGTGGTGCGATAGCATCCAGGCTCGCGGTCTTGTGGAATTTCTTGAAAGCCCTTCCCACCCGCAAGTGGAGAGCCATTCTCGCCCGCAAGTGTAGAACCTGGAAAGCCATTCTCGACACCAAATACTTCGACAGTCCCTGGTCAATCACTTCTTTAATTGCCGCTTTCGTTTTACTTGGGCTGACTTTTTTACAGACCTTCTATGCAGTCTATGCCTACTACAGGCCGCGGTCTTGATTTAGTCTTAATTATCTGATACGTAAATGTCGAACTGATTAATCAAATTATGTGGTGCAATTTCTTTTTTTCTTTTTTGACTACTCCCAATCCTCAGGTCAACCCTGGATAAAGGACTATAATTTCCCCCTCTCACAATTAATAAATCTTAGATTGTGCCTTTGGAGTTTGGAATAACTTTGTGCAGTGCCACTGCCACTTGGGATCTAATCTCGGGTTGTGCCTTGACTGTGTGGGAACTTTATAAGGTAGATAGGCTGTCATAAACTATTGTTGTCCAACAGTTAAAATTTGTCAATTCATTGATTTTTTTGGCTCTTTTGATATGATCCCGATGGCAGAGTTGATGGTATGCTCTGCACCTTTCATAACAAAAAAAGTAATGGATCATAATTATAGTCGAAAGCATGGGAACGTAATTATCTCAAGTGTGGGGGACCCAAATATTCATAACAACAGACGACATTAGTGCAATAATGGTGAATTTGGATTTATCTGAAAATGAAATGTATTGCCTCAACCGATAATTTTTCCTCAAAAAATGAGCTCGATGACAAAGTGGTGTGCCTTGAGAGATTCAAACCTCTGACCCAAAATTGAAAAGAAATATTAGTAACACCAACCTCAACTTTTCTTTTCATTTTCATTCTTATGAAAGTGGCCTCAACTTTCCCCTTTTGTGGTAAATAATAATTAAGAAATTGACTATTGGGTCAGTTGAAACGCTGAGTTCCTTCGTTCATGTAAACTCAGTATTGATTTTATGCTCAATTTATATCTGAATTGATGTTGATGAGTGATTGGCGATTTAAGGAATACAGATGGTGGAATTATTTTAAAAAAGAATTAATAACAACACCTAATAGATTCTGCACAAATGATTGTTATTTCGTAGGGGTGGTCCATATGAGCTACTCTGCCCAATTGATGATATTGACTTAAAAGTAATCACTAATGATAAATGATACATATGAATCTCCTTTTGAATCTAGGAAAATGTGGGATTTCTATAAGCTATTTTCCGGGAAAATGACAATATTTTCCAGTGTTTGGCTTAAACTTAAAAATGAACTAGAATATTTTCTGTTGTTCGGTATGTAAAATTCAATTTGACTTTTCTCCCGTATAGGCCTTTTAATAAATTATTTATTTATTTATTTTTCTTTCTACTTTTTCATTTATTCTTTTTATTTTTTATTTTCCACCTTCTTCTTTGGTCAATCGCCGGCCACAGTGACAATCGACGACCGACTAAAAAGGAGTTGGAGCTAGAGCTCACCCCTTGCCAGATTAGTGAGCCAAAGGCTCGTGCTCATTGAGCTCACCAAGCTTGCTGATTTGGTGAGTGGCAAGCTCAAGGCCTCAAGCCTTGCTAGATAGATGAGCCAAAGGCTCGAGCTTGCCCGAGGCCAACAACCTTGAGGCTCGCTTGTGGGCGGTTGCTAGCTGTCGTTGTGGCCGGCGACTACCGAGAAAGAAGGAAGAATCAAAACGAAAGAAAGAAAAAAAGAAAGAAGTTGGGGCTAGCCAAGGCACAAGATAAAAGAAAATGAATGAGGAAAATGTTTTCCCTACTTGAAAAGTGAAAAACATATTTCTCTATTTTAAAAGACTTTTTTTCATTGATGGAAAATATTTTCCTTGATAATTTTATTTTCCATGAAACGAACGTAGGAAAATCCGTAAAACGTTTTTCATGAAATGAACAGAGCCTAGATGTTGGAAAATCTCTCCTTTTGTCCAATTTCCTTATAGCAGCAATTCAATATTTAAAACGAAAGAATGGCAAAGGCAGAGAAAAACAGACAAATTCTTCACCAAAAATAGTTGCCGTTTGCAACAAAGAGCTCTTGAGTTGGTATTTAATCACTCTCAAGCTCAGAGAAAGGAATCTGGACTCCCCAAGAAATCAACCTCTAGTGCATCCACGGAATTAATAGATCACCACCACCATCACCACCACTACCAGCAGCAGCCTCGGGACCACCCGGTTCACAATCTCAGCGAAAACCATTTGAGGCTCTCCGGATCGTTGTCGAGAACAACTGGCGAAAACGTCTCCGAAGATGAGCTGAGGCTGCCTTAGTCCAAATGGGTCATCTCCATCGATCCTGCACTATCTCAAGGACGGTTAGGACAAGGCCTACATCACCCCGATTGTCTCTCTCAGGCAGTACCACCACGGTATGAAGTGCCTCTGCCAGATGGACCGTCACAAGTGGCGCTGCCCCCACCACTTCCTCAGGTGCACCGGTCATGAGATAAGCCTCTTTATAGACTCAGTGAAGGAGTCAAGGAAAGAGCTTGTGCCGGCTACAAGGGGGACGATATCGCAGCAATGAGTTCGTGGAGATGATGATTCTTGATGGGCGCTTTGTGATCGAGTGGTTCCAAGGTGTTGCCAAGGGGTTCAAGGAACTTAGCTACCCTTGCATTGACCCTCCTCAATGCAGGAATCCATATGCACATGATCGTGCAGGACAGGATCATGCTCAAGAATCAAATCCTACTTTTCATACTTGACCAGCTGTTCAACTTCCAGCTCAGCAACCCTAACCATAAGAGGCTCGTGGCCAAGCTGGCACTCTGGTTCTTCGATCCTCTAATGCTGATGGACGAGCCTTAGACCAAGCTTTAGCCGCAACAGGCTGGAGTCTCTCAGCTACGCCAGCCCCTTTGACTGGTTATCAGACCAGGGCAAGTTCCATTGCCTTGAAGAGTTCCGGCAGAGCCTCCTCCACTTGGCCCCGAAGCCAGAGCCAAAGGTGTGGATCAAAGCGATGGTCGCACTCCAACCAGGTCACCAACCAGAGGCGGCGGCAGCTCATTTACTGTGCGACAGAGCTTCAGTATGCTGTGATCAAATTCAGAAAGAGGAAGATGGACAGGTTCTGGGAAATTCAGTTCAAGGACAGGACCCTCTAGATCCCACGGCTTCTGATCCACGATGGGATGAGGTAACTCTGCCTCAACTTGATAGCCTTCAAGCGGTCTCACTTCGATTGCAGCAACGACATCACATCATACGTAATCTTCATGGACAAGAAGTTGATCAAATGGATTTGTTCTACCAATTCCTAAAAGCCTTGTGGCATTAGAACAAACCTCAAAGCCTCCTAACAACTCCACAAGCATCTTTAAAGCAGCTTTCTGGTAACCCCTCCCTTCTTAAATAAGAACAAATCATGGCTGACAGTATATGTACTGCGAACCCATGAAAGGGAAGCAAGAGAGGGACTCTGAGCTGGCCAAGGCTGACACTTTCATTGTCCACCCGAAAGCAAAAACAATTTTAGCTCCAGCAGAAGGTCGTCATCTAAAGCAACACCATTACCAATTAATGCTATGGAATCCTCGCTCAATTAACTTGCAAGTAGAGACATCCATCACTGATAATCATCCTCCTTCGAGCACCAAGAGAAATCCTACACTAGTGTTTGAATACAGAAATCATGAGGATTTCAAAGCTACTTCATGTTACAACAGTACATCCTCTCGTAAATTGAATAGACAAGGGAGAGTTAATAAAGGACAAGAGGAGATAAACACAGAATAGGTAATAAAAGGGAACTAAGAACTTCAGCCATATTAAAATGACAGCAGTTAAAAAAAAAAAAAATGCCATGTCTAAAGAACAAAATGGGACGACCCCTTATTAAAGCTAAGACAGAAAAATCACAATTAATACACTCCTCTTGAGAAGTTTCCATGATGGTTTTTGTAGGCTTTCTAAAAGATCTCTTTAAGATAGGTGGAGTACCAGGCAACATGCCAAAATAGTTTTTGAGCCAATCTTTTGTTGTGAGAAAGCTCCATCAGCTGGCAAGCCTGGCATGACACCAGGGATAAGACAAGCCTACTCGAGAACTATAGATAGATCATACTTGAAATATTTAATCCCTTAGAAGGCTTGCATTCTCAGTTGAAGATGCTCTCTTTCCATCATAATGCTGATGAAAAAGAAGTTGAGTCAAAAGGCAAAATAAGTATACAAAGCAAAAAATTAGAGAAGCAGACATGCAGTAAAAAAAGAAAAAAAAAGAAAAAAAGGTTCAGCATACCCATCTGCCGAAAGAAATTGGGACATATTTGTACTTGACCATAAGCATTATCTGTCTGCTCATTGTAAGCATAAATGACATGACCCTGTAGAAAGGAGTACTGGCTCATTGTTAAAAAAGAGGCCATACATCTTAGAGGACATAAAAGAAGTAAACATATCATCACAGGGAGAGTCTAAGCTTCTCAATTCACTCCTCAATTCACTCCAGTTAACTTTACGTTGTCAGTTTCAATTGCGCCCCCCTCTCTCCCAAATGGATAAACTCACGTGTCTACATGTAAATGGAAAGAAAGATTATATAGAGAAGTAGATCAAGAATGCTTTTACAGTAAAATCATATCAAAAGGCATTTTTACACCCCGTAAAGTCAGTCTCAAGTCAAGAACAAGGGACTGTTTTGTGATAACAAAATGCAAACATGAAACCGAGACAACATGATGCTTCCACACCATTCAACTTCTTCAGTTGCTAGATATTGAATCTAGTCATGAGACCTCAGGCGCCTCTTTTTCACCCCAGGCCCAGCTAAAAGCATCACATTCTTAACACTTAATAAACACCAGTTTCACCGGTCTCTCACAAATTCCAAATTATTCCACGTCCTCCAAGAAATCCAAGTTGAAGGCAAAAATCATCACGCCAATCGAATCCTTCCACTTGAAGTCAGAATACCCAGAACACACGATTCATCTTTCTCCTCCAAAATGAAGCAGGTCAATTCCGCCAAATCCAATCAATAGCAAATCGGAATGACCAAAACCAAAGTGCCCCCTAAATCAACTCCCACTGAGAAAAACTAGGATCAGTCTTCAATTGAAAAGCATGACAAAACACTACCTAAACGTTAAAAACTAGAACTTTACCAATCTCTCACAAATTCAATCTATACCGTCTGCCTCCAAGTTAAAGGCACAAATCATCAACTACAACAAGCCTTTCCACCCTCGAAATACCTCTAATTCAGAATACCGGGAACACAAATTCGATGTTTCACCCCAGAAATGACGCAGATCAAATCCACCAAATCCAACTGATAGCTAAATGCAATTACCAATCGAAAATAATAATGCGAACCGATCCCAATCGTAAACCTACCAACACTTGAACTCGGGGAGGCCGCGGACGAAGGGCCTGAACTTGTCGGAGCCTCAGGTGGGGGAGGGACGGGCCGCCGCGCAGGTTCAGCATATAGATGCCCAGCGCGGGCGTCACGATGTAGAACGCCTTCGTGAAGTAAGCCCCGGACGAGGTACGCGCACGCCACCACCAGCGTCGCCACACGCGCGGCACCGACATGTCCAGCAGGTGCTGGTACCCCTGCGAGATGGCGGACGTCCACCGCGACGCGGCGGAGGCGGCGGTGGGCGTCAGTGGCGACCGGAATGATTAATTGATGGGCTCGGGCCGGGCCCTCAGAGATCGGGCCTAAGTTTTTGCCCACGCTTGCTCCATATATAGGAATAAGTTTTGTGTACAGAATACTCGAGTTGAGCTTTATAACTAACTAATCCAGAAGTGCCTTTCGAGTACAAGGGGCTTACCTTAGGCTTGGGCTTGGGCGAGCCCATGGGCCGTCATCCTCATAATTAAGTCTAGTGGCAATTTTTAGATAATTCACTATAAAATCCATATTGCCACACCCAACAGATTTGGGAGAATCGGAACGAGCTATCGCACCTCTCTTATTTATAAAGCTTAAATGCTATCTTGTCACCTGTCGACCTTCTTGAACCGTGACTTGGAAGAGTTGCGACATGAAGCGTTACAATCAGCTTCTATTTTCCTCTCTATTCAAATTTTCAATTTTCTTTGTTTTTAAATTTGTTTGTAAAAAAAAAATCAATTTCACAATCAATAGCCATTATAATTAATTATGGTGATTTTTAAATCAACTTTAAAAATCACAATGAAACCTTTTTCTTTTTTTTTTTGTCAGAACGATGAAACCTTAAGGAGTTGATCTTCAAAAATCATGGCTCGACTTGATCTTCCCAAGGAGTGATAATTACAAACTGAAATATGAAAATTTTATCTTATTTGGAGGATAAGTTTGTAAAATACACCAAAAAGAAAAAAAAATCAAAAAAGGGAGGAAAAAAAAAGAAAAGTCGGAGGGGGTTCCCTTTCTGCTCCAGCAGTGGCGCCAGAAAATGGGTTGCATCACTTTTTGAATCAACTCCATTCCTGCTTCTTCAGCGCCAGCACTCGTCCTCCAAAGCTCGTTAATCGACCGTTTCTTTATGTCCGTTCAGCGTTGTCGTCGTCTCTTTTATGGCGTCTATCGCCTAACAGAAACGCAGGCGGACCTCCTGCTACCGTCGTGGATTGCACTGCTGAGTTCAATAACTGTGAGACGTCATCTACTTTTGTAGACTGCGATGTAGAGCTGATTGGGCTCGCCTAAGATACAATTAAAGGTGTGCAAAATGAACCGCCTAAACCATGAACTGTCTAGTGACCAGTTTCATTGGACCGAACCAGACCGATGGTGTGATCTAGTTCACGGTCCTAGGATCAACTATTCCGGTCCCTGATTCCTATTTTTGGGAACCGATCACCCCTAAGTGTAACTCAAAAATCCCTTCAACAGTGCATCAAAAGTTTATCAATCCTAGAACTAAAAAATAAAATTCTTTAAATGCAGGTTACCCATAATTAAGGAATGTTTAGCACAATTTACCTAGTGATAAGTTCGCACTCCTCCATATTAGATTAGCAAGGAGAAACCACTTGGACTCACCCGGTGATGTTACATTAAGTGAAGATCAAGAGCGCCGCCACAACTACACACAAGGCGAGAAAAACTCTCGAACCAATCTCCGCCTCATTGTCCAACACATTCATGAGAAACGACTTGGCTCAATCAATCAACTTGGAGTAGACAGCCTCAACTAATTCGGTGGAGTTGGAGACCTCAAGGAGGGTACTTACAAAGAGGTTGAAGTCTAAAGGTGCGTTTGGTTCAGTGTTCCCTCGAAAGCCTCTTAGAGAAATGCTTGGGTGTTTTGCCAACCCATCCTAAGGGCCTTTTGGCCAAATGCTGAAATTAAATTTATTTCTTCTAAAATTACCATCACCAATTTTTTTATTTTTCCAGTTTTATGCCCGTTATTGTTCATCTTTTTTGGAGGAAGGACGGCCAATAAGGGTGGCCGACGAGGGTTGATCAAGCAGGCAAAGGGTCGGCGAGAGGTTGGCAAGGTGCTGGTGAAGTCATGGGAGGGTAGCTTGGGTTGCACGACCACGGCAATGAGGCCTGAGGTCGCACGACCCAGGCAATGGCTGCTAATGCCAGCCAAATCTCGCCAACGGCCTTAGTCCTTCGCAGGAGGGTTTTCATTTTTTATTTTTTTAAAAAAAATTAGACCCAAAGCCCTTTGCAAAAAAAAATTGCTAAATACTATTTAGGATAAAGTAGCTTTGTAAAAGATTTTTTTTACCAAACGCAATTTGCATTTCCTAAGCAGGCTTTAGATCAAAGGCATTTGCATTTTCTTAAGACTCATTTGCAAAACCGAACCAAATGTACCCTAAGATGGAAGGCATCGGAGTTCAGCAGAGCTACGTGATACTCGTTGGCCTCAATTGACACTTAAGTGATCGATTTTTCTCCGACGTGGCATTCAAGTGAGCGAAAAAAAAAATTGACACTCAAGTAAGCTCCTTACGAAAGTTTTGATAATACTACTCTTATGCCCAAAGTCATTGCTCTCAAAAACATGAACCTAATAAACAGCGCACAAGTTTAGAATAGCTGCAAGTCTAGCCCATATAACACATTAAAAAGTCGAAGGCCTCCTCCACTCTCCTCTCATGTAAGAGAGGCGACGTCCACATCTCGTCCAAGTCAATGGTGGGAGTACGACTCCATCGGTCGAGTGAGTTAGGTCTTCAACTCCTTCTCCAACTCCACTTCCTCATCCCAATGCTTCTTCGTCATCGCCACCAGCTTGTCTTCATGCTCTTTCTCCAGCATCTCTCTTTTAGCCACAAATTCCTCCATGTCCTTTTCCTGAACCTGTAGGAACTCAGCAATTTTCTCCACCCTGAACCAAAATCGAATTATTGAGGGATGAAACAAAATGGCAACAGCACGGTAAAGCTTTTCAGTACCCCTCTCCTTATCTTCGGCACTTGAAGTATTAGCATTTGATTGCCTTAATCGCTCCCTCTTCTCCTTTTGTTCCCTCTCAAAGTCCTCTTCCTTCGCATTTAATTCATCATGTATGGCCTTCACTTGACTCTTTGAACAACTGCTCCCGATTATCATCTGTTGTAAGCACATCGCACGAATTAGCGGACACGAAAATACAACATGGGGGGAAGTAGGAATTCTTTAATCTTGCGGGATTAACATCATATGAAGAAATTCAAATATTCCATCAAACACAATGAGCATATATCAGGGACCAAATTCAGCCCTTCAAAAAAATTTTGAGCCTGAGAGTGATAATCCTGAGGATTGGCTTAAACTCCATAAGCTTGAAAACTGCATTTGTTGTCCTTCCTCTTCCATAATTATTCACACAATTTTACATTCAAAGGAAAAAATTTCTATGACACTGAAATTTTATGGTTAGGTCACATTAGGTTTCAAGAGTGTCCTATAACTTTTTGCTCCCTCACATGCACTCACACTGACTTTTTATAAAATAAAATTGTAAAGGGTGGCTTTGATTCCATAACTTAAATAGCTTCATACACATTCTTTCAAGTTTTAATTGACCATAATGCCCATGAAAAAGACAGTGTTCTTCTGAAAAACCACACTCTCTCTCTTGATTATCAGAAGCACATTAGAATAAGAAGCTGCGAGCGCATCTTCTGAATCTCCATTTTGGACACTCACTTTGTTAGACATCCATGGAGTAGTCAAACTAAAAGGAATACTCTAATTAAACAACTTGATAGAACATCGAAACACTTCAAAATACCACTTCCCCACATGAACAAACATGCCGGGGTGACCCCAATGGCATGTGTATGGCACCATGGGAAACTCAATTTAACTCATTGCAAATCTGGACAGCAAGTATATCTATCATTTCCAATGTGTTTCAAGCTTCAAAATGTCACGATTTGAATAAAAACACAAGTTCCATGTAAGGTTCTGTTATATGAATGTAGATGTATGATGGGTCAAAATAACATCAAAATGAGATTCAACCACCATTGTAAAATCACGCTCAACAGGGTAGGCATTCAATTTCAGTAAGTATACAGCATGCACAACTTAACAAGTGCATCAATTTTACAAGAACTTGCCAAGATTCAAGTATGCTTATTTATTAAGTATCTCAAGCCTTGCTCACAAAAAGGACGAAGCACTCATCATTCCATGAAGAAACAATCACGAGAAGCAAGGTCTTGGATTGTGTTCCACATACTAAAGCCGTGAAAATGAAATGACTTAATAATAGATTGATACAAATTTTGAGCTATTTAGTATGGACATGAGACCGAAACACGCTAAAAACGACGGGCAAAGAGCAATATATTAATGCGTCATCATGAACACAACCAATGTCTTCCTCCCATGAGATTGAAACACACCAAAGTCGTGCTTAACAGGTGCTGGCCAGCGCGCATCCCAACGACCACAATCCAAATTTCACTGCTTAAAATGGCGTTCGAAGATGCCAAAGTGACCAGGGATTGAGCATAAGCGAGTCTAATATCACCAAAACAGATTTCATCCGTACAAAACATTGAACATTTGGTGTGCGCAAACATCAACGACTTGATAGCGAACATTTGGCTTCAATTATTACAGCGAATCAAGTGAATTTTAAACTGCCAACAAACCAATGAACATTTCGTAAGGGCGTCAGTAAGATAATTCTTCATATGCAAATGTCAATCATGACATTAACTGAGAGAGAGAAGTGGAGTTTATCAGATGAACTGCGTAGATAAAATGCTACTAACAAAAAAAAAGAAAATAACTATAAAAGAGATATATATATATAGTAAGGAGAAAAAAAGTAAAAGTAAAACATAAAAATAGTTTGGAAAATACAGGTGTCGGGTAGTTAAGTCTACTAACCAGTTGGCCAAAATCTTCAGAGCAGTTGCCAACACCAGTTCAACACTCGACGATCCTTTGCCCTGGTGATTTTGGTCATTCTAAGGCAGGGCATTTTGGTCATTTCATAAGAGAAATATAAAAGAAATCCCTTTGCCTTCCGTCATTCCACGGATCTCCCGCCCAAAAAAGAAACCCGAAAAATGACGAAGTTCTGGATTCTTCTGGGCGCCGCGAGCCTTTCACGTCCTCTCTAGCTTCGCCGCCGGCCGCCAGCCGCCAGCTCCGTCGGTGGCCACTGCCGGTCTTCCATCTCCGAACACAGAAGACGCAAGGAGCTCGAACCTAGATCCTCTCGATTTCCTCTCTCGTCCAAGGTACATTTCCGTCGATTCTAAGTATTCATATGTCTCCCCCTAACCGCCGTCACGTTCTCCGACGGTCAGACCTTACCTCGAACTGAATCACCTCCGGTTGCTGTGTAGAAAGCAACATCGAGAGTTGCGCGAGTAGGTCGGTGGATTCATCGGTGCAAATGCTTCTTCGAGATCGGAGACAGAGGCTCGAGGCCTACGACTGAGTGTTCCGTCAGCCGTTGGCGTCGAATTGCGAAGAGGCTCACGTCGCAGAGTTCGACAATCAACTTCGGCTCCATTTCAATCGCCGTGGTATGCACTTCGTGTTATACGGGGAGAGAGAGAGAAGAGTCGAGAAATCTTCGTAGACGGCCAGTTCCTTAGGCCGTTCCAACGATGATGGAATTTGTCCATCAATTATCACACTCATCCAATCGTTTCTTTCCCGATTAAATTCGACACACGAGTTCATTTTTCATAGCCGCAAACGAGATTCGCTGTTTCTTTGGTCCATAAGGTTGCTGGTGCTAATTGGTTCGAGAGTACTGGTTTGAGTTCAATGCTGTGGTGTCGAGGTATGGGAGGTGCCATGTGTTAGACGACGCACAGAAGGTATTCGGTGATATTATCCAAGACAAGGATCAGTAATGTTGCCTTGCGGAATTCAATTGTGCTTAGCCAGGAACTGTAGGAATGCGCTCATCTCAGTTAGAGCATTCGGATTCCAACAAATAAGCCAAGTCAAACATCTCCTTTTACATATGATCATGTGCGATTTCGCTTCATGTTCTGTTTTCGTACTCATATTCCCATCTGTTAATGTTTCCTGTTCAGAGTACCTCGTTGCTCCCGCCTTTTACTTCATTGCCACACAGACCTTTCTTGTTTCAATCAGTAGCCTGGAGTTGTTTGTCAAGTTGAGTGAAAAAGAGTTGCTCTTCTTTGTTATTGAATGCCGCAACTCGTTATCAATTACCTTGAGTTAGATGTGGTTGATTTTTTATAAGATTCACATCAAATTGTAAAGACCACCAAAGCTCCCTCATCTTCCAGGTTCTTGCTTCTCATCTAAATGGAGTTCATAAGTAATCTGTGCATGTTTAAGAAATTGTGACATTCTGGTTGAGTATACGGAAGGGTGTCTTTAAGTCTGTGCAACTTGACAAAGTTTATTTTGAAGGAGCAAGGCCCATGGAAGTGGGGCTACATTCTCAATTGGCTTCTTTTTAGTGGGTACCATAGTATTTCACCTAGAGGCCTGGAACAATGGCACATGCTTCTGGTATCATTTCCATTGCCTACTGAACATGCTGGATTAAGGGCTATACCTGCAGTATGTGTTCGCCATATGTAATTTCTTGGTCATAAGTGCTGTAAATTCATGTTCAATGCATGTTGATTTCTTGGCTATGAGTGCTGCTTCTAGATGTATGGTAAACAGCGAATGCTAGGTTGCTAGATTTATTCCACGATCAAGAATATAGAGGGGCCTTCCTACGTGGTTAGTCACTAAGCAACGAGAGTAGTGTGTCTTCTGCAATGCTTATTCATTTGTCTTAATGGATAAAAATTACAATTTGATATTGTTTTGGTTTTGTTAGATGCATATCTTTTGACGTTGGAGACAGGGCTTCCGGGGAGGTAAGGTAAAGAGGCTCCACGTCATGTCGAACCCTCTGCAAGCTTGACTAACCAACCAGCCAAGACCTCTAGAATAGTTCCTAGCTCAGGTTCAGCATATGCTGAAGAGGTTCATGTTAGAAGTAGTTGAGCAAGTTGGGTAATTTCTGGCAATGACAACAAAATTTACATAATAGAGTTGAAGCCGTCAGCAGATAGTCTTGAGAAAAAGAGGTATATCTACCTTGAAAAATTCGGACATACTGAGATCTTGGGCTCCTACCCTGAAATAGAACGCCTACCTATAATGTTTCTATCAAGCATTTGTTCCAAGCATATTTACCCTTTGTTTCCGGCATACTTGTTTTGTTCTTCTTGATTGCTGTCTAAATGTTGATTACTTATTAACTTCTTTTGCAGATTGTGGTAGCAATAAAGGTGTAGTATTTCCCGCAGGAGATGATGATGCATCGGTTGTAGCAAAAGCTCAAGCTGTGGTGTCGCTACGCCAGAAAGAAGCAGAGTTACTGAGTCCCATCATTGCCGGGGTTCCCAAAGAAAGAACAAGCTTAAATACTCAGAAAAGGAAAAGCATCATAAACTTGTAAGTTGATGCTGCTGCTAGTACTTTGTCTTCTCCAAGGCAAAGGATTTTAGACACGTCTGATGTGTGTTCTAGTGGTTCATCTCTCATGAATTACTGATTTCCCATTTATGGATGCATTCCTTGTTCCTAAGCTTGAAAGCAGCTTCTGGTGTACTCTCCATAATTAGATATTTAGACAATTCTCTACCTGTGGAAAAGCCTGTAATTTGAAAAGGGTTCTAACCATAGTTGACATAGCATTTCGTAGCCTATATATAGTCGGAGTTTTTGTTACTCCTTTGAGCTCTGTTAGCTAATTTGATCATGAAGTACTTACGGATATATCCAATGACTTTGACATCCTTCACAAGCTTCATGGGAGTTTGTGTTATGTAGTACCACATTGATGATGGCATGTATTGACATATTTCATAAGAAAGACTGGCGTGTTGATGCCATGTTTCATATATGTTGTCTGGGTGGTTTGGTTTGTGACAGGTTAATACTTCTATAATTTATGAGTGTTTTGATAATATATTGTCTGTTCGTGCATTTTTACAGGTCCATTGATGAGTGGATGTATTATTCCAGATGGATTTTTTTCAATAAGCCGGTCCAGAGTTTTGAAACTTGGTTTGTTCAATGTCAATCTTCTTGTTGCGCATATTATTAGTGGGTGTCAATCGAACTACTGATTGCCTAAAAATACCCTTTTTACCTATTGACTAACTATTTCGTTCAATTAAGGGGCAACTTTATTATGGTAATATCATCTTTATGACTTTGAGTTCTTTACCGTGCACATTTCTTTAGTGATGACATCCACTAACATATGAAAAATTGTCAAAATTTTATAAGGATCTCAATATGGAAAAATAGACACTTTAGTGTCTATATCCATTCCAATGCTCAGTGATTCCATAGCACTATATACACTTCTCACTTGAATGTATAAAATGCCAACTGCAACCAAAAATACAAAAAAGAAAAACTCAAGAACAACTAAAAACTTCATCAAAAAATCATGGTCGACCATAGCTGATCTATGAGGACTACCCAGCTCCTATCACTTCTAACTTTATTGAGACGCCAATAGTGGTCCCGAAATAATAGGAAAGAATGAAATTACCTAGACATTGAAATTTTAAAAAAACTATAAGAAAAGTGAAGCTAACTAGTTGTGTACCGTGGTGAACCTAGAGAAGTATCATGAATTACTTCTTCACGAAATAGGAGGAAGATCACAGCCATCGTTTCCATTGCCTTGATGGTCTTCAACTTTCTTGAGGCAAAACCAAAGGCTGCCATCCACCCTGAAGGACCAAAGCTGAATGACAACATCCTTCATGAGTTTATTCCGCGCGTAGGGATGCGCGACCCCATTCCACCTCTCCGTCAACACGTAAGAAAAATTTTTGCTCTGGTAATTCCACCTCTTCAGTTGCAATCCGTGAGAAACTTCGAGGCACGGCTCAATGAGGGAAACCTTAATGCCCTCCTTCCTATCTAGGATTCGGATCTCTTCTTCGCTCAGGAAACCTTGTCTTATCTGCTTGTTGGGTATGGAGAGCCTACTTTGGCCTCGGCTCATGTCCGTGGCAGTAAGAGTCTTCTCCACCACGAGCGTCATATCCCGACCTTGCATCTCCGGAATTTTTTCCATGTACTTCGTCGGCAATTTGCTCGGTCCGATTAGAGCCGCGAGACCCGTCTTGGGAGTTTTCTTGGGTTTCTTGGAAACTCTTCCCCATTCTTGGGTTTCGGAGGAATCAAATGTACGCGACCTCTTCTTGTGGTTCTCAGCGACAGCTCTCGAAGGCTCTTGCTTGTTGTTTTGGACAACGACAAATGGGTCAGAAGTTGACGTCTGGGCGTGGAATGTCGGCCTTCGCGCTCGCGGGGATCTCTTCTTCAGAACGATCCATCCGACACCGATTGGCCCAAAAGTGGCGGTGGTCACGAGGGTGACCTTCTTCTCAGCATCACGATCAGAGATGGAAGGCCCGAGACTTAGCTTTCCCTCGGAGATGAAAGAAGCTACGTCTGCCAAGAGATTGAGAGATGAGAAATCGAGCTTCATCTTTCTCTCCCCCTTTGAAAGACGGTTTGCAGACCGAAAATAGACCGTCGCTGCCGGAAAACTTAGATACCCCATTATCGCCAAGTGATGAAGAGATGAACAGACGAAGAGATGATGATCGTGGGTTTTCACAGAGTGAGAGAGAGAGAGAGAGAGAGAGAGAGAGCGACGAAGAAGGGGTGAGAGGGAGGGGAAGAAGAAAGCTAGTGCGAATCCAAATTAGGAAATATTAGGAAATACTTGAAGAAGATGAGAATTCTGAGCGGATCATAAGTGAGATGCGGGAGTTTCAGAATAGGAAATATTAGGGCTTTGTGACTGTTGTGACCGTTGAGTGCTTAGTCGGACGAGTGATTCTGAAAAATAATGTTGTCAATCTCCGAATTAACCAAGAATTGTTGTCTGCCCCCGAATTTTTCACCAAAAAATTGTACTTCGATTTGAATTGCACGTGTGTTACGATTCTCTGGATTTTAATTACACGTGTACCTGAAAACAGAGCATGATTTTGCGGGGAGCCGAGAGCTCATAAAACATTATTACTGATTTCTCTCAGTCACAGGTCTTCTCCGTCGTTCTCAATCGCTAGGAATCTGCCGTGGCTGCCGATCTCCACCGCTCCCACCACGGCGCCAAAACTCCTCTTTTCTGCCCTTTTTCTGGCCGGGAAGTTTGAATTAGGCGTACCCTTTTTTCTTCAAAACACTGGTGTGCATACTTCTCCAGGATTTGAAGGTCCTTTATTTCCATAAGAGTAAATTTTTATCACAGACAAGGAAAACGAGAAGAACTTAATATTGTCACCGCTTGTAGTCTTGAAAATTAAAACAAACATCATAAGAACATGCTAATTCATCAAAATTTCTTTATTCTCGCTTTTTCCTCAATGTCTAGGGGCCAAAATTGCCACTAGGATGCCATGGACAAAATTTCCGTTGATTAAGACATCAGAAAAAACACATGATGGAAAAATTTATGAAACTATAGAAAAGGGTATGCTTATCAAGTGGATTAATAGACATTTGACAATTTTCATGCAAAATTTACGGCTTTGGTCTTCCAGTCTTCTGATCCAACTCCACTCGAAGACCAAGCTCTGCAATCTCCAGTGTATCAACAATTCCCCAGAGCTCCAATTCAGCAACTGCTTGTTGGTTTTCGGTATTTCCCTTGATCAAGTTTCTGATTGTCCAAATACCCCCTTCTATCAAGAACGGGTTATCTTCATCTGCAATGCACTGCTGCATAAGCAGAGTAATCCCATCCTTGCATCCTCATCTTGCACGTTTCTCCCCCAGTATAAACAGTTGCCGATGACTAAAATAATGTCTCTGCAAAACCCCTCGTAAGGGTACTGTTTTAGTTGTTTAGAATCTGCACTGCGTTGACCCTGATTAAGGGCTTTTCTGATAATTGGAGGAGGCTTAAGTTCATGGAGCAAATGCAGGAGTGAATCCAAAAGACCCGAGGAGAGAGGAGTGCGCCTCTTGCATCTTGTACATTTCCCATGGGTCCTCATGCACCATACTATGCACAACTCTCAGCATGGTGAGTGTGTAACCAAGGACATTGATCCGAGAGGACCCTGTAGGAAGACTTAACTTGCCCTCCCCCAGAAAAATCAAAAAGCCCGCAAGCTTTTCTGAATAATCCGAGAATGTATAATGTAAACTCGTTAGAGATAGTGACGCCATTTATTCTCCCATAGGTGCTAATGAGAAATGCTTGATCGGGTGAAAACTCATCATAGCGCAACTGTACATTTTTGCTGTCATCAGCAGGAGCAACAGCTAGTTCGGCAAATAAAGTAGGTAAATGTGCTTCTTCTAAGCAGATGACTGAGAGAAGCAATTTAAACCATTCTTCTCGAAATCCAATAGTCAAACAAGAGAATATGACATTATGTGATGAAGACAAGAATGCAATTAGGTTCAATCAAAGTGGGAGGAAAAGAACTTGAGAACGTGGCCTAAATAGAAGCAAGCGAAAATGGTACGTACCTATTGAAGCAGTCCGAGCAATTTCTGACACCAAAGACAAACCAGGATGTCCACACAGCTCTACCACGTGTATAGGGTTCCCATCTTGACAAGTATATAGTATCGTACACAAAGGATCGACTATGTCTTGGCTCCAAATTCTTGTAGGCATGAGAAATTCATTCGGAAAGAATTGAACCCAATTAGTTTGTTCCAGCCACTGATACAATTGCTAGAGCGTGTAGGGCTATCCTGATGGCTCCGCAATCTAAGGCAGGGGTGTGCATTGGAGCCCTCAAGATGGTCAAAGTGATTCCAACTCCGTTCTTCTCTATGAAAGTATCCTGATTTACGACTTCTCCAAGCACATAGTTTCCTCAGAAGCTTCAGTGATGGTACCAGAATCTCAGAATTCAAATATTTTAAGTGTCCTTGAATTAGATCAAGTATCAAAGCAAGGACACTCCTTGAAGCAGGATCCGCACGCCCATCTGCATTTCTTTATATTTTCGCCAGAAACTTCCGAGGCATCCGCTAGACTTGTGGTTTTAGAATAAGCAAACAGCAGGTCGAGGATATCTTCTGACAAAGAGGACCCCACATTCTTGTCCATTGAAGATTAATTATTCTTTTGGCTGCACACACAGAAAGCACCTGATCAAGTATGCGGCGTTTTTATCGTACAAGGAACTATCGAAGACTAACTTCCATCGGGAGTCGAGGTCCTCAAGCTGAAAACTTGTCCAAAAAGCATGCCCCAATAAGAAAAAAAGGCAACATATCGATTCATCAACAGTAGGGTGTTCCACGTGTAATGAGCGCAAAATCCACCCGACCTGTCATCGGCAATTTTTCAAACACTTGGTGGGCACGAACTACAAAGTGCATAAGCGCAAGCGGGATCCCCGTTTGATGCTCAACTCTGCCACAGAACTACCGTTGATTTGCTTGCGATCATAACCTTCGTCCCTTCCAAATGCTAATTGAGCTCTCCAAGGTGATTCCCGTAAAACCAAATTGCGAAGATATGGGGGTTAAAAATGAAATCAGAGGGGGAATTTAATTCGAATTTGCCTTCTCCTTCTTGGATTTTAGGAGAAGAAAGATAATTTCAAGAGGTTTCCGTGAGATTCTCAAACGACGAAGCCCAATGCCTTTACAGAAAGTTCGCTGAGAAAGACTGTTTTGCCCAAATGTTACTTTTGCAAAATTATTTTCTCAATCTGGTCATATGTATTTTTGGCTTATAAAGAAAAAAAAAACTAATAAAACACCAATATATTTTGGTGCAATTTTCATTCCTATTGAAAAATGAGAGCAGCGGAATTTTTTCTTTTGATTTCATTATTGATGAACGTGAAAATTAAAAATGTTTTCGGTCATGCTAACCCATACATACCAATCTACGAATACAAGATGTGAATCTTGATATCTATTTACATTTATTTACCTCGCACATTACATTTTTCTCGGTACACATCAATATTTGAAAGTTCCCATCATTGCTAATTCCCATCATTGCTAATTAAGGTCGTCTCTTCCTGGTTTTGCCTCATCATTCCACAATGTCTCTTGAAGTATGGGATATGAAGGTCTGCCTATAGCTTCTCTTGTGGTCAAGCTGGGGCATTCTTCTTTGCAAATTGCCCATTTTAGATCTATGAATGTTGCTGGAGTTGTTTTAGGAAAAATGACATAAATGGTTTAAATTTTGACTCAATGTACATTGTAGTATTTGAACTTTTAATTTGTTCAATGTAATCTTTAGACTTTTGATACATGTTCAAGTGAATCCCCAAACTATATGAAATTATTTAATGTTATCATTTCATTAATTCATGTTCAAGTTTGCCAATTGCTCATTTTAGATCTATGAATGTTGCTGGAGTTGTTTTGCTGGTTGTTCGGAGTTGTTTTAGTTCTATGCACGCTATACATATTAGCTGCACTAATGGGGAAACAAATCAGAGTATTAGGGTGTCTTTCATTCATGCACCCACTGATTTCCAGGATAGGGTGAGACTGTGGGCAGATATAGTATCAATGAGAAATCTCACTCCGGAACCCTGGGTATGTTTAGGGGATTTTAATGAGGTGTTATATGTATGGGAGAAAGTAGGGAAGCGTCCAGCAGAAAACTATCGAATGAAAGCCTTCCAGGACTTCCTAGATCATAGCAAACATAGATAGCAAAGGCTGTTTTTTTCATAACAATTTTATATGGATAGAGTTTTATGTAATTTTGAATGGAGGGTGGAATTCCCTTCAGCGGAGGTATATGCCCTTCCGGCAATAGGTTCAGATCATAGTCCTTTGCTAGTGGATTTCCTTTTTTTTAAATTTGCTTTATAGAAGATGAGGAATATGTGCCAAAGATACTTGAGGGGGCTAAAGTTGGGTAGCAAAATCAAAAAGCTTACTATGAAAATTCATCCATGGAGCAAGAAAAAATTCTCTAATGCTAGAAAGGCAATTCAACGGTTAAAAGAGGAGATGCAACAATTAACCAACTGTCCAATATGGAACCATGGAAAAATGACATAAATGGTCCTTAAATTTTGACTCAATGTACATTGTAGTCTTTGAACTTTTAATTTGTTCAATGTAATCTTTAGACTTTTGATACATGTTCAAGTGAATCCCCAAACTATATGAAATTATTTAATGTTATCATTTCATTAATTCATGTTCAAGTGCTTTAATTTAATTGGTTTATGAGAATTGCAAGGTCTTCTATAAGCTTACACTCGTCAACCTTTGCGCTCATGTCTATAAATTGTAAAAAAATATTTTCTAAAAAGTCATAAAAAATCATATGTGATCCCACATATATATATATATATATATATATATATATATATATATTTATTTATTTGTTGTCGTAAATCCATTAGCAAACTTTATCTTTATATGGTCTGTTTTTTCTAAACCTTTTTTGCTTTAACCAATTAAAAGTTCATGATTATCAAAATAATTTATCGTAACATTTGTTATCTACACCACACATTTGTTATCTATACGTAGGATATTGAATTCTAGATGTTTCTTTAGTGAAAAAGTTTTTCATTTCAGTGGAAAATTGAACATTCCTGTTATTTAACATTTTGGGCCCCCAAACTTTAGGAGTAGTACAACTTTTGCACTAAACTTTTAACCATTGCACGATACGTATCTAAACTTCAATTTTGTAACTGCCATTAATACTTGGTTATATTTTTCATTAGCACGTGCAATGGAAAAAAGGAAATCTTTTTTTACCCAAGATTTCCATGAAAGTCAAAAAAATGGAAAATGGAGAAAAATAAATAAATTAAAACATATGTATCAGAAAACACAATCTCACTAAATAAAATCTGTCAATATTTGATGAATAAACTAATAGAACTAATAAACTATTTTAAGAAAAAGAAATGCGGTTAGGTATGAAATTTGGATACTCATTACGTGTTTTAAATAGTTTTTTCGGTCGCTGTGTTTTAAATAGTTAATTAATACAAAAATGATGCACCCAATAAAAATATTTAAAAATATCACGTTGGATTTCGGTTAATTATTTCCTTTTATGAGTTGAGGACATAATTCCCTTTTATTATTATTTTTTTGATGTATTTTTATGAATCGATTTTTCATAAATTAAATCGGACCTGTAAATATACATGGTGAGCTAACAATTGCTGTCCATTGAATTTCTTTCCTTTTGACGATTAGGGCTTTTCCCTCTTTATTTAATTTGTGTTACATTCTTTTTCTACGAATATTGCTTAATTTTACTAAAGTGGCGATATTTATTAGATGTTAACAAATTTCTATTTATCTTTCCTATTATGAGTACTTTATTGACCTAGTTTTCTCCCATTTTTTATATATATTTTTTCATTTTATCACATTAGGGTAAAAGAAAGAATTCCATCAAAAACTTAAATAAAAATAATATTTTACCTCTTAAAAGTCATGGGCGTTTTATATGTTGACAGAAAAAATAATGGAGAGTTAACGACTGTAGCAAATGAAAGTTCGAGAATATTATATAATAGTTGAAAGTTCGAGAACATATGCATATTACCCTCAAAGTCCATGAGGTATTTTCGTAATTTGTTCTAAATTTTAATTAACTTTTTTTCATAACATTATTGTTATCTAGACAACAATATCGGCCCTAACATTTTTTTTTTGGGGGGAGGAGAGGAAGAATCTACCCAGCAATTTTAAGTAGGTATTGATGGCCTATAGGTTATCTAGTGAAAGAAATTTTGGCTTTTAGTGAAAACCAGCAATTTAATGAAAAATCGAACTTTCTTATTATTATTTTTTATTTTGACATTTTCGCTGTTGTCTCACTTCTTTTGGGCCTCCATTAACCCAATATACGACGTGTTGGGGGATAAAGCAAATTGGCAGAGATTGTCAAAATCCTCCTTCTGAAAGAATTAGAGAAAGTATAGGGGAGGAAAACATGAAGAAAAGATTTCCATTCCATCGGGCCCACCGTTCCCGGTAGCGTGTGAAGAAAAAGGTAGAGAAGAGTGGGCACGTCGACAAGCCCGAATTTACCTCCAAAAACCCTTCCAAACATGGAATTCTCGCTCGCACATCCCGCCTTCCCGCTTCCTCTTGAATCTCTCCCTTCTTTCACTTCATCACATACTCACACGCACGCAGGTTAACCTCACAGAGAGAGAGAGAGAGAGACTCGAAGCAGTTGGTTCTCTGTTATTTCTTCTTCATTGTATTGGCAATGCCACTGCGCTCGGGTGACTTCCTTTTTCCTTAATGGGTTTTCTTTCTTGGTGTTTTCGTGAGGAATGTTTTGCCCTTTAGAAGCAGGAAATTGGTCGGTCTTTTGAAGTACCTCGTGTTTTATTCATGTTGTTTGGGAGTTGGTTGGCAACGAAAGGGATGAGGAAACAAGTTGATGGGTCTGAAACAAATCCCTGAACCAAGGGCTTGCAGTTGAACTGTTTGATCAAATGTCTCAACCACGGAGCATTCCGGTTTTTACAGCTTTTGTAATATACTAAACAGCGAATGGTAGGTTGCTGGATTTATTCCATGATCAAGGATAGAGAGGGGCCTTCCTATGTGCTTGTCTCACTTAGAAACGAGAGTAGTGTGTCTTCTGCATTGCTTATTCATTTTTCTTAATGGATAAAAGTTGAAATCGATGTTGTTTTGGTTTTTTCAGATGCATATGTCTTTTGATGATGGAGATAGGGCTTCCAAGGGGGTAAGGAGGCTTGATGTCATGTTGATCCTTCTGCAAGCTTGACTAATCAACCAGACAGGACCTCTAAGAATAGTTCCTGGCACAGGTTCGGCATATGCTGAAGATGGACTTCAAGTTAGAAGTAGTCGAGCAAGTTGGGTAATTTCTCGCAATGATAACAAAAATTATATAGCGAGTTGAAGCTTTCGGGAGATAGTCTTGAGAAAGAGAGGGGTATCTACTTTGAAAAATTCGTAGATATTGAGATCTTGGGCTACTATCCTGAAATAGAATGGCTCCCTATAATGTTTCTATCGAGCATTTGTCCTGCATTCTTGCCCTTTGTTTCAGGCATACTTGTTCTGTTCATCTCTGTTGCTGTCTAAATGTTGATTACTTATTAACTTCTTCTTTGGCAGATTGTGGGAGCAATAAAGGGGATATTTCCTGCAGGAGATGATGATGCATCGGTTGTAGCAAAAGCTCTAGCCATGGTGTCACTACACCAGAAAGAAGCAGAGTTACTGAGTCCTGTTGCTGAGGTTCCCAAAGAAAGAACACGCTTAATACTCAGGAAAGGAAAAGCATCATAAACCCATAAGTTAATGCTGCTGCTGCTAAAGTCTCTTCTCCGAGGCAAAGGATTTTAGACACTTCTGATGTGTGTTCTAGTGGTTCATATCTCATGAATTACTGACTTCCCATTTGTGGATGCATTCCTTGTTTGTAAGCTTGAAGATAGCTTCTGGTGTACTCTCCATAAATAGATATTTAGACAACTCTACCTATGGTAAAGTCTAGGTATTTTTAAACGGTTTTAACCATAGTCGACATGGCATTTCATAGCCTATATAGAGTCAGAATTTTTGTTACTCCTTGGAGCTCAGTTAGCTAATTTGATCATGAAGTACTTACAGATATATACAATGACTTTATATCCTTCACAAGGTTCATGGCAGTTTGTATTATGTATTACCACATTGATGGTGGCATCTTTGGACATATTTCATAGGATAGACTGGCATGTTGATGCCATGTTTCATGTATATCGTCTGGTTGGTTTGGTTTGTGGCGAGTTAATACCTTCATAATTTATGAGTGTTTCATAATGTATTGTCTGTTCTGGTTGGTGCATTTTTATGAGTCCATTGATGAGTGGATGTATTATTCCGACTGGATTTTTTCAATTTGCTATTCAAGAGTTTTGAAATTGCGTTTGTTCGATTTCAATCTTCTTCTTGCACACATCATTGGTGGGTGTCGATCGAACTTGTGATTGCCTAAAAATACCCTTTTTACTTGTTGACTCACTACGTTGTCATCTTTACAATTCGAGTTCTTTTCACTGTGCACATTTCTATAGCGATGGCATTCATTAGCATATGCAAAATAGTTAAAATGTTCAAAAGATCTCAATATGGAAAAATGGACACTTTAGTATTTATATCCATTCCAATGCTCAGTGATTCCATAGCACTATATACACTTCTCATTTGAATGTATAAAATGCCAACTGCAACCAAAAATACAAACAAAGAAAAACTCGAGAACAACAAAAAACTTCATCAAAAAATCATGGTCGACCATAGCTGATCTATGAGGACTACCCCAGCTCCTATCACTTCTAACTTCATCGAGACGTCAATAGTGGTCCCGAAATAATAGGAAAGAATGAAATTACCTAGACATTGAAATTTAAAAAAAAAAAAGTATAAGAAAAGTGAAGCTAACTAGTTATGTACTGGGGGGGATAAGTACACTAATGGTGCCATAAGTTGTGTACGGCGCTCACTTTAGTGCCATAAGTTTTTGTCGGATCACTTAAGTGCCAAATCGGAGGAAAAACGCTCACTTTGGTGCCACCGGCGAAAGATTCCGGCCAAAATAATTACATGGCTTTTTTTTTTTAAATCGACAAGGCCTTAAACGATGTTGTTTTGCTGTCCTACATGGATGGCTTTACAAAAGCGACGCCGTTTAACTCATTGGGGATTGAAATTAGGGTTTCGACTTGGCCGCCGAGTGGCCGTCGTCAGGGTTGGGGTCAGGGTCGGGGTCGAAGCTGCGGCCGTCGAGTGGCCATCGTCAGGGTCGGGGTCGAGGTCTGAGCCACGGCCGTCGAGTGGCCATCGTCGCGGTCGGGGTCGGAGCTGCGGCCACCAAGTGGCCATTGTCGAGGTCGGGGTCGGGGTCGAGGTCGAAGCCGCTGCCGTTGAGTGGCCATCGTCGGGGTTGGGGTCGAGGTCGGGGTAGAAGCCGTGGCCGCCGAGCGCAAGGACCGTCGAGGATGGCGACGGCCGGAGATTAGGGTTTTGAATTGGGGGAGACACCAAACGGCGTCGTTTTGGTGTTAGGATGCTGACTGTGTTCTTCGGTGAGCCACATAAGCTTAAAAAATTAATAAAAAAGTGCCACGTCGGATTTCCGGCCAACCGGATCGAAGTTGGCACCAAAGTGAGCGTTTTTCAAATTTTTTGGCATTTAAGTGATCCGACGGAAACTTTTGGCACCAAAGTGAGCGCCGTACACAACTTATGGCACCATTAGTGTACTTATCCCTGTACCGGGGTGAACGTAGAGAAATATCATGAATTACTTCTTCACGAAATAGGAGGAAGATCACAGCCATCCTTTCCGTTGCCTCGTTGGTCTTCAACTTTCTTGAGGCAAAACCAAAGGCTGCCATCCACCCTAAAGGACCAAAGCTGAATGACGACATCCTTCATGAGTTCATTCCGCGTGTAAGGATGCGCAATTGCATTCCACCTCTCCGTCAGCATATAAGAAAAATTTTTGGTCGTGTAATTCCACTTCTTGAGTCGCTAGTGAGGCCGTGACGACCCTCGCTTGCTTTGAGCAATGCTGACGAAGGCTCTCATGGCCTTGCCTAGACCTGGTCGCCCTCGTCGTGAAGGCCCTAGGTGAGGCCGTTAGGGCCTTGCAAACAACTGGAGAGGCCAGGATGACCCTCACCTGCTCTGGCCGACGTCGATGAGGGCCCTCGCGGCCTTGCCCAAGGCCTTCGCAGTTGAGGGCAAGGCGACCCTCACCTAGATCTGGCCGCCCTCGCCGTGAAGGCTTTGGCGAGGCCATGGGGACCTCGTCGACCAATGGCGAGGTTGTGACAACCGTTGCTTGCTCTAGGCAATGTCACCTGTGGCTGCCCAGTGGCCGGTGAGGGCCCTCAGGGCATCACTTAGGGCTTTTGTAGCTGAGGGCGAGGGGGCCACTACTCATATCGACGATTATGAAAGAAAAGTAAGGACGCGGTCGGCAAGGGTCACTAGTGATCCTCGTCGGCCCTAAAGAAAAAAAAAACAAAAAAAACAAAATACAGATGGAAATAAAAAAATTCAAAAAAATTAAAAAGTAAAAAAAAGTTTCACATAGGATATTTGGCTGAAAGTGGTACTCAAGTAATCGATTTTTCTCCGATATGATATTCAAGTGAGCAAAAAAAAAAAGAAAAAATTTTTGGCACTCAAGTGAGCGCCGTACGAAAGTTTTGACACTGCTATTGTTCTTATGCCCAAAGTCATTGGTCTCGAAAACATGAACCTAATAAATAGTGCACAAGTTTAGAATAGCTGCAAGTCTAGCCCATATAACACATTAAAAAGTCGAAGGCCTCCTCCACTCTCCTCTCATGTAAGAGAGGCGACGTCCACATCTCGTCCAAGTCAATGGTGGGAGTACGACTCCATCGCCGAGTGAGTTAGGTCATCAACTCCTCCAACTCCACTTCCTCATCCCAATGCTTCTTCTTCATCGCCACCAGCCTGTCTTCGTGCTCTTTCTCCAGCATCTCTCTTTTAGCCACAAATTCCTCCATTTCCTTTTCCCGAACTCATACGAACTTAGCAATTTTCTCCACCCCGAACTAAAACCGAATTATTGAGGGATGAAACAAAATGGAAACAACACGGTAAAGCTTTTCAGTACCCCTCTCCTTATCTTCAGCACTTGAAGTATTAGCATTTGATTGCCTTAATCGCTCCCTCTTCTCCTTTTATTCCCTCTCAAAGTCCTCTTCCTTCGCATTTAATTCATCATGTATGGCCTTCACTCGACTCTTGGAAGAACTGCTGCTGATTATCATCTGTTGCAAGCACATTGCACGAATTAGCGGACATGAAAATACAACATGGGGGGAAGCATGTGACGGAGTCCTCGGTCACCAAAAAAAAAATACAACATGGGGGGAAGCAGGAATTCTTTAATCTTACGAGATTAACATCATATGAAGAAATTCAAATATTCCACCAAACACAACGAGCATATATCAGGGACCAAATTCAGCCTTTCAAAAAATTTGAGCCTGAGAGTGATAATCCTGAGGATTGGCTTAAACTCCATAAGCTTGAAAACTGCATTTGTTGTCCTTCCTCTTCCATAAATATTCACACCATTTTACATTCAAAGGAAAATATTTCTATAACACTGAAATTTTATGGTTAGGTCACATTAGGTTTCAAGAGTGTCCTATAACTTTTTGCTCCCTCACATGCACTCACACTGACTTTTTATAAAATAAAATTGTAAAGGGTGGCTTTGATTCCATAACTTAAATAGCTTCATACACATTCTTTCAAGTTTTAATTGACCCTAATGCCCATGAAAAAGACTCTGTTCTTCTGAAAACCCACACTCTCTCTCTTGATTATCAGAAGCACATTAGAATAAGAAGCTGCAAGCGCATCTTCTGAATCTCCATTTTGGACACTCACTTTCTTAGACATCCATGCAGTAGTCAAACTAAAAGGAATACTCTAATTAAACAACTTGATGGAACATCGAAACACTTCAAAATACCACTTCCCCACATGAACATGCCTGGGTGACCCCAATGGCATGTGTATGTCACCATAGGAAACTCAATTTAACTCATTGCAAATCTGGACAACAAGTATATCCATAATTTCCAATGTGTTTCAAGCTTCAAAATGTCATGATTTGAATAAAAACGCAAGTTCCATGTAACGTTATGTTATATGAATGTATATGTATGATGGGTCAAAATAACATCAAAATGAGATTCAACCACCATTGTAAAATCACGCTTAACAAGGTAAGCATTCAATTTCAATAAGTATACATTATGCACAACTTAACAAGTGCATCAATTTTACAAGAACTTGCCAAGATTCAAGTTTGATGCTTATTTATGATTAAGTATCTCAAGCCTCACTCACAAAAAGGATGAAGCACTCATCAGTCACGAGAAGCAAGGTCTTGGATTATGTTCCACATACTAAAGCCATGAAAATGCAATGACTTAATAATAGATCGATGTAAATTCTGAGCTATTTAGTATGGACATGAGACTGAAACACGCTAAAAACGATGAGCAAAGAGCAATATTTTAATGCGTCATCATGAACACAACCAATGTCTTCCTCCCATGAGACTGAAACGCAGCAAAGTCGTGCTTAACAGGTGCTGGCCAGCGCGCATTCGAACGACTACAATCCAAATTTCACTCCTTAAAATGGCGTTCGAACATGGCAAAGTGACCAGGGATTGAGCATAAGCAAGTCTAATATCACCAAAACATATTTCATTCGTACAAAACATTGAACATTTGGTGTGCGCAAACATCAACGACTTCATAGCAAATATTTGACTTCAATTATTACAGCGAATCGAGTGAATTTTAAACTGCCAAGATATATACTTTATGGACAAACCAAGGGCGGTCAGTAAAATAATTCTTTATATGCGAATGTCAATAATGAAATTAACTAAGAGAGATAAGTGGAGTTTATCGGATGAATTGAGCAAGTGAAAGCTATGAAATAACTATAAAAGATATAGGTGTCGGGTAGTTAAGTCTACTAACCAGTTGGCCAAAATCTTCAGAGCAGTTGCCGACACCAGTTCAACACACGACGAGCCCTTTGCCGTGGTGATTTTGGTCATTTCACAAGAGAAATATAAAACGAATCCTTTGCCTTCCTTCATTCCACGGATCTCCCGCCCAAAAAAGGAACCCGAAAAATGACGAAGTTCTGGATTCTTCTGGGTGCCGCGAGCCTTTCACGTCCTCTCTAGCTTCGCCGCCGGCCGCCAGCTCCGTCGGTGGCCACAGCCGGTCTTCCATCTCCGATCACGGAAGACGCAAGGAGCTCGAACCTAGATCCTCTCGATTTCCTCTCTCGTCTGCGGTACATTTCCGTCGATTCTAAGTATTCATATGTCTCCCCCTACCCGCCGTCACGTTCTCCGACGCTCAGACCTTACCTTGAACTGAATCACCTCCGGTTGCCGTGTGGAAAGCGACATCGAGAGTTGTGCGAGCAGGCCGGTGGATTCATCGGGTGCAAATGCTTCTCCGAGATCGGAGACAGAAGCTCGAGGCCTACGACTGAGTCACTGAGTGTTCCGTCGGCCGTTGGCGTCGAACTGCGAAGAGGCTCACGTCGCTGAGTTCGACAATCAACTTCGGCTCCATTTCGATCGCTGTGGTATGCGCTTCTTGTTATACGGGGAGAGAGAGAAGAATCGAGAAATCTTCGTAG
Organism: Eucalyptus microcorys; assembly: GCA_014182515.1. Classification (NCBI taxonomy): domain Eukaryota; kingdom Viridiplantae; phylum Streptophyta; class Magnoliopsida; order Myrtales; family Myrtaceae; genus Eucalyptus; species Eucalyptus microcorys. The sequence continues at coordinate 15,456,795 of CM024570.1, read as the reverse complement.
ACGGCCAGTTCCTTAGGACGTTCCGACGATGATGGAATTTGTCCATCAATTATCACACTCATCCAATCGTTTCTTTCCCGATTAAATTCGACACACGAGTTCATTTTTCATAGCCGCAAACGAGATTCACTGTTTCTTTGGTCCATAAGGTTGCTGGTGCTAATTGGTTCGAGAGTACAGGTTTGAGTTCAATGCGGTGGTGTCAAGGTATGGGAGGTGCCATGTGTTAGACGAGGCACAGAAGGTATTCGGTGAAATTATCCAAGACAAGGATCAGTAATGTTGCCTTGCGGAATTCAATTATGCTTAGCCAGGAACTGTAGGAATGCGCTTATCTCAGTTAGAGGATTCGGATTCCAACAAATAAGCCAAGTCAAACATCTCCTTTTACATATGATCGTGTGCGATTTCGCTTCATGTTCTGTTTTCGTACTCATATTCCCATCTGTTAATGTTTCCTGTTCAGAGTACCTCGTTGCTCCCGCCTTTTACTTCATTGCCACAGAGACCTTTCTTGTTTCAATCAGTAGCCTGGAGTTGTTTGTCAAGTTGAGTGAAACAGAGTTGCTCTTCTTTGTTAATGAATGCTGCGACTCGTTATCAATTACCTTGAGTTAGATGTGGTCGATTTTCGATAAGATTTAGATCAAATAGTAATGACCACCAAAGATCCCTCAACTTCCAGGCTCTTGCTTCTCATCTAAATGAAGTTCATAAGTAATCTGTGCATGTTTAAGAAATTGTGACATTCTGGTTGAGTATAGGGAAGGGTGTCTTCTGTGCAACTTGACAAAGTTTATTTTTCAGGAGCAAGGCCCATGTAAGTGGGGCTACATTCTCGATTGGCTTCTTTTTAGTGGGTACCATAGTATTTCACCTAGAGGCCTGGAACAATGGCACATGCTTCCGGTATCATTTCCATTGCCTACTGAACATGCTGGATTAAGGGCTACACCTGCAGTACGTGCTCGCCATATGGTAATTTCTTGGTCATAAGTGCTGTAGATACATGTTCAATGCATGTTGATTTCTTGGCTATGAGTGCTGCTTCTAGATGTTAAATTGACTGCGTTTGGTTTGTATATGCTGGCTTCAATATGCTGGCTATGTGTGTTGATGCCATGTTTCATGTATGTTGTCTGGGTGGTTTGGTTTGTGACAGGTTAATACTTCCACAATTTATGAGTGTTTTGATAATATATTGTCTGTTCTGGTTGGTGCATTTTTACGGGTCCATTGATGAGTGGCTGTATTATTCCAAATGGATTTCTTTCAATAAGCCGGTCCAGAGTTTTGAAACTTGGTTTGTTCAATGTCAATCTTCTTGTTGCGCATATTATTGGTGGGTGTCAATTGAACTAGTGATTGCCTAAAAATACCCTTTTTACCTATTGACTCACTATTTCGTTCAATTAAGGGGCAACTTTATTATGGTAATATCATCTTTATGACTTTGAGTTCTTTACCATGCACATTTCTTTAGTGATGACATCCACTAACATATGAAAAATAGTTAAAATTTTATAAGGATCTCAATATGGAAAAATGGACACTTTAGTGTCTATATCCATTCCAATGCTCAGTGATTCCATAGCACTATATACACTTCTCATTTGAATGTATAAAATGCCAACTGCAACAAAAAATACAAAAAAAGAAAAACTCGAGAACAACAAAAAAACTTCATCAAAAAATCATGGTCGACCATAGCTGATCTAGGAGGACTACCCCAGCTCCTATCATTTCTAACTTCATCGAGACGCCAATAGTGGTCCCGAAATAATAGGAAAGAATGAAATTACCTAGACATTGAAATTTTTAAAAAAGTATAAGAAAAGTGAAGCTAACTAGTTATGTACCGGGGTGAACATAAAGAAATATCATGAATTACTCCTTCACGAAATAGGAGGAAGATCACAGCCATCGTTTCCATTGCCTTGATGGTCTTCAATTTTCTTGAGGCAAAACCAAAGGCTGCCATCCACCCTGAAGGACCAAAGCTGAATGACGACATCCTTCATGAGTTCATTCCGCGCGTAAGGATGCGCGACCCCATTCCACCTCTCCGTCAACACGTAAGAAAAATTTTTGCTCTTGTAATTCCACCTCTTCAGTTGCAACCCGCGAGAAACTTCGAGGCACGGCTCAATGAGGGAAACCTTAATGCCCTCCTTCCTATCTAGGATTCGGATCTCTTCTTCGCTCAGGAAACCTTGCCTTATCTGCTTGTTGGGTATAGAGAGCCTACTTTGGCCTCGGCTCATGTCCGTGGTAGTAAGAGTCTTCTCCACCACGAGCGTCATATCCCGACCTTGCATCTCCTGAATTTTTTCCATGTACTTCGTCGGCAATTTGCTCGGTCCGATTAGAGCCGCGAGACCCATCTTAAGAGTTTTCTTGGGTTTCTTGGAAACTCTTCCCCATTCTTGGGTTTCGGAGGAATCAAATGTACGCGACCTCTTCTTGTGGTTCTCAGCGACAGCTCTCGAAGGCTCTTGCTTGTTGTTTTGGACAACGACAAATGGGTCAGAACTTGACGCCTGGGCGTGGAATGTCGGCCTTCGCGCTCGCGGGGATCTCTTCTTCCGAACGATCCATCCGACACCGATTGGCCCAAAAGTGGTGGTGGTCACGAGGGTGACCTTCTTCTCACCATCACGATCAAAGATGGAAGGCCCGAGACTTAACTTTCCCTCGGAGATGAAAGAAGCTACGTTTGCCAAGAGATTGAGAGATGAGAAATCGAGCTTCATCTTTCTCTCCCCCTTTGAAAGACGGTTTGCAGGCCGAAAATAGACCGTCGCTGCCGGAAAACTTTGATACCCCATTATCGCCAAGTGCTGAAGAGATGAACAGACGAAGAGACGATGATCGTGGGTTTTGCCACAGAGAGAGAGAGAGAGAGAGAGAGAGAGAGAGAGAGAGAGAGAGAGAGCGTGCGGCGAAGAATGGGTGAGAGGGAGGGGAAGAAGAAAGCTAGTGCGATTGCAAATTAGGAAATTTTGGGAAATACTTGAAGAAGATGAGAATTCTGAGTGGATCATAAGTGAGATGCGGGAGTTTCAAAATAGGAAATATTAGGGCTTTGTGACCGTTGAGTGCTTACTCGGACGAGTGATTCTGAAAAATAAATTGTTGTCGATCTCCGAATTAGCCACGAATTGTTGTCTGCCCCCGAATTTTTCACCAAAAAATTGTGCTTGGATTTTAATTGCACGTGTAATACAATTCTCTGGATTTTAATTACACGTGTACCTGAAAACAGAGCATAATTTTGCGAGGAGCCGAGAGCTAATAAAACATTATCACTGATTTCTCTCGGTCACAGGTCTTCTTCGTCGTTTTCAATCGCCAGAAATCTGCCGTGGCTGTCGATCTCTACCGCTCCCACCGCGGCGCCAAAACTCCTCTTTTCTGCCCTGTTTTCTGGCCGGGAAGTTTGAAGTAGTTGGTTCTCATTCAGAACTCCTTTGCAGGCGCTGATCCTCATTGCGAACACGTCTAGGGCTTTCATTCTCCGATATGCACACTGGCCGAGCCTAGAAATCCAATTAACCAACGTAAAATCCATTAACTCTGTTTCTGTCGCCTACGAATGAAACAGAGGCCTTGAGCTCTATATTGTTGTGATGATTTGAAATTGAGTCGTCGCTTTATCTGTGTACAAGTTCATTGATCAAAATCAATATCACTCGTTTGATGAAATGCTTGAACTAAATAAATTAGGATATGCTTCTAGTCAACCCTTGAACTGAAAGTCACGCTACCTCAATCCAACCTGTTCTTGACTCATTAAGGCCTCATTTATGGGTTGTCTTCCGTTGGAATACGATATTCATTGGTCATTGAATTGGCGTTATGATTCTCATCATCGGTATGTTTCTCTTGGTCGCTATGCCTAGTCCTGATAATCTCTCTCGCTGTGTTGTTTCTTTTTCTGCCTGAGTTCCCTATACTAGGGTGTGTTTGCGTGGTCATCTGCAATTGTGGTGGGAGTTCTGTGGTGGCCGGAGGTCTATGATAATGGAGGAAAGCATGTTTGTGTTGTACTGTTCTTATCGCAATATCGGGGCGCGTTGTTCTCTGACGTAGTTCATGTATGGTCTATTGATTAAGGTGTAGAAATTGTGTCGATGAATTTCCACCTGTGATTGATCAGTGAGTGCTGAATGTTTAGACCTAGAAGAAGACTAAAGGAAAGCAGAAAGGGAGTTGAGAGGCTGTTGCATCAGAGAAGATGGACTGAGAAAGGGAAACAAAAAGAAATAACTATTAAAAAAATGATAGAAATAAACGGAAAAAAATAAAAGATGAAAGATAAAAATGGTTGGAAAATACGGTTGTCGGATAGGTTGTTAAGTCTCAAGAAAATTTTATTTGAATTCCATTTAGTCTGTGATCTTATACTTTAGGAAGTTACATTCATGATTTTTGGGATAAAATAAATTTTCAATCGTTTAACACAGGAAAAACCATAAGTGGATAGTCAAACCTGACAAGAAAAACCATAAGTGGATAGTCAAACCTGACTGGGTGCAATTTAATTGTCATTCCTTTTCGACTTAAATTGGGGTGTAATAAAAAAAGCCGTATACATGCTGCTAAAACCATTGCAAGAAAATGAACCACGATAAGATTACATGTACAAAGTTACAGCAACAGAACCCCTTCTCTTTAGGAGAGATCACCGAAGTCCTCCTAAATTAGGCTTCTCATAGCTGGGCCAGACCTAGAGATCTGTGCGAGTCAGTTCCCCATCTCGCTTTCAGTAACTGCTGTTGTAATTCTTCTCAAACTCATGTTCTTTCTAGGATGGAACAACCTTTCTCGGAAGGGATGGTCGAACCCTCTTTACTGGAGTCCTAATTGCACAAGCAGATATATGATGTGAAAATATGTTGACCGCCAATTAGTGAGACCAATGTGGGATGCCAAGATACCAAGTTTAAGTCTGACAAAATACTCAACATGAGGACATCGACAGGGAACTCCTTATTTCGTTGTAGTCCATGTCTATCGAGTTGCTCGACGGCAACCACCTGACGGAAAAGGAAAGCGTGATTTTCATAGGCCTCACATTTTTCGAAGATTAAGACGAGGGAGAGCGAGTAGAAGCCCCTCTGTCTCCTGCCCAGTCCCCTGGAGGGTTTTTTGTATGCTCGACGAAATCCACCTTCGCCACAACAAGCACTCCCGTGAGAAACTCTTCGTGGCCCAAGCTAACTCACGGAAAGTGAAATTCTGGGCCGTGATATTTCCACGCTCCTTGTTTTTGGCTTCACCTCCTACCTTAGGCTTCTTGATTCTAGCAACCGATACGACAAGTGAAAGGAGGAAATATAAATTTTCAAGCAGTACCTCAAAGACACAACAAATGACCAACTACTACCAATATCAGATGTTACATATCTTAATCATGAAAGTTCAGGGACTATTTAATGCATTAGTTAGATCTTCAGCGCCGCAGACTTAGGAGCTATAAGGCTCATGATTGCTCTGCGCAGCATCTCCCAATGACACAATTTCCAAAAGACTAATATTTGAGTAACAAATTGCCCGAATCACTCTTGGAGATACAAAAGGGGTCTTTCAGAATCTTCATGTGGATACTTTGTTTCTCGTCATTCATCAAATGTTGATTCATATCTATTTGTGAGAAAAAACCTAATGAATACTATCATTACCATTTAGTATGGGCAAACATGATATATATTCTACGTTCCCAATTCATATCTTCAGCCATTACATCAATGCTTCTGAAGAAATTAAAAATCCCGAGGTTACTGTAAATGGGTATCACTGGCCCCACTTATCTCTCGGCCAAAGAGAAAAGTAAACATCAATAGAAGAACACATATGAGAGAAATAAGAAACTCGATTTTCGGGGCATTTATAAATTAATCCGTGGAAAGTCATTACTCATCAAAATTTAAATGGGTTTTCAATGAGGACTAGGCTTCCATCGAGCATCGACAGGACAAAAAAAAAAAAAGACGTGGAAAGCAAAGCTGGCAATAGGCAATAGATACCATCGAGAGCAACGGAAGAGCAAAGGAATGATCAAGCAAAATCAGTTTTAGGTTTTTGCGAAAAAAAATTGTCAGGACAATAACATTCATGCGGCAGTTTTGTGAAGTAAAGTCAATAACTGGACTTCCTCTATCCATGACTTGTTCCCTCAAACATGTTTACCCTTGGACTCTACAAGAACCCAAACAAAAGAAATCATTAATGCAGAAGTTCATTGTACAAGACCACCAACCGATAGGTCTGCAGAAAAAGAATCGATTTGAAAGTGTTTGGCCAATGAAAAGAATTGTGCTTGTATGCTTCAAATTAACCTCTTCATTGAGCATACGAGCTTTGGGCCAGTAACATATATCTGTTTCGTTATTGGAATCAGTGTTCAATGCTTCAACATTTCGGTCGATGCGGTTAGACATTGACACGGATTTGCTCAATTCTGGCTGCTACTAAGCTGCGATTAATATCCAAGTAGCATCCAAACAAATGCCTATACAACCAATGCCATCTGCTGCAACTAGAACGAGCTTTCATCTTGCCTCACTTCCTATCTTCTTCTTCTTCTTTTTTATTATCAGAGAGTCTAATCAAATTGTATGCACCTGATTCTCCTTTGGCAAGCTTCTCCAACTTCATTTGACGCCGCCCGTTTTCAGTTCATAAATTACCTAAAACCACAACAACCCACCATCACCATCATCACGCACATGGTAAAACACGAAAATGCACAATGAACTAGCTGACGATACTCTAAATTTCAAACAGCAACGTTGGACCCAACGCATCCGCGGAGACAAGCCAGGGATGCGTCTGCTGAAACTGAAACTTTCACAATCTCGTCGCCGCTCGGCCGAAACGCTCTCAGCCACACCATTTCGGATCGAAGAAGAAGGGAAACGAGCTACACATCAAACGATGAAACTGAAGCCGAAATGAAGCCCAACGAGTGAGATGTAGATGCAATTCAGCTGTGAAAATGGGCCCATCGAGGAGTGGGCCCATCTCATGAATTGGGCCTAACTGATTTTTACGGCATCCATCTCCTCCTCCTCCTCCTTATTCTTCTTCATCATCTTAACAGAAACAATAAACGAAACCCACACGCAGACATCATCATCAGCAAGAAGAAGAAGGTGCAAGAATAGAACCAAAAAAAAAAACCGAATTTTTATTGATTAATCCGCTCCGGACTCAAAATTGAAGAATGCCCTAATTTTTATTTATATTCATCATCTCTGCTCTTCGTATGTACAAAAAACCTAACGAAGATAGGGAATGTCCTCGAGACATGTGACCCTCGCCATGCTCTACATGTATGAGGAAGAAAGACTCGTGTATTCATATTCACGTCCGGACACCCAATTCCTCGGGTCCCGTGAAATCTCCGTCGGCACCCGAGCTTCCCACCAACGACCGAATACTCCGGTGAAGTCTAAAAACCCACGCCGTCCTTCAAGAGATTAAGATAGTCATCCGGATCAAACCCAGAATCCCCAAGATCGGAGGGCGCGGGAGTGGGCTCCACCAACAAATTTCCGCCGCCAACAGCTGAGTACTCCGGCGAAGCCAAGAAAAGCTCGCCGTCATCCAAGAGATTCAGAAAAGTCGTCTGGATCCCCAGGATCGGAGGGCGCGGGAGCGGGCTCCACTGCCAAATTTCCGCCGCCACCGGCCGAGTTCTCCAGCGAAGACAAGAAACCGCCGTCCAACAAAAGAGCTGACAACGCTGGGCCTTGACCTTCGAGACTCTCGAATGTCGAATTAGACCCGTTAAACGGGTGGGTCGGGTTGAGTCATAAATGATCCGACCCAAATCGACCCATTTAACCCGTTTATGGCCCATTTATTCTGAATATAAATTTTTTTACCCAATACCCAACCCATACTCGACCCATTTAACTAAACTTAAATTTTTTTCTTTTATATATATTTAAAAAATAGTATTGCTAAAATAGTTTTATACAACACAAATTTAATGGACAATTTTTATAATTTTAAAATAATTATTTTTAAAAAACGAATTTTAATTATTTTTAAAATTAAAATTTTAATTAATTTTTATTTTTAAATATAATTTTCTTTTTCTTTTTCTTTTTTTTTCTTCTTCTTTGGCCGACCGCCAGCCATGACGACAGCCGACGGCCGGCCACGAGGCGAGCCTCAAGCTCGTTTGGCTTGCCAGTCCGGCGAGCTCGAGCTCGCCTAACGCCGCCGAACTCGAATCTCGCCAGATCCAGCGAGCTCGAGGCTCGCCGGTGTCAAGCGAGCTCAAGCTTGCCCCTTGCCAAACGTTGGTGAGGCCTTCGCCTCGTTGGATTTGGTGAGCTCGAGGCTTGCTGGTGTCGGGTGAGCTCGAGCTCACCCCTCGTCGAATCCGGCGAGGCTCGAGTCTCGCTCGCCGGCGAGGTCAAGTCTCGCCCGATCGGAGAGGCTCAAGCCTCACTGGGCGTCGGCGGGGCCTCCGCCTCACCAAATCCGGTGAGCTCAAGGCTCACCTGGCCGGTCGCCAGCCATCGCCGTGTCGGCGACCAGAGGAAGAAGAAAGGAAAAAAAAAAAGAAAAAGAAAAAAATAAGTGACCCACTTAAGACCCACCTATCTTAATTCTTTAGTTGTTAAACCCATTTAATTAACTTCAAAAAAATAAGTGACTCATAGTTATACATGACCCATTTATGATTTAAATGGGTCATATATGGGTCTATGACCCATGTTGCCACCTCTATGTCGAATTCATCTCATCGTTGGTCAGAACATGAGAATAGCCCCCACAGAACTTGAATTGTAAATCATCCTCCGACGCCTTCAGCTTTTCCCGCGCAGTCATCCAACTCTGTTTCGGCCCATTCCGCGCACTCAGTTAGAGCCATTGGCGGCATCGCGTCGCTGGTCCGGAGGTAGCAGGCTATTATCTCTTCGGCCGATGGGTCGCCGAAAGAGCAGGGCTTGCCATCGGGGGAGAAGACAAGGACTGTGGCGCTCGGAGGCCCTGTTGAAGAGGCCCTTGCGCCTCTTCGAGTACGTCACAAGCCGGGCTGCCGGGTGGGCGATTTTCGATATTTTTGTTCGCTGGCGCTTACCCATCAACGATCGCAAGTACCTGTCGCAGGTTTCTCGGTTTTCTTGGGGAGAGAAAGAGAGAGTTGAACGAGGTCGCAGGTTTGTAGGTTTCTTGAAGAGAGAGGAGGTTTGGAGTTGCGGACGGAGGGCGGACGATCAAGAGGGAAATATCGACTTATGCACGTTTTTTGCATTTCGAAATTTTTGGTAATTTTCTAATTTCCCCTATTTTTATGTAAATTGTGCAATTAAGCCCTCAAATTTTTTATTTCTATCAATTGAACACTTTAATTTTCTGCGAGCGGTGATTTCTTCAATCCATTCCTTCGTAAAAATTAAATAACATGAGTAAAGAAATCTCTTTAAAGTATATAATCGAAGTTAGCTTAAGATAAATTATAATTGTTTTGGCTACTATTATTTCTGTTTGTCTACGTGTATTTTTTTAAATCTTTTTTTTTTTTTTTAATCTCTTCAGAAATTTGAAAATGAAAATATCTGTTAATAAATATATGACAAGCTAAATTGTAATTTCCTTAATGAGTCAGTATTTTGTATAAAATAGTTATAATAGTTGCAACACTTGATTATAGGAATAATAATTTAAAATGTAAAAGACGCTCTACATAAAAATATAATACGCTGTTACAAGGTTTGTTTATAAGATATAATAGTGCTTAATACTGTACTTTTTTCTCTTCTCTTGGCTCGATTTTTTAGATAGGCATCATCTAAATCATATGTAGACACCAATTTAGATTTCCTAAAACGACATAATGATCTCATCTAATTGCTTTTCATGATAATCCAGTACAGTGACTGCAACAATGTCTCTCCAAAACGTTTTGTAAGGGCATTGTTTCAGTTGCTGCATTCCCTTGGTGCTGACCCTGATTAATGGTTTTTCTGATAATTGCAGGAGGCTCAAGTTCACGAAGCAAATTCATAATCGAATCCAAAAGACCCTAGGAGAGAAGTGCGCCTATTGTGTCTTATTTATTTCCCATGGATCCTTGTGAACCGTCCTGTGCGCAAATCTCTCTCAACATGGTGTGTGACCAAGGACATCACGAGGAGAGGACCCTGTTGGAACACCTAACTTGCCCTCCCCTGGAAAAATCAATAAGCCCGCTACCCACTTGCTTTTCTGAAATAATCAAAGAATGTATAGAGATGGTGACAACATTTATTCTCCCACGGGATGCTAATGAGAAACGCTTGATCTAGTAAAAACTCATCACGGCAACTGTACTTTTTTACTGTCATCAGCAGAAGCAACAACTAGTTTGATAAATAAGGTAGGTAAATGTGCTTCTTCTAAGCAAATGATTGAGAAAAGCAATTTAAACCATTCTTCTTGAAATCCAACCGTCAAATGAGAGAATATGACATCATGTGACAAAAGACAAGAACACAATTAGTTTCAATCAGAGTGTGAAGAAAAGAACTTGAGAAAGTGGCCTAAAGAGAAGCAAGCGAAAATGGAACGTACTTATTGAAGCAGTCCGAGCAATTTCTAACACCAAAACAAACCAGGATCTCCACACAACTTTGCCTGCCTAGCATATAGGGTTCCCATCTTGACAAGTATATAGTATCATGCACAAAGGATCAATTTTGTCTTGGCTCCAAATTCTCGTTGGCATGAGAAATTCATTCGGAAAGAATTGAACCCAAATCGTTTGCTGGTGTCTCTCTCCAGCCAATGAGGCATTTGCTAGAGTGGGCAAGGCTATCCTGATGGCTCCTCAATCTAAGGCAGGAGTGTGCATCAGAGCCCTCAAGACAGTCAAATTGATCCCAACTCCATTCTTCTCAATGAAAGTATCCTGATTTACAACTTCTCCAAGCACATAGGTTCCTCAGAAGCTGCAGTGATGGTACCAGAAGTTCAGTCAAATATTGCGAGTGTCCTTGAATTAGTTCAAGTACCAAAGCAAAGACACTCCTTGAAGCTAGATCCGCTCGCCCGTCTGCATTTCTTGATATTTTCACAAGAACTTCTAAGGCGTCCGCTAGACTTGTGGTTTTAGCATAAGCTAACAACTGATCGAGAATATCTTCTGGCAAAGAGGACCCCACATTCTCGTCCATTTAAGATTAATTATTCTTTTGGCCGTACACGCTGAGGAAGCGCCTAATCAACTATGCAACATTTTAATTGTACAAGGAACTATCAAAGACTAACTTCCATCGTAAGTCAAGGTCCTCAAGCTGAAAACCTGTCCACAAAGCATGGCCCGATATGAAAAGGGCAACATATCGATTCATCAACGGATAAGGGATTCCACGTAATGATCGCAAAATCCATCCGACCTGTTATTGGCATTCTTTCAAGCAATTGGTGGGCACGAACCCCAGAGTGCATAAGGGCAAGCAGGATACCTGTTTGATGCTCAACTCTGCTACAGAACTACCGCTGATGTGCTTGCGATCATAGCCGTCTTCCTTTTCAAATGCTAACTGATCTCTCAAAGGTGATTCCTGTAAAACCAAATTATAAAGATAGAACGGCGGGTAAAGCTAAAACCAGAGGTGGAATTTAATTCAAATTTGCCTTCTCCTTCTCGGATTTTAGGAGGAGAAAGAGAGCTTCGAGAGGTTTCTGTGAGCTTCTCAAACGATGAAGCCTCACCGCCTTTACGGAAGTTCGCTCAGAAAGACCGTTTTGCCAAGTCGTTACTTGTACAACATTATTTTCTTAATCTCGTCATATATATTTTTGACGAGAAAAATAAAATAAAACACCAATATAATTTCGTGCAATTTTCTTTCAATAAGAGCAGTGAAATTTTTCTTTTGTTTTCATTATTGATGAACATGAAAATTGAAAATGTTTTAAGTCATACAGAAAGGGCTAGTAAGATCACCTAGAGGGGGTGAATAGGTGATAAAGAAATTTTTGCGAAACTTCAAACTAATTTGCTAGCAATGTGAACAGTAGTAAACAGTTAAATAAAAGCTGTAAATTAAACTAAGGAGTTTAAGGGAAAGATAATAGAAATACAATGTTTATAGTGATTCGGCTTAGATCAAGCCTACGTCCACTCTCCTGCACTGACAGCTTACTGGCTGGATTTCACTAAGGATCAAAAGAGATGTTACAGCCTTACGTCATTGACTTTACAGTGTAGAGACTCTATTACACTTCTTCAAAGTCTCACAAGTGTTTGCTCTCTCTTTTGAGTACAAATAAAACTCTACGATTGAAACAGCAAGAACTAGAAAGCTTCAGACTTTAGAATTCTTCTTTCACGCACACACTTGAATAAATTGAGCGTCCTCCTTATATACTCCCCCATGCCTTTTCAACCGTTAATAATTTCCAAAGAAGTTTTTCCAAACTATCCGTTAGATAGAATCAATCAAGGAGATCTCGAGTTATTTAAGGAATGTATGATAGCCCACCAATCTTGCTCGCCCATACAATCAGGATCTAGGTTTCCATAAGTAGAATCTTCCAACTATACTTAGCCTTTCAACAAATCTAATTATCTAAATTGATTCCAATAAAAATAATTGATCACGGGGTGCTATCTCCAGTCGTAAGATATTCTACAAACCGTTCGAACCGAATCCTTAAAGATAAACTCGCATCTGAATAAGTCTTCTCTTCGCCGATCTGGAAACTATCAATGAGTCTGGAGTTCGTCAGACTTTAACACTTGAGTTTAGACTAGACTGATGGAAACGTTTTGTCAACTCCAAAACAATAAGGAAGTTTTCTCTAACACATACTGGCCCATCCAAACTGCCATATGGATTCAAGGTGTGAAACTTGATATTTAATTAGATTTATTTCTTTGCATTTTACATTTTTCTCGTTGTACATCGATATTTGGAAATTCTCCCTCATTGCTGTTTAAGGTTGTCTCTTCCACGTTTTGCCTCATCATTCCACAAAATCTCTTGAAGTTTGGAAGTGAGGGTTTGCCTGTAGTTTCTTTTGTGGTCGAGCTATGGCATTTTCTTTGAGATTTGCTGATTTTAGATCCATGAATGTTATTGGACTTTTTTAGGAAAAATAACCCAAATGATTCATGCACTTTGACTCAATATATAATGTAGTTTTTGAATTTTTAATTTATTCAATGTGGTGAAAGTTGTTCAATATAGTTTATAAACTTTTGGTACATATTTAACTTAATTCTTGAATTATATGAAAATGTTCAATATTATCCTTCAACTAATTCAAGTTTAGAGATAATATTGAATAAATTGAAAGTTGATTTGGTGTCAGTTGAGAGAAAGTGCTCAGTAAGAAATAGATTTGGCTGTAATACTGATCGTACCCTTTGCGTGGAGACAACCTTAGAGTAAAAGGTCCGTGTATTCTCATGAGACTTTCTTTCCCGGTTTGTTTTGTTCGATGTGTCATTCATCCATATATCTTTTGGTGCTGGTTATCATCATATATGCTACTGTTCTGCAACCTTTCCAATTCCAAAGACGATGATCTTTCACCGTTGGTTTGTGTCTAGTAGAGTTGTATGCTGATATGTCGGCATCTTGCAAATATCGAGGAGATATTTCCTTGTCAGGTATAGATAGTAATGGAGTAAATGGTAATTTACCTTCTCTTTCTGGAGATAGTAAAACTTTTGTTATCTTCATTAACTGATATCTAACTATAATCGTTTGTTGTCGGATTACCAAGACACGCGAATTAATAAAGGGTACCTTCATTTCAAATTCTTGCGAAAGAAATTCATCTTGAGGAACTCTGAGTGATGACCAAGGCGATGTTGTGGACCTCCGCAAGAAGTTGTGTAAAACAGTTTACACCCCAACAGCTTCACTTGATTCAGGGCAGCGGATGTATGAAAGGAAGGACAATAGTTTCTTGACAAATTCCTTCATCGAGAAGCAAAATGATTTGCCTCAGACTGAGTCTTGTTAGAATATTTAAATAAGAAACCACACATTCACATTCATTTAATAGCTTAAGCTTTTAGAATATTTGGCATGGTTTCACAAAATCCTACATGATATCAAAACTGAAAGTCATGAATTCAAATTTTTCCATGCCTCACTTTGTCACCCCAACTAAATTTTCATACTTAGTATTAGGTAAAAAATCAGACTAAATCTATGAGGAAGTATTGAATATTTAATTATTAAACCACTAATTCACCTTTATCTAACAGTTTAAAACTTTCAAAACAGTTGGTAGTGAACGAAGAATTCTGAAAAGATATGTTGCTAGTTCTCGGGGCCTCTCCCCGGAAGGAGTCCTGAAAAAGTTTGTAAGTCAGGTCAGTTGATTATGTGTGAAATATGTGTGCTTGATACCTCCACCCCCATGAGTAGTAGTGAGCCTTATGTTAGAAACTCAACACGTCCTTCTACATGTGTAAGGCTTCCAGCAACAGTTCTGGGTCAATCTTGTCCTCCAAGAAATGTGGTGCATAAAAGCTCATATTATGCATCTTCTTGTCTTAGGCAGAAGCTTATACAGAGAGATTAATCGTATTGGGCCAGTGTTTACATGGATAATTTTTGGCTGGTTCTTGTTTTTTGTGGTGTCATTTTGTCTATCATTTCCATTACTTTTAAATTGGCCAGATTGTGGGAGTATGCAGCTGATTATGATGCATTGGTTGAAGGAGAAGCTCTAGCCAAGGCGTCGCTGCTCCAAAAAGAAACAGAGTCACTATGTCCGGGTGCTGAGTTTCCGGAACAAAGAACAAGCTCTAATACTGGGAATAGGAAAAGTATTATAACCCAAAAAATGATGCTGCTACTAGTACTTTGTCTTCTCCGAGGTAAAGGAATTGGGGGTGCTTCCAATCTAATATACATTCTAAACATATTAATCCGTTAGATCTCGTAACGTCGAAATTTTTATGAACTCTTTATTTAAATTTCATTTGTGACTGGTTCCACATTCGGCTGCTATTACGCCTAAAAAAGTGCTCACATATTTGTAGTTGTATAATGGATTAACAATTATATAACGAACAGCTAAGCAACTTGTCTTTTAGCATCAAGAAAAAAGAAAAATATAAATGAGATTGATAATTGGTTATTCTTTATGAATAGAGTAGGCGTTGACCTATAAAAATACTTTCTAGCCTGTGTATTCCAAGATGTTTAAGATTGATTAATTGGAATTCTTTATAAAAAGAATATGAATTGATTTAGAAAAAGACTTCATGGTCCACGTTTAATTCAAGATTTCAAGTTTTGACAGTGGTCCAATTAGGCTTTCGTGAACCCCCATATGAACTGATCTAAAAAAAAACTTTATGGTCTTTGTTTGGTCAAAGATTCCAAGTTTTGACCATGGATCTCGAAAAACTTTCTGGTCGCGTTACTAAGCCCACGTGAACCACCACATGGACAAAGTATATGTTAAGCCACCTCATACATATATTGAAATTTCCGTGTGAGATTCGTAGACAATAAATCTCCACCGACTCTTATGGAACATTAAACTAAATGCTCTAATTGAATTTTCGGAGGAGTAACAATAGAGTTGAAGGATAAAAAGGTTAAGACTTCTCATATTTTTAACTAATTTCTTTTGGAAAACATGTTTATCTTAAGAGAGATGTTATCGGGGAGAAAAAATTAAAGAGGGTAATGATTTGTTCTAACATTTTACGTCGATAGATCTTGTAATGTTCAAATTTTTATGAACTCTTTAATTTCATTTGTGACTAATTTCTGCACTCAGTCGTTAGTATGCTTGAGAGAGTGCTCGCATACTTAATAAATCTATGGTTGCCAGTTTGTATGATGGGTGAACAAATAATAACGAACAGCAAAGCAATTTGTCTTTTAGCATCAAGAAAAAGAAAAAAATATAAACGAGATTGATTAATTGGTCATTCTTTATGGACAAAGTATGAATTGATCTAAAAAAAAAAAAACTTTTTGTTCTTTGTTTTTTCGAAGATTCCAAGACTGATTAATTGTAATTCTTTATAAAAGGAATATGAATTGATCTACACAAAGGCTTTCTAGGATTTGTTTATTTCAAGGTTTTAGTTCTAATAGCAGTCCCGTTATTAGGCTTTTGTGAATCACCGTATGAACTAATCTAGAAAAAAGAACTTTTTGGTCTTTGTTTATTCCAAAATTCTAAGTTTTGACCATTGATCTAGAAAAACTTTCTGGTCGCATTACTAAGCTCACTTGAACCACTACGAGTACAAACTATTTATTGAACCACTTCATGCATATGTTGAAATTTCTGTGTGAGATCCGAAGACAATTAACTTCAACCAAATCTTATGGGAAAATTAAGCTAAATGCTCTCTAATTGAATTTTCAAACAAGTAATAATAGAGTTGAAGTATAAAAAGACAAAGACTTCTTGCATTTTTTATTAATTTCTTTTGTCAAACATATTTATGTTAAAAGAGATAATATCGGGGATAAAAAATTAAAGTCGTTAGATCTTATAATATTCAAATTTTTATGTTCTTCATTTTTTTTTTCGTTTGTGACTAATTTTCATGCTCAGCCGCTATTACGCCTAAGAGAATGCTCACACATTGAATAAATCTATGGTTGCTAGTTTGTATGATGGGCGAACAATTATTAACGAGCAGCAAAGCAATTTGTCTTTTAGCATCAAGGAAAAAGAAAAAAATATAAATGAGACTGATTAATTGGTCGTTCTTTATGGACATAGTATGAATTGATATAAAAGAGGTACCTCTTGTTCTTTGTTTATTCAAGATATCAAGGACTGATTAATTGGAATTCTTTATAAACGGAATATGAATTGATCTACACAGAGGCTTTATAGTCTTTGTTTATTGCAAGGTTTCAGTTCTGACAGTAGTTCCGTTATTAGGCTTTTGTGAATCACCGTATGAATTGACCTAGAAAAAAAAATTGGTTATTTTTTATTCCAATATTCTAAGTTTTGACCGTTGATCTAGAAAAACTTTATGGTCACATTACTAAACTCACTTGAACCACCACAAGTACAAACTATTTATTGAACCGCTTCATGCATATGTTGAAATTTCTGTGTGAGATCCGAAGAAAATTAATTTCAACCAATTCTTATGGGAAAATTAAGCTATATGCTCTAATTGAATTTTCGGGCAAGTAATAATAGAGTTGAAATATAAAAAGATAAAGACTTCTCGCATTTTTAACTAGTTTCTTTTGCCAATCATGTTTATCTTATGAGAGATAATATCGGGGATAAAAAATTAAAGAGGGTAACAATTTGTTCTAACATTTTAAGCCGTTAAATCTTGTAATGTTCAAATTTTTATGAACTCTTCATTTTTTTTTTTTTCATTTGTGACTAATTTTCATGGTCAACTGCTATTACGCCAAAAGAGTGCTCGCATATTAAATAAATCTATGGTTGCTAGTTTGTATGATGGGTGAACAATTATTAATGAGCAGCAATATTTGGTAACAGCAAGAAAAAAGAAAAAAAATAGAAATGAGACTGATTAATTGGTCATTCTTTATGGACATAGTATGAATTGATCTAAAAAAAGTACTTTTTTTTTTTGGTAAGATAAAAAAAAAAGTACTTTTTGTTCTTTGTTTATTCCAAGATTCCACGGACTGATTAATTGGAATTCTTTATAAAAGGAATATGAATTGATCTACATAAAGGCTTTATAGTCTTTGTTTATTTCAAGGTTTCAATTCTGAAAGCGGTCTCGTTATTAGGCTTTTGTGAATCACCGTATAAAATGACTTAGAAAAAAGAACTTTTGGGTCTTCGTTTATTCCAAGATTCTAAGTTTTGACCGTTGATCTAGAAGAACTTTATTGTTGCATTACTAAGCTCACTTGAACCACCACGAGTACAAATTATTTATTGAACTACTTCATGCATATGTTGAAATTTCTGTGTGAGATCCAAAGACAATTAATTTCAACCAACTCTTATGGGAAAATTAAGCTAAATGCTCTAATTGAATTTTTGGATGAGTAATAATAGAGTTGAAGTATAAAAAGATAAAGACTTCTCGCATTTTTGACTAATTTCTTTTGCCAAACATGTTTATCTTATGAGAGATAATATCGGGGATAACAAATTAAAGAGGATAACGGTTTGTTCTAACATTTTAAGCCGTTAGATCTTGTAAAGTTCAAATTTTTACGAACTCTTCATTTTTTTTTCATTTGTGACTAATTTTTATGGTCGGCCGCTATTACGCCTAAAAGAGTGCTCGCATATTAAATAAATATATGGTAGCTAGTTTGTGTGATGGGTGAACAATTATTAACGAACGGCTAAGCCATTTGTCATTTAGCATCAAGAAAAAAGGAAAAATATAAGTGAGACTGATTAATTGGTTATTCCTTATGGACATAGTATGAATTGATCTAAAAGAAATACTTTTTGTTCTTTGTTTATTACAAGATTCCTAGGTTTGATTAATTGGAATTCTTTATAAAAAGAATATGAATTGATCTGCACAAAGGCTTTCTGGTCTTTGTTTATTTCAAGATTTCAATTTTGACAGGGATCCCGTTATTAGGCTTTTGTGAATCACCATATGAATTAATCTAGAGAAAGACTTTCTTGTCTTTGTCTACTCCAAATTTTCAAGTTCGAAAAGCTGCTCCGTTGATCTAGGACAAGACTTTTTGGTCTGTGTTTATTCTAAGATTTCAAGTTCTGACAATTGTCCTGTTGATCTAAAAAGATAATAATTCTGGTCTTTATTATTATTATTTTTTCAAGTTCTGACTGTTGATCTAGAAAAATTTATGGTCACGTTGCTAAGATTAAGTGATCACCACCACGACAAACTATTTCTTGAGCCACTTTTGTTGAAAACTTTGTTTGAGATTCAAGGACAATTAACGGACAAATATCTTTTGTTACTATTTTATAATAAGCAAAAGTGTACACACACAAGGTGTGTCTATGAAAAGTTAACATTTAAAAGATTTCATAAAATCGACTTGACATGAGACATTTGAATCATTAGTTGATAGAACAAACTTTTCAACAAAATTGAAGCGATTACACACATATGTACAGAAAAAGGAAAATATGATGATGTTTTTGTTAGGTCGTTTATGATATTACAAAGATTCAATATTTAAAATTGAAATACGTTAGAGATGAGATAAAGTGATTAATCAATACATTTATCCATTGATGGATTTTTACAAAATAATTCACAATTATTTTTTGCTTCAAAAGACGTAATTGACTTGCCCACAGTGTGAATGATGCCACATGATTGCAGCAAATTGTCCATTCATTGATTGTAATGAAGTTCCGACAATTGGCACTGAGCTGTGTAAATACACATTTTTAGCGAAAGAGAAAGTATCCGAAGAGATCAAATTCCTACACGCAAAATGCTGCAATATGTGACTACCTATTTCTCCCATTAATAATTAAATTATTAAATCTAACTAAATGGCTTAGTGGGGCAAAAATAAAACCCGACCGTTCGCATGAGGTGTCCGATTGTGCTATGAATGGGTAAGGCGGGGCAGGGCGTGTTTTTTTTTTTTTGGTCGGCGGGGCGTGTCATTAGTTACACTTTCACATTATCAGTACGATGACAAATTCGACCTGACTTCCTAAGGCCTACGATATTATGAAGCTCGTTTTGGGGGAGAAAATCGGCCAAAACCCTTTAGCCATTAAATTAGCAATTCACAGACTAAGCCTTATGTTAAAAACTCAACATGTCCTACATGCGTAAGGCCTGTAGCAACAGTTCTGGGTGAGTCTTGTCCTCTGAGAAATGTAGTGCAGAAAAGCTCATATTATGGAGCTTCTTGTCTTTTCTATTCACTTTAGTTTATTTTTTCTCTATAGAAGCTTATACAGAGAGATTAATCGTATTGAGCCAGTTTTTACATGGATTTTATCTTTTGCTGCTTCTTGGTTTTCGTGGTGTCATTTTGTCTATCATTTCTGTTGCTTTTAATTTGACCAGATTGTGGGAGAATGCAACTGATGATGATGCATTGGTTGAAGGAGAAGCTATAGCCGAGGAGTCACTGTTCCGGAAAGAAACAGTCACTACGTCCCAGTGCTGAGTTTCCCGAACAAAGAACAAGCTCTAATATTGGGAATAGGAAAAGTATTATAAACCCAGAAATTGATGTTGCTACTACTGCTTTGTCTTCTCCTAGGCAAAGGAATTAGGGTGATTCCGATCTAATTTACATTGTAAACATATTAATCCGTTAGATCCTGTAACGTCTATATTTTTATGAACTCTTTATTTAAATTTCATTTGTGACTAATTTCCACACTCAGCTGCTGTTACGCCTAAGAGTGTGCTCACATATTAAATAAACTTAAGGTTGCTAGTTTGAATTTGTATAATGGATTAACAATTATAACGAACAGCTAAGCAATTGGTCTTTTGGCATCAAGAAAAAAAGAAAAATATAAATGAGATTGGTTAATTGGTTATCCTTTATGAATAGAGTAGGAGTTGATCTATAAAAATACTTTCTAGTCTTTGTGTATTCCAAGGTTCCTAGAATTGATTAATTGGAATTCTTCATGAAAAGAATATGAATTGATTAAGACAAAGACTTCATGGTCTTCGTTTAATTCAAGATTTCAAGTTTTGATGGTGGTCCTATTAGGCTTTCGTGAACCACTATATGAACTGATCTAAAATAACTTTGTGGTCTTTGTTTGGTCCAAGATTTCAAGTTTTGACCATGGATCTCGAAAAACTCTCCGCTCGCATTACTAAGGTCACATGAATCACCACGTGGACAAACTATGTATTGAGCCACCTCGTACATATATTGAAATTTCTGTGTGAGATCCGTAGACAATTAATCTCAACCGATTCTTATGGAAAAATTAAACTAAATGCTCTAATTCAATTTTCGGAGTAGTAATAATAGAGTTGAAGGATAAAAAGGTTAAGACTTCTCACATTTTTAACTAATTTCTTTTGCCCATGTTTATCTTAAGATAAATGATATCGGGGAGAAAAAATTAAAGAGGGTAATGGTTTGTTCTAACATTTTAAGCCAGTAGATCTTGTAATGTTCAAATTTTTATGAATTCTTTATTTATTTTTCTTTTGTGACTAATTTTCATACTCAACCGTTATTACGCCTAAGAGAGTGCTCGCATATTAAATAAATCTATGGTTGCTAGTTTGTATGATGGGTGAACAATTAATAACGAATAGCAAAGCAATTTGTCTTTTAGCATCAAGAAAAAAGAAAAAAAATATAAATGAGACCGATTAATTGGTTATTCTCTATGGACATAGTATGAATTGATCTAAAAGAAAATACTTTTTGTTGTTTGTTTATTCCAAGATTCTTTGTAAAAAGAATATGAATTGATCTATACAAAGGCTTTTTGGTGTTTGTTTATTTTAAGGTTTCAGTTGTAACAGCGATCCCGTTATTAGGCTTTTGTGAACCACTGTATGAACTGATCGAGAAAAAAAAATTCGATCTTCGTTTATTCCAAGATTCTAAGTTTTGACCATTGATTTAGAAAAGCTCTATGGTCGCATTACTAAGCTCACTTGAACCACCATGAGTACAAACTATTTATTGAACCACTTCATGCATATGTTGAAATTTCTACATGAGATCCGAAGACAATTAATTTCAACTAACTCTTCAGAAAAATTAAGCTAAATGCTCTAATTGAATTTTCGGACTAGTAATAATAGAGTTGAAGTATAAAAAGATAAAAACTTATCGCATTTTTAACTAATTTCTTTTGCCAAACATGTTTATTTTATGAGAGATAATATCGGGGATAAAAAATTAAAAAGGGTAACAGTTTGTTCTAACATTTTAAACCGTTAGATCTTGTAATGTTCAAATTTTTATGAACTCTTCATTTTTTTTTTCATTTGTGACCAATTTCAATGCTCGACCGCTATTATGCTTTAGAGAGTGCTCACACATTAAGTAAATCTATGGTTGCTAGTTTGTATGATGGGTGAACAATTATTAACGACCATCAAAGCGAATTGTGTTTTAGCATCGGGAAAAAAAGAAAAATATAAATGAGACTGATTAATTGGTTATACTTTATGCACATAGTATGAATCGATAAAAAAAAAAAAAAAAACCTTTTTGTTGTTTGTTTATTCCAAGATTCCTAGGATTTGATTAATTGGAATTCTTTACGAAAGAATACGAATTGATCTACACAAAGGCTTTCTAATCTTTGTTTATTTCAAGATTTCAATTTTGACAGTGGTCCCGTTATTAGGCTTTTGTGAACTACCATGTGAATTAATCTAGAAAAAGACTTCCTAGTCTTTGTTTAAGGCTTTCGTGAACTATCATATGAATTAATCTAGAAAAAGACTTCCTAGTCTTTGTTTTCTCCAAAATTTCAAGTTCGGATAGCTGCTCCGTTGATCTAGGAAAATACTTTTTGGTCTTTGTTTATTCTAAGATTTCGAGTTCATACAATTAATCTAGAAAAATACTTCCTAGTCTTTATGGATCCTTGAGCCTAATGAGTGCATAGTGCACGGTTGATCAACCTTGCATCCTTGAGCCGAATGAGTGCACCTTGGGAAAAGGCCCAAGGTGCTCACAACACAATAAGCGCCCCCTCTGATCCAGAAAAATTAAAGAGGGTAACGGTTTGTTCTAACATTTTAAACCGTTAGATCTTGTAATGTTCAAATTTTTATGAACTCTTCATTTTTTTTTTCATTTGTGACTAATTTCCATGCTCGACCGCTATTATGCCTTAGAGAGTGCTCGCATATTAAATAAATATATGATTGCTAGTTTGTATGATGTGTGAACAATTATTAACAAACATCAAAGCGATTTGTGTTTTAGCATCAAGAAAAAAATGAAAATATAAATGAGACTGATTAATTGGTTATACTTTATGGACATAGTATGAATTGATCTAAAAAAAAATACCTTTTTGTTGTTTGTTTATTCCAAGATTCCTAGGAGTGATTAATTGGAATTCTTTTCAGAAAGAATACGAATTGATCTACACAAAGGCTTTCTGATTTTTGTTTATTTCAAGATTTCAATTCTAACAGTGATCCTGTTATTAGGCTTTTGTGAACTACCATATGAATTAATCTAGAAAAAGACTTCCTAGTCTTTGTTTAAGGCTTTTGTGAACTATCATATGAATTAATCTAGAAAAAGACTTCCTAGTTTTTGTTTACTCCAAAATTTCAAGTTCGGATAGCTGCTCCGTTGATCTAGGAAAAGACTTTTTGGTCTTTGTTTATTCTAAGATTTCGAGTTCATACAATTAATCTAGAAAAAGACTTCCTAGTCTTTGTCGATCCTTGAGCCCAATGAGTGCACCTTGGGAAAAGGTGCTCACAAAATGATAAGCGCCGGCCCCACTCCCCCACCCACCCGGCCACCCCACCTCCAAAAAAAAAAAAAAAAAACACTATCCTTGAATTACCGATTTCCAGAAAATGACTATATTTTCCTTCCGCGTTGCCATGATTTGCTAGATTACCAATTATAATTATAATCTACACCTAAACTAATTAATTATAAATACAGATAATGTCTATTTTATAACTCACCTTTAAAAAGTGATTAAAGGAAAGGGGTGGATAAAAACATAATTCTTTAAAACAATAACATATGCATTGATACATAATCGAGATATTCATCTTATATGATGTCATTGCAATCAAGTAATGCTAAATATGTCAAAATTGGCCGACAAAATTTATGGCAAACTCAGTTAATAGAGCATTTATTTATTAATTACAATCAACATGTTTCCGTTCTTTATTGACCATATTTTTTTACGTGTTATTACCATATGATATTAGTACTATGTGAAATAACTACTCAACGAAGGAAAGAAGAAAGTATTTCGTGCATGAGTTACATGACACCTTAAAGGAAATCTTTGCAAATTTAATTATTGGATTTTGATTCTATTAAGCAGTTAATAAAGGTGCAATCCCTCACACAGATCAAGTACAAGCAATTTTAGGAAGCAAAAAAAACAAAAGAACAAATCATTTGGTATGTGGGCTGTCTCAATCGATTTTATGCTCGCATCTCGTCAACGGAACGGGCATTATCTGTACTGTGCCAAGAAGTTCAGATATTTTTTTTTTGACCACATCTTCAAGTGTCACCCACTCGAGGCCTGCCATTCAAAGTCTCCGAAGAAGGACCACACGTCTTTCCGGTTCATAGCATATTAGTTGCATCATGCACATTCATCTTCTATTCAGTTCAACCCGTTCTCTACATACTTGAAAGGCACCGCATTGAGTACATACAACAGTTTGGTGAAAGAGAAAGAATCCAAAGAAATTGAAACTCACTCGATAGCTTGTAAGAGAGAGGATAAATGGGCATAGTGATATCTAACACCGTGCTATCCTTTTAACGCTATTTTTAAGGGGAGTCAGGCATTATCACCAATTCTTACATGCAAAATTAAAAAATATTTGACTAACTAATTTTCCCATCAGTAAGTAATTAAAATATTCTGATTTATGAAAATCTAATTAAAAGGATAAATGGGGCAAAATACAAGCCCAACCATTCAGCGTGACCTAAATGGGAGGACTATACGTACATGCGCTTCACGGCGAGCATGCGGTGTCCGTTTCCTATTGGACATATGAAAAGTCAGTCCAATAATTGTACCTTGATGGGTAAGGTGGGGCAATGTTGTTTATCAGGCTTTTACACTATCAATATGATGACGAAATGCACGTGATTTCATAAGGGCTAGAATATCATAAAGTGCCAATTCTGCTTCTTTTTCTTTTTCTAATTCTTTTGTTAAAGTTTTCTTCAGGGGCTTTAGAAAGCATCAATTCAAAGATCAAAACCAAGGAAGGCAAAGACCAAGAAACATAGACCCAATTATTCACAAGAAATGGCTGCTGTGGAATCTGGACTCCCGAAGGTACAGCAAGAACCATCCGAGGCTCTCCGGATCGTGGCCGACAACAACGGGGCCGAAAACGTACCCAAAGATGAGCCGAGAGTGTCCTCGTCCGAGTGTGTAGTCTCTATGGAAAAGCAGCTCGAGCAACATCGCCAGGACGACGGGGAGGCCTCATGGGCAAAGCTCTCCATTTACCGGATCCCAGACTATCTCAAGGATGGCAACGAGAAGGCCTATGTCCCCCAGATCGTCTCCCTCGGGCCGTACCACCATGGCAAGGACCACCTCCGCCATATGGACCAGCACAAGTGGCGTTGCCTTCGCCGCATCCTCGAGCGCTCCCATCACGAGATAGGCCTCTATATAGACTCTGTGAAGATGGTCGAGCAGAGAGCTCGCTCTTGCTATGATGGAAAGATATCCATGAGCAGCAGTAGCTTCGTGCAGATGATGGTTTTGGATGGGTGCTTTGTGATTGAGCAATTACAGGGAGTCGCCGAGGGGTTCGAGAAACTGGGCTACCCAAGCAATGACCCCGTCTTCTCAAAGTGGGGATCGATGCTCAAGATCCAGATCCAGCATGACATGATTTTGCTCGAGAATCAGATCCCGCTCTTCATACTCGCCCAGCTGCTCGGTCTCCAGGTGGGCAACCCCGATCAGGAGGGGCACGTGGGCAAGCTGGTGCTCAAGTTCTTCAACCTTATTGATAGCGAAAGGGACGCGTCACGCGGCCAGTGTGGGCTCCATTGCCTCGAAGTGCTTTGGCAGAACTTCCTGCCCTCGGGCCTGAGGCGAGCGAGGACCACAGAGCGGCAGCAGTACCAGCACGAGCTCATTCCGTGTCTGACCGAGCTCATGGAAGCCGGGATCAAGGTCAGGTGCAAATTAACGGAAAATTTGGGGGACATCCAGTTCAAGAGAGGGTACGGGACTCTCATGATCCCCTACATTATTATCCACCAAGGGACGAGGTCGATCTTTCTCAACTTGATAGCCTTCGAGCAGTCTCACTTCGATTGCAGGGAGCACATCACCTCGTACGTAATCTTCATGCACAACTTGATCAACTCCTCCGACGACGTTCGGTACCTCTGCAAGCGCGGGATCATTGACCACTGCCTTGGGAGCGACGTGGAGGTCGTTGACCTCTTCAACCTACTTTGCCAGGGGGTGGCCTTCGACAAAGAAGACTGTTATCTCCGGGATGTGTCTCTCAACGTGAAAGGTTACTGCTTATGGAAACACTTTTCTTTACGTACATCCTGGAGAGCCAGTATTGCGCAAAAATGGAATGCTTGGAGAGCCATTCTCGAGAACAAGTACTTCGACAATCCCTGGTCAATCATTTCCTTCATGGCTGCTGTCGTTTTGCTTGTGCTTACTTTGCTACAGGCCCTCTATGCAGTCTATGGCTACTACAAGCCGCGTTCTTGATTTCTTATATGGTGAAAATTATCTAATGAGCGTTTTAGAAGTGATAAAATTTCGGTGGAAAGAATATGTGATGGTTGTCAAACTCAAACCGCATGAACTACGACTTCTGAGTTCAATATGGCAATACTCATGAATCTTTCGGACTTTCTTTTGTAACTTCTATTATTTATTTAAGCTAGGTAGCGAATCTAAGTTTTCCCGATGGTCTTGAGAGAGATTTTAAGTGTTCTTTATGATGTGAAAATAAGGCCATGGAAAAAAAAAAGACGAGTTATCAAAAAAGAGAAAGAAATGTTTGCCTATATACTAGGCCAAAAAGGACCTCTAAACCTCGCCTTTTTCTTTGGCTCAAAAAAAGAAAAAAACCTCTGCATTCTTCTGGGCGCCGCGTGCCTCTCACGTCCTCTCTAGCTTAGCTACCGCCAGTCTTCCATTTCCGATCACGGAAGACGCACGGAGCTCCAACCTGGATCCCCTGGATTTCCTCACCCGCCTGAGGTACATTTCCCGTCGATTCGAGCGTTCAGATGTCTCCGCCTACTCGCCCTCAGCTGCTCCGGCGGCCTGACCTTACCTTGAACTGAATCGCCTCCAGTTGCTGTGGGGAGAGCAACATCGAGAGTTGCGCGAGTAGGCCGATGGATTCATTTGGTGCGAATGCTTCTTCGACATTGGAGACAGAAGCTCGAGGCCTATGACTAAGCGTTCCGTCGTCCGTTGGCGTCGAATTGCGAAGAGGCTTACGTCGCTGAGTTCGACGATCAACTTCGGCTCCATTTCAATCGCTGTGGTATGCACTGCATGTTAAACGGGGAGAGAGAAGAATAGAGAAATCTTCATCGACGGCCAGTTCCTTGGGACGTTCCAGCGATGATGGAATTCGTCAATCGAGTCGTTTCTTTCCCGATTAAACTCATGTATCAAATTTCGAATTCATTATTAATAGCCGTAAACGAGGTTCACTATTTCTTCGGTCCACAAGGTTATCGGTGCTAATTGGTTCGAGAGTAGTGGTTCGAGTTCAATGTGGCGGTGTCAGAGTATGGTAGGTGCCGTGTGTTAGACGATGCGCATGAGTTGTTCGGTAAAATTATCCAAGACAAGGATCAGTAATGTTGCCTTGCAGAATTCAATTATGCTCAGCCAGGAACTGCAGGAATGCGCTTATCTCGGTTGGCGGATTCGGATTCCAACAAATATGCTAAGTCAAACATCTCCTTTTACATATGATCATGTGCGACTTCGCTTCATGTTCAATTTTCGTACGCATATTCCCATCTGTTAATGTTTCTTGTTCAGAGTATCTCGTTGCTCCCACCATTTACTTCACTGCCACAGAGACCATTCTTGTTTCAATCAGTAGCCTGGGGTTATTTGTTAAGTTGAGTGAGATAGAGTTGCTCTTCTTTGTTATTGAATGCTGCGACCGTTATCAAATTACCTTGAGTTAGATGTGATCGACTTTTAATAAGGTTTAGATCAGATACTAATGACCACCGAAGCTCCCTCATCTTCCAGGTTCTTGCTTCTCATCTAAACGAAGTTTATAAGTAATCCATGTTTGTCTAAGAGACCGTGACATTCTGGTTGAGTATCCTGAAGCGTGTGTTTAAGTCTGTGCAAGATATCTTGACAAAGTTTATTTTTGAGGAGCAAGGCCCATGTAAGTGGGGCTCAATTCTTGATTGACTTCTTTTTAGTGGGTATCATAGGATTTCACCTAGACGCCTGGAACAATGGCACATGCCTATGTTATCATTTCCATTGCTGACTGAACATGCTAAATTAAGGGCTATACCTGCAGTATGTGTTCACCATATGTTGATTTCTCGGTTATAAGTGCTGTAGATACGTGTTCAATACATGTTGATTTCTTGGCTATGAATGCTACTTCTAGATGTTAAATTGACTGCACTTGGTTTGAATATGCTGGCTTCAAGGCTACACATGCTATTATATGTTCCAAAATGTGCCGAATTCAAAGCCATAGATGCCATATTTACTTAGAATTTGCAGATTTCATGATTAGAGATGCTGTCCATGCTTAAAACTTGCTGAATTCTCAATCATAAGTGTTGGTCATGCCTTGAATGGGCTGTATTCATGATTTTATGAGCTGTCCATGATTTGATTTTGTTTGATATATTTTCATGTCGGTGGTTCGCAACCATTTCTATACAAATATGAAGGTTTGGTTTCATTTGGATATTATCTTGGCTATACAAAGAAATGTGTCATTATGGGAAAGGGATGTGGGATTTGTGATGATATTTTGTTGAACCATTGCACCTTGATGTCTTGAACACTCTGATATCTGAATGCTGGATGTTCTTTATTGCATGTGAGATGGAAGTAATTTGGTGTCATTCAATATTATTTCATTTGCCTATGATGTTACATCAACAAACCATTGATCTCTCACTTTTTTGACATGCTTAGGCATCATGCTCACAGGTAAAATGTAAGCATTTGCATTGGGTAGTTTGCTGAATATTCTGAATTAGATGTGATTTAGTTGGGTTCTGAGATTGTTTGAGGGCTTATTTGGTTCTAAAGAAGGCATATAGATGTGCTATTCATTTCTCATCATTTCTAGCAATTCCGCTGTTAATTTTTCATAGAAAAACGTCAAATATGGCCTGTGAATGTTGGTTTACTTCCTGGTTGTTTTCTCAAGTATAAATTTGGCTCAGTTTGAATGATGCTTTGCTCATTCATGATTATGGAGCTAATGTGTCATTAATTTCTTAGTCATTGCATGCATGTTTTGATGTCATTTTCTTTATCTAAATCGCAGACTGAACTTGGGAAATGTTGCTGAACACTCCTTACAGGCTTTAGGTTGACTCAGGGGTGGTCGAGTAATCCTTAGGCTTGCTGAACTTGTTAAAAGTAGTACTCATTTGGTCGTGTTTTGGTATGTTATTTTCTCTGAATAGAGATTCCTTTGGATAGGATTGCGTGCGGTAGATAAGTCTCACTATCAAACTAGACTTAGACTTTGATTTTAGCTTATGAGAGTTCTAAGCCACTATCACTTTTGGGAAGGAAATTGACTGCATACATTCAAAGTATATTTATGAACTCAACTAATCACTAACTTCATTTTAATATTGAAAAATTGGCACATTAGTATCTATGGCCATTTTAACGAATCAATTCTGCAACACTATATACACTCGCCATTTGAACATATCAAATGCAAAATTCAACCCAAAGAAAAAAAAAACTCAAAAACAAAGGAGTCCTCCATCAAAAAATCACGGACGACTGTGGTTGATTTATGAAACTAGACTACCTCAAATCCATTTACTTCCTAACTTCATTGAAACTCTAACAGGTCAATTTTAGAAAATATGAAATTACCTATACCAAAATTTTAAGGAATGTACTGCAAAATTACTTAGAGGTATTTCTTGAATTTCTTTCATTCATGTGGAGCCGGACTTTTTATCGCCTGAAACCATCGTAAGGCAAAAGCAAAGGTCGCCATCAACTCTAAAGGACCAAAGCTGGATGGTAGCATCTTTTTGAGTCCGTTCTGCTTGTAAGGATGTGCGACCGCATTCCACCGCTCGGTTAACACATAAGAAAAGGTTTTGCTTCTGTAGCTCAACTTCTTGAGTTGCAACCCGTGATGTAATTTGCAACACGGGTCGATGAGAGAAACTTTAATGCCTTCCTTGCTATCTAGAGTTCCAATCTCTTGGTTGCTCAGAAAATAGTACCTTTGACTTGGGTATGGAGAGCCTACTTTGGCAGGGGTTCATGTCTGTGGCAATAAATGTCTTCTCGATCATGAGCGTCAAAGAGACGAGAGGAAAAGTAGACCGTCGCCGCTGGAATACTTTGATTCCCCTTTATCGCCAAGGGATGATGGGATGAAAAAGACGAAGAGCTGAAGATCGTGGGTTTTCACAGAGAGAGAGCGCGACAGAGAGGGGGGCGAGACAAAGGCGGAAGAAAAAAGACGTGTGGGGATTTCAACGGACAATAGGCAGTACTTGAAGAAGATGAGAATTTCTGAGAGGAGGAGTCTGCAGATCATCTGTCAGATACGAGAGTTCCAAATTAGGAAATGTTAGGGCAAGTAGCGACTGCCTGACCTTTGTGACCGTTGCTTACTGCCTAGTTGGACGAGTGATTTTAATCAAGAATTTGTTGTCAATATCCAAACCGAGCACGAATTGTTGTCGGCCTCTCCGAATTTGTCACCAAGAAATTGTAGTCGATTTTAATTACACGTGTACACGATTCATAGGATTTATTATCCCATTAAAAAAAAATGAATTGGCAAATAGAATTGTGAGCTAGATGACACATAGCAATAACTCAATTGACATGGCAAATTCATATGGAAATTCATAACTCTATCTTTGTTTTTTCAATAAGCCCCAATTGTTTTTCAATAAGTCCTAATTTGAAAACAATTAGGGCTCTCTCCCCTTACAGGAAACTCTAATTCTCCGTCGTCTTCCTCTTCATCGAGTATTGTTCTTCATTGTTGTCTTTGTCTTCGTGATTAGGTATCGAAACTCATTCAAGCACACTCTTCTTCATCCAGCAAGCTTTTTTAACACTGGTAATCTTCTCATCTTTGATTTTTTTTTTCCATGCACACTCTTTATCTCCATTATTCTCCTAGTCTTTGATTTTTTTTTCCCTTGTTTGTTTGTCAAACTCATTCGGCTTGGTGTGAAAGATCCCAAGCAATTGTCTATGAGTGTTCATTTTTTTGGCTTGTACGTCAAAATTGAATATCCCAAGTAGGTTGTTTGTCGAACTTGATCTTCTCCACTCATTCTTGAACTAGATCTTCCTATCTTTGCTAATTATCTGTGAGAGGTTTTTATAATTGCACTTAACCTGGGTGGACTTATGGAGTTTGGTGAGATAATAAAGTACATATGCCGCCATGTAGAATATCTCTATGGTTGTAAGTCAAAGGTAGTGAATTATAATGCAATTATTAGGGATGTTATTGGTCCAGGATACATAGTGCAAAAGTTACAGTACCGAGTTCTTGGGTATTCCTTGAGAGGATGGTGTTGTGCAAATTTTTGGTGATGATCAAGTGCTAGAATTGGTTGATCTAGGATTAAGTTTTGGTATTATGGAAGTATATATTGAAGGAGCTACTCTTCGTGATGGTAGTGGTTCTTATACTAGTGGTAGTAATATTGATGAGGATGATAGCAATAGTGATGATAGTGACAGTAATATAAAACCATAGCAAGATCCTAGTACATTATCCTTAAGTGATGATGACTACATTCTTAGTGGTGGTAGCAATGATTTCTTTCTTGCAAGGCAAATAAGAAGAGAGACTGATGCCATTGCTACTACTAATATAGTTAACGCTTACATTCCTAAAAATGAGGATGAGGGTGAAATTGATGGAGACATTGATCCGGAAGAAGGAGATGAAAATTTGAGCCCTCCTAACTCCAATGGATATGAAGAAGTCAGTGACCAAATAAGATCCAAAACCATCGGATATGACCCCAAATGTGAGTATAAAAAAAATACAATTTAAAGTAAGGATGCGATTTCCCTCACGTGCTTAATTCAAGAAAGATGTACAACTTTATGCAATCTTAAACAGACTTAACATTGAATGGAAGAAGAGTGAAACAAAAAAGATTGCTGTTAGGTCTATTGGTGGCTATAAATGGAGAGTTTTTGCTAGTTGGATGCTTAGTAAGAAGACTTCCGTCATCAAGAATGATGCAAAAAAACGTACTTGCCCTAGGAGCAGGAGAAATTAGAATGCAATTTATGTATGGCTTGCAGAGTAGTTCTTACCTAAAATTAGAGCTAACTTGAGGTGTACGGCATCACAAATGCAAGTAGATGCAATGAAGATGTGGACATTGACATTGAATAAGAGGATTTGTTACAGAATGATTGCTAAAGCTATTGAGATAATCAAACATCCATTTATTGAGCAATACAAGTTGCGACACTCTCGTAAAGTTAGTTGATTTGGTGTAGTCACAATAGCTCATTTGACCTGGAAATTGGATGATATAATATGTTCAAGAGATTTCATGGGAGCTTCAAAGAATTGAAAGAGGGTTTTCTAGTAGGCCGCAGACAAGTAATTGGGTTGCCTAGATGCTTTATTAAGAGTTTAATCAAAGGAATGTTGCCTTGTGCTACTAGCAGAGTTGGAAACAACCAAATGTTTCCAACTGGATGGGTTATGGTTGAAGCTAAGCCTAAAGAATCTTGGACATGGTTCCTTGAGCCACTACTAAAAGACTTGAAAGTGGGGCAAGGTCTTGGCTGGACTTTCATTAGTGACCAATAGTAGGTAAGATTGTGCACAAGCTTTACTAATAAAAGTATTTTGTTGTTAAAAGACTGGCTTATTTGCATGTCCAATAAACATGTTGTAGGGTCTTCTTAACGCAGTTTTTAAACTTTCCCCACAAGCAAAGTAGAGGAATTGTATTCACTACACAAGAGAGAAACATTTAGGAATTGCTGCTGGAGAGTTGCATAATCGACATATGAGGCCGATTTCAACATAGCCACAAAAAAAATGAAGAGTCTATTCGTGTATATGAAGACTTCATGAGATAGATCTTGAACACTTTTGTAGAGCATTTGTTAAGTGTGGATAAAACTACAATGCTATCAAGAACAATTTGAGTGAGATGTTCAACACATATATCTGCAAAGAAAGGGAATGTCCCATTGTTGATAAGTTAAAGGGCATAAAAAAAAAGTACTTATGGTGAAAACATATTAGGAAAGCCAATAAGTGATCAATTCAAGAATCAGATTGAAGATTGAGAAGAAAGAAATGAAACCTAGGTTTTGCATTCTAAGGCTTCCAAATTCGAAGTTGAAGTAAATGATGAAATGTTTATGGTTGATATGAATAAGGAAAAAAAGTAAAGAAGGAAAAGAGAAGGAAAGAAAAAAAGAAAAATTAATTAAAAATTTGAAAAAAATTAAAATAATTAAAAATTATCCACATCAGTATTAATAATACAACGTAGGACAACTAGTGTCCATGTTAGTGATTCCAATTAAAATTGGTCAGATGAACTTAATTAGCAAAACATGAATATGTTTATGACTCAATTTGCATAATTATAATATTTATAATTGAATTGACAAAAGTGTAATAGGTTTATGACTTTTTGGACAATTTTCCCTAAGTGTGTGCATGTGGGTTTTCTTTTACCATAAGCTAAATTAAAATTGAGCTCTCTCATAACCCTCAAACCTAAATTATCGTGTTAATTTACCATTTTAGTTTACATAATCGAAAGGCTAAGGTTTTATTAGAAGAATGATTAGTGAAGTTGTGAAGATGATGAGTAAGGTATGATGTCGAGGAGCTAATGGTGGTGCTACCTATACGTAGAGGTACTTAAGAATGCATTCATTTCATGGAAAATGAGTCATAAATTAATCGCTTGTATCGCTGACAAAAATAAATGAATGGAAAATATTTTTCACTGCCTATGAAATAGTTAGGCAAAGATTGTAATCAACGATGAAAACATTTTCTGTTCACTAAATTTTTCTCAAAAAATATAAACAATCATTTTTCGAAAAATGTTTTCCCAATCTCTCATTTTCCTCGAAACACCTAAATCATTCAGTAAAAAAAGTATTATCTAACAAGTTCTTTCCCGTGGATTGAAAACATCTTGCATGAGCACTTTTAAAGAGGGTGGTCGTATCAGAATTTGACTAGGGAGAATGAGGTAAGAAATTATGTAGTGGCAAATTTGCAATAAGTTGACCCGTAGAATCGCAGATCTACTCTATGACTAAAGAGGGAAAGAAAGTCGATGGGTCAAGATTCAACATTAAGGGCCCATCGTAGCACAAATCAAGCGACCTTTTCTTTTTTTAAGCTAAATTAGAATTTGATGCAAATCATTGAATATAGTAAGTAAAAGTACAATAATTGAAATAGGAGGATTAAAAAAAATAAAAAGGTGGATCAACCTTGGATCCTTGAGCCCGATGAGTGCAACTTGGAAAAAGGTGCTCACAAAACGATGCGAGCCCCCACTATCCTTGAATTATTAATTTCAATAAAAAGACTATATTATCCTTCCTCGTTGCCTTGACTTGCTTGATTACCAATTATAATGATAATCTACAACCGGACTAATTAATTATAATTATGGATAATGTCTATTTTGTAACTCACCTTAAAAAAGGTGATTAAAGGAAAGGGGAGGATAAAAACATGATTCTTTAAAACAATCTCGTATGCATGGGTGCACAATCAAGATATTCATCTTATATGATGTCATCACATTCAAGTAATTCTAGATAAGTCAAAATCGGTCAACAAAATTTATGGCAAACTCAGTAAACAGAGCATTTCTCCATTAATTACAATCAACATGTTTCCCGTTCTTTATTGACCATCTTTTTTGATGCAAATCATTGAATATAGTAAGTAAAAGTACATTAATTGAAACAGGAGGATTAAAAAAATAAAAAGGTGGATCAACCTTGGATCCTTGAGCCTGATGAGTGCTACTTGGAAAAAGGTGCTCACAAAACGATGCGAGCCCCCGCTATCCTTGAATTATTAATTTCAATAAAAGGACTATATTGTCCTTCCTCATTGCCTTGACTTGCTTGATTACCAATTATAATCATAATCTACAACCATACTAATTAATTATAATTATGGATAATGTCTATTTTGTAACTCACCTTAAAAAAAGTGATTAAAGGAAAGGGGAGGATAAAAACATGATTCTTTAAAACAATCTCGTATGCATGGATGCACAATTAAGATATTCATCTTGCATGATGCCATCACATTCAAGTAATTCTAGATAAGTCAAAATCAGTCAACAAAATTTATGGCAAACTCAGTAAACGGAGCATTTCTCCATTAATTACAATCAACATGTTTCCCGTTCTTTATTGGCCATCTTTTTACGTGCTATTGTCCTATGATATAAATACTATGTGAAAGAAGCTTCTCGACACAGCAAGGAAGAAAGTATTTCATGCATGAGTTATATGAACACCTAAAGAAAATCTTTGCGAATTTAATTCTTGATTTGTGCTTCGATTAAGCAATTCATAATGGTGCAATCCCCCGCACAGATAAACTACAAACGATTTTTGGAACCAAAAAAAAAAAAAAAAACAAGAACAAATCATTTGGGTATCTGGACCGTCTCAATCGATTTTACGCTAGCTTCTCGTTAATGGAACGGGCATCATCTATTCCCGCCTCGCATGCGCATTCCCGGCGTAGACAGAAGGAAATTTAGGAACGTAGAAAGTGTGATTGACGATTGGGTGGACACGTTGGCATAAGTGGGACCCATTTCCTCTTGTCTCTGCTTTGGCTCGGCCTCCTATGACATTGACAGAGGAGGTTTCGCACTCTCTTTTATCTAAGTGGGCCCCGCATGCTCATAATTTACTTTACTTTTACCCCAAAGTCCAAAACGGCCGTCTTATCTTCTCTTCGTTCTTGGCTGCGAAATCGAATTGATCTAGTGCAAGCTTGTACGTCCAAGGGGAATATAATGGGAATTAGCTGGTGGAGCTTTAACACTCTTTATTTATTATATACTTTTAACTAATGTCCGCACTCCAATTTTATGTTGAATCTGGGCTGCTATTACGCCTGAGGGACTGCTGGCATTCTAAACATATCTAAGGTTGCTAGTTTGATTAGTATGATGGATGAACAATTAATAAGGGACAGCAAAGCAATTCGACTTTAAGCATCAAGAAAAAAGAAAAAAAGGCAAATGAGATTGATTAATTTGTTATTATTTATGAATAGAGTGTGAATTGATCTAAAAGAAGACTTTCTAGTCTTTGTTTATTCCAAGATTCCTAAGATTGACTAATTGGTTATCCTTTATAAAAGAATATGAATTGACGTAGGAAAAGACATTATGGTCTTTGTTGATTCCAAGATTCCAATCATGTTATTAGGCTTTCGCGAAGCCCCAAATAAATTGATCTAGACAAAGACTTTCTTGTCTTCATTTATTCCAAGATTCCAAGTTCTAGTCGTTGTTATGTTATTAAGCTTTCGGGAAGCACCATGATGAGGACAGATTGTATATTGACCCACTTAGGTACATATTGTTGAAAAATTTGTGTAAAATCACAAAGGGAATTAGTTAAGTGTCAAGAGAAATCGAGGATAATTAAGAGACAAATATCTTTTGTTAGTATTATTACTAACAAAAGCATACACCCACAAGTTGTGTGCGCGAAGAGTTGACATTTAAAAGATTCTATAAAAACGTATTTGCATGAAATATTAGAATTATTATTTAAAAGAACAATTTTTTTTTTTAATAATAGAAGCAATTGCACACACACACACATATATAGAAAGAGAAAAATATCCTAATATATTTTTTTTAGGTTGTTTATTACACTAAAAAGATTCAAACTTTAAAATCAACATATGTTAGAGATGAGATAAATTTATTAATCTAGAGATTTATCCATTAATAGAATATCTCCAAAATAACTCATGAAGTATATATTTCGAAGAAAAAAAAATTATGGTTCAGAAAAATAAGAGGTCTTTTTTACTTTATATAAATGGTTTTTTTCTTTTGTGTTTGCTTCCAAAGACATAATTGACTTGCCCACAGTGTAAACAATGCCCCCGTGATTGCAGCAAATTCTCCATTCACTTAATTGAGCCGCAGCCTCCATTTGTGACGAAATTCAAACAACTGGCAAAATGGGGATGTGATATGGGAATTTGCTGGTCTCCCTCCTCTCCTTCACCAATTTCTCCTCTAGACTCGAATTCATTGGATAGGATACATCGCAATTTGATTGAGACTCCATGTGGATGTCACGTGCGGACCCACAACTTCAACAGTTGTAATTCATTTGATCCGTTTGACCTGAATATATAAGTAATTCTCTTTCCTTATCAAAAGAAGCATTTTTCCCGTTGTTGAGTATAATTAATTTTGGCATGTCTGGGACCTCTAAATCTGCTTCACCTCTGTGTCTCAAGCTTTTGAGTTACTCTCATCACTTATGAGAAAAAGTACTATTGATTTGAGCTCAAAGCTCTCCTACCTAAAATGGATTTGAAGGGGCATCTCCTAGTAAGGTGAGGGCAGTTTGTCGCTCTGGCCTTCAATGACTCCTTCTAGTTCTTTTCCCACCAAATCAAGCTGAAAAAACTTCAATCCATCTCCTTATTCACACCACATCCATGATATGAGATTGATGTTAGAATAATAGTGGGTGGACGAGTCATCACTACAAGATAAATAATCTTTCGAAGCACTATGGTAGTTTTTTTGATGTAAAATTAATTCTACGTGAACATGGATAATCTAGACACATGATTGGATATGTATGTTGAATTGGAGTAGTTAAATTATGTGAGGCAATTTCTTTTGTTCTTTTTTGATTGGCTAATCCCAATCCCCGAGTCATCCTCGAATTAATAAAACAAATTACCAATGAAGTGTGATTAGTTAGTGGAATTGGGATTAGACACCACCATGCCTATCTAATGATACGCTAAGTAGAGATGTCTTTTCAATCCCTTATTCAAGTCCAAACACCTGAGGCCAAACATTCAAAGTCATCGAATAATGACCCCACGCCTTTACTGTAAGTAGAGATGGCAAAATGGGTCTTAGACCCATATATGACCTATTTAAATCATAAATGCGTCATGTATAGATCACTTATTTAAAAAAAAAAAAAAAAACTAGTTAAATAGGTTTAAAAATTGAAGATTTAAGATAAATGAGTTTTAATTGGGTTGGACATGGAACCCATTTTCAACTAAAGTCTCACAATCTCTCTCTTCCCTCTTTAACTTTATAAATATATATATATATATATATATTTTATAGAAATTGAAATTATAATCATTTTTTATATTTCAATTTTCATTTCTTTTTTTTCTTCTTCCTCCTTCCTTAGCTAGTGGCTAGCAAGGTGATGGTCGGCGACCGACCAAGTAAGGCTCAAGTTCATTGGATCCAGCGACACGGAGGCCTCGCCGATGTTTGGTGAGGCTCGAGCTTGCTCAATGCCGGTGAGGCGGAGGCCTCATTGATGTCTAGCAAGCCTTGAGCCTCGCCAATCTCGCAAGCCTTGAGCTTGCAAGTGTTGGGTGAGCCCAACTAGTTGGAGGCTTGCTTGTGGCCTCTTGCTGGCTGTTGTAATGGTTAGCGGTTGGCTGAAGAAGAAGAAAAAGAAAAAAAGGAAAAAAGAAAAAATATATTCTTTCAAAATAAAAATAAAAATAAATAAATAAATTCGTTTTTAAAAATTAAAACAATTAGAAAATCCGTTTTTAAAAATTAAAACAATTAAAAAATTGGCTTTTAAAAATTAAAATAATTAAAAATTCAATTTTTAAAAAATTATAAAAATTGATAAGCATTTTAGCAATAACATTTTTTTTTAAAAAAATTATAAGAAACAAGCTTTGTCACATTTAGTTAGATAGGTTGGGTATGGGTCAAATATGGGTTAAGTCGAGTATGGGCAAAAAAATTTGTATTATAATAAATGGGTCATAAACGGGTTAAATGGGTTGATTTGGATCGGACTATTTATGACCTGATCCAAACCCAACCCAACCCACTCGTTTAACAGGTCTAACTATATAGTATTTGTCGTATCATATTGTTTGTATCACACACGTTCATCTTCTATCCAGTTCAGCTCATTCTATATACTCAAAAGACGCATCTCTCTCGGAAGCTGTCAAACGGGTTCTTATTTATTCAGATTTTAGCCATCGTGCCATCCTTTAACGCCATTCTCAAGGAAAGCGAGGCATTATCGCCCATTCCTGCATGCAAAATGCTCTTATATTTTACTATCTACCGTTAACAATTAATTTATTCTGGCCTAGGAAAGTTTAATTTCAAAGGCTGAGCAGGGCAAAATAAAGACCCAGCCATACTGTATGATGTAAACCGCCGCCCCCCGGGAGGGGGTGGGGGAGTTGTGATTTATGAAGTATCGACATTTTCCAAGAGCCTTTGTGTCATGTCGAACTCTTCGATGCGTGTCCGACACTCTCCAACACTTGGTCAACACGTGTCGGAAAATTCGACATCTGATAAACTTTCTTGACACTCTCCGACACTCGAGTTGGAATTCTGACATATGAGTTGTCAACATATGATTCCAATATCAAGATCAATTTTAAAAATTTAATAAAAGAGATGTCAATATATATGTGTGTGTGTGTGTGTGAAAATAAAATACAATAATAAAAATAATACATGGAGAAAGAAGAAAAAAATCTAGTATTCTTTTCTCTTCTGACTCCTACTTTCCATGATACGCAATTCACCTCTTAAGTTTTTTTTTCTTCTCTTTCAACATATCTAACATGTGAGTTCATAATATGAATCGCTTGTTTTTCTCCAAGTTTTATGAATTATTGAAATAAAGTTGAATTTATCAAATTAAAACAATGAATGATATTAATAAATGACAGATTAATATTTTTAGTATATATTCTTTCTCGGCTTTTTAAATAATTTATTTATTTATGAATTTGATTGAAATAATCATAAAATAAAAATATATATTTAATATACAATTGTCCCAACGTGTTGGAATTCTCTATTTTTTTTAAACGACGTGTCGATATCGTATCGTGTTATGTCGTATTACGTGTCGCGTATCAACGCTCGGTCTTCTTAGGTTGTGATCTTTATATGTACATGTGTTTCACGTTGATCGTCAGGCGGCCGATTCCCTAAAAAGTTAGTCCAATAATTATACCTGGCATGGTTAAGGTGGGACATGTTGTCTATCATCTCGCCCTCGGTGACAGCTTATGGATAGGATGACGAAATCCACGTGACGTCGTAGAGGCTTAGAGCACCATAAAGCTCGTTTTGAATCTCGATGTTGGAAACATCTCTCCTCTCTCCCAATGTCCTCCCTGGACAACACAATCTTTCGGCTGAGAAAGCATCAATTCCAAGATTTTAAAAAAAAGCCCAGGAGAGAAACCCAACAATTCTTCACAAGAAATGTTCGCTGTTTCAAAGAAAAAGCTCGCTAGTGGGTATTCAATCACTCTCAAGCTCAAAGAAGCTGTGGAATCTGTACTGCCGAAGAAATCGAACTCCAATGCATCCACAGAACTAATAGATCACCACCACTACCACCACCAACAACAACAGCCTCAGGACCAGCAGCTGCACAAGTTACAGCGAGAACCATCCAAGAGCAAAAAGGTCTCCGAAGATGAGCCGAGGCCTACCAAGCCTGAGTGGGTCGTAAGCTTGAGCAACTTTGCTGGGAAAACAAGGAGTCCCTGGGGCGAAACCCCTCCATTTGCCGGATCCCGCACTATCTCAAGGATGGCGAGGACAATGCCTGGGTCCCCAAGGTTGTCTCCCTTGGGCCGTACCACCACGGTAAGGAGCACCTCCGCCATATGGAGCAGCACAAGTTGCGCTGCCTCCACCGCATCCTCTGGCGCACTGGGCACGAGACAGACTTCTATCTAGACTCGGTGAGGGAGGTTGAAGAGGATTCTCGCGACTGCTACGAGGGATTGGAATTCATGGACATCAAGGAATTCGTGAATATGATGGTTCTCAATGGTTGCTTTATGATCGAGCTGTTCTTGGGGTTCACCATAGGGTTCGAAAAACTGGGCCACCCTTGCAATGATAACGTCTTCTCAATGTGGAGATCGATGCACAAGATCCAGCGGGATATGATCATGCTCGAAAATCAGATCCCGCTCTTCATACTCGATCGGCTTCTTGGCGTTCAGCTTGGCGATCCTAACTAGAAGGGGCTCACGGCCAAGCTGGCGCTCCAGTTCTTCAACCCTCCCTAGTCGATGAACCTATCCTTTGACTGAGGTTAGCAAGAGCAGAGTTGATATCGACTTGGTATTCGACCAGTGCGAGCTCCATTGCCTTGAAGTGTTCTGGTGGAGCCTCTCTTACTCAGGCCAGAAGTGGGCGGGGAACCAGGGGCTGTCGCAGAGGCAGAGGCGGCAACAGCTCATCCACTGCATGACCGAGCTCTGTGAAGCCGGGATTGAGTTCAAAAAGAGGGAGATGGACGAGTTCTGGGACATCCAGTTCGAGAGCGGGGTCCTCCATATCCCTCGGCTTGTTATCGACGATGGGACGAAGTCGGTCTTCTTCAACTTGATAGCCTTCGAGCACTCACTTTGATTGCAGCAATCCCATCGCCTCGTATGTAATCTTCATGGACAACCTGATCGACTCCGTTGAGGACGTTGGGCACCTCCATTCCTGTGGGATCATTGAGCACTGGCTTAGGAGCAACGCTGAGGTCGCCAACCTCTTCAACCAGCTTTGCAAGGTGGTATTCTTCAACATTAACAATAGTTGTCTCTCCGAACTGTACGAGAAGGTGAACAAATACTCCAGCCGCCGTTGGAATCGCTGGAGAGCGATTCTCAAGCACAATTACTTTAGCAATCCCTGGTCAATCATTTCCGTCATTGCTGCTTTCATTTTGCTCGCTCTGACTGTCACTTAGACCTTCTCTAGAGTCTATGGCTACCATAGGCTGGGTTCTTGATTTCTCCTATTGTAGCCGATTTGAAGATGAATGCTCGAGATGTAATGATCTCACCTCCTAGTAAAAGAGAAAATGTGCTTGTGGTCAACTTGGACTGCATGAACTATATTTGTCATGCAATTTTGAGTTTAATATGGTAACGTATTTCCTAAAAACCATCTTATGATCTTTTTATGTCAAATTATAACTTTCCACTTATGAATCTTTCAGCTTTTGTACTGCTATTAAATGTCTAAATTACATGACAAATCTAACGTTTTTGGATGAAACTAAGGGTGTGTTTGTTTCACGAAAAACATAACATTTTTGGAAAAAATTTTCCGGGAAACCATTTTTCAGGAAAACGGTTAGTTTTCTTTTGTTTGGTGATATGTGACTGAAAATATTTTCTGGTGTTTGGATTGCATTTGAAAAATGATTGAAGGTGTAGAAGACACCGACGAAGAGGAAGAGGAGGGAGTGAAGCCAACGAGAGCATGGGAGGGTCTAGGGTTGGAGGAGGCAGCGGTGACAAAAGGGAGGGGGTGAAGGAGAAGGAGAGAGGTGAGGAGGAGTTAGGGTTTACGTTCATAGGCCAAGAAAGAAAACAGAAAATAAGAAAAAAAAAAAGAAAGAAAGAAGAAAGAAAAGAAAAGATATAATAATAACAAATTCAAAATTTTTAATTAAAAATTCTTTTTAATAATAAAATTTTCATTAAGCAACGACCTTAAAACATTTTGGAAAGCGTTTTCCAGTCTTTCAAAGGGAAAATCGTTTTCCTAAATTTAAGCTTTGTAAGGAAAACATTTTCTGTTGACTAGGAAAACATTTTCCTTTGACTCATTTTCCTAAATGAATCAAACGCTGGAAAATGAGGAAAACGTTTTCCCGGAAATTGTTTTTCGCGAAACAAACATATCCCAGTTCTAAAGCATTCTTTTAAAAGGTGCTGAAAAAGGCTGTGAAATAAGAAAAAAGACAACTCATCAATAAAAAAAGAAAAGAGTAAAATTTGCCTTTCTGCTAGGCCCAAAGAAGCTCCATACTAACTCTTTTTTGGGGGTAACCCATGCGAATTCCGACTTCTCGGATTTCTTCTCTGAACCTGCCTTTGTTAGACAGAGTAAAACGCGATTATCAATGTTATAGACTCTACGTGAATTTCACATGTGTTACCATGAGATCGCTAATCCAGACAAATATTTCCCTCTCTTCTTATCGAAAGAGGCATTTTCCCGCATCAACTACAATTAATTTGGCATGCCTTGCGTTTCTACATGTGCTCCACCTCTGTACTTCAAGCCCTTAAGCTATCCTCACCATTTCTCTAAGATTTGTTCTTAATTTGTCAGTTCTT
The DNA here is from genome assembly GCA_014182515.1 of Eucalyptus microcorys. Lineage (NCBI taxonomy): Eukaryota > Viridiplantae > Streptophyta > Magnoliopsida > Myrtales > Myrtaceae > Eucalyptus > Eucalyptus microcorys. Next base: position 15,413,561 of record CM024570.1, on the reverse strand, counting down.
AAAAACAGTACAATTAGTTTGAGTTCAAAGCTTACCTATCTAAAATGATTTTTAAAGGGGCATTTCTTAGTAAGGTGAGCAAAGATTATCGTCATGATATAAAAATGATCTTGTGAGTGGATGAGTCATCTCTACAAGAAAAATGATCTAAAAGCCCTGCACAAAGTAGATCCGGAGGAGGTACGCGTATGCCACCACACTGGTGGATTCACGACCCATCGCCGTGACACATGCGGCACCGACTTGTCTAGTAAGTGTTGGACGGCTGCAAGGCAGCGAATGCCCACCGCGACACGGTGGAGGAGGCAGTGGGCATTAGTCATGATTGAAATGATCATTTGATTGTACATACTCAAGTCGGTTCTTTATAACTAATTAGTCATGTCCAACTCATCTAAAATTGCCTTTCGAGTCCATGTTGCTTAGCATGGGCTTAGCCGAGCCCATGGGCCTGACTTTTGTAATTAATTGAGAAATGCTCATTAGAAATTTTAAAACTTGTCACAAAAGTGCAATTGAGTTCTAAAACATGCAAAAAGTGCAATCAAGTCCTACAACTTATGAAATTAGTGCACTCGAGTCTTTCCATTAACTCCGTCCATTTAGATTAATGAAAATTACTGATATGACTTATTTTAATCATTTCTCTCTTCTACGTGGCAACTAGGTCACATAAAATTGTTCATGTCTGCAAAACGGCATCGTTTTGGATAATTTACTTATCCAAAAATGACGATGTCTCAACTATCCCTCTTCACATCTTAGCAACTATGCTCTCCTTCTTCCCAAATTGAAGTCTCCTTTGTTTGAACCTTAAGCCCCAAATCAAATCGACGCAAATCATGATTTGGGTCCCCTTGCGAGTTGGATTTCAATCCCCAAAGTGATTTGGAGTTCATAGAGTTGGAATTCAACGCCCATTACAAGTTGGAGTCTCTTTGTCAAATGCGAGTTCCTACGAAGACTCATACCATGGGAGCCTCAACGGCAGATCGAGCGACGTTGACGATGGAGACGGCCACTCTCTCTAAGCGTCTCTCCTCCTTGCAAGTGTCCTCATTGTGTCTGTGTTGGTATTTACATCTCTAACGTCGATTTGACCATAACTTGTTGATTTGAAAGATTATTGAGAGGTTTTGTGCAAACACACCAGAAGTTAAAATTGGGAATTTATGTGCCAAGGGAAAAAAGCATGGTGGAATTTTTTCGATCCTTCAATTTGTAATGTTTCCCATTGATCGACTGGTTTGATCGATAAGTTGTGATGTATTTGGGAAAAAAAAGTGAAATATTTTACATTTATGTGACCTTTTTCCCCAATTCAACATGTCAAGTTGCTCTTTAAAGCATTCGAGATAGATGTGATATTATTACAGATTTCTTGATATATGTTTTAGGAAGCCTATGTGATTTTGCCCTCTCAATACATTTTTCTGTTGATTATTTCAGTTGCTTGTCTTTGGAATGAATTTATTAGGTCTTCGAGGACTGATTGCTCTGAAGCTCATCTGTCAACATGGTTCCATAGAAAACATTGGAATTTTAGTGTAGCTCTGAGGTTTGCTGGTATGTTTGCCCTACCCATTTCCTTTCATGGCTGAAGTCATTAGTAGTTTTTAGTTAAAATTTGACGATCGAAAGTGATATTTGTTTTTGTTCTCTTGTAGGTCTAATGAGTGACAACAAAGTTTATATCATTGTTTTCTTTTGAGGTAAATTTCAAATTGGACTGCCCTTGTAATACATAAGTGGAATCGATGTTGTTGAAATAGACTTAAGTAAGGGTTTACTATCTAACATAATTAAAGTTATTGAGGTTTTGGGGTGGGCATAAAATAGAGAAACTCTACATAGAGAGCATGTTGTTATAAAGCCAAAGCCACCATCACATCCCAAGTGAGTTCTCAGTCTCAGTCATCTCATGCTACAATAGTTCCTCCAAAGCCTATTGTTTAAAAGAGAGTCACAAAAGGTATACTATATACAAGGAGAAGCTTCAGAGTTATGAATCTAGCGAACCACCAGAGACCATAGAATTGGATTGATGTATTTGCTGGATATGGTTGTTTTTATGTCAATTATGAGTTGGCTTTTTGTATGAAACAAATATATATTTTTATTTAGTTGCTAAAGTTAATGTTGTACCCCAAATTTGAACTAAGCAGGTTGAAGTTTAGGGAATTATTTTTATAGATGTTTTGGTCTTGACAGGTGTTTGAAACGCTTGGACTAAGCCTGTTAATATAGGGGTTGATGTTATTTGGGAAATTCCTTGATAGCTTCCACTATAGTCGCCAGATTTTGCTGCACAAACTATCATTTTGCTGGACATGGTTGCTATTATTTGCTGAACATGTCTCTATTATCATTATTTGCTATATGTTGTTGTTAGCTGCAAAATCTCTTTTTCATTAGTGAGTCACAACATACCTGAGGTATTGTTTATTTATTTATTTATTATTTTCTTATGAGAATTAGTTTCGGACTTCAAGCTATTCAACTTAACAATATTCACAAAAGTACACATTCATCTCAATTACCCACAACCAGTCTTACAAACTTAGAAATAGGATACTATGGAAGACTTAGAAACTTCCCACTTTCACGTTTCATACAACCAACATAATGAGACAACACATCATATCTGCTACTGCTGTTTAATTTGTTATCCATCTATATATCTTCCGGTGTTGCTCAACATCATATCTACTACTGCTGTTTATTCTGCTACCTTTCCAATTCAAAGACTATTATCTTCTATTGGGAATTACTGATTCCCTAAAACGGATTTGACACTAAATTGAACCCTTAAAACGATTGTGGAAGACGAGCCCAAGAACAAACATGTATCACCGATCAAAGACACACCACGGAATCGAGCGTACCTTATTATCCACAGATTAAACACCAATGCTGAAGTTCAAGGAAGAATCCTAATCCCGTTCTACCAAGGAGCATACTGTTGCTATTAGGGGGAGAAAACCTTGAAAAGACGTACTTTTCTTTTCCTTTAGAGTGTTCCTTTTGTCTTATGTTATTTGGAGGGGGAGAGAGCGTCTTCACGTACGTATGCCAAAAGGTACGTTCCTTTTTCTTTTTTTACTTTCCCTCGAAGCGTCTCTTCCAAAGGACGCAACCCCTCGCATCGCAACCATTCCTCCATGGGCCCTTATCTTGCAGGCTGGGCTTTTAGGCCCAACATGGGCGGACGGGCTACCTAGGCCCATCATCTCAATTAAATAACCCATCATCTCCCACTCGCACATGGTGGGCCGAACAGGATCCTCTTTACCTCTCTGCAACATTCATACTGGTGAATAATCCGTGCAACTAGCATACTTTGAGAGCTCGTTGCCATACATCTGTTAGGAATATATAGCAGCTCATAATGGGCATCACACTTTGAGTAGATTTAGTATGCAGTACCCTAGATCGATCGATCACATTTATATCTCTTTCTTGATCTCTTTTTAAACAGTGATATATTGTATTCACAATTATGATTATCCCAAAGACAGTCATAATTGGTCGACCAGTGAACACAAAACTATAATGTGATTCTCCAAATTTGATCTTTCTCTTTTCTTCAAACTCTAAATTTCAATTTAGCTTGCTTTTCTAGAAATGTCCCATTAGATCGAATTAATTCATGATCATTGGCAACTTCTTAAGATAGCAAACACTAAATAGAAATCTTGAGAATAAGTAAGAGTCGTGAGGGCACTAAATTGAGGAACTCTTTTCCTCAAAAGTCTCACACGGCATAAAAGTTGAGATCAAACTTTTGTCACTCTTATTGGTCGTCTCATGCATACATAGTATGAAATACATATTACGGTATTAACTTCTTTCCCATGAAACGTATGTCTACACCATTAATACCGTATAGATGATAGTTCAGACATATCTAATATCTAACTTGAGTTCACATATCTACTCATTCACAGAGTTCATCAGAACTCACATCTGGCATCATAGACAAATAAAGTAAAATATATGGTTATTTTACTTTCGGACATAGTAAATATTATGTCCTCATCTTAACACTTAGTTAAGATGACTTATGTATTTTAAGCTTGAGCTCTCGATTATCACCTAGATAATAAACTTAAAAACCGTCTCATTTCTATTTATCACACAGTAAATAGAGGCGATTACCCATGTGAGTGGACTAATCTTTTATCTGTTCGATATACTTTCTCAACTTAATATAATGCATTGAGCATTAAGATGCATAAACGTCAAACAAAGATTCATAGGCATTAATAATGAAAAACACAAATTCATTAAATGTGAACACTTTAGGGAAATTACAATATTCAGTACATCAGCCTCTACGCAGTCCTAGAGATTTTACATGAACACAAAACACATCTCTAGGTATTGGCTTTGTCATAGGATCTGCTACCATTCTATGCGTAGATATGTACTGTAAGTTCACATCTTTTCGTGCAACCATATCATTGACAAAATTATACTTAATATCTATATGTTTGGTCTTGCCATGATATTTTGGATATTTGGTGTATGCTATAGCTGCTTGGCTATCACAGTTAACCAATAATGGATTTACAGCATACCCAATAACACATAAATGATCCAAAAATTTCTTAAGCCAAACACCTTCTTGTACTGCTGCTGATAATGCCATGAACTCAGCTTCCATCATGGACAAGGCTATACACGTTTGCTTCTTACTGCTCCAAGATATGGCGCCATTATTTAGTAAGAAAGCAAAATCAGAGGTAGATTTTCTTTCATCTAAATCTCCACTCCAATCAGCATCTGAATAGTCTTCAAGTCGCAGATCTTTTCCTTGGTAATTCAACTTGTAATCAGTAGTTCCCTTCAGATACCTCAGTATTCTTTTAACGGCCTTCCAATGTGCTTGACCTGGATTGGATTGGTATCTACTTACCATTCCAACTGCAAAACATATATCAGGTCTTGTACACATCATAGCGTACATCAAGCTCCCAACAGCACTAGCATAAGGAATATTTTTCATTTGTTCCTTCTCTTGTAGAGTCCTTGGACACAGTCTATGGCTCAATCCTTCACTTTTTGCAATAGGAGTATCAATGGGTTTACAATCTTGCATACGAAATCATTCAAGAACCTTATTTATGTATGTTTCTTGTGAAAGAGATAATGATATCTTCGAACGATCTCTTGAAATCTTAACTCCAAGGATGTATGCAGCCTTACCCATATCTTTCATCTCAAACTTGGAAGATAACAAACTCTTGACAGTATTAACAAACTCCATATTGCTTCTGACAATTAGTATATCATCAATATATAATGATATGATCACAAATTAATCTTTGGATTTTTTGATATATACACAATGATCCTCATTTATCATTGTAAAATCATATGCCATTATGGCATTATGAAAATGTATATACCATTGTCTCGACGACTGCTTAAGGCCATATTTGATTTCAAAAGTTGACATACCTTTCCTTCTTAGCTTTCCATAATGAAACCAACAAGTTGTTCCATATATATTTTTTCCTCTAATTCTCCATTGAGGAAAACAGTCTTTACATCCATTTGATGTAACTCAAGATCCATATTAGCCACTATTGCCAAAATAATGCGAATCGAGGTAAATCTTACTACAGGAGAAAATTCCTGTTGATTATACCCCTTCGCCACAAGGCGAGCCTTATGCCTTTCTATCAAGTCATCAGCTTTACGCTTTATTTTGAGAACCCATTTGTTCCCAATAGCTTTGCGTCCTTTTGGAAGATCAACCAGTTCCCAAACATGATTTGACTTCATTGACTCCATCTCCTCTTCCATTGCATGCATCCAGTTTTCCTTACTAAGGCAATTTAGAGCCTCATTAACATTTCTTGGCTCATCTTCATCTTGTGGAGCAATCATAAAAATTTCCCCTTCAATGTCAAAACGTTGATGGGGAATACTTTTGCGACTTATTCGCCGTATGGGAGATTGTACACTTTACACATCATTTCCCATCATGCTCCCACTCGGATTAGATAATGACGATATCATCTCATCATGTGATTGTAATTGAGAGTGTGTTGAATTAAATTCATCACTTCTCATGTTACTCCCACTTGGACGAACTTCATTAAATTCATTATCTTGATCCAAGGTTTCAAATAGGGAGTAATCCTCACCTATTTTGCCCTTCTTAGGAAATTCATTATCTAAGAATGTAACATCCCGTGATTCGAATTCGGTTATACTTCCACTTTTCTGCTCACCTATGAACACATACCCTTTCGAGTGTTCAAAGTATCTTATGAAAATACTCTTCTTTCCTCTAGGACCCAATTTCCCAAACTTGTGAGAGGGTCATGAGTATAGGCAGCACAACCCCATGATTTAAGAAAACTTAAGTCTGGTTTTCTACCTGTCCATAACTCATATGGAGTGGAAGTAACTAATTTGGAAGGCACCCGGTTAAGTATATAGACAGCAATTAATAACGCATCACTCCAAAAAGTGATAGGTTAGTTAGTATGCACCATCATAGACCTAACCATTTCCAGAAGGGTTCTGTTCATTCTCTCCGCAACACCATTTTGTTGAGGAGTACATGGAATAGACAACTGTCTTTCTATTCCTTTTTCATCACATAACTTTTTGAACTCATCAGACAAATATTCTCGACTTCGATCGGATCTCAATACTTTTATTTTCTTATTTAATTGATTTTCTACCAAGTTCATAAACCTTTTGAAACAACTCAATGCTTCAGAAGCTACTGTAAGTCTCTTATAATCTGGGACCACGTTGACCTCACATAGACTATCTAACACTGCTTGCCATTCAGGCGAAATAGTATTCATCAAGGCCAATACCTTCTCAAAATACGGCATAGGATAACCATTCTAGATGATTTCTTGTATCATCTTATTGATCCTGACCACGTGTGATACTACATCACTGTCATTCCACCGATAATTAGCTAACTCTGTCATTAGCCCTTTAAGTCTTGCATTTTCTTCGTCCGTTCTCGAAAATGCAGGTATGTGTGCATAACGCATCATAGTTTCTGCAACAAATGCAGAACAAAAATGGATTACTTATAATCCACAATGAACAAAAGGGAAAATACAGAATTTTCTATAGTTCATGCAACACATGCAGAATGAAAAAAAAATGGATTACTTATAATCCATAATGAAAAAAATTAGAAAATACAAAATTTTCCTCTTTTTTATTGGGTCAATGCCGGTCAACGCCGATTAACGACCGGTCACCGGTAGTCAACGAAAGTCAACGGTCAACGAATGACTAGGTCGAGTCAACGGGTCAAAGGGTCGGGCTAATGGGTCAGCGGTCAATGGTCAAGGTCGGTTGGGTCGGCGAGTCGGAGTCAACGGGTCAACCGGGTCAGGTCAGACCGGTGAGGCCGGGTCGGACCGGTCAGGCCGGTCGGACGAACCGACTGACATGTGCCACACGAGTGTGCGGGCACTACGAGCTGACGTCATGATGACGTCAGCTGGTGTGTGCCGCGCGCGTGCGTCGTACGCGCTCGGTAAAGACCATTGACACCAGTTCCTTCTAGCTGCATGTGGTGGCGCATCCGGCGGCGATTCGCCACTCGTTTTTCTCGTATCGACGAGACCTTCGACCCTACGTTATCAAAAACGAATTTTGAATTACAGAACATCACAAAACAAGGTGAACAGTACGCGGGTGTCGGGATTTTTCCGTCCTCGATTGACCGGTAGTGGCTTTTCTCGAATTTCGACCACAAAAACAATTCAATAACATAAAAAGGGGATTGGGAAACATGAACTAGGGCTCTGATACCAATGTTGGGAATTACTGATTTCCTAAAACGGATTCGACACTAAATCGAACCCTTAAAACGATTGCGGAAGACGAGCCCAAGAACAAACATGTATCACCGATCAAAGACACACCACGGAATCGAGCGTACCTTATTATCCACAGATTAAACACCAATGCTGAAGTTCGAGGAAGAATCTTGATCCCGTTCTACCGAGGAGCGTACTGTTGCTATTAGGGGGAGAAAACCTTGAAAAGACATACTTTTCTTTTCCTTTGGAGCGTTCCTTTTGTCTTACATTGTTTGGAGGGGGAGAGAGCGTCTTCACGTACGTATGCCAAAAGGTACGTTCCTTTTTCTTTTTTCACTTTCCCTCGAAGCGTCTCTTTCAAAGGACGCAACCCCTCAATGTAATACCTATCCCAAAAGACGCAACCCCTCGCATCGCAACCGCTCCTTCATGGGCCCTTATCTTGCAGGCCGGGCTTTTAGGCCCAACATGTGCGGACGGGCCTACCTAGGCCCATCATCTTAATTAAATAATCCATCATCTTTATTGTTGGTTTGTGTCTAGTAGAGTTGTATGCTGATATGTAGGCATTTTGCAGACATCAAGGAGATATTCCTGTCAAGTAGAGGTAGTAATAGAGTAAATTGTAATTAACCTTTTTTAACTTACTTTATATAGTAGAACTTTTCTTATCTTCATTAATTGATATCTAACTGTGGTCATATGCTGATAAATTACTAAGACACGCGAATTGGTAAAGGGTGACCTTCCTTTTAAACTCATGCAAAATAATTCATCTTGAAGAGATCTGAATGATGACAAACTTGATGTGAGTGGACCTCTGTGAGAAGTTGTCTAAAACAGTTCACACCTGTCATGACTTGACCTCGAAGCCTCCATTAGTTTTAAGGATGCAGTGTAAAGGTGGGATTCAGAGGCACTTGACTATGAGAACTCCCTCATGGTACACTACTCCAAAAGATATCATCCCCTCATCTTTTGGGATCAACCACATGAGTTTGCTTGATCAAGGTCTTAAGCTCTCCCAAGCTTATATCTCACGTGATAGCGGGATTCATTTTAAACTTGTTTTAAACAACCTAAAACTTGGGTTCTAGGAGTCACCACTAGCCTCATTCTTGGGGGCCGGCTAGAATACCCAATTAAGGGTTAGGAGTAGTCCCTTGATTTCTACGCAACCAGAGATCTAAGATTCAGAGATTTGGATTATGTTAATATTTCTATTAACATACTTTTGGTACCTAACATGTGTGCTTTGTCATCTAACGTGTCCATGCATTTCTTTTTACTTTTTCAAGCATCCAAAATAAAAGAGTGATCATGTATGGTTGGTTTGTTTGTTCCATTTTATTCTAATCAACTAGAACAAGAAAGGAAACAATCAATCAATTAAAAAGACACTACAGGAAGTAAACACTCAAGACAATTAAAGATGATATAAGGAAACAAGTCTAAAAAGGATAATAAAGAAGAGACTTGCAACTCGCCAGGCATTTGTACAACATGAAAGGAACCCAAGACATATGTTGGGAAAGGAATATCACAATTTGAAAGGTCAGATTCGACATCGACAATTTGCCATCGTTAAATCTTCGAGACCGCCGCATCTAAGGGACATATTTCAGACCTATTTTAATTCTAAATTAGCACTAAACTAGAGCATCGAATTATAGGACATGAGTCACGCAAGCAATAACGTAAAACAATACAAAGCATCAAATAAGTGTACTTGATGCATCAAACATGACCTTGGGGTCGGCCTTTAAAATTCATCCAACGGTCTTTCTAAGACACTTACCCCAATTCATTTTAAGTGACTCATAGCCATTAGCCATTGCTTGTGTTCACAAGAGGTGACCAATGCTATGAAGTCCCTAAGTTGAGTTCTAAGTGACATCCCAAAGTAACCTAATCATGCATTGCACCTAGGCCATTCATCTAGAAGTCACATGCGAAGCATATAAGATAGCGTACACTTAGGTCATAAGGCCTAAATTCTCAATCAATTAATCAATCAATTTAGTGAGCCAATAATGGATCACTTATTCAATCATGCACATCAATGAGTATAATCACGCAATGCATAGCCATGACGAGCAAGGGCAATGAAAGGGTACTTCATGTGATGCCAAAAATATGACTGAGGAAAGTAAGGATTCATGTTAAGTGAATTTGCAAAGAAAGACTTCAACTTCACACATTTACAAATAAGTGCTAAATGAAGTGAATTTGCAAATTTTGATTGTTTGGGAAACATGGATACCAATCTTATAAGAATTTGAACATGTTAGATGTTCTTGGGAAATAAATCCAAAGTCTATGTGAGGATAAAATTGGCACACTGGTTGGACTTCATGAACCATCTAACGAATGTCAAATCTTAATAAAACAGGCATCAAAGATAAATTGGTGAACCCAACCACGGGTAGAGCAATTGGTGTGACATCCTGATTTTCCAATTCTGTTTTCAAAGGAATGAGATGGGCTTTTCATCGACGCGCCTATAGTTCTTTTCCCTGAGCTGATCACTCATGAGATAACTAGTTTATCATGTGAAGCCATTAGGGAATTTAAACGCAATAGACTTGAGAATTCAACTAGAAAATGACTGCTCGACCGTGCTAATATACAATGATCAATATGGCACTGTCAAAATCGATCAAAGACCGAAGATAGGTTGATTTGATAGAGGTATGTGATTAAGTGTGGATGATTCCACCTAATTGCAAAATTCTCGTCAAACGGTACTAGACCGATTTCTGTTTTTTCTGTACCCTATGTTCGTACTTGAAATCTCGAGATTTTCATGACAACCGAAAGTTGCCAATGAGTCGAATATGTACTTTGTGACTCGAAAATAATCGACCACAGGTCAAATGCGTTAAAAATTCCTAAAAGCTACCTAGTAGGCTAGGACGTGCTAAAATCATGCCAGACTGAAAGCTACTCGGTAGGCTAGAAAGCTCTCCCGTGTCACAATTTATGTTAGGAACGTCAACTCATCCTTTGAATATTTTTCTACAAACCAAGATTTTCGGCGAAATTTCAAAGTAAGGTTATTTTGGACCAGAAAATTTGTAGGCCCGTTTTTGGTCGCATTTTTGGTCGTTGAGTGGGATCTTTGGACAAGGAAAAATGTAGAATTAAGTGAGGACACCTTGGCTGAATTTATGGGCTTCAATTTAGGTTGATTTGAAGAAGAATTGAATGAAATTGATGGCCAAGTGTACAAAATTCGTAGCCAAGGGGGGAGCAACATTTGGCCATCAATTTGGACTACTTCAATGGCTTCTCGAGGAAGATTGAGGGGAGAGAAGTGGCTGTGGATGGCTGATGGCTAGTGGGGGCATGTGAGGTGAGAGAAAGGCAAGTGTTGAAGGCTAAGAAGGCCACTTTGGGGTCCCCCTCTTTAGCAGCTTCTTCCTCCTTGTAGCTGCCTTTCTCCATTGTTGAGGCAAGAGAAAGCTTGGGAGAACCAGTAAAAACCGCCAGCCCCTCCCTTGACTGTTTGAATGCCCGCCGAAGCTCGAAAAAGCCACCGGACTACCGCTTGCAAACCTCACATGCCAGCCACTCGCGTCTGTGGCCGTCGTTCCTGTCCTGTCCACGCGTCTTGAGCCCTTGTCCAGCGTCGCCAATCGTCGTGAGTTACTGTTGAAGCCCCCGGAGCCCCGCCGTGTTCCGCTGCTGCAGTCTGCTAGTCCTTCCTCGCCGAACCAATCGTTGGTTCCTTCTTCTTCCAGCAAGAGCAGAAACCGAACCAGCAAGAACCCTAGGTCTTTGTGGCCCATTTTCAAACTCTTCCTAGCATCGCTTGGTGTCACCACAAGCTTGATTGTTGCCCGCCTTCGCGTTGCCATTGCTGTGAACTCATTGGAATGCAAAACCGATGAGTTTACTCACTAAACCTTGCTTAGGAGGTTAATTATGCTTAAGGGGTGTTTAGATTAAGCTAAGTATGATTATGTGGTTAGATTAGTTTAGTTAAATGTTAATTAGATTAATGGATGTAATTAGTTTAGTGGATTGATTAATTAGCCTAATTAGGAGATTAAATTAGTGTAAGCTTGATTAGGCACTTAATTAATTATTTTGAATTAAATAATCATTTTGAATTTATAAATATTATTAAATTAAATTATATTAATGGTACAGCCAAGCTCGATGGGGCTCGGCTTGGCGGTAGCTTGTGGCGGCTTGCGGCGGTGAGGAGTGGTGTGGGCGGTGGTGAGTGATGGTGGCAATGGTGGTGCAAATGGTGGGTGAGAAAATGGCAATGAAGAAGAAAAATGAAAGATGAAGGAGAAGAAGCCGAAGAAGAAAGGTGGGGGTGAGAATGAAGGAGGAAGTGGGGGAAATGGGGGGCTAAGGGGACTTCGGTAGAATGGGGGTGAACGTGGGGGAGAGAGGGGGAGGGAGAGAGAGAGATTTAACTTTGATTTTTATCCAAAAACTCATTATTTCTCACATAAACTATTTCCTAAAATCCTCCTACCCAAGTTCTTTGTCTCTTTTTATTTTCTTTTTGTTTCCTTTTTCTTTAAAATCAAAATTATGGCCAACAATTCACAATTTTGCCACTTGGTTCATTTTTCCTTTCCGACTTTTAATTTTCTATCTCCAAAGTTTGGAAGGCTTTATATAATTTTCCCTCTATTTCCATTAATTTTTTTTCGTAGCATTTTGTAACTTAGACAACTGTATCTATCCTAACAACTTTCTTATGGTAAGCATCCACTCAACGCTTTTAAAAAGGTATTGATCCCCCATATGTTTTATAGGGAAAGAATATTTTGCTTCAATAGGAAAATCGAACTTCCTTGTTATTTCCTACGTTGTCACTTGTGTCCGACTGCAAATTTTGTTTGACACCATATCTCACCTTTTTTTGTGGTCAAACAAGTAGATGATCTTCATTTGGGCCCCTTTGACCCACATATCTCACACACAAGCTCGCACTAAAATGACGCTCCGGGCCCATCATTTTCAATCATCGGAGGCATGAAGCAAAGATTTCTACTAGGCTCACCATTTTTTATCATGGTCGCAACCTAAATTTCGGGTGTACCACCTAAAATTTAGGTTAATGAACTACTAAGTCTGGGCTTAGCTCGAGCTCTCCCAAGCCCATACCAATTCTCGACTTAGATTCAAGTTTTTTAACATGCAAATGAATTTTATTTAGGAATCGTCACTAATCAATTTATGGTAGGTCGATTAGACACCTAAGTAAAATAATGGGAGAATTATTTTACTCCTACGAACCAGAGATTTTGGGTACGGGGACTTGGTTACACTAGACTTCTTTAATGCCCTTTCGGTACCATTCTTTTTATTTTCAAAAATGTTTTTGTAGGCAGCCTAGATTTATTTTAACCTAAATCACTGGGTGATCACACGGATGCTCAACCATTATTAAACACTCAATGAATAAATTGCATTAAAAGAATTGAACACAAAGCAAACAAATTTTTCGGTTTTTTTTTCTCTCGAAATTAAAACATGCACCCTAACTAAATGAACTAATTTTACTATCAAACAAATTCTAATTAAATGAACCTATTATGCAAACTAATTATCATGCACCTAATATTTTTGTATTTGCTTTTATTGAAATTCGGAATTAATAAAAACTCTAATTAAACTATCTAAAATGAATAATTTCCTAATATGTTTTAGGGGTTAATTTGACTTAAACCCTATCCTATCTTAGAAAACTATTTTTTAAAAAAAAAAAAAATGAGATTATCTAAATATGCAAACATTATTTAAGAGTCTATCTATATATAAAAAAATCAATCTTAATCTATTCCAAACATGATCTAAAAGTGCAATCCTAAAATGCAATCTGAAACCAACATACTCTAATGCAAGATTTGATTTTTTTTATTTATATATATCTTTTTTTGTTTTTTCAAGACAAGTAATTATCAAATAAACATTACATCTAAACTAATCAAGATATTCACCAAATGAAGGATTAAAATAATCGAAAAAATAACCTGTCGTCTCATAGGTCAAATTAACGACTACTCTAACCTTAAACATTATGACAAAAGTTCAAAATAATTAAAAATATGATCCGAAATCTTACGGATCAAATTAATAATTATAATGATTTAACAATTAAAATACTATCAAAATGCCCAAAAATTGATATAATTAAAAAAATGATCGGCGTCTTACGGATCAAATTAATAATTACAATAACTTTGAACAAAACCCCTATGATTAATGCCTACAAGATCAAGAAATGAATATTGACATACCATGTTCTAATTTAAGCAATAAAAAAACAATAAAATAACATAAAGTAAATAAAAAAGGAATAAAAATAAGAATAAAAACTAATCTACCTACGGGAGCTTGGGAAAGGGGCAGCGATGGTGGGCGGCGCCCGGCGGTTGCTGGTCGGCGTCGGAGCGAGCGAGTAGCGGGGTACGGAAGGCGGCGGAGCGGCGAGGAGCGTGCGGGTGTCGGCGGGCGCGGCGGTGTGCGGCTCGAGCTTGGAGCGGCGGAGACACCTGGTTGTCGTGGCTTGTCGTGGGCGGTGATGATGGGCTGCAAATCATTGGTCATCGGGTGTCGCAGGTGGAGGCGAGGCGGAGGTGCAGACGCGGCGACACGAGGGGAGTGGGTCGTCGGGCGAAGGCGCGGGCGAGCGGTAGGTCACGGGTCATGGGCTGCGGGAGCGACGGTGGCGGAGCGCTCATGGGTTGCCCAAAAATTAATATAATTAAAAAAAAATGATCCGACGTCTTACGGATCAAATTAATAATTACAATAATTTCGGACAAAATTCTACGATGAATGCCTACAAGATCAAGAAATGAATATTGACATACCACGTTCTAATTTAAGCAATAAAAAACAATAAAATAACATAAAATAAATAAAAAAGGAATAAAAATAAGAATAAAAACTAATCTACCTACGGGGAGCTTGGGAACGGGGCAGCGATGGTGGGCGGCGCCGGGCGGTTGCTGGTCAGCGTCGGAGCGAGCAGGTAGCAGGTACGGAAGGCGAGCGGAGCGGCGAGGAGCGTTGCAGGTGTCGGCAGGGCAGCAGCGGTGTGCAGCTCGAGCTTGGAGCAGCGGCGGAGACACCTGGTTGTCGCGGGTTGTCGTGGGCGGTGATGATGGGCTGCAGATCACTGGTCGTCGGGTGCCGCAGGTGGAGGCGAGGCGGAGGTGCAGACGTAGCGACGCGGGGGAGCGGGTCGTTGGGCGGAGGCGCAGGCGAGCAGCAGGTCACGGGTCACGGGCTGCAGGAGCGACGGTGGCGGAGGCGCTCGCGGGTTGCAGATTGCGGCGGCGTCGGCGACAGGTGGAGCGCAGCAGGCAAAGACGGTGACGCTCGCGGCTGTGGCGCAGGTGTCGCTCGGAGGACAGAGGGCAGCAGTTGTGGTGCGGTCGTCGAGCAGAGGCTGGCAGGCGTCGGGGGCAGGCAGAGGTTGCTGCTGCAGAGGCCGAGTGATGAGCGGAGGTACGAACGTTGGTCACCAGGCGAAGGAGACAAGCACTGGCGACGGATGAACAGAGGCTGGGGTGTCGGGTACAGCGAGTTGCGTTGGGTGCGGGCTGCAGGCGAGGCGCGGTGGCGGTGCTGCAGGTCAGTAGCGGAGGTCAGGCGCGGGCGTCGCTGAGGGCTGTTGCGGCTTCAGAACTCGCCGGCGGTGGACGGAGGCGGGCGGCCTGTTGCCAGACGGAGTGACTAGCAGCAAAGGGCAAAAGCCCAACCGAAGAAGACGACCCCACTTTTTGTTTTTTTTTTTCTCTCTCTCTTCTGTCTTCTCTTGTCACTTCTTCCTCTCTCTGTCGCTGCACTCTCTGCCCCCACGTCTCCTCTCTTTCCCTCTTTTCTCTCTTTTTAGACATTTGACTTTTCCCTCTTCTAAAGCTTTTGTGTTGCTCTCTCCCGAAGAACGAAGGAAAGGTCCTTTGTACGAATTCTCTCTCGCTGTTTTTCCAATCCCCCTTCTTCACGAACTATAGCCCTTTTTATAGCTAAAACCTCTATTGATCTTTAGAAAGTTATGCTTCCTTGATCGCGGGAATTTCCGAATTTCAGCCCCGATTTGCAACCGCAAATTAGCATTTTGATTTTTCACTCATGTTACTGGGAACGCATCCAAGTTCATTTTGATTTTTGCGAACAGCTCACCTGATGAGTTTATTTTTTTGATACTTTTCCTTTGATTTATCAATCTAGCCATTATCCTCACCGATTTTGAGCTTGGTTTCCATTTTGACTTTTATTCTCTTGATCTCTTGAATATCTGATTGCAACAAGAATAGCTAGTCAGAATTCCCATTTTTCATGCATAATTAATTAAATTCGATTTTTCCTCTTTTTTTTGCCCTGATGTGATTTTTATTTTTTTTATTTTTTATTTCCCTAGATTTGCCAAAATTAGGTGTCAACACAGAGGAATGTAACGAATAGGTAGAGAATGGGCCAATTGACAAGCCGAAATTACATCACAAAATGATTTTCGTTACATAGTTAGACGTGAGTGTGCCGGCACCATTTCTTTGATGCTTGAAGTGTTTCAACCTAAACTTGAAAAAGCTTCTGAGCAATTATCAACGTACTCATTCCAAGTTTCTTCTACTAGATATGTACTAATGATTATTTGTTGTAATTATAGTTTATTAATGACTCAATAATAGCGAGATGTCTCTTTAGGTTATGTGTCTCCTTAGTTCAATTGCTGTAGCATTACGCGTTAACGGAAGCTTTAATGGACACATTAAGGGAGTGTCTCATCAATTCTCATACAGCAATTTTAAGATGCCTCTTCAGTTCTCGAATAAAATAGTAATTTGTCTTTAAAAAAGATGGGTCTCTTTTGTTCTTTGAATAACTGCTATACGGTCTCTAAAGTTTTCTTTTTCAAAAATAGTGTGTGCCGGTTTCAGGAAGTTTTCTTAATGAACAATCGAGGGTTCTTTGGGAGGTCTGCAACAAGGTCAAGATTGCTGAGGTGTAAATCTTCTAAGTAACGATCACTTCTTGCACTGATTATGTGCCGTGCTTTGGTTTCCTCAGTTGTTGGGATTATATGGGAGAGAACATGCCATTATGTTTATGGGGGATTTCTCTTGAGTAGTTTTTGATTCGGCATGATCACAAGTTGATATTAGTTATTCCGATTATGTGATTGGATTTCGTTTCTTCGAGCCAGGTTAACTACGAGGAAAAATGGTCTTTCTTTGGGTTCTTACTTTAAATTCTTCAGAGTCCATGATTTTTGCTTTTTGATAAATAAGATATTGATTAGACAAGAAAGGCACGAGGTAAAAATAATGCCCTGAATCGAGGGCTTATAGTTGTACTATTTGATCAAATGTCACAATGACGGTGTACTCATGTATTTGCAACTCTAAGGTAGGCAAAACAACGAATCCTAGGTCGCTAGATTTATTCCATGATCAAGGATAAAGAGAGTCTTCCTATGAGGTTGTCTCACTTGGCAACAAGAGTACTGCGACTTTGGCAGTGCTCATTCGATCTTCTTTGTGGATAAAAATTGGAGTTGATATTCGATATTGATTTCGTTTTGCTTTGTTTTGTTCAATGCATTGGTGTTAGCTGATCCTTCTCTACCCATAGGTAATCAGTTGGCCAAGATCTCTAGAGCATTTTCTAACAGAGGTACAGCACATGATGAATCGGTAGTTCAAGTTAGACTTTGGCGATCAAGTGGTGTGATTGCTGGTATTGTCAATGATAAAAAATGCTACAGAAACAGAGTTGAAACTATGAAACAAGGCCATGTGCAATTTATATGTTATTCCCTTTCAATTTCAGTTGCGTTGCAATAAGGGCCATTTGTAATTCCCAACCGGCTGACCAAGCACAAGCTCGGGTTGTTTCTTGGATAGTGTATAGGTATTTGCCTCCAGACTTGGCATAACAAAATGCACGTGCTTGTTTATCAGTATTTGAATGACGAACAATTCATGTTTAGATCTAGAGCTCTCATGTTTAGACTGATGCTTTCCAAACTTTGATTCAAAGCATGTTCTTTCTTTTCTAGTTAAAACAAGCACAAAACGAGTAGGTGGAGTAGGTGGTAGTGCATTTACATATAATTAAAGATTTCTCTGCTTTTAGGGGTGCATTAGTTCTTTGTTCCACAAGCTTGAAAAATGCTTTTATAGTACTTCCTTCTCCATAAGTCTTCGGACAACTATATAATATGTCCGAAAAATTTGCGTAGTTTTAAAGGTTTCAGTAGACTGTTGATAAGGATTTGATAGCCTATATGCAGTTTGAGCTTTTGTGTGTTCTTCCTCCTATTGAGCTCCAGCAAGCAAACAGTTCACTAGGGGAAGTGAGCAGAACATGATGTTTCACCCATAAATAAGTCTTCTGTTCCTCTTTTAGCTAGAAGGACGATAAAATTTTCATGTGCTCACATGCTTATTAATTATTAATCTCTTTAAACTCATCCAATGACCAATTAAATCATTCTCTTAGTCTCGTTTTATGCATTCATTTAAACTTGATCAAATTACTTAAGGTAAAACTTGATCAAATTCTTTTCCATTGTTTTTTGAACTCATCGAGACAAATGGGTTACTATTGATTAATGCTCATAAGATGAGCTTTGAATTTGCATTACCAAGCTTCCTCTGAAGACCAAAATATATAGTTGATGGAAGACCCACGAGTTATCCAAATGGAAGCATCAAATTATTCTTGTGATTAATTGTGATGAAAATTAGATGCGGGTTTCTTATCATCGGCAAGTGATTCTTTAAGCTTCTTTATGAACTGAATACTTGTTTGGTACCAACCCAAAAATGGTCACAAACATCAAACATGCACCGGAATAAATCGATTAGTCTTTTTCTTTTTATGTCTCTTGGCCTCATGCGAGGTAAAGCATATTTCCTTTTGTATCTTTTGAACCACTTTCACTTTTGGGAAACCGAAAAATATGGAAGTGACCACACTCATCAGGTGCAGTAAGTTTCAAAGTACAATTATGAACTCAACTAATCAAAACTTCATCTCAATCTTGCAAAATTGAAACGTTAATGTCTAAATCTGTTCCAATGAGCAGCAATTCCACAACACCTATACTTTGACTAGTATAAGTAATGCAAGACTTATTACACTGTTTGATTTCATGAATGACAGATGCTATAACTAATAAGCAGCGAATTTTATCAAAGTTCCTAAAAATAACTATAATAAGAATCAGAGGGAACATAATAATCACCACTTTAATAGTTGATCCCGATTTATGATTTTAATGCTCCGTATATGTTATTTATGATATTATATACTATTTATACTTCAATGATTTATTATAAAATACAATTATCAAATTAAGCATATAATATATAATTATACGAGGGAGCGAGGTCATAGCATTGTTCATGAAGAGACTAGATTGCCCTCAAAAGAGTGAAGACAATCTTTAAGTGATGTGCCCCACACTGAAAATCCATACTTCGAATCCTCATTTTGAAACCTTCCAGGTTAATGTTGAGAGTGGCATCCCGCATTCCACTCTCATCTCTGAAATCTCCCTTCAAAGCTTCTTCGAAATTTGCAAGATAATTAAGCCATGCTAGCTCTTTTTTCTTGTCAATTCTACTTTAATTCTCAACTCATTCTCAGACCTTTGTCCTACTTCTTTTTAGAGTATGGGAGTTGAACCCTACACTTGAAACTAAATGTCTCAATCCTCTGCTCCTTAAAAATATGGGGAATTGAAGTCTCCACTCATTGGTCAGAGCTAGCTTGGCAAAAAGGTGACGGGTTATGGAGTATGGAGACTCCCTCCTCTCCTTTATCAACTTTCTCCATCCAACTCAAGTTTATTGGACAAGGTAAATCACAATAATTGATTTTAAATCCCACATGGATTCAATACGTGGCTCTCACAAAGTTAACAGCCATGATTCAAAAGAAGCGTTTTTCTGCGTTGTCAAGTACATCAATTTTTTTTTGAAAAAATAAGTACATTAATTTTGGCGTGCCCTGAGCCTTCTCATGCGTTTTACCTCCCTGCCTCATAAACCTATGAGCTATCCTCACTATTCTCGCTAATTCTCCAATACTTACTTCCGATTTATATTATAAGAAACAAGTATATTCAATTTGAGTTAGAAGTGTACCAATCTAAAACGGATTAAACAGGGGCATCACTTCGTAAGGCGAGAGGAGTTTATTTTCCTCATCTACAACGACACCTTTAAGTTCTTTTCCCACCAAGTTATGCTAAATGAAACTTCACTCCACCTCCTTATACAAACTATCGTGCATGACATGATGATGATATTAAGATAATCTTGTGGGTGGATGAATAATCTCTATAAAACAAATGATCCTTTAAGGCATTGTGAAAATTTTGATAATACGAGATCAATTTTACGTATAAACAGATGATTGGATATGTCAATATCAAATCGGATTAATTAAATTATGTGGGGTTATTTCTTTTGTTCTTTTTTCTTTTCTGTGGCTAGTTTTAATGCCTTGGTCAACCATGGACAATGGACCACATTTTCCCCCTCCCTAAATTAAAAAACCTCCAATTGGGCCTTTGGAATTCGTAATGACTCGCTTAGTACCAATACACCTTGAGACCTAATCTCGGATTCTGCCTGTACCCTGTCCAAATTTTATAAGGTAGATATGTATACCATAAATTTTTATCATTTATAATCGAGATTCGTCAATTCATTGACTTTTTTGTCTGTCCGTATCATCCTAATGGCAAAGTTCATGGTATAATCTGCCTCTTTAATAGCAACAAAGTAGATGAATCATAATTTGAGCCAAATGCGTAGGAATATAGTGATCACACGTGTAATGGACCCGAATGTTTATAACAAGCAACAACAACAGACGACATTGCTGGAATAATGGTGGAAATGAAAATGAGATGTGCTGTCTCAACTAATAATTTCCCTTAAAGATGAGATTGATGACTGAGTGATATGCCTTAAGAGGTATAAAACATCTGACCCAAAATTAGAAAATGAAAGATAGTAATTACACCAATTTTTATTTTTCTTTCCCTTAAAGATTTGATGACAAGAATCAATGGTGGTTTTTGGAATCGCCTATAAATAGAGGCATTTACATCATTCATCGTAAAAGTATCATCTTTGGAATTTTGATGGTCGTCCCGTGGATTTAAAATAGCATGAGAACTTCAAAAGAGTATGATTGTATTAGAATTTGATTGGGGGGAAGGAGGAAAGCGATTGTGTAGTGACAAATTTGTAATTGAGTTGGCCGGTGGAACCACGGATCTATGCATGACTAGAGAGAAAAAGAAAGTGAATGTGTCAAGATTCAACGTCAAGGGCCCAACCCAAGACAACTCAGGAGAAGGTACTACATCGTTTCAGATTCTTTGACAAATGCCGTCAGTTGCCAAGGGCCGCCAAGGTTGTGCATTCCTCAGCAGCCATTCGAGATTGCGCGAGTCACCTTGCCTGGGCTGCCAAGGTCGTGCGTTTGGGTTTGCTTGGCGTCGCCGGAGGCTAGGTTAGAAACGCGCAACGCAATACAGTCCATCCCGCCATTGCTTGTGTGATTTGGTCATCAACTTCGATTCTTCCGGAATCTGGCTTTTGTGGCTCGTCTGTGCGAAGGTAAGTATGAATTCTCCATTATGAAGTCACCCTAAGGAGAATTAAAAATACGATTATTTTGGTTTCTAAGTGGGTCCTAATGAAGTTATGACTCTCCATTTCTTTATGGGTGGGTCTTCCCTTCTTCGGAAGGCAAGGAGAACCGAAGGTATAAATTATCCTTCCACATTTGCTTCCTGTTTGTCTTCTCCATTATCCTTTTATTTTCATTTTTATTTTTTATTTTTTATTTATTTTGTTAAAAACCAAGGCAAATAATATTTACCAAACACAATTTGTATTTTTATAAATAAGATTTACCAAACAATATCTCTATTTCATGAGAGTCCCTTAGCCTAAGCTCCTTTGCATAGACAAAAGCTTTCCCTAAAGTACACTACGTTGGACATGGCTCACTCATCCAAAGATGTGAGCTCTCAATGTCACGCCCCGATCCTGGAGCATGTGCCCATCCCTCGGTGGTCGATTAAATTTGCGATGTCCCAGGATGCATCGTCAATCCATTCATTTTAATATGCATGCAGAAGCAAACTATTACCCCTGACAACAACCAACACGGGATAGAAAAGCAGGAAGCATATTCACAACCAAACTACTTTTATAAACACACAAGGTTTATATACAGCTCTGGTCTATAGATAACAGTCTACTCAAACAAAAAGCCTACAAGTCTTCTAGGCACATGAATCCTCGACTGAAGACTCCGTGGTCTCCTGGGGACTTGAGTCCACCACTGCACCACTAGAAGGGTCAGCTGTACCCTCGCCAAAAGCGACCTTTGACACCGACACTGGAACCTAAAAATCCTGTAGGGTACCCTCTCTCGGTCCATTGAGCCTGCTACGATACCACACTCTGAATCGATGGGGTACCCTCTGAGGTAAGCCCGCATTGACCCTGACGGTGGTCCTCAAAAGTTCATAGACCCAGGCTCCTTGGCCCTCGGGAAGAGGGCTATCGGTGACCTGCTTGGTGATCCTTTTGGGCTGACCAAAACGTTCCGGAGGAACCGCCATATAAAGACCTAAAAATGTTAAGCCCACAATGGGGTGAGATAATGTCTCAGCAAGTTCACTTCATAATTTTTGACTAGGAAGGAAATATGCCTAGAGGTAGTCTATGCACCCAAGTTAGAAGATTTACCTTGCCTAAGTTCTTTCCTGCACGTCCGTACGATTTTAAACACCCAATCAATCAATCAATCAATCATTGGTCGCACAAGCATAAACCACCGACACACATCAGTCCATCAATTTAATTCAAACGATCGACTCAATTCAATCACTGCTCACCCAAGCTGAGATTTATTATTAATGCTCGCCAAAGCTTTTATATATATATATATATATATATTATTGCTCACCAAAGCTGATTATTGTATTCCTCACACAAGCTGACAATTCATTGCTCACCGAAGCTGATTTATTCTATTGCTCACACAAGCCGACATGGTATATAGAACAATTTTCGGTGTCAAATCCCGACATCCGATATTTCTAACTAAATACCAAATTTCACAATCATCAATCAATTTGCACAATTAACCACTCAATTGCATAAAATGAACACATCATTGCAATCATCACGAAATTCTAACGATCGGCCATCCCGCAATAATTTCCGTAAAATATTAATTAATTAATTAATTAAATTCCGAAAATTAAATTTATTTAAATATAACATAATATGATTAAATAAATAAATAAATAAATAAATAAATAAATAAATAAATAAATAAATAATTAATTAATTAATTAATTAAAAGTCTAATTAGGCTCACACTAATCAAATTACCCGATTAAACTAATTAATCCATCCACTAAACTAATCAAGCACATAATCTAATTAACATTTAACTAAGCTAATCTAACCACCTAAACATGCTTAGCCTAATCTAAACACCCCTTAAGCATAATTAACTCCCTAAGCAGAGTTTAGTGAGTAAACTCACCGGTTTAGTGTTCTGGTGAGTCCACGGCGACGACGACGTGGAGGCGGGTAACAAACCTCCTAGTGGCTACACCAAACAAGGCCAGGAAGACACCTAAAACAGGCCTTGAAGTTTCAAAGCCCTTGCTGGCTTCTACTTCTGTTCTTGGCTGAATCGAAGGAGACCAAGGTTGGAATGGCCAAGGTGGGAGGCTAGGCAGGCAGGCAAAGCTTCGGCGGACCAGGCGGAGGCAAACAACAACTCTGGCGGCCTGAATGGCGAGCACGACAGCTGGACGATGGTGGACAGGAGCTCGGGACGGCGGCCAGGACAGGGACAATGGCGAGAAGGGTGTGCGGGATGTGAGCAGCGACGGTGTGGCTTGTGACGGGTAGACAGGCGGCACAAGGGCTTCGGCGGGCGTGCGATGGGCTAGGGGGAGGGCTGCCGATCTTTCTCTGGTTCTCTCAAGCTTTCTCAAGGCCTTTACAATGGAGAAAGCAAGTTGCAAGGAGGGAGAAGGGTCTGCTGAAGCAAAGGGAACCCCAAAGGCCTCTTAAGCCATCAACACATTGTTTTTCACTCATTACTTGCCCCCACCAGCCATTAGCCCTATCCTCAGCCATTTGGCAGCCCGCAAGCTTCCTTAGCAAGCCATTGAAGAGGTCCAAATATTGTCTCCCCCATGGCCTACGAATTTTGTACAATTGGCCTTCAATCTCATTCAATTCTCACTTAATTGGGCCTAAATCAAAGCTTAAAAATTCAGCCAATGTGCCATTGTCCATCTCTGTCACGCCTCGAACCTTGGGCACGCAACAACCCCTTCCTTGGTTGATAGAAAGCGACGTTCCAAGACTCGTCGCCGACCCTTCATTTTTATTGCACATGCTGAAACGTACAAATAGTCTCCAGACAACACAGATAAGGGATAGAAAAGCAGGACAACAATTTTCACAAAACAAACTTTCATAAACACCTCAGGTTCTTATACAACAGGTCTATTTCAAAAAGAACTACTGAGCCACCTATGCTTCTGACCCTTCCACCTCAAGTTTCGGGTTCTTCATATTAAGGACCTGAAAAATGGTTATATAATAACTAGTGAGATTAAAATATCAGAGAGTCCTCCCTTGAGCCCCTGATTAGAGCACTAACTCAACTCGGGGTATCTCTTCAGAACCACCCCACAAACAATCCACGGCTAACAACCAACAATCAACAAATCGATTCGCAAGCAACCTTACCTGGTAGGCCATACCTTGTACGTTGAATCTCAGCATAATACACGCAATGCACATGGTCGTTAGATGATGCAATTCATCAATCACATACGAATTGTGTCACAAGTGATCTCACCTGGCCATTGCCATACCCTACACGTTATCGATTCATGCGTACGTGCCATAAACAATATGCTCAACTCATGCATAACTGGAACTAATGACGCTATGATTCTTATACACTCTTGCGGTTTAGTTTGCCACCTATTTTGCATTAATCGATCACACGGGTTCCGATTATAAGGTAAAATCGTTATGACATGTCCCATATCGTGCCACACAATTTTACCTCATAATAAGGCCCAACCATCTCAACCCTCACGCGTGCTTCAGTTATTAATGACCTACCGGCCATAGCTAACTTTCCAGTCAGTGATCATCCAACTTCTGCCAGGCTACCAATAAAAATATTGGGCTTCGTCCCGCCCCGTCGGGCACGGCTTCGTCGAGAACTTCCGTTCAGACGGTATCCCAAAGAGGGACATCGGTTCAAAATCTATTGCGATCGGCTTCCGACTCCCATCGGGTATTGCCCCCAAACTTCCGTTGGGTGACAGATTCCACTTCTTAACCATGCAAGCACACCGCTAAAACTCCCTTATTATCTTTTAGCATTTAATCAATGCACGATGCTTACAAATACAATTTCAAATCATTTTCCCCTAAAGGCGGTCCATTTCCAACGTCCCTCGGACGATCCATTATTCCATTTTTCTAAAAATCACTCGATTCATGCGAATGCCCATGCATTTATACACTCAAATCACTTCATAAGATCGAAACACATGAAATTGGACAACTTTTTATTCTCGGGTGAACAGTGCGCGTGAACAGTGTTTCATGAACAGTACTCGTTAACAGCGCGTGTGAAAAGCACCAGTGAACAGCGTGTGTGAACAGTACTTATGAACAGTGTCGTGAACAGTAAAAATCCAGAATTTAATAACTAATAAATTAAATCCAAAAATCATTAAAAACATTAATTAAAATAAACAACCAATCAATTAGAGCTAAACATGTTTAATTAACCACATAAGCCACATTAAGAAAATAAAGCAAGATTAAGCTAAACTAATCCTAACCATCTATCTAACCAACTATCTTAGGATTAATATAGCTTAATTAAATCTCATAAACTAGAATCAATACTAATTAAACTATCCCTAAGCAAGTTTAGGCACTAATCAAAGGATTAGGAGCTAAACTCACCTGTTAAATGGGTTGGAGACACGGACACGACGGAGGCTACGCTCAAGGACCTCTACCACGACGATCCAAGGCGGTCATGAGGCTAGACAACCAACCACAAACTCGGACTCCCGCTGAAACTCTAAAAACTGGATTGCCAGAGGAGAAACAGAGTTGAACGGGCTTGGCAGGAGCTCTGGCGAGGCGATGGCCAGCAATTGGCGGTACCTGGGGGTCGAGGGTGACTAGCTGGTGGCTGGGCTGGGCGGAGGAAGGGTTGGAATGGGAGGAAAAATGCAGAAAACGCGAAACAGTGCAGGCGGGCATACGGGGAGGCGATTCGGCGAGCAGTTACTTCTGGTCGGTAGGCGGGTCGACCGGCGGCTCCGTTTGGCGAGCGGCGGGGTCCTTCCATACAGATTGGACCTCTTGGACATGGTGGTGGGTGGCACGGAGACTGATTCTCATGAGAAGACAACTTTTAACTCGGGTTTTTGGAGAAAGGTTGGCTAGAGCAGAAACAGGCAGAGAAGGAAAACAGGGGAGAAAAGGCTACGAATTTGCTTGGGGCTGAAGAGGGGAGAGAGAGAGAGATATGAGGGCTGGTTTCTTTGGTTCTCTCAAGCTTTCCAAAGCTTCAACAATGGATAAAGTGAGGAGCAAGGAGGAAGAAGGGGCTGCTGAAGATGATGAGAGGCCACAAAATATCCAAAGCACTTGAGTTCTATTCCCCACCATGCATGGCTATCTTCCTCAGCCAAATTGCAGCACTTTGGCTTCCCAAAAAATTCTCCCTAGTGGTCCAAATGTTGCTACCCACAATGCCTACGAATTTTGGAACACTTGCCATCTTAATTCATTCAATTCCCCTTCCAATTTCACTTCAATCCTTCTCCATTTGAGCTCAATTTGACCCCCATAAATTTAGCCTAGATGCCATCGCCTATCTCATGATTTTTCCTCGTCAATTGAACCAACTTGACGGCCAACAATGCGCTAAAAAATGGCCTTCCAATTTTCCCGGTCCAAAACGGCCCCCACTTTGAAATTTCGCATAAATCTTGGGTTTGCAAAAAAATCTTCGGAGGATGAGCCGACGTTCCTAAAATGAACTGTGACATGACAAAACTTTCAATATTTGAAATCGGATTTAAATTCGCGGTGAATTTCAATCTAGCGCGATTTTAGCGTGACATAGCCTACTAGGTAGCTTTTAGGAATTTTTGATGCAATTGACCCGTGGTCGATTATTTTCGAGCCACATTGTGCATCTTCGACACATTGGCGACTCTCGGTTGTTGTGAAAATCTCGAGGTTTCAAATATGGGCATAGGGTACATAAATGACAGAAAAATTGGTCTAGTACCGTTCGACGAGAATTTTGCAATTAGGTGAAATCACCCATACTCTAATCACATACCTCGGTCAAACCGACCTATCTTTGATCTCTGATCGATTTTGACAGTGTCATAATGACCCTTACGAGATAGGCTAGTTATCTTGTGAGTGATCAACTCAGAGAAAAAGACTATCAACGCGTCCATGAGAAGCTCAGCTTATTCAATCGAAAATAGAACCCGAAAATCAGGATGTCATAATCTCAACATTTTTCCTTATCAATTGAACCAACTTGAATCCCAAAAATGCGGCCAAAAACGAGCCTACGAACTTTCTAATCCAAAATAGCCTTACTTTGAATTTTTCGCCGAAAACTCGGGTTTGCAGAAAAATCTTTGGAGGATGAGTTGATGTTCCTAAAATGAATTGTGACATGATAGAACTTTCAATTTCTGAAATTGGCTTTAAATTTGTGGTTAATTTCAATCTAGCGCGATTTTAGCGTATCCTAGCTTACCGGGTAGCTTTTAGGAATTTTCAGTGCAATTGACCCGTGGTCGGTTATTTTCGAGCCACAATTACATCTTCGATTCATTGGCAACTCTCGGTTGTCGTGAAAATCTTGAGATTTCAAATACAGACACAAGGTACCCAAAACGACAGGAAAATCGATCTAGTGCCGATCGACGGGAATTTTGCAATCAAGTGGAATCATCCACACTTCAATCACATATTTTAGTCGAATCGACCTATCTCTGATCAATTCTGACAGTGCCGTAATAACTCTAGCAGATTAGTACGATCGAGCAGTCGATTCCTAGTTGAGTTCTCAAGTCCATTGCGTTTAGATTTCTTAATGGCTTCACCTGATAGACTAGTTATTTCAAAAGTGATCAGCTCGGAGAATAGAACTATAGGCGCGTCAATGAAAAACCCAATTCATTTAATTGAAAACAGAATCAGAAATTCGGGATGTCACAACTCTTCCCCTCTTATAAAAATTTCGTCCTCGAAATTTAAACCAGTACAAATCTTTAAATAAAAATGTGGGGGTATAGTCGTCTCATCGAATCTTCACTTTCCCATGTTGCTCCTTTTGTACCACGGTGTTGCCAGACCACTTTAACCAACGGGATTGTCTTGGTACATAGAACCTACTCTTTCCGATCCACAAGCTGTACTAGGCTTTCCACATACGACACTTTGTTGTCCATGTCTAATTCTTCAAAATTTAGCACGTGGGTCGGGTCAGGCTCATACTTCCTCAACATCGACACGTGAAAGACGTCATGCACTTGCGCCAACCTCGGCGGCAATGCAAGATGATACGCTCGGATCCCGATTCTTTCTAGAATCTCAAAGGGACCTACGTACCTTGGACTTAGCTTTCCCTTTTTGCTGAAGCGCGAAGTACCCCTCATTGATGACACCTTCAGAAAAACGTGATCACCAACTTGGAATTCCAATGGTCTCCGACACTTGTTTGCGTAGATTTTCTGGTGACTCTGAGTGATCTTTAATCTGTCCCTGATGACGGAAATTGCATCCACTGATTGCTGGACTTACTCTGGGCCTGTGATATTTTGTTCTCCGACCTCATTCCAACACATTGGCGTTCTGTACGCTTTGCCATCCAACGTTTCAAAAGGAGCCATCTGAATGCTTTGCTAATAGCTATTGTTGTAGGAAAACTTGACAAGATGAAGCTGTTCCTCCCAGCTTCCCTTGAAGCCTAGAACACATGCTCTCAACATGTCCTCGAGAGTCTGAATTGTCCTTTCAGACTAGCCATCCGTTTGAGGATGATAAGCTGTACTGTACTGTAGCTTCGTTCCTAAGGCGGTTTGCAAACTTTTCCAAAAAGCAGCTGTAAGTCTTGGGTCTCTGTCAGATGTAATCATTTCCAGCACTCCATGCAGTCGAACAATCTGATGCACGTACAACTCCGCATGCCTGTCCAAATCAAGGTCCTTTCGTACAGCGATGAAGTGAGCCAACTTCGTCAGTCTGTCAACCACTACCCAAATGGAATCATTACCCCTCTGACTCCTCGATAAGCCTATCACAAATTCCATTGTGAGGTGCTCCCATTTCCACTCGGGAATCTCGAGAGGTTGCAGAAGTTCTCCCGGCTTACAATGCTATGCTTTCACTTACTGACACGTCAGACACTTGGCGACATGCTTGGCGATGTCTGCCTTCATACCGAACCACTAATAGTGTTGACGCAGATTTTGATACATCTTTGTACTGCCAGGATGAATGCTGTAACTGCTACGATGAGCTTTTGATAAGATTTCTTCTTTAAGCTCTGCATCGTTAGGTACACACAATCGTCCTCCGAATTTTAGTGTTTCGTTCTCAGAAATCTAAAAGTCAGCATTCTTCTTTTCGGTATTCTCTTGCAAGATCTTCTGAATCTCTGGGTCTGTCCACTGAAGCGTCTTGATTCTGATATGTACTCTTGACTCAATTCTGAGGGTGGCCATAAGATTGAAATGTGGCTTACCTCAAATTTGAAAGCCGAATCTCAAGCTTTCTCAAGTAAAGTCCATTCCTTAACCATCATATGCACAATTGAGGACTTTCGACTCAGCGCATCTGCGACCTTATTCGCCTCTCTAGGGTGATACAAAATATCACAATCATAATCCTTCAGGAGTTCCATCTAGGGACGCTATCTCATATTCACCTCCTTCTGAGAGAATAAGTACTTAAGACTTTGATGGTCAGTGAAGATCAGGAATTTTTCTCCGCACAAATAATGTCTCCAAATCTTCAGAGCGAAAATGATCGATGCGAGTTCTAAGTCATACGTTGGGTAATTCAGTTCATGAGGTCTCAACTGACAGGACGCGTATGCAACAACCCTACCATGTTGCATTAGCACGCAACCCAGTCCTCTAAACGACGCATCATTGTAGATCTCGTATCCTCCAGGACCAGATTGTATGGTCAACACAGGTGCGGTAGTCAGCTTTTACTTAAGCTCTTGGAAACTACGCTCGCACTTGTCTATCCACACAAACTTCTCTACCTTCTTCAGTAGTCGAGTCAATGGTGACGCTAACGCTGAAAACCCTTCCACGAACCATCTGGAGTAACCTGCCAAACCCAAGAAATTTCTGATCTCTATCACTGTAGTCAGTCTTGGCCAACTGATCATTGCTTCGATCTTGGATGGATCGTCGAAGATTCCTTCGCCTGAAATCACGTGACCTAGGAATACTACACAAGTTAACCAAAACTTGCACTTACTGAACTTAGCGTACAGCTCATGATTCATCAGAGTCTGGAGCACTATCCTTAAGTGCCTTTTGTGTTCCTCTGGACTTCTCGAGTACACCAGGATGTTATCAATGAACACGATCACAAACTGATCCAAATACTCTTTAAACAATCGGTTCATTAGATCCATGAAAGTAGCTGGGGCGTTCGTCAAACCAAACAGCATTACAGTGAACTCATAATGGTCGTATCGAGTACGAAACACTGACTTCAGTATGTCTTCTTTTTTGATCCTCGACTGATGATACCTTATCATCAAGTCGATCTTTGAAAATATCGGCGCTCCTTTCAACTGATCAAACAACTCGTTGATCCTCCGCAGTGAATACTTGTTCTTGATCGTCACTTGATTGAGTTGATGATAGTCGATGCATAGACGCAACGAACCATCTTTCTTTTTCACGAACAAAACTGGTGCTCCCCAAGGTGATGCACTAGGACGTATGAGTCCTTTATCCAACAATTCTTGCATCTGCACCTTCAATTCTTTCAACTTAGACAACGCTATCCGGTAAGGAGCCTTAGAGATTGGCTCTGTCTCGGGTGCTAACTCAATGACGAATTCTATCTCCCTCTCTGGCGGTAGGCCTGGCAACTTTTTTGGAAACACATATGGAAATTCTTGAACCATTGTGATGTCCTCGATTTTTAGCTCTTCAACTGTCGTATCCATGACAGTCGCCAAGTAACCCTAACAACCCCCGTCTAACAAACGGGTTGCCTCTAGCGACGAGATTAAGGTAATTGAGGGTCCTCCTCGACTGCCAATACACTTGAAGCTCTCACCCACTAACGGGTTAAACTGAATCGCTTTACAATAGCAATCCATCTTAGCTCGTTGCTTGGTGAGTCAGTCCATGCCAATTATCAAATCGAAATCATACATGGCTAGGATTATCAAATCTATCATTCCCTCTCGCTCATCAATCACTAACTTGCAACCAGAACAACCTAACACAGCTAACACCTTATCCTTTAATGGTGTAGATATGCTAACCATTGACTCAAACAATTTAGAACTCAATCCTACCAGCTTAACAAATTGCTCAGCTATAAAGGAATGAGTGGCGCAAAGGTCAAATAAAGCATATGCAGCGTGGTCGTTCAGCAAAACCATACCTGTGATCACATCAGGTGAGTTCTCAGCCTGTCATCTCGTGATAGCATATGTCCTTCCTTGGGCTGGAGGTTTGTTAAATCCACCCTGCGGTGCGATCTATGGCGCAAATTTCCTATTCTGACCCAACGGTGGTGGCAGTGGTAACTGCTGTTGTCCCCTTGGCCTTCTGGGACAATCTCTGGCCAAGTGACCCTGTTGGCCACACTCAAAGCAAGCACCCATCCTAAGATGGCATGGGGCCGATCCATGTCGCCTTCCACAAAAACGACACACGCCATTCTGACTTGTCGCTGACTTGCCAACCCAACCCTTTCTATTGGGCGGAATATGATATCTTCCTTCGATCATCGGTTTCTTCCCGAACTAGATTCCATCCCTATTCGAATTGAACCTTGAACCAGATGCAGTAGTTTGTTCACTTAGGTCCCTCTCTATCAGCTGGGCCCGACCATAAACTTCATTGTAATCCTTCAGGTCGAATGGCACCAATGGACTCCTCAGCTCTAGTCGGAGGCCGTTCCTAAACCTTCGAGCTTTGTCATCTAGATCTTCCACCAATCTTGGTGCATTCGGAGACAGCTCAGTAAACTTAGCTTCATATTTGTCCACGGTCATCATCCCTTGACGAAGGCGTTGGAATTCCTCCATCTTCCGCTTTCGGGTGCTACCAGAATAATACTTGTCATTAAAGGCTCTGAGGAAGGCGTTCCACGCCGGGACTACGCCTTCTGGGAATACCGTACCTCTGGTGGCCCTCCACCAAGTATTTGCGTTACCCTGCAGCTGGTACACTGCCAAGACAACCTTCTCATCTTCGGTGCACATCAAAAGTGCAAAAGCTTTCTCTAGATCTTGGATCCAGTGGCCTGACGACTTCAAGATTTTCGGTGTCAAACCCCGACACACAGTATGGCTAACTAAATACCAAATTTCACAATCATTAGTCAATTTGCATAATTAACCACTCAATTACATAAACTAAACACACCATTGCAATCAGCACGAAATTCTAACGACCGGCCATCCCGGCATAATTTCTGGAAAATATTAATTAATTAATTAATTAATTAAATTCCGAAAATTAAATTTATTTAAATATAACATACTATGATTAAATAATATTTAATTTAAATAAATAATTAAATTAATAACATAATTAATTAAAAGTCTAATTAGGCTTACACTATACTAATTGCCCAATTAAACTAATTAATCCATCCATTAAATTAATCAAGCACATAATCTAATTAACATTTAACTAAGCTAATCTAACCACCTAAACATGCTTAGCTTAATTGTTGACGGCTAAATTTTGATTAGGTTATTAATTAGGCCTTAATTTCTTTTATTTTTCCTTTTTCGGATAATAAATAACAAATAAAAAAAACAACAAAAAAAAAAAATAATAAATAAAAACAAAGAGAAAAAACAGCAAAAGCGGCAGCCATTGGGGCTGGGCTTGAAGGCCCAGCCCCATCCTTTTTCTTCGCGTGGGCTCGCACGACCCGGCCCACTCCCTCTCTCATTCTTCTTCCTTCTTCTTCTTCCTCACTCATTCCTTCTTCGCCTCTGTAGTTCACGCGCAACGACAACGACGTGCTCGAAGACAACCTACGGCCGAGGAGGGTAGGCCGATGTCGGCCGTAAGAGACAGATCTCAAGCGCCATTATTGGCTTCCTTCAATGCCGAGCACGCTTTGTTGGAGGAGCTCGGATGGGATGCCAGTTCAGCTGCGGGGGTTCGGTCGGCGTGTGAGGGCCGACGGCCGAACCTCCATCGACCGGTCTCCTTCTCGCCTATAAATAGGAGGCCACAAGCTCCGTTGAAGGACATGGGTGAACTCGGAGATTTCCTTTGAGAGACTTCAGGGGAGATCAAAGAGCGAGCGCCCGAGAGAAATTGGGTTGCGAGCTCAAACAACCTTCCTCCAAGAGACTTCGGGGGAGGTCGGTGGCAAGCGATCCGAGGGGGAGAGATCTAGTCAAGCAGGGAGGGTCTGGTTCTGAGGGAGTTCCAGATCCGCGAAGGGGCTTGCTGGAGAGAAAGGAAACAAGGGAGAGCCGCCTAGAGTCATGCCCGACGCCAATGCCACGCCAGATCTAGGAGCTGAGGGGCCGCTGTTGCTGCCCTGTCGTCATCACCACCACTGTTTGCCTCCACCAGGTATCCGCCAACGCTCGCCATCCGTCCTCCCCTCCTCGAACCATGCCGCCTTCGACCACATCAACTCGCCCCCGTTGTCGCTCGCCGTCCTCATGAGCGGTTTGTAGCCGCTGTCACCGCCATCGTTGTCGTCATTGCCACCGTTGTCGCCGCCATCGCCGCTGTCACCGCCGTCATCGCCTTCTACCCGGTGACGCCTCAGTCCCCCTCACCAGCGCTGCAAGCAAACGAAGGAGAGAGGAAGCCGGGAACTAGGTCGATTCGTGGGTCCATCTGACCCAGTTTCCCTATTTCCGAGTAGGGTTTCTCTGGGTCAGGCCTGTATGCGTGGGCTGGGTTGTGTTGGGCTAGAATCTTTTTAGCAGGCTAAAAATCGGTTAGGGTTTTTATTAAAAAATCCCGGCTGGGCCCGCAAAAAATGATTTATATTTTTCAGGAAAAGATCAAAAATCCAAAAAATGCTGTTTATGTCAAAAAAATGAGAAAAAGACCAAAAAAAATGTTTTTTCTCCACAAATGAATGGTAAATCCCTCAAAAATCCAAAAAGCCTTAGGGTTTAAACAAGATTAGGTACCGAAAGAGCATTAGTGATTAATTAGTGTAATCAAGTCCCTGATCCTAATTTCTCTGGTTGTGCAGGAGCGAGTATTTCTCCTGATACTTCGCTTGGGTTTCTAATCTACCCACCTCAAATCGATTAGTGGCGACTCTGTTTTAAAATTAACTTACAGGTTAAAAACTTGGACCATTAAGTCGTGAATTGGTGGACTTGGGAGAGTCCGGGCTACGCTTAATAAACCTAGCTGAACCATTAGCCTCCGCTAGGCGCCGAAAAATAGAGGTTGCGACACTAATCTAAATACCCCTTAAGCATAATTAACTCCCTAAGCAGAGTTTAGTGAGTAAACTCACCAGTTTAGTGTTCTGGTGAGTCCACGGCGACGGCGACGCGGAGGCGGGCAACAAACCTCCTAGTGGCGACACCAAACAAGGCTAGGAAGACACCTAAAACAAGCCTTGAAGTTTCAAAGCCCTTGCTGGCTTTTGCTTCTGTTCTTGGCTGAATCGAAGGAGACCAAGGTTGGAACAGCCAAGGTGGGAGGCTAGGTGAGCAGGCAAAGCTTTGGCGGATTAGGCGGAGGCAAACAGCAGCTCCGGTGGCCTGAATGGCGACCACGACAGCTGGATGATGGTGGACAGGAGCTCGGGACGGCGGCTAGGACAAGGATAATGGCGAGAAGGGTGCGCGGGACGCGAGCATGGACGATGCGGCTTGCGACGGGTAGACGGGTGGCACAAGGGCTTCGGCGGGCGTGCGATGGGCTAGAGGGAGGGCTGCTGTTCTTTCTCTGGTTCTCTCAAGCTTTCTCAAGGCCTCTACAATGGAGAAAGCAAGCTGCAAGGAGGGAGAAGGGTCTGCTGAAGCAAGGGGGACCCAAAAGGCCTCTTAAGCCTTCAACACTTGGCTTTTTCACTAATTACTTGCCCCCACCAGCTATCAGCTCTATCCTCAGCCATTTGGCAGCCCACAAGTTTCCTTAGCAAGCCATTGAAGAGGTCCAAATGTTGAATTGGCCTTCAATCTCATTCAATTCTCACTCAACTGGGCCCAAATCAAAGCCTAAAAATTTAGCCAAGGTGCCATTGTCCATCTCAACATTTTTCCTCATCAATTGAACCAACTTGAATCCAAAAAATGTGACCAAAAACGAGCCTACGAACTTTCCGATCCAAAATAGCCTTACTTTGAATTTTTCGCCAAAAACTCGGGTTTGTAGAAAAATCTTCGGAGGATGAGTCGATGTTCCTAAAATGAATTGTGACATGATAGAAATTTTGAAAGTGGGGTTAAATTCGCGGTTAATTTCAATCTGGTGCGATTTTAGCGCTAACTAGCCTACCGGGTAGCTTTTAGGAATTTTCAGTGAAATTGACCCGTGGTCGATTATTTTCGAGCCACAACGTACATTATTGATTCATTGACGGCTCTCGATTGTCGTGAAAATCTCCAAGTTTCAAATACGGACACAGGTTACCCAAAACGACAGGAAAATCGGTTTAGTGCCGATCGACGAGAATTTTGCAATAAGGTGGAATCACTAACACTTTAATGACATATCTTAGTTGAATCGACCTATTTCTGATCACTGATTGATTCTGACAGTGTCGTAATGACCCTCACAGATTAGTACGGTCAAGCAGTCGATTCCTGGTCGAATTTTCAAGTCCATTGAGTTTAAATTCCTTAACGGCTTCACCTGATAGACTAGTTATCTTGAGAGTAATTAGCTTGGAGAATAGAACAATAGGTGCATCGATGAAAAACCCAATTCATTCAATTGAAAATAGAATCAGAAATTCGGGGTGTCACACTCAAACGTCCTTCAAATAGTAATTTTGAGAAAAAGACTTGTGGTTCGTCCTTGCCATGCCTCATTAGATTACAGAGTGGAAATATTACCAGCATGTTAACTAACAAATATGATTGAAGTGGTTAGCGGAAAGGGATGAAACAAAATAGAACTCCTAAGCTCCTTTTATTTCCCCAAAAATCATTTTAAAAATATATATATTTTCATTTTTCGATGTTTAATTCTCTTAGGAAAGTGAGTTGATAAAATTATTATTATAATAGACAACCTTTAAATATCGTTGTTTTGATGACGCACTTCACGTGACCTCATAGGACCTAGAACATTATAAAGCTCGTTTCGGATCTCAATGTTGGAAAAGCGAGCAAGGCGAGCTTCCTTGCTCGAATGGAGGATGGAGAAAAGATCGAGAGAGAAGAAAAGGAAAAGGGAAAGGAAAACAAAGCTGAAATTATTGGGCCCATTTGGACATGTTGGTAATCAACTACTGGACTGGAGCCGAAATATTTTCTCTGGAAGGAAGAATCTCTCCTCTGTTCCAAAACCCTTAGCCATTAAAGTAGCAATTTCATTTTTATGTTTTTTTATTAGAAAGCATCAAAGGATGAAAAGCCTTTAAAGCTAAGGCGGAGAAACACAGACCAATTCTTAATTGTGATGAAAATTAGATGTGGGTTGTGATCATCAGCAAGTGATTCTTTAAGCTCCTTTATGAACTGGAATACTTGTTTTATATACCAACCCAAATGGTCAAAAACATCAAACATGCAGTCGATTAGACTTTCTCTTTTTATGTCTTTTGGCCTCATGCGAAGTAAAGCATATCCTGTCGCAATTAACTTGACTGCAAAAAGTATTAACTTATTGTTTCCTTTTGTATGTTCCGAGTCACTTTTGCTTTTGGGAAACCGAAAAGTATGGAATTTGACCACACTCATTAGATGCGGTAAGTTTCAAAGTACAATTGTAAACTCAACTAATCAAAACTTCATCTCAATCTTGAAAAATTGACATGTTAGGACCTGTTGGATAACGTTTACATTCATTTCAATTTATGTTCTTTTGTTCCCTTGAACAAAAACAGAACAAAAATCCGTTTGGTAATGTCAATTAATTTTTTTATTTCCTGAAAGAGAAAAGTTACTGGGGAATAGATTTTGAACAATTATAAGAACTAAAAAAAAAAAGTAGTTTCTTGTTTTGGGGAACAATTTCTAGAAATAAGTTATTTTTCTTTCCTTTTTTTCTTTACTTCTTCGTTGCCCTTTGCCCCTAGCTGCCGCCCCTGCTGTTCAATCACTGCTGTCGGCTGCTCGCCCTCGCTGTCCGACCGTCGTTGTCGACCACTAGTTGAGAACCGGCTGCTGCTCGCCACCCAATGGATCACCGGCTGCCGTCGACCTCAAGCTGCTTCGCCGCTTGCCGTCCGCCGTCGCCTACGAACTGCTGTTGGCTGATCGCCAGTGGGTCGGCCGTCGCTCGCCGATCGATCAATGGCCACTAACTGCCGCCGCGGACCTCCAATCGTCGCCATTGGCCATTGTCGCCATTGCTCGCTGTAGCCCATTGCCGATAACCTTTGATGTTGTCGGCCGTTGTCACCGTTGCCATTGTCACTGCTGCTGTTGACGACCATTGTCGCCGGCCGTTCGCCCTAGCCCTGATGACTGTCGGAGACATTGCCCGCTGCCCGCCTCCACCGACCACCTCCACCGACCGCCACCGCCGACCGCCATAGCCACCGCCATCGGCGGCGTCAGTGGCGTTGAGAAAGAATAAGAAGAAAATTAAAAGAAATTTTACATTACAAAATTTTTTGTAAATCGTACTAAACGCATCCCTATTCTTTTTTCATTCCAAGAATATAAATTTAATGTAATTACCAAACACATTCTTTTATTGAGAAATTGTTTCGGGGAATAAAAATAGAAAAAGACAATTTTAGAAGCATTACCAAATGGACCCTTAATGTCTATATCCATAAATTTTTATCATTTATAATTGAGATTCGTAAATTCATTGACTTTTTTGTCTGTCCGTATCATCCTAATGGCAAAGTTCATGATATAATTTGCCTCTTTAATAGCAACAAAGTAGATGAATCATAATTTGAGCCAAATGCGTAGGAACATAGTGATCACATGCGTAATGGACCCAAATGTTTTATAACAAGCAACAACAACAGAGGACATTGCTGGAATAATGGTGGAAATGAAAAAGAGATGTGCTGTCTCAACTAATAATTTCCCTTAAAGATGAGATTGATGACTGAGTGATATGCCTTAAGAGGTATAAAACATCTGACCCAAAATTAGAAAATGAAAGATAGTAATCACACCAATTTTTATTTTTCTTTCCCTTAAAGATTGATGACAAGAATCAATGGTGGTTTTTGGAACCGCCTATACATAGAGGCATTTACATCATTCATCATAAAAGTATCATATTTGGAATTTTGATGGTCGTCCCGTGGATTTAAAATATCTTAGATGAGAACTTCAAAAGAGTATGATTGTATTAGAATTTGATTGGGAGGAAGGAGGAAAGCGATATTGTAGTGACAAATTTGTAATTGAGTTGGCCGGTGGAAACGCGGATCTATGCATGACTAGAGAGAAAAAGAAAGTGAATGCGTCAAGATTCAACGTCAAGGGCCCAACCCAAGACAACTCAGGAGAAGGTACTACATCGTTTCAGATTCTTTGACAAATGCCGTCGGTTGCCAAGGGCCGCCAAGGTTGTGCATTCCTCAGCAGCCACTCGAGATTGCGCGAGTCACCTTGCCTGGGCTGCCAAGGTCGTGCGTTTGGGTTTGCTTGGCGTCGCCGGAGACTAGGTTAGAAACGCGCAACGCAATACAGTCCATCCCGCCATTGCTTGTGTGATTTTTATCATCAACTTCGATTCTTCCGGAATCTGGCTTTTGTGGCTCGTCTGTGCGAAGGCAAGCATGAATTCTCCATAATGAAGTAACCCTAAGGAGAATTAAAAATACGATTATTTTGGTTTCTAAGTGGGTCCTAATGAAGTTATGACTCTCCATTTCTTTAGGGGTGGGTCTTCCCTTCTTCGGAAGGCAAGGAGAACCAAGGTGTAAATTATCCTTCCACATTTGCTTCCCTATTTGTCTTCTCCATTATACTTTTATTTTTATTTTTATTTTTATTTTTATTTTTTATTTATTTTTTAAAAAACCAAAGCAAATAATATTTACCAAACACAATTTGTATTTTTACAAATAAGATTTAGCAAACAATATCTCTATTTCATGAGAGTCCCTTAGCCTAAGCTCCTTTGCATAGACAAAAGCTTTCCCTAAAGTACACTATGTTGGACATGGTTTACTCATCCAAAGACGTGAGCTCTCAAACGTCCTTCAATTAGTAATTTTGATAAAAAGACTTGTGGTTCGTCCTTGCCATGCCTCATTAGATTACAGAGTGGAAATATTACCTCCATGTTAACTAACAAATATGA
Organism: Eucalyptus microcorys; assembly: GCA_014182515.1. NCBI lineage: Eukaryota > Viridiplantae > Streptophyta > Magnoliopsida > Myrtales > Myrtaceae > Eucalyptus > Eucalyptus microcorys. The sequence continues at coordinate 15,373,961 of CM024570.1, read as the reverse complement.
TTGAAGTGGTTAGCGGAAAGGGATGAAACAAAATAGAACTCCTAAGCTACTTTTATTTCGCAAAAAAACATTTTTAAAAAATATATATATTTTTTTTTTCATTTTTCGATGTTTAATTCGCTTAGGAAAGTGAGTTGGTAGAAATTATCATTATAATAGACAACCTTTAAATATCGTTGTTTTGATGACGCACTTCACGTGACCTCATAGGACCTAGAATATTATAAAGCTCGTTTCGGATCTCAATGTTGGAAAAGCGAGCAAGGCGAGCTTCCTTGCTCGAATGGAGGATGGAGAAAAGATCGAGAGAGAAGAAAAGGAAAAGAGAAAGGAAAACAAAGTTGAAATTAGTGGGCCCATTTGGACATGTTGGTAATCAACTACTGGCCTGGAGCCTAAATATTTTCTCTGGAAGGAAGAATCTCTCCTTTGTTCCAAAACCCTTAGCCATTAAAGTAGTAATTTCATTTTTATGTTTTTTTTATTAGAAAGCATCAAAGGATGAAAACCCTTTAAAGCTAAGGCGGAGAAACACAGACCAATTCTTGATTGAGATGAAAATTAGATGGGGGTTGTGATCATCAGCAAGTGATTCTTTAAGCTCCTTTATGAACTGGAATACTTGTTTTATATACCAACCCAAATGGTCACAAACATCAAACATGCAGCCGATTAGACTTCCTCTTTTTATGTCTTTTGGCCTCATGCGAAGTAAAGCATATCCGGTCGCAATTAACTTGACTGCAAAAAGTATTAACTTATTATTTCCTTTTGTATGTTCCGAGTCACTTTTGCTTTTGGGAAACCGAAAAGTATGGAATTTGACCACACTCATTAGATGCGGTAAGTTTCAAAGTACAATTGTGAACTCAACTAATCAAAACTTCATCTCAATCTTGAAAAATTGACATGTTAGGACCTGTTTGATAACGTTTTTATTCATTTCAATTTATGTTCTTTTATTCCCTTGAACAAAACAAGAACAAAAATCCGTTTGGTAATGTCAATTAATTTTTTTATTCCCTGAAAGAGAAAAGTTGCTGGGGAATAGATTTTGAACAATTATAAGAAATAAAAAAAGTAGTTTATTGTTTTGGGGAACAATTTCTAGAGATAAGTTATTTTTTATTTTCTTTTTTTTCTTTACTTCTTCGTTGCCCTTTGCCCCTAGTTGCCGCCCCTACTGTTCAACCACTGCTGCTGACTGCCTGCCCTCGCTGGCCAACTGTCGTTGTCGACCAATAGTTGACCATCGGCTGCTGCTTGCCACCCAACGAATCACCGGCTACCGTCGACCACTAGCTACTTCGCCGTTCGTCGACTGCGGTCGCCTACTAATTACTGCTGGTTGACCGCTAGTGGGCCGACCGCCGCCCATCGACCGATAAATGGCCACTAACTGCCACCGCGAACCTCCAACCGTCGCTGCTGGCCATCGTCACCACCGCTTGCTATAGCCCACCGCCGATGACCTTTGATGCTGTCGGCCGTCGTCACCGTCGCCGTTGTCATTGCCGCTGTCGACAACCGTTGTTGCCGCCCACCTACCCCAGCTGCTGATGATCGGGAGACGCCACCCGCCGCCCGCCTCCACCGACAGCTGTCGGCGGCCGATCGCCACCGCAACTAGCACCAGCGGCATCGGTGGTGTAAGAAAGAATAAGAAAAATATTAAAAGGAATTTTACATTACAAAAAAATTTGTGAATCGTACGAAACGCATCCCTATTATTTTTTCATTCCAATAATATAAATTTTATGTAGTTTCCAAACGCGTTCTTTTATTGAGAAATTGTTCTAGGGAATAAAAATATAAAAAGACTATTTCAAAAGTGTTACCAAACGGACCCTTAATGTCTATATCCATAAATGTTTATCATTTATAATCGAGATTCGTCAATTCATTGACTTTTTTGTCTGTCCGTATCATCCTAATGGCAAAGTTCATGGTATAATCTGCCTCTTTAATAGCAACAAAGTAGATGAATCATAATTTGAGCCAAATGCGTAGGACACATAGTGATCACATGTGTAATGGACACCAATGGTGGAATAATGGTGGAATTGATAATGAGATGTGCTGTCTCAACTAATAATTTCCCTTAAAGATGAGATTGATGACTGAGTGATATGCCTTAAGAGGTATAAAACATCTGACCCAAAACTAGAAAATGAAAGATAGTAATTACACCAAATTTTTTTTTCTTTCCCTTAAAGATTTGATGACAAGAATCAATGGTGGTTTTTGGAATCGCCTATACATAGAGGCATTTACATCATTCATCATAAAAGTATCATCTTTGGAATTTTGATGGTCGTCCCGTGGATTTAAAATAGCATGAGAACTTCAAAAGAGTATGATTGTATTAGAATTTGATTGGGGGGAAGGAGGAAAGCGATTGTGTAGTGACAAATTTGTAATTGAGTTGGCCGGTGGAACCACGGATCTATGCATGACTAGAGAGAAAAAGAAAGTGAATGCGTCAAGATTCAACGTCAAGGCCCCAACCCAAGACAACTCAGGAGAAGGTACTACATCGTTTCAGATTCTTTGACAAATGCCGTCGGTTGCCAAGGGCCGCCAAGGTTGTGCATTCCTCAGCAGCCACTCGAGATTGCGCGAGTCACCTTGCCTGGGCTGCCAAGGTCGTGCGTTTGGGTTTGCTTGGCGTCGCCGGAGACTAGGTTAGAAACGCGCAACGCAATACAGTCCATCCCGCCATTGCTTGTGTGATTTTTATCATCAACTTCGATTCTTCCGGAATCTGGCTTTTGTGGCTCGTCTGTGCGAAGGCAAGCATGAATTAAAAATACGATTATTTTGGTTTCTAGGTGGGTCCTAATGAAGTTATGACATTCCATTTCTTTATGGGTGGGTCTTCCCTTCTTCGGAAGGCAAGGATAACTGAAGGTGTAAATTATCCTTCCACATTTGCTTCCCTATTTGTCTTCTCCATTATCCTTTTATTTTATTTTATATTTTATATTTTATATTTACTTTGTAAAAAACCAAAGCAAATAATATTTACCAAACACAATTTGTATTTTTACAAATAAGATTTAGCAAACAATATCTCTATTTCATGAGAGTCCCTTAGCCTATGCTCCTTTGCATAGACAAAAGCTTTCCCTAAAGTACACTACGTTGGACATGGTTTACTCATCCAAAGACGTGAGCTCTCAAACGTCCTTCAATTAGTAATTTTGAGAAAAAGACTTGCGGTTCGTCCTTGCCATGCCTCATTAGATTACAAAGTGGAAATATTACCTCCATGTTAACTAACAAATATGATTGAAGTGGTTAGCGGAAAGGGATGAAACAAAATAGAACTCCTAAGTTACTTTTATTTCGCAAAAAAACATTTTTTTAAATATATATTTTTTTCATTTTTCGATGTTTAATTCGCTTAGGAAAGTGAGTTGGTAGAAATTATCATTATAATGGACAACCTTTAAATATCGTTGTTTTGATGACGCACTTCACGTGACCTCATAGGACCTAGAATATTATAAAGCTCGTTTCGGATCTCAATGTTGGAAAAGCGAGCAAGGCGAGCTTCCTTGCTCGAATGGAGGATGGAGAAAAGATCGAGAGAGAAGAAAAGGAAAAGGGAAAGGAAAACAAAGTTGAAATTATTGGGCCCATTTGGACATGTTGGTAATCAATTACTGGACTGGAGCCTAAATATTTTCTCTGGAAGGAAGAATCTCTCCTTTGTTCCAAAACCCTTAGCCATTAAAGTAGCAATTTCATTTTTATGTTTTTTCTTATTAGAAAGCATCAAAGGATGAAAACCCTTTAAAGCTAAGGCGGAGAAACACAGACCAATTCTTAATTGTGATGAAAATTAGATATGGGTTAAGATCATCAGCAATTGATTCTTTAAGCTCCTTTATGAACTGGAATACTTGTTTTATATACCAACCCAAATGGTCAAAAACATCAAACATGCAGTCGATTAGACTTTCTCTTTTTTTATGTCTTTTGGCCTCATGCGAAGTAAAGCATATCCTGTCGCAATTAACTTGACTGCAAAAAGTATTTACTTATTATTTCCTTTTGTATGTTCCGAGTCACTTTTGCTTTTGGGAAACCGAAAAGTATGGAATTTGACCACACTCATTAGATGCGGTAAGTTTCAAAGTACAATTGTGAACTCAACTAATCAAAACTTCATCTCAATCTTGAAAAATTGACATGTTAGGACCTGTTTGATAATGTTTTTATTCATTTCAATTTATGTTCTTTTGTTACCTTGAACAAAACAAGAACAAAAATCCGTTTGGTAACGTCAATTAATTTTTTTATTCCTTGAAAGAGAAAAGTTGCTGGGGAATAGATTTTGAACAGAAATAAGAACTAAAAAAAAAAAAAAAAAAAGTAGTTTATTGTTTTGGGGAACAATTTCTATAAATAAGTTATTTTTTCTTTTCTTCTTGGTTGCCCTTTGCCCCTACCTACCGCCCCTATTGTTCAACCATTGTTGCCAGCTGCCCGCCCTCGCTGGCCGACCATTGTTGTCGACCACTGGTTGACCACCGGCTGTTGCTCGCCACCCAACGAATCACCGGTTGCCGTTGACCACCAGCTGCTTCGCTGCTCGTCGACTATGTTCGCCTACTAGCTTTTGCTGGCCGACCGCCAATGGGCTGTCTGCCGCCCGCCGATTAATCAATGGCCACTAACCGTCGCCGTCGTACTCCAACCATCGCTGCTGGCCATCGTCACCACCGCTTGCTATAGCCTACCGTCGATGACCTTTGATGCTGCCGGCCGTCGTCACCATCACCATCGTCACTGCCATTGTCAACTTCTGTTGTTGCCGGCCGCTTGCTGCTTGCCTCCATCGACCGCCGCCGCCGCCTCTACCGCCACCGGCACCGGCGGCGTCGGTGGTGGTAAAAAAGAATATGAAAACAATTAAAAGAACTTTTACATCACAAAAATTTTTGTGAATCGTACTAAACGCATCCCTATTCTTTTTTCATTCCAAGAATAGAAATTTTATGTAGTTACCAAACGCGTTTTTTTATTGAGAAATTTTTCTGGGAAATAAAAATAGGAAAAGACTATTTTAGAAGTGTTACCAAACGGACCCTGAATGTCTATATCCATTCCACAACACTATACATTGACTAGTTTATGTAATGCAAGACTTATTATACTATTTGATTTCATGACTAACAGATACTATAACTAATAAGAACCGAATATTATCGAAGTTCCTAAAAAATACCTATAACAAGAATCAAAGGGAACATAATAATCACCACTTTAATAGTTAATCCTGATGCATGATTTTATTTATGATAATATATACTATTTATACTTCTTCTTCTTTTTTGTCGTTCCTACTCTACTCCTATTCTAACTCTTACTCTTAGATTTTTGCCCTACCTCTTTGTAGGGCATGGGAGTCGAAATCCACACTTGAAACTAAATCGTCCCCACCCCAACCCCCCGAGAAGGTGGGGATTCGAAGCCCCCACCTCCCCCTTCCATGTTGGAAGGGTGGCCACTGGGGAAAACCCCAGTGGTTATACTATTTATACTTCAATGATTTATTATTAAATATAATTATTAAGTTAAGCATATACGAGGGCGATGTCTCATCATTGTTCATGAAGAGACTAGATTGTCCTCACTAAAAATCCATCCTTCAAATTTCATTTTGAAACTTTCCAGTTTAATGTTGAGAGGGTGTCCTTCATTCTACTCTCATCTTTGGAGTCTCCCTTCAAAGCTTCTTTGAAATTCGCAAGATAATATAAGCCAAGCTAGCTTTAAATTTTTTGTTAGTCATACTCTAATTCTCAACTTACTCTCAAACTTTAGTTTTGCCTCTTTGCAGAGCGTGGGAGTTGAACCCCACACCTGAAATTAAACGTTCCCACCCCCACTTCCTTGAAAAGGTATGAAATTAAACTCCCCACTCATAGGTCAGAGCTTGCTTGGCAAAAAGGTGATGGGTCATGGAGTATGGAGAGTCCCTCCTCTCCTTCAACTTCTCCTCTCAACCCAAGTTCATCGGGCAAGGTAAATTACAATAATTGATTTTAAATCCCATATGGATTCAACACGTGGCTCTTACAACGTTAATAGCCATGATTCAAAAGAAGCGTTTCTCTACGTTGTCAAGTGCATTAATTTTTTAATCACTAGAGTTTGCCCTAGTGGCCATATTTCTCACATGTGAAGAGGGGTGGAGACGTTTAGCTTCAGGTGTGGGTTTCGACTCTCACGTTTTGCAAAGAGATAAGGCAAAAGTCTAAGAATGATTTGAGAGTTAAAGTACGACAAACCCCAAAAGAAAAAAAAAATACATTAATTTTGGTGCGCCCTGAGCCTCCACATGCGCTTTATCTCCCCACCTCAAAAACCTATGAGCTATCCTCACTATTCTCGCCAATTCTCCAATGCTTACTTCTGATTTATCATTTATAAGAAAAAAATATAATTAATTTGAGTTTGAAGTTTACTAATTTAAAATGGATTAAACAAGGGCATCACTTCGTAAGGTGAGGGGATTTTTTTGTCCTCATTAACAACAATACCTTTTAGTTATTTTCTCGACAAATTATGCTAAATGAAACTTCACTCCATCTCCTTATACACACCATGTGCATGATATGACAATGATAGTAAGATAAACTTGTGGGTGGATGAGTCATCCCTATAAAACAAATTATATTTTAAAGCATCACGAAATTTTAATATGAGATCAGTTTTATTTATAAACATATGATTGGAAATGTCAATGTGAAATCGGATTAATTAAATTCTGTGGAGTAATTTCGTTTTGTTCTTTTTTCTCTCCGGTGGCTAGTCTTAATGCCCTGGTCAACCATGGACAATGGACCACATTTTCCCCCTCCCTAAATTAATACATCTTTAATTGGGTCCTTTGGAATTCGTAATGACTCGCGCAGTGCCATTACACCTTGAGACCTAATCTCGAATTGTGCCTGTTTTCTGTGCGAATTTCCTAAGGCAGATATGTATACGATAAATTATTATCATTCATAGAGATTTGTCAATTCATTGACTTTTTTGTCTGTCCGAGTCATCCCAATGGCAAAATTGATGGTATATTCTACCCCTATAATAGCAACAAAGTAACGAATCATAATTTAAGTCAAAATGATAGGAAGAGAGTGATCACATGTATAAAGGACCCGAATGTCTATGGCAAGCAACAACAACAACATACTACATTGCTGGAATAATGGTGGAATTGAAAATGAAATGTATCGCCTCAGCTAATAGTTTCTCTTTAGATGAGATTGATGACCAAGTGGTGTGCAAGTTATAAAACATCTGACCCAAAATTAGAAAATGAAAAATAGTAATTACACCAATTTTAATTTTTCTTCCTTTGAAGATTGATGACAAGAATCAATGGTGGTTTTTGGAACCAACTATATATAGAGGTATTTACATCGTTCATCTGAAAAGTATCATCTTTAAAGTTCCGATGGTCGTCCCGTGGATTTAAATATCTTGCATGAGAACTTCAAAAGAGTGTGATTATAACAGAATTTGATTGGGGAGGAGGAGGAAAGCGATTGTGTAGTGACAAATTTGTAATTAAGTTGGCCGGTGGAACCACGATCTATACATGACTTGAGAGAAAAAGAAAGTCAATAAGTCAAGATTCAACATCAAGGGCCCCACCCAAGACAACTTAGAACAAGGTACTGCATTGTTTCAGATTATCCGACAAACGCCGAGGGTCACCAAGGGTCGCCAAGGTAGCGCAATCCTCAACGGCCACTCAAGATCGTGCGAGTCGCCTCACCTGGGCTGCCTAAGGTTGTGCATCTGGGTTCGCTTGGCCTCGCTGGAAGCTCGGTTAGAAACACACAGCGCAATTCAGTCCTACCTGCCATAACTTGTACGATTTGATCTTCGACTTCGATTCTTCTGGAATCTGGCTTTTGTGAGTTGTGTATGTGAAGGCAAGCATGAGTTCTACATTAGGCACTCACCTTAAGCAGAATTAATAATACGATTCTTTTGGTTTATGGGTGGTCTTAATGAAGTTTTGCATCTCCATTTCCTTTTTGGTAGGTCTTACCTTAAGGAGAATCGCATGTTCTCACTTTAATGAAAGCAAGTAACCTCTTCGATTCTTCGAAAGACAAAGAGTCGCAGGCAAGTATAAATTCTCCTACCGGATTTGATTCTTGTTTGGCCTCTCCATTATCCTTTTCTTTTTCTTTTTTCTTTTAAATTAATTTTATAAAAAACCCAACGCAAATAAAATTTACCAAAAAAATGTCAGTAGTTGATGAGAATCCCTTAGCCTCCATTGCATATACAAAAGCTTTCCCTAAAGTACTCTACGTTGGACATGGCTTCCTCACCAAAGATGTGAGCTCTCAAACGTCCTCCAATTAGTAATTAAGAGGAAAGGAGGACTATATTGTGGTTCGTCCTTGCCATGCCTCGGTAGGTTTTTTTTTTTTTTTTTTCGATTCTACTCTACTCCTACTCTAACTTTCACTCTCTGACTTTTGTCCTGCCTCTTTGCAGGGCGTGGGAGTCAAAATCCGCACTTTAAACTAAATCGTCTCCACCCTAACTCCCCTGAAAAGGTGGGGATTCGAATCCCCCACCTCCCTCTTTCATATTGGAAGGGTGGACCCCAGTGGTTTACCTCAGTGTAAATTACATGATGAAAATATTACCTCCGTGTCAAATAAGTAAATATGATTGCCCATTTTTGTAACCCACCTTATAAAAGGGGTTAGAGGAAGGAAAATGAAACAAAATATAACTTTTAGGCACTGTTTATTTCGCGAAAAATATTTTCGTAAAAATATTTTTCTTATTTTCTGATGTTTGATTCGCTTAGAAAAATATGTTGGTAGAAATTATTATTATAATAACCAACCTTAAGATATTATTGTTTTGATGACGCACTTGACGTGACCTCATAGGGGCTGGAATGTCACAAAGGTCGTTTTGAATCTCATCGTTGGAAAATGAGAAAATATTAAATTATTTAGGCTCCATTCGTTCAACGGAAAATATAACATTTCAGGAAAATGGTTTTCAAAAACATTTTCTTAAGAAAATCACTATACTTTTAAGTGTTCGGTTAAAACCTAAAAATGAGCTAGAAAATATATTTCGTTGTTCGGTAAGGAAAATCTTTTTTATCATACACCAATGTAAATAATTTTTATTATTATATTTTTTTATTCTTTTTATTTTTCTTTTATTTATTCTTTTTCTTTCTTTTTCTTTTCTTCTTCATTGGCCAACGACCAATCATGGGAGCGTCCAACGACCGGCCACAAGCGAGCTAGAGCCTCGCCACAAGTTGGTGGCTTGTGGCAAGGTTGAGCTCGCCCAATGTAGGTGAGCTCGAGCCCCGCTAGATTTAGTGACCTAGGCGGGGCTCAAGCCTCACCCCACCCAGATTGTAGGGTCTGGTGAGGCCCGAGCTTGCTTGAGGCTAGTTGGGCATGCTCGGCCTCGCTTGATTAGGTGAGGCGAAGCTTCGCCGGAATTGGCGAGCTCAAGCCTCGCCGACTCCGTGGCGAGGCTCCAGCTCGCCCGTGGCCGATGATTAGCCAATGAAAAGAAAAAGAAAGAAAAATAAAAAATAAAAGAAAAAGAATACAAAATAATTAAAAAATCAATTTAAAAATTATATTTTTTAAACAATTAAAAAGATAAAAAGATAAAAGGAAAAGGTATATGATGAAAGAAAGTGAGCTGAAAGAAGGTGCGGAAAATGTTTTCTCCTTCTCAAAAGTGAAAATCATTTTTCTCTATCTTAGAACATTTTTTCCCTCCATGGAAAATGTTTTCTCCAACCAATTTATTTTTCATGAAATGAATAAAAATCCGGAAAACGTTTTTCTGGAAGTTATTTTCCGTATAATGAATGGAGATTCAAATGTTGCCGTTGGTTTTGGGAGAACTTCTCACGCGAACAGAGGAAGGAGAAAAAGATCGAGAGAGATGAAAAGGAAAAGGAAACGGAAAAAAAGTTGAAATTAGTGGGCCCATTCGGACACGTTGGTAATCAACTACTAGACTGGAGCACGAATATTTTCCCTGGAAACTTTGACTAATTGTTCCCAAGAAATGGCTGCTGTTTACTGTTAGATTAGTAATTTATTATTTATATATTCTAATCAAAATATTCTAACGTTTACAAAAAAGAGCTCTTGGTTGGTCTTTAATCACTCTCAAGCTCCGAAAAACTGTGGACTCCCCAAGAAATCAACCTTCAATGCATCCACAGAATAAATAGATCACCACCACCAAAACAGCCTCAGGACCACCAGGTTCACAAGCTACAGCATGGAACCATCCGAGGCTCTCCGGATCACGGTCGACAACAATGGGGGCGAAAACGTCTCCAAAGATGAGCTGAGGCCTTCCGAGTCTGAGCGCGTCGGCTCCATCAAAGAGGAGCTCGACCAAGATTGCCAAGACCACGTGCAGGACCATGTGCCAGGCTCGTTCGCACAGCTCTCCATTTACCAGTTTCCGCACTATCTCAAGGGTGGCAATGACAAAGCCTGGCTCCCCCAGATCGTCTCCCTTGGGCCGTACCACCATAATGAGAAGCACCTCCGCCATATGGACCAGCACAAGTTGCGCTGCCTCCACCGCATCCTCCAGCGTGCCAATCACAAGAGAGACCTCTATCTAGACTCAGTGAGGGAGGTCGAGGAGAAAGCTCGTGCCTGCTATGAGGGAACAATATCCATGAGCCGTGACGAGTTCGTGGAGATGATGGTTCTTGACGGGTGCTTCGTGATTGAGCTGTTCCTAGGATTCATCAAGGGGTTCAAGGAACTTGGCTACCAACCCAATGACCCCGTCTTCTCAATGCGGGAAACGATAATTAAGATCCAGCAGGACATGATCATGCTCGAGAATCAGATACCGCTCTTCATACTTGACCGGCTGCTTGGTCTCCAATTCAACAACCCCAACCAGAAGGGGAACGCGGCCAAGCTGGCGATCCAGTTTTTTGACACTCTGCACCCGAACTCCTGTACCTTTGACGTATGGAAGTTCGAGCGGATATCCGACCATGACGGGGTCCATTGCCTTGAAGTGTTTTGGCGGAGCCTCCTGCACTTGGGCCTAACGCCGTCAAAGACCAAGCATCGGCCGCGAAGCTGGAAACTGTTTATTCCCTGCTTGACCGAGCTCCGGGATGCAGGGATCAAGATCAGGTTGAGATATACGGAAAATTGGGGGGACATCGAGTTCAAGGACAGGACACTCCGGATCCCCCAGCTTGTGATCCGTGATGGGACGGGGTCACTCTTCCTCAACTTGATAGCCTTCGAGCAGTCTCACTTTGATTGCAGCAACTTCATCACCTCATACCTAGTCTTCATGCGCAACTTGATCAACTCCCCCGAGGACGTTCGGTACCTCCGCAACAAGAGGATCATCATGCACTGCCTTGGGAGCGACGCTGAGGTCGCTGACCTCTTCAACCGGCTTTGCCAGGAGGTGGCCTTTGACATCGAAGACAGTCATCTCTATGATCTGTCTAGAGAAGTCAAACTACAGTGCTTTAATCGGTATTCCCGAATAGAGTCTCTTCACATTAGCTGGAATCAGTGGAAAACCATTCTCAAGAGCAAGTACTTCGACAATCCCTGGTCAATCATTTCCCTAATTGCTGCTTTCGTATTGCTTGTGCTCACTTTCATACAGTCCTTCTATGCAGTCTATGGCTACTACAAGGTGGGTTCTTGATTTCTCATATAGTGGAAATTATCTGATTAGCGCTTTAGGAGTGATGAAAGTCCGGTAAAAGACCGAATGTTCGAGACGTATTTTTATCAGGCAACTTTCGAGTGCAATATCGCAATATTTTCACGAAAAGCTATCTTATTTTTCCACTCATGACTCTGTTTGCCAAGAAAGCATTCTCTTACGAATATCTTTCACCGAAGCGGCAAGTCTTCGATTTTTTGTTATGTGGATTGGATTCTATGTAGCTTTGGAAAGGAAGTAATTAATTCTACTCTACGGGCAATAAAGTAAAGGATTAACAAGAGATACATGCGATAAAAGATAAATGTACGATACAAGAAAAAAGATAGCCAAAAGACAAGTGTTCTTGTAATTGCTGATTTGTCAAAAGGTCCCTTACAACTTCTTTGGCTATTTATAGCCTGGTGTACAAGTAACCGTCTCTAACAGTTACTAGTTTCAAATTCAAACTACTTCTGGAGATTTCGATACAATGCCAATAACCACTTTGCATTATGTTTAGCATTGTCGGCACCGACTTTAGAAACTATCTCCATCCTTATCTTCTTGATCCCGAGTTGTTACTAATCCCGAATCTTCAGTATCCTTTCTAACCAATGGCCTTATTACACATTGTGCCTAACGGGGTCTCCTTTGATTCTAGGCCCAATAAGCCAATTTTTTGGCACTAACAAATGCGCACTTTATAAGAATTAAAAGATATTTTAATTCTTTTGACTTGGCCGATGTTTGTACTTACCAATACTTATCGCCTGGGCTTTTGTAAGACATCGTTTCAGATCCCAATCTTTTGTCGTTATCCAATTGTTGTACTTTATTAGTACGTCCATGATGTGGTGCAATTAAGATGCACCGTTTCGTCTTAATATATTATGATGGAAAGACACCCATTGAAAGGGTATGAAGAAGTCATATAAAAAAACTTCTGAAGATAACCATTGGGACGGTTGGCAAAAAAGTACGTTAAAAAAGAAATTGTTCTCTCTTCTTCTCCCCTTTCCATCAAAGAAAAAAGACGTTCCATTACTCCTTTACGAAGATAATCGGCATTTACGTTATGGAAATTGGATGTTTTCCTAGTGACTGCATTCGGACCATCGTGAAGTAATATGGTTCGTCGTTCATCCGCAATTCAACGTTCAATCCAAGGTAAATTGTTCATTGCGCATCTAAAAGTGATTAGTCGTCTTCCCCCGACTTTCTTCCAAAATTGGTATCAGAGCTCGGTTATGATTTTTACCTTGCTTTTTTTTATCAAATTTTCTCATTTACCGTTTGATATCAGGATCAAGAGAATGAATTTCACACTATCTCGATGTTTATTGCTCGAAATTGTAATCTACATCGTCGAAAACGAACCAAAGCGAAGAACAGGTTTGGGGGCCGCATATACCCTTACGGTTTTGGCCATTTTTCGAAATATTTTTTCGGCCAAATTCAATTTTTAAATATACAAAGTGAAAATACTCGTCGAGACAAGTTGAATGGCGGGTCAAATGTCGCTAGAGGACGCCAGATACGCCCACACGTGTGGCCAAAAGCTGCGGTGTGTGGGCGCCACACGCCAAACGTGCATCGGCGAATCGACACATGCTAACGTCATCCAACGATTGATAATTGTCGGATGATGTCATCGATGACGTCACCACCGACGGCAGTGGGCCGGTCAACGACCGGCCGAAGATCTAACCCGACCTGAGAACAATCCAACCTGACTTGACCAAGACCCAACTTGACCTAAGCCGACTAGAGACCGAACCGGTCAACCGGTCCGATGGTCAAACCGGTCGGATAGGCCAGGAGCCTTGTTGACACCTAATCTTTTAGAAAATAATAAATAAAACAAAACATCTGGTTGTGGAGGCAAATTTTGAAAATCATTGTTGTTGAAAATATATCCTCATTTCAAAATTCAAAAAGATGAGTTGTTGTGTGATTTTGGAGCCATTTCTTTGTTAAGTGGTTGAGTGAATATCTCACTTGCAAAAGCAACTTTGAGTTTTCCTCTATAAATAAAGGATGCGAGGCTTCGAAATTTGGGGGGTTGAGGGGGCTTTTATGATTGAGTTTTCGAAACACTCACGAAAGGGAATAGAATTTTTGTGAGAGAAATTAACAAAGTTTTTTCTCTTATGCTGAAAAGCAGAATACAGAGGCAGAGAAGTGAGCAGAGGGAGATGACTTGAGTGATGTGAGTAAACAGTAAAAAAGGAAGAGAAAAACGGAAGGGAAGAAGAAGAGGGAGTTGTCGCTGCTTGACCCCTCTTCTTTGGAACTCTGCCGCTTTCACACATCGTCGTCGGTGGGCCAGCAACCCACGGCACCGCTGCTCACCTTCGTCGTCACCTCTCGTTGCGACCTGACACCACCACTGCTACCCCCCGCGCCAGCTCGTTGCCGCCACGTCTCACGCCCAAAGCGACCCACCTGTGGATCCCGAGTCGCCGGCCGCTATCATCGCGCCAGCATCGCCGTCCCCCGCCTACGAGCCCCTGCAATGCCGCTGTTACTGCTAGATCTGCATTGCCTGGAACCAAAAGCCAGAAGCCACCGTTCCTGCCACGATTCCGTCCTTGGGCCGTCCGATCGTAGTTGCTGGTCGCTGGGTTTCTGAAGCCAAAGACTAGCAACCGGCGTTCCTTCTGCCACGCCTCAGCTTCTGCAACCGACCTCGATGCCGCCGTGACTCGCTCCGCGATCGCCCAAAACCTGACGCCGTTGTTCTCTCTGCAGTAGCCTTGGACCAGTCTCAATAGCTCGACGCCCCTGCACACGACGCTGCTACTCCTTTGCTCGCTGCTGCACGCTCGAACAGAGCCACCTGCTGCCTCCTCTATTTTGCTGCAGGTTCGGTTATTGCCCGAACCTCGCCGGCGCTCCGACGGACAACCCTATTCTGAACGGCGACCCCTCGGTGAACCACCATCGCAGGCAACCACTTGTGCTGGCGCCACCCCTCGAGAAAGCCGTACCCGGAATAGGTAAAATTTTTAGGCTAAATTTAGTTCGAGTTTTTGGATTCATAGTTTTTTATTCTAACTTGATTTGTTTTGATTTATTTTTATCATTATCCGATTAGGAAATTTGTCATTAAGTCATAATAATAAAAAATATTGAGCCACGAGTCGTCGTGTTGGATTTTTGATTATTTCGACTTTTCATGGCAAATTCATGAATTGCTTTTTATCAATGAGATAATATGTCATTGATTTACATTGATAAATTTTCAATAGGACATATATTTTGGTGTGTTATCGTTATTTGCTCATCACATGTCATGCATCACATGTCATATCTAGAATTTAGGTATTTAGGTCCATAAACATTTCATGTTTAAATCAACGCATTTTAATTTTTAAGATTCATATAGAATTAGGATAATTTTCCTTTAATAAAACCAAAACAAAAAAGAACAAAAAGTGTTATTTAGGTTATATAGATTTCATAATGTGCACACCACATGTTGCGCTTTAATTAGTGGGTCATAGGTTAATGTTTTAATATTCCCATCGTATAGTTTTTTTAATAAAAAAAAAAACCAAAGATTAGTATTGCATCATTATATTGTTTTTCTTAATAAGAATTATGAAGTCATTTTAAAAAAAGAAAACACAAAGGTCATTTATTTGGTTAGTTAATAGGTTAGTTCATAATTAATCCCATTTCATGTCATCATTGTTAGTGTAGGTTGCATATGTGTAATAAAAAAACATTAAAAATGATATAAAAAAAACATGCATATAGAATTACCACGTCATACATCCCATATCATGTAGCACATGCACATTTAGGATTATGTAAATTAGATTATACATATATGGTGATGGTTTAAGTTATGCCATATGAATTGCATCTCACATGTCATTAAAGTAAAATTTATGCATATTAAGTTTAAATTAAGATTGCATAAAATAAAAAATTAGGTGTCATGTCATTTAAAAAATCATGTTTAGGGCATGCATTTTTATTAGCATTTTTGTAAGTGTTTTTAGAGAATAGACTTTAATAAGGTTGTAGTTTATAATTTCTTACAATCTTTCACTCTGGTTTATTGAATGTTATTTTATTGATTGTGCAGCCGCATGACCACCATTTGCATGTTAGCAGCTTAGGTTAAAATTAATCAATATTGCCTGCAAAATATTTTTGAAATTAAAATGAAAAGGTACCGAAAGGACATTAGATTAATCTAGCCTAACCATGTCCCTGGACCTATTGAATCTCTGGTTCGCAAAAGTAAAGTATCCTCCCATACTTTACTTGGGTTTCTAATCAATCCTAATCGGTTAGTGGTGGCTCCAAATTGAGTATAATTGCATGTTTAAATGAGTTAATTTCTTAGTATCAAGTCGCGATTGGTAGGACTTGGGAGGGTCCGAGCCAAGTCTTTGGACTTGGTAATTCATTAGCATTTTCTTTGAATAATTCCCCTCGAATTTTTGGTCGCGACAGCTTGGCGACTCCGCTGGGGACAGAGTTAAAACTCTCGATGGACATAGGCCTATTTCTTTTTTAAAAAAAATATTTTGTTTAGCAGCATGGAAACAAGGTACGCTCCTAACATGAAGTGTTAAATGTTTTTACAGAAAGAAGGTATAAGGGGAGTAGTGCTTGTTGACTCTTTGTTTTGTAGGAAGGTGTTGGGATTAAATATTTTTCTTATCATTGAAGTGTTGCTTGCATTATACATTGTTGTGCATGATTTTCAAATTGTTTTAGCACTACACATTGCACACACAACTTGCCGTTGGACCTGGACGGCATTTAAGGATTCTAGGATGGTGTTGAGAAATGAACCAACCTTGAACGCGAGACCACGATGTAGAGGTTGCCTTTCTCAACCCCGAAATTTTTTCTTAGTGTCAAAATGTTTATCCTTGTCTGCGAGACTGTGTGATGATGGGATTTTCCTTTTGACCGAGCCAGAGTTAAGAGGACCCGACATTTGTACGCGAGACTGTGACTAGTCGGCCCATCCTTTTGGCTCTAACTTGCTAAGCATTGTAGTTTAGGTGTTAAGCCTCACATCTCATGTGCCTGTCTATGTGGTTGCCATTTTCCTTTGTGAAGTAAGTATTCTTACCTTATATTATGCAATCTATTTACTTTATCGCACTTTCTTTTGGTCCATGACAAAAGGTCAATCGTGAGTTTTAATCTATATACAATGGGGAGATCCGCTTGTGACGTCCCAGGGCGTCACGTACTAGCGCAAGCGGAATCATAATTATCATTAACATCTTACCTAACTTGTAATCTCCTTACAAATAACCCATAGCGTTTACCATTGAAGGTTAGCATGTATAACATGGATTATTTTAAAATCTCAAGTTTATATTATAACGTTATCCAGCAATGCACATAGACAAGATCATAAAAGGCTTCCTTTCATGTTATCATCATTGGGGCATACAAAATTATCGACCTGGACTCGTTCCATGTTCTTCGCCTATATATTTACATCATATACAAAACAAAAGTAAGGCATAACAAAAGCCAGGGATAAAGGGTGAGGGTTTCTACTCCACGAGTTCCCACATTAGCCTGCATCTAACAAAAAACAAAAGTTAGTCAGCCTCTACACGATCCAAGGCGTCTAGGCGCCGTCCATCCCCGCTCCAGTCCTCCTGCTCCAAAGGGTAAAGGTCCGAACATCTCCCCTTCATGGTTGATAAACCATGCAACGAACATCATCGGTATTAACTCAGCCCTACCGTCATCCATCCATAAAGTCACCTCATACTTGGAGAAAACCATGTCAATATCGGGATCATACACGTCAAGAAAAGAAACATCAAGACGCACTACCGCCCCGTATCGAGCTACTGGCGGTACATCCATGCTATCAATCTGAAAATGTAAGGTATGAGCAAACAACCTTGCCCAGTAAAGAATGATAAAACTCTAACTTAAACAATCCACAGTCATCAATATTGCAAGAGAATCATCAAACAATTTAGGATACTAAAGGAAGTATATCACAAGCATAAACAATTGGATATTGACACATTATGTATATAATCACCTTATGAGCATCCATTTCTATGCTTACCTTTCTCAAACTCAATCTCATATCAATATGTAATGCAACAATAATAAATGGACTCACTCGCCAAATAGAATTATATTTAGTGTGCATAAAATCCACCCTCGAATCAGTCACTAACCGGAATTCAACCGGCCCGATCGAGTCACTTCCGGAAAGTACGTTATCCGGACTTCCACAATACCTCTAATTGTGGGCATCTCACTCCGAGGCATCCCGGCATCACACAACCAAGGCATCCTTGATCACACACAAGGGCATCTCACTCCGAGGCATCTCAGTATCTCTCTACCGAGGCATCCTTGATCACACACAAGGGCATCCCAAACTTCCGAGGGCATCACCGGTATCTCGGTACCAATGGGTTCATTCATCTTAAGCACACGTTTCACACCACAACACCTTTGATTAATGCATTTATCGTATGCAAAAGAAAAGACTCTAAAGTATCTATCTAACTCTCATGAACCTAGCACACGTGCGTGTCCAAATTATAAGATAAAACCCATTACGTCATGTCCCATTCCATGGCGAACAGATATTTATCCCATAATCAAGCACTATGCACCGCACTCATTGCACACACATGATACTATATGCACTTATATCTCAAATGATATATGAGACTTACTCCTATATGACTAACATCTATTATGAGGTTTATTAGACTCTACGTGCATCACAAAAGCCTAATATAAAAGACACAACCTCTAATATATGTTCTCGGGTCCAGACAGTTTACTAACTAATTGTACAGTTTTGGTTTCGGATACAAAAGGTATATCAATTTTTGTAAAAATATTACCAAATTTTAGTATGTTATATTAGAGACATATATTGACATTTTCTGTGAAGAAACTTAAGTCTGAATCTCACTACATTAAGAGTAAAAATTTCCATAATCCTTACTAGCACCCTGTATCGACGTCCAGATTCTTTATCTACAAAGAAAATTGTTTCACTAGCCAACTCTTATCCATTAAATCTCAAATTTTGACACGTCATTCCTTAAGATGTGTTCTACAATTTTCATTAAGGATTCGAAGTCCAAATCTAACTAGGTAAATACAGAAAATTCGCATAATCAGTATAGGTCAAACCGTTTCTCACAAGAACAGTTTACTGGTTTTACTAAGTACACTTCTGTCTGTATGTTTTTATAGTCATATGGTTATAGCTACGTGTATAACTTGATCTTATAGATGTTCTATCATGTAGAATAGTTTCTTTCTTATTTCTATTAACATACATAAAGAAAACTAAACACAAACAGAAGACTCCATAACTGTTTTCACTTAGAACAGAATAGATACACAAATTTTCTCACTTCTAACTCAACGAAACAACTTGTCTATCCACAAATCTCTTCTAAAATACTCCAATGCTTACTCACAGCAACTCAAAGCAACTTCAGCATATCTTTCTCTAACAAGTGATCGATTCCAAAGCTCAGCTCGAAGTATAAACGCATCCGTGAGTTCACTCATCACAGCATACACCATATCCATCCACTCGGCATCCATTTTATCACTTCGCTCAACAAAACAGCATACTCACACAAGGATTTCGAAACATGCAATCCTAAAAAACAACATGCAATGGCTTCTAACTCTAATCTAACACTTACTCAGCTTAGATTAACCACAAAACAGCAACTACAAACTAAATCCTTCACTGCTTGGATTGACCCGCAAGCTTTCTTGACAAAACAATGGATAACTTTTAATTTAGAGTTATATCTTTCCTTACCTTGCTTCAGCTACTAAACAACACAGAGATGCTTCAAGATCAACACTCAACATCAGCATGCAAGAAGAAGAAATCACAGGTTTGCTTCTGGTTTGCTTTTGGTTCTATCGCTCAGCCTAGAGGAAAAGAAAGAAGAAGATGAAGATGGGTTGTTCAGTTTTATATGGAGAGAGAGAGAGAGTACGAAGCTTAAGGGGAAATAGGTCTACAAACTAATCCCTAGGCTAGTGTAATGATTAGATTTGGCTAATGATTATGCTTCCTTGGAGTTGCCATCTTCGGTTCTATGGATTGAGAAAAACCGTGGGTGTTGATGAGAGAATCGAGAGAGAGAAAAGTGTCGTGGCTTTCATGCATGAAGATTTTCACCATCTGTCGATCGTCGCTAATTAACAATTTATCAATATCATTCGTTAGTTCATTAGCTTCTAATATTTTCATCTAATTGCCTTTTGTTTCTACTTAATCCCAATTATACAAAGTCATAACATATATATAACATATCGAATAGTCAATGTTAATCTATAAAGAATTCATCACAAAATGCTAAAGTTAGAAATTGATATTAGCATTACAATCACTAATCAAATCATCATAACTATATATTATAAACTTAATTGAAAATTAAAATCACTCGGGCCTAAATATTCATCTACGGCCCAACAGCTTAATCTATAACTATTCCGGCCCACTAAACTAAATCTACAAATCTAATAATTCTGAACCTTGGCCCGCTTTAAGCCAAGTCCAAACCCATAATCTCTCATTAGATTTCTTAAGTCCAATTTGTGTGGCCTACTTACTTCTCAAGCCCACACATTTCTCACGATCCATCGGGTTCACTTTCTGGCCCAATCTAATTAATCTAAGTTCCTAATGATCTAATTACACTAATGAAGGTCAATGAAATTTGGGATGTCACACCGCTGTTCAATTCATTCCAACTCCCAAGATTGAGCTCAAAGGGTGGTGGAATAAATTAAGTAAAGAAGGTCAGGATTATGTGGAGTCGATACTGGGATGGCTCATCCCTTTTTTGGATATTGGAGTCCATAGTGGTGTTTTGCAAGCTATATCACACTTTTGGTGTCCCGAGACGACTACTTTTATTTTTGGTAAGAACAAGCTTACTCCAACACTGGAAGAGTATATCGTTATCATAGGAATGCCCCTTGAGATTGAACTTGTTAGGCCACCTCTTGGTATGGAACCCACATCAATTTTATCTCGGTTTCTAAGAATTAAAACTGATGAGGTTAAGAAAGTTTTGAAAGCTAATTGTAATGCATGTCCTTTCTCCTTTTTGGCTGATCATTTTTTAAATCAATCTTCAATGTGCCAAAGGGGTAGGATATTCATCTTAGCATTCTGTGGACTTATAATATTTCCTCATCGAAGAAATGCTATTGATCCTTCGATTGCATGGGTGGTCAAACAAGTATGTGCTGGCATGAACTTTATAAACATGATCTTAGCTAAGACATTTTTATCCCTCAACCATTTTAAACAAAATGGAGAAAAAATCATGAATGCCTCTCCTGAACTTTTACAAAATTGGTTTCTTTCTCACATGAAGGAGTTTGGTCATTTTATGCGTCAAGGTGAAATTGATGATTCTAATTACCCAATAAAGAGATTTTCAATCTTATAGAAAAAGTATACCGGAAAATCATTTTCCGATTGGGTGACTTTTCTTAAAGATCCAGATCTCAAGGGCTTCCTATGGTATGCTAAATGGTTCCATGTTAGCGTGGCTTGTTTCTCTCACAAGACAGATAATCCAATTCCACTTATGGGAATTACTAATGCGACATCTTACTATCCTTATAGAGTGGCCCGCCAGTATCGAGTGCTCCAAGATATCCCACCTCCTCTTCGAGTGGATCTATTTCAAGCCCGCTTTGTGCGCAAGGATCACAAATATCTCGATGAGATCGAGCGTCTTGAAAATGCATGGAAGGAATGCCATCCAGAAAAGATAGTGGTGCTTAGAAGATTGAAAGGAAAAGAGAGGGTTTTTCATGCCTCGGATTATTATATCCACCATCATGAGATCCCTCAAGCTCTATTTCCCGTGATACCTGAAGTGACCATGAAGCCCACTCGTAAAGCACAAATTGAACGTCTTGAAGAAACGGTGGAAAGGAAGGTGGCTCATATCTCTGAGTTGGTTCGGCATAACAAGAAGCTTCAAAAGACTATGATCTCCCAATTGTATATGGAAAAGAGTCGCTAGATTTAGGAGTTTAATTCTGGCTTTGGGGTGTTATTTCAATTTCTTAGATTGATGTTTTAGGAATTTAATTTCCTAAAGAGTTATTTTAACGTTTTAAGTTGATGACTTTGGAATTTGATTTCACTTAATAAAATAAATGATTGACTGTTGTCATAGACCAGTCTCATTTGTTATAATGCTTACTATATTTTTTACATTGATAGGTAACAACACGGCTCACCCAAGATCGCCAATCCATACTCGTTCTAGAGCAACAATGGCTGATAACACTGAACAAATGTGTGTTGCTGAACAAGCTCGCATCGCCGCTCTCAAATCAGAGATGAAGCAAGTCCTGAATGTTCTTGAGCAGCTCTCTAAACAAATTGATTCTCTCCAAGCAAACACTGCTCCACCAGCTCCGCAAGTTGAAGTGGTTTTACCATAACATGCTCCAATAGCTGATCCGAGAGATAAAGGCAAGAATATATCCACAAGTGGCCATCAACCTCGATGATCCCTCCAGGGTTAAAATTACTGACACGCCTCAAATTGTTGTTGATGATGAAGTACAAGTGGTACATTCGGTCGCGCCGAAAACTGAGCAAGAAAAACGCTGGATAAAAATTAAGGAGAAACTTAACCAGCTGCAAGGTTCATTTAGCCAAGACCTAACTGATGTGTCCCATTATGCAAAGATCAAGATGTCACAGAAGTTCAACATGCTAGATTTTGAAAAGTATGATGGCACCTCTTGCCTGAAGATCCATCTACAGACTTATGTGGTCAGGATGACCCAATATGTTGATAACATACCCTTGATGATTCAACAATTTCAAGCAAGCCTGACAGGACCGGCGCTACAATGGTACATTATGAAGAAAATTAATCTCCTAGAGACTTAGGAGTATTTGACTGATGCCTCCTTCAAGCAATATAAGTATAATATTGATGTCACTCCATCTCGAGAAGATTTACTTCGCACTGAAAAGAAGAAGACAGAATCTTTCAAAGCATATGTCACGAGATGGAGGACTGTAGCTGCTCAAATTACCCCGGAGCCGACAGAAAAGGAGCTGATGGATTAATTCACGACAACACTCCCGCCTCAATATCGAAATCGAATGCTGGGTTCGACTGCTGAGTCATTCAATCAGCTAATCCCTGTCGACGAGCGAATTGAAGTAGCATTGCGTGATGGATGGGCGTCTGATCAAATCAGCTCGTATAGGAGAATCTTGACCAAGAAAGATAAGGAACCTGCAGCGGTGGTTAATGCAACTTATGTTCAACCACCTCGCCCTACCCCAAACACCCAACAGGGAGGAGTACGACCATTCTTTGGCCAGCAGAAAAACTCTTCCAAGCGTCAATTTACGCCACTTCCTAAGCCCTTGCCCAAGATCTTGCCGACCCTTCAAAAGAAATGATTACTCGCTAAGGAACCTAAAAGATCTAATCCCAAGTGTTTCCCCAACTATGATCCGTCCAAGCCATGTGCTTACCATATGGGGGAGGTAGGGCATTCTGTTGATGATTACTATATGCTGTGACTCAAAATCCAAAATCTTTTAGATGCCAAGGTGGTCTCATTCCACGATGCACAGTTGAACATTCAGAATAACCCACTTCCTGACCACTCAGAAGCTATGAATGCCATTTTCAGTTTTGATGCTGGTAGAATGAAGAACTTGAAAGTGCATGTAGACGATGTTTATAATGGCTTAGTTCGAGCTGGATATTATTCAGATGCAAAAGAGCCCACCATGTTTCAGAAGATGCAAAGAGTTAAGACAATGTCCAAGAAGGGGATGATTGTTTACACAGATCATACCAGCATAGTTTCGACTATCACTCCAATCATTATTGATTTGGAGGATGAGTTTTCTGATTTTGAGGATGAGTTTATTGGCTTGAATATTAAAGCTAGCGATTCCCTTGACATGCCACCATTGGAAGATGCGTCAAATGAAGATGGATTAATCATTAGCGATGTGCCACCACCAGATGATGAATTGATTCTCGATGTTACACAACCTTATGCATACACGAATGATAAGGCGGTACCATGGTGTTATGATGCGGAGATAGATGTGGTCACTCGATCGGGACGCACTTACGCTCAGGCCAACTCACAACCTATCAAGCCAGTCACTGATGAGGAGGCTAAAGAATTCTTAGCTGTAATTAAGGCAAGTGAGTATAACGAAGTGGACCAACTTCGTAAAATGTCGGCACAAGTCTCCATATTAGAGTTGCTTTTGACATCGGAAAAACATCAAAAGTCCTTGACGAAAGTCCTTAATGAAGTGCATGTCCCAGAGTCCGTTGAACTTGAGAAGTTGGAGGAATTTGTGGGGGCCATTTTGTTAAATGACTAGATTGCTTTCTCAAATGATGAAATCCCAGATGAAGGAAGAGGACACGGCAAAGCCTTTTCTATCTCAGCCAAGTGTCGAAATACCTTGGTATCCCGTGTACTCATTGATAATGGATCGGTTTTAAACATATGCCTTCTAGCAACTCTAAAGGGTCTTGGGTATGATTTGGGGAAAATTCGCGCGACTAAAACCTCTATTCGAGCATTTGACGGAACCAAAAAAGAAGCAGTTGGGAAAGTTGATTTAGACTTGCAAATAGGGCCAGTGCTATTTGATGCAGTTTTCCAGGTCCTGGACATACCTACAACATTCGACTTTTGTTAGTTCGTCCATGGATTCATGTAGCAGGGGTAGTTCCTTCAAGTCTTCACCAGAAAGTGAAGTTCGTGACAAAAGGGAAGCTTATTATAGTTTGAGGAGAAGATGAGCTCAGGATTTATCACGAGACGACTATCCCTTATGTTGAATCAGATTGTAAAGAAGAATCCAGTTTTCAAGCATTTGAGTTGGTTTCGACCATTCACATTTCTCAAGGCACTACTCTACCCACTCTAGAATTATCAAAGTTGGCGGTCATGGTAGGCAAGATCATGGTGGGGAGTGGCTTTGCCCCAGGTAATGGTTTAGGTCGACATGGTCAGGGCACTCGCCAACCAATTGAGGCCGAGCGGAATTCATACACGACTAGATTAGGCTATCA
Source organism: Eucalyptus microcorys (assembly GCA_014182515.1). Lineage (NCBI taxonomy): Eukaryota > Viridiplantae > Streptophyta > Magnoliopsida > Myrtales > Myrtaceae > Eucalyptus > Eucalyptus microcorys. The sequence goes on along the minus strand of CM024570.1, from coordinate 15,349,107 downwards.
TGGTAGAGGTGGACGATCCTGTAGATGAAGAGGACGAGGACGAACTGGCTTCACTATACCCCATATTAGGTCCACATTCCCTGGGCCTGTGAAGATGATGCATGAAGAAGAAGGGGCGATTGATACTTGTGGCCAATACTCCAAGCCTCCAGGTGCTGGCATCGATGTGTATAATGTTATTCCTATCAGATGGGGAGAGGTAGACAAGCCAGTTGTAGACACCATTCGATCCATTGGAAAAGACGACGCACTTGAAGGAATGACTGAATTGTTCGAAGAGAATTTAGTGTTTGCCATTGACGAAGCTTGAGAGTAGGAGAATTTTAATTATTTGCACACTCCTCTACGCAGGAGTCTTTATTGCTTTCCGTATTTGCATGTTAGGATTTTCATTTCTAGGATTTCTCTCATTTCAATAGTGTAATTTGCTTTTCATCCAATAAAATACATGGAAATTTTCATGTTTTAAGGGCATGTTAAAGTACACCAAACTAGCCCTATGATGAAATCCTACCAAAAGAAAACGGCAAGGAGCTAATTCTGAAGGCTGGGCTTCTTCATGTTCCCTTTAAAAATTTTCAAAATAAAATGATTTTCCATCATGCATCTAATTAACCCTGTTTGTTTTTTAATTATCTACTTTATGTTTCAAGTGCAATCCTGCGCACATTTGCTTTAATGAATATGAAGCATTAAGTTCAAGTTAAGAGGAGCAAGATGATTCAACGGATACTCAATGTAGTTGGAAGCAACAAGAAAATTCGAAACCAGTCACTGTTGGGTAGACTATAACCATAAATCTTAGTGACACAAAAGGCACCAAGGAGGTCAAAATTGGGGCTCGCTCAAAGTTGATCATATCTCTAGTGTATAATGATGCATGTTTTATTTTTGCAGGGGCAAAGAACGGATGTGAACGACGGTGTCTTCTATCTTTGTAAGGAACCTCTATGAGCTCCCTCACAAAGAGGGGGCAAGACATGGACACCTAATAGTTTTGACTTTATGATCCAAGGTGCAAGAATAGAGCATGGCCTCTTTATCATTATAGAATGCTTTCACATGATGTTGTGCAATTCACCAATTCCACTTGAAATTTATCAAAATGGATAATTCAGTGAAGGAAGTTGAGTTACTTGAACATGCTAAATGAGGCATGAAAGGCAAGCCTTATCCCATACACAGTCCCTTGTCTATACATTGTGAGGTGAGTATGGAAACATTTCATGTTTTGAGGTGAAAAGTTTTCTTGCAAAAAGTACGACAACTAAAGTGACGAGGGGCAGTTCATTTCTCTACTAATGAACCCTTGATTAACCCTTCTTTGAGCCTAAATACTTGAAGATTTTCTTTCATATTACCCCTGTCAAGGACCACCCCACATCGGGGCAAATGGAGGTAGACATTGAAGGAGAGGGAAATTGATAGAAATTTTCTTGCTCTTTCTTGCATCAATCTTCAAGTTGTGCTATTACATTGAATTCATGTGGTAATTTAAGTGCCTTAGGATGATGAAGAGCATTTCTTTCGCTATCCTATACAGTTATATTCTTTGCACAGCCCACTTGAGCCTATAATTTCATTTCTTTAAACCCAGTTGGTGATCACCCCCCACACTAGGGCAAGGCAAGGAAAAAAAATTCAAATAGCATGGCTTAGAATGCTGATGAAAGATGGGGGCTACGTGATTCAAAAGAAAGTAAATGCAAAAAAATAAGGGGCATGAAAAAGCAGTGTGCTTGGTAAAAGCAAGGCCAATGCCCAAAAAGAAAAATCAAACACTTGATGTAGTGAGTGGTATCTCCAACAAGGTGATACTAAAAAACTCAAATGCTGTTGCAATCAATAGAGTTGTGATATGAAGAAAATCTTCAAAGGTGGAAAAAGAAAACTGGTGGTAATGTCAAGATGATCACCAACTCTCACCCTTTACACACATTTTGAGCCTAACGATCCTTCCATTTCTCAGCCCATGAACCCAGCCTATATTACGTCCCTTACAAAGTCTCTTTAGATTAGGGCACTTGAATTAACATGGGAGTTCACATGTTTTAAGCATTACTTGAAGAAGTGCGAGCAAGATTATTTCTTTCTTATTTTGCAAGGTTCTTGACTTGTAAACCCGGAGATGATTTCAAAATTGTTCTTTCAATTGCCTTGACTCAAAGAGTCCCTTTGTTAAGCCATTGACCAAGCCCACGTTACAGTCCTTGTCAAAGACCTCTCAGATTGGTAAGGTCGTACCGCTTGCAAGAAAATTCGAACTCTTGTCGACAAGATGATGATAAGATAGAGTGATATATTCCCGCATCAATGGTTGGGACAAATAACCCCTCTTAAATGAGAGTGAGTGAAAAGTCTTTCACACCAAAGGTGTCTCATTTAGCATGTTCAAGAGATTCACGCTATAAGTGAAAATTGTCTTAATGATAATTTTTCCTGGTGGAAGTTTGATAAAGCCATCATGCATGGGCCTTCATTGAATTTTTCTTCAAAGACCAAAAGATGCGTCTTTGAAGCCCTGAGTTTGTTCAATCATCTTTGAATACTTGATGAGAATTCCAAGTACCCATTTATAAAATGTTTTCAAATGTCTAGTGTGAATTCTAGATATTTGAACCTTGTAAATGCTTGATGTGAATTCCAAGTGTTTGTCTTTTCGAACATTTGATGTGATTTCCAGATATTTAGTAAATGTTTTCATAAGAATCAGATTTTTGAAATTTCAAGTACTTGATGTAATTTCCAGGTGCTTGGAATCTGATGAGAGTTCTAGATCCCTAAAGACTTTGAGCCTTTCAATTATCTAAAGAGAGTTCCAGATGTTTGTTAGGTATCATAGGAATCATTTCAGACCTAATAACACTCTTCTAAATCTCCAGACAAGTACGTGTTCTTCTTCGCATTTGCATTTAATTGGGCATAGACATATTGAGATTTATGTTCCTGACCAAATCATTGCATTTACATTGCATTCTTTATTGCATGACCTTGCATTTCAAGAAGGATTAAATTTATTTGAGTCCATTTATTAAAAAAAAAAAGTCATTACAATTAACATTTGCATATTCATTTCACATTCATTTTACATGGTTTAAATTTAGGTGTCATTTATCTTTGAAGGGAAATTCTACAACTTTACTTCAAAGAGGGGCAGCTGTTGACACCTAATCTTTTAGAAAATAATAAATAAAACAAAACAACTGGTTGTGGAGGAAAATTTTGAAAATCATTGTTGTTGAAAATATATCCTCATTTCAAAATTAAAAAAAATTAGTTGTTGTGTGATTTTAGAGCCATTTCTTTGTTAAGTGGTTGAGTGAATATCTCACTTGCAAAAACAACTTTTGAGTTTTCCTCTATAAATAAAGGATGCGAGGCTTCGAAACTAGGGGGCTTTATGACTGAGTTTTCGAAACACTCATGAAAGGGAATAGAATTTTTGTGAGAGAAAGTAACAAAGTTTTTTCTCTTTTGCTGAAAAGAGTTCAGACGAAAAGCAGAAGAGTGAGCAGAGGGAGATGACATGAGTGATGTGAGTAAACACAAAAGAAAAAGGAAGAGAAAAAAAAAAAAGCAGAAAAGGCAGAAGAAGAAGAGAGGGGGTGAGTGGACGTGTACTGTTCATCGACCCCTCTTCTCCGAACTCCCCTGCGACGACCGCTTTCATTAATCTTCTCCACGCCACGAACCCACGGCACCACGTTCGCTCATCTTCACCATCACCGCTCATCGCGACCCGACACCACCACTGCTACCCCCCGCGCTAGCTTGTCACCGCCACGCCTCACTCCCAAAGCGACCCACCTGCGGATCCCGAGTCTTCGGCCGCTATCGCCACGCCAGCATCGCCGTCCCCCGCCACAAGCCCCTTTAACACCCGTGCTTCGCCTCCGCCAGATCTGCATTACCCGCGAACCCAACGCTGCCTATAAGCCACCGTCCATTCACCACGATTCCGTCCTTGGGCCGTTCGATCGTAGCTAAGCCGGTTGCTGGATTTACTGGACGCCAAAGACTAGTGACCGACGTTCCTACTGCCACGCCTCGGCTTTTGCAACCGACCCCACCCCCGATGCCCGTGACTCGCGCGTCCGCGATCGCCCAGAACCTAACACCGTTGTTCCCTCCACAGTAGCCTTGGACCAGTCTCAATAGCCCAACACCCCTGCACACGACGTTGCTGGTCCTTTGCTTGTTGCTGCATGCCAGAACATAGCCACCTGCTGCTTCCTCTATTTTGCTGCAGGTCCGGTTACTGCCCGAACCTCGCCGGAGCTCCGACGGACAGCCTTGTTTCGAAACGGACCCATCGACCCTTGGTGAACCACCATCGTAGGCAACCACTTGTGCCGGCGCCATTTCCTTCAGAAAGCTGTGAGTTAGAATAGGTAAAAATTTTAGGCTAAATTTAGTTCGAGTATTTGGACTAATAGTTTTTTTTTTCTAACTTGATTTGTTTTGATTTATTTTTATCATTATCCGATTAGAAAATTTGTCATTATTCATCATAATAAAAAAAATATTGAGCCGTGAGACGTCGGGTTAGATTTTTGATTATTTCGACTTTTAATGGAAAATTCATGAATTGCTTTGCATCAGTGAGATAATATGTCATTGATTTACATTGATAAATTTTCAATAGGACATATATTTTGGTGTGTTATTGTTATTTGCTCATCACATGTCATGCATCACATGTCATATCTAGAATTTAGGTATTTAGGTCCATAAACATTTCATGTTTTAATCAACGCATTTTAATTTTTAAGATTCATATAGAATTAGGATAATTTTCCTTTAGTAAAACCAAAAAAAAAAGAACAAAAAAAATGTTATTTAGGTAATATAGATTTCATAATGTGCACACCACATGTTGCGCTTTAATTAGTGGGTCATAGGTTAATGTTTTAATATTCCCGTCGTATAGTTTTTTTAATAAAAAAAAAACCAAAGATTAGTATTGCATCATTATATTGTTTTTCTTAATAAGAATTATGAAGTCATTTTAAAAAAAAAAACACAAAGGTCATTTATTAGGTTAGTTAATAGGTTAGTTCATAATTAATCCCATTTCATGTCATCATTGTTAGTGTAGGTTGCATATGTGTAATAAAAAAACATTAAAAAATGATTAAAAAAAACATGCATATAGAATTACCACGTCATACATCCCATATCATGTAGCACATGCACATTTAGGATTATGTAAATTAGATTATACATATATGGTGATGGTTTAAGTTATGCCATATGAATTGCATCTCACATGTCATTAAAGTAAAATTTATGCATATTAAGTTTAAATTAAGATTGCATAAAATAAAAATTAGGTGTCATGTCATTTAAAAAATCATGTTTAGGGCATGCATTTTTATTAGCATTTTTGTAAGTGTTTTTAGAGAATAGACTTTAATAAGGTTGTAGTTTATAATTTCTTACAATCTTTCACTCTGGTTTATTGAATGTTATTTCATTGATTGTGCACCCACATGAGCACCATTTGCATGTTAGCAGCTTAGGTTAAAATTAATCAATATTGCCTGCAAAATATTTTTGAAATTAAAATGAAAAGGTACCGAAAGGACGTTAGATTAATCTAGCCTAACCATATCCCTGGACCTATTGAATCTCTGGTTTGCGAAAGTAAAGTATCCTCCCATACTTTACTTGGGTTTTTAATCATCCCTAATCGGTTAGTGGCGGCTCTAAATTGAGTATAATTGCATGTTTAAATGAGTTAATTTCTTAGTATCAAGTCGCGATTGGTAGGACTTGGGAGGGTTCGGGCCAAGTCTTCGGACTTGGTAATCCATTAGCCTTTTCTTTGAATAATTCCCGTCGAATTTTTGGTCGCGACAAGCCTTTATTGCTCGCTAGCTCGTGCGCAACACGCGTCACATACTCAAGCAGTGTGTGTGGGCACATGGAGGTTTCGATTGGCGTGTGTTCGGCAGTGTTTGGTTTGTATGGATGTGCTCTACACTATGGTATAGTTATTATACATGTTTGAGTTTTTTAAAGGTATAAAAATGTGTACGAAACCTTAAGTACACCTATTTTTGGGGTATGAATGCATTGTTTATTCTTTTTTAGCCTTTATTTTCTTATAGTTTTGGAAATACAGAAGCTAGCCTACATGGAAATGGCTTGATTCGATGATAGCATGTATATAGTTTAATATGCTTGCAATTTCCTGATTCGAAGTAAATTCGAACAATAGTTGGAAATCCTTGATTTTTTCATTACATGTTGAATTACGGTTTTGATTATAGTTGTTGCCTGATTGTTTTTTGTATGCTGGTTCACATCATGCTGTGATTTTTGTGTTAATGGAAAAATGTAGAAAATACATGAGGTCATGTAATTATTTTATTTCTAGTGGGAGTTCGTAGGTTGGTAGAATTCAAAGGAGTTCTCACCTAAAACTTAAAATTTGTATAAATTAAACTAATTAATGATAATAGAACAATCGGACATAGAAGCTAATTAGGAACATAGTGAACTTTCGTTTGTGTCTTTTGTTGAATTATCATTAATTTAGTTTGTCTTTGCTGCAAATTAAATGTGTTTTACTTTGAAAAATGTGCTAGTATTGATTCTATGTTTATTATGTCAATGTATTATAGCAATTGATTATGGCTTCGGCATCCAAGACCATTGTAGCTGACCTCAATAAGGGTGAGAAGCTAAACGATGACAATTATGATATTTGACACCGAAAGATTCAATACATCCTTATGGAGAAAAAGGTTTTGGAAACCCTCAACTACACCATGGATGAACCTAAGTATGGAACTTCAGCTCAACACAAGAGAGATCTAGAAGCTTATCAAGCTTGGAAGAAGAAAAATAGCATTACTTGCATGATGTTGCTGAGTTGTATGCAAGATGATCTCATGTGTGAGTATGAAAGTCGTGATAAAGCTCAAACAATGTAGGTTACCTTGAAAGATAAGTTTAGGGGTATATCTGTTACTAAGTTGATGAGACTCATCATCAAGTTTGACACATACTGAAAGCGCCCAAATGTAACAATGAGGCTGTATTTTCGGGAGATGTCAAACATGATTTGTGAGCTGAAGTCAATAGGTCACTCCTTTTTTGATGAACGGTAAGTTCAAGTTGTTATAAGGTCTCTTCCTAACAATTGGGAGCATATGAAGATCAACATGACGTATAATCAGAATATTGTCATTTTTGATGATATAGCATGTCATTTGGAATTAGAGGATGAGCGTTTAGAGGCTGCAAGATCCTCTATTCATGCTTATGTTGCTGAATTGAGTTCATGCAAAGTTTCGGCCTTCAAGCGCAAATGGAATCATCAATTCAACAACAAAGGGAATAAGACTGATCACGCACCTAAAATGGCTAAGACTTTCCAATGCAAGAAGTGTGGTGGAAAGAAGGACAATACCAAGATAAAGTGCTACAATTGTGGCAAGATGGGTTATTTTGCTCGTGAATACACTGAGTCAAAAGAGGTACCCTATTATTTCATTACTTTAAGTAATGCTTTTGTTTCTAGCACTGTAATGCTTGCTAAATCTCATCCAATGTGGACTATAGACTCAAGGACAACAGACCACGTAACCGAGAAGTATTTGTGGAGTATCGTCGGATACAACCTGGAAGAAGATGGATATATGTGGAAATAACTCAAGAGTTGAAGTAAAGGATATCGACACATGTAAATTAATTTTACGTGGTGGTTGAGCTTATTCCTACATGATGTCTTCTATGCTTCAGATATTCAACGGAATTTGATTTCCGTAGTTGTTCTTTTTAATCTAGGTTATGTATTGAATTTCCATGGTGATTGTGTTGACATTTTCTTTGGAATAGTTTATTATGGTTTTGGTAATGTATTAAATGATTTTATGGTGTTAGACATTGACTATGATTAATACAATGTTAATGTTGATAGTTGTTTTTCTTTAATTGCATCTTTTAGTAATGTTGAGATTGATGCAAGTACTTGCCATGTTAAATTATGTCACATTGGATTACAAAGAATGCAAATGTTAGCTAGAGAAGGTCTTTTAGGGTCACTCACTAATCTACCAGTATGTGAACATTATCTAGCAGGAAAAGCAACTAAAAAACCATATGATAAAGGAACTAGAGCCAAATTTCCATTGCAACTCATACATTCTAGCATTTGTGGTCCTTTGAACGTGAGGGCGAGGCATAAAGCCTCATATTTCATCACTTTCATAAATGACTTCATGCGTTTCAGTTATGTCTTTTTGATCTCTCATAAGTCAGAAGCATTAGACTGCTTTAGACGATATATAATGATGGCAGAGAATCAGTTGAACAAAATAATAAAGGTATTGAGAACCAATCGCAGACGTGAGTATCTATCTAAGCAATTCAAGGTTCTTTGTGATGAAAAGGGAACTATACGACAATTGACTATTTCTGGTACTCCACAATAAAATGGGGTTGCTGAGACAAGGAATAGAACCATAATGGAAATGGTTAGGTCTATGATGGCGCAAACAAATTTACTTATCTCCTATTGGGGAGATGCGTTATTGACTACTGCCTATGTACTTAACCGAGTGCCCTCAAAATCAGTCACTTCCACCCATTATGAATTGTGGATTGGTAGGAAACCATATTTAAGTAATCTACGTCCATGGGGGTGTGCATATGTTCATGATTCTTCCCATAAATATGGCAAATTAGGTCTTTGGGGGAAGAAATGTATCTTTATAAGATATTCTAAACACTCTAAAGGGTACACGTTCATAGGTGAACAAGCCGATGGAAGTATGATCGAAATGGAGTCACGAGATGTAACGTTCTTATAGAACGATTTTCCTAGTAGAGGTGAGATTGATAAAGATTTCCAATTATATGAGATGGAAGATCCTAATAGCATGCCCACTAATGTTATAGAGGGAAATGAAGATTTACCTCAACATACTTGATCTAGTGGGAGTGTTGCATTGCCTGATGAATTGAATTCAAGAGAAATTCAGTTACGTAAAAGTAATTATAAAAGTATTCATCGTTATCGTTTTGAGATTGGAAGGGGAGTATTTATGATTGCTTAGCAAGACTATGCCGAGCCTAAGACTGTTCAAGAGGCTTTCTCATCCTCTGATAAGGAATAATGGAGAAAAATTTTGGAAGATGAGATAGAGTCAATGAGGACAAATCATGTATGGGACTTGGTTGGTCTACCACCCAATCGCAAGGCTAATGGAAACAAATGGGTTTTTAAGATTAAATGAAAGACGGATGGATCAATTGAAAAGTATAAGGCTTGTCTTATGGCGAAAGGTTATACTCAATAAAAGAGTATAGACTATGAGGAAACATTTTAACCAGTTATAAGGTTTGCCTCAATACATCTTATCCTAGCCATCGTTGCACATTTTGACCTTAAATTACATAAAATGAATGTTAAGACGACATTTCTCAATGGAGAATTAGATGAGGAAATTTATATGAAGCAGCCAGTATGTTTCATAACTAAAGGTTAAGAGCATAAAGTTTGTAAGCTTCATTGCTGAATATATGGCCTTAAGCAATCATCTAGACAATGATATCTTTGTTTTCATTGAGCCATAATGACTTTTGGATTCATGATGATTGAATAAGATCATTGTGTATATGTCAAGCGGTCCGAAGATAAATTTATGATTTTATCACTTTATGTAGACGATATTCTATTGACTAGAAATGACAAGATTTTGGTTATCACCATAAAAGAATGGTTGCCCTCCTATTTTGAAATGAAGGACATGGGATATGCTACTTATACATTAAGAATTAAGATCGAAAGAGATCGATCAAGGAAACTCCTTACTTCATCACAAGAGTCTTACATAATGAAGATTCTTGAATGTTTCAATATGTAGTATTGTAATCCCACTGATACTCCTGTTATGCAAGGTGAGGGTCTAAGTATTAAAATGTTTCCTAAGACTCTAGAAGAAAATAAGGAAATTGAAACTATTCCTTACGCTAGTGCGGTCGGAAGTTTGATGTATGCCATGATGTGTACTCGATCCAACATATGTTATGCCGTGGGATTAGTGAGCTGATATCAATCAAATCCTAGTCAAGCATACTAGAAAGCAGTGAAGACAATCTTGAGATACTTAAAAGGCATCATGGATTATCAACTTTGTTACCAAGGGAATTATTTATGCCTATTAGGCTATTCAAATGCTAATTGAGGGTGGAGACCTAGATAAGCGTAAATCGACTTATGAATTTGCGTTCTTACTCAATGAAGGTACAATTTCTTTGAATAGCAAGAAACAGACATGCACGACCTTGTCTACGATGGAGGCAGAATTTATTGCATGCTCTGCCACAGTGCAAGAAGTAGTATAGCTGAAACGTTTCTTGGAAAATTTAGCCATTGTCACTGAGGTTCCAAGACCGATGATAGTTTATTGCAATCGTCAAGCATCCATTGCCTATATGAAAGATCCCAAGTATCATAAAAGGACGAAGTACATTGACATAAAGAACAACTTCATCAATGATATAATAGTGCAAAAAGAAATGATCCTACAATACATTTCAACTAATAGAATGGTTACTGATTCATTTACGAAAGCTGTTCCTAGAAACGTATTCTTGTCCCACAGAATGTCACTAGAGTTACGTAGAATGTGATATTGTTGAGGATCATTGATTTATGTATATGTGAACATATGTAATGTACTTGTTTATTTATTAGTGACTTGATATTTTATCAATAAGTACAAATCCATTATGAAACTAGCACAAACACACATATATTATTGAAAAGTACGCTAGCAGGCAATAATTGGCTCACTCACACGAGCAATTACCTCAAGTGCTATAGTTAGCACATTGAAATGAGACGTTATGTACAAATAAATGCAGAGGAGCAAGTTTAGTACATAAAATGATATGTCGCCTTGATTTGAGTCATGATGAGGTCTATGATTTGTTTATAATAAGATTAAACATAATAGTCCCACAATCATATATGCTTGAAAGATGCTGGATACGAGTACTTAATTGGGCGCTATAGAAAGCGAGCTGATATAGCATTCGAGCTAAACTTGAGTACGTGAGAAGCACGTGACTATGTTTAGGCAAAAATCCATATAGTAGAAATATTTAATGAATGACATACACTCTTATAAAAGGAGAAATCTATTATAGCTTGTAATTCATACTACATGTGCATTGTAGAATCGATAAGAGAAGGTGAATGAAATTATCCCTATTTACTCATCGTGTGAGCCCTTGAGGTAATTTATAATTTACGTCACATGGTGCCCTATGTTACTTCTGACTATGTTCTCGAAGTGAAAGATCAATGTTGCTACTTTAGCATGTTACCGGCAGTCATGAATAGATATGGTTTTATGGGATGTGTCTACAAAAGTAGTTATTTTGAAATGGATAGAGACATGAGTTCAAATGAAGACTATTATGGTTTTACATCTATCACATGTGTGACATCTAGGATTTTTATAGTTATGTTTTCAATTAAATTAATTAGGCATTTCATCGACTCGTCTATATTGTTATTCTCAGAGCTGATCACTCCTAAGACAACTAGACTATCTGGGGAAGTCATTAAGGGATTTTAATGCAATAGACTTGAGGATTCGACTAGGAATCGACTACTCGACTGTGCTCATCTGCAGAGGTCATTACGGCATAGTTAAAAATCGCTTAGAGATAAGAAATAGGTCGGTTCGACTGAGATGTGTCGCTAAACGTGGGTGATTCCACTAAATTGCGAAATTCTCGTCGATCGGCACTAGATTGATTTTTCTGTCGTTTCGGTATCCTATGTCCGTATTTGAATTCTCGAGATTTTCATGACAACTGAGAGTTGCCCATGTGTCGAATAAGTTCATTGTGGCTCGAAGAAAACCGACCACGAGTCGTTTGCACTAAAAATTTCTGAAAGCTACCCGGTAGCCTAGGTCACGCTAATGAAATTAACCGCGAATTTGAATCCGATTTCAAAAATTGAAAGTTCTGTCATGTCACAAGTCATGTTAAGAGCATCGACTCAGTCTCTGAAGATTTTTCTGCAGACCGAGACTTTTTGGGAAAAAGTCATCATAGGGCTATTTTTGTTCAGAAAAGTCCAAGGGTCGTTTTTGATCGCGAAATTGGGATGCAAGTGGGTTCAATTGGTGAGGAAAAATGTTAATTTGATTGTTGTTATGTTGAATTTATGGAGGCCAAATTGAATTGAATTGAGAAGCATTTGGTGTCCAATTGAAGCAAAATCATCCAAAATTCGTAACACCCCATGGACCCAACATTTTGGACTGCTTCAAGCTTCTAGAAGGGGCCTAATGGTCTGGAAATTGAGCTGGCAGGCCAGCTGGGTTGATGAGGTCAACCAAGGGAGACAAGAGGATGAGGTTGGAAGCTTGGTGGCCCCCTTGCTCCCTCTCCCCTTCAAACCGTCGACCAGCTCTCCATTTTCCTCCATTTTTGTGATGTTTGAAGCTCAGCAACATAAAGGAGACCAATGAAACATCGCCAGCCCTGTCGAGCCACCATTTGAAGCCCGGAGCCCCACCATAACGCCGCCGCTCACTCGCACGTCCCCCCTCCGTGTCTCGCTGTCTAGAGCCACGTCGTTCTCGCCCAGCTCGCCATCCAGTAGATCACCAAGGCTGCTCGAGCTCATCCCACCACCGCCAAAGATCCCATCGCCACCGCGTGGACCCGATTCGGTCCCCTCTACCCATATTAGTTCATTGTCACCTCAACCAACTCCCGTTCAACCCTTCCTCGGCTAAGATCAGCGTAGAATAGAGAGCAAGCCGTGTGGGTCTCAAGGCGGCTGTTTGGCCCATTTTGGAGGCGTTCCCGACCTCGGTTGTTGGTCCTCCTTTGGAGTTTGTTGAGCTCCTCCACGTTCCCGTTGTTTTGAACCGAGCAATTCATCGATCAAATAAGTTTAATTCACTAATCCTTGCTTAGTAAGCTAATGATACGTAAGGATTGATTAGTTTAGACAAGTATGGTTTAGGTGGATAGTTAGATTAAATTAGCAATTTAGTTAATGGTTATTGCATGTTAGGTGGTTATAGTAGTGTAGTTAGAGCCTAGACAAGCTCTAGTATTTATCTAGAGTGATTCGGAAATTTTCCAGATCTGTCTCGGCTTTTAATTAGGCTTTACAGGACTAAGTTGCATTTTTTATCATTTAATAATTATTTTCCGTAATTATTTAATTAACTAATTATTTTCTGAAAATTAGACTGGGATAATCGATGATCGGAATTTTATGCTGATTGTAGTGGTGTGATCCATTTATTTAATTGAGTTCTAATTTGTGCTGATTGAGGGTGATTTGTGGTTGGGGGTATTTTATCCTAAAATTAATTAATTTCAGTAATTAATTAGAAAATCATCGAGCATCGGTTTACAGCACCATAAAGGATTTATGGGCTGTTGAAAACTAGTGAGATTTTCAAAGGTGAAAATGTTGTATTTTGGATAAGGCCGACTGTGTACTTACACACTAATTTTTATCGGGTAGGATAAACAAAATGGCAGCTTCTGGTGAGCGTTATTAGTATACTATATTCGCCTACGGGTCTCGATATATCAGCTTTGGGTGAGCAGTATACTTGGTGGTCAGCTTTTGGTGAGCAAAATAGATTATCAGCTTTAGGCGAACAATAGATTATTAGTTTTGGGCGAGCAATAGATTATCAGTTTTGAGTAAGCTATGCTATGTATCTTTAGCTTAGGGTGAGCAGTCCTGAGGTGATAGGACCTTATAGATAGTATTGAGTGGGTTGACCGAGAAGCGATCGTGATGACATGTAATCGACTGAGTCGATTGATCGATGGTTTGATTCGTCTTGATGTGTTGAAATGTTTGGTCGAGATTGTCAATTATACTGACTTGCAGGAAGGAGCAAAGGCAAAGGTAAGACCTCCGGCTCGTGTTGGTGCTTAGGCAGCTCTCAGGGTGTATTTTCTTCCTAGTCAGGTCTTAGGGGGTAGAACTCGTTGAGACGTCGTCTCACCCCCATTGTGGGATAACATTTCAGGTCCATAAATGGTAGCTCCCGAGTTTTTTGGCCGACCTAAGAAAGTTACACAGCAGACGTCTTATATTGCGATGAATCGGGACCCTAGAGGTTGGGACTATGAGCTGGTAAGGTCCATAGTCTGGGTCGATACGGGTCTCACCCACAAGGTGCCCCGCTGATACAGATCGTGGTACTGCCAGGCTAAAGATGGCCAAAGAAAAGGTTCTATATCGGAGTCTGAGATTCCTCTGTACATTCTGGAGGTAGCTTTTGGGAAGGGCACAGTCGATCCTCCTTAAGGCTCGATCGTAGACACAGTAGACCTGGCTCTTGCAGTACCAGAGTCCCGTTGCAATCTACTGAAGGCTCCAGTTGGAGTGTAAAGGAAGGTGAAATCGTGGAGGATGATGAAGAGGAGGACGAAGACCCATAGCTGTTTGAAAACCCCCTTGTTTTTGTAGACGTTATAATTAGACCAACTTGTATTACATATGACATGGTTTGCTAGGTATATAAGTGTGGTTGTGGTTTGGTTTTGAAAAATTATGGCCCTGCTTTTCTATTCCATTGTGTTATAGTCTGGGGATTATTTATCTACTTCCGCATGCGTATTAAAACGAATGGGTCGGTGATGTGTCCTAGGACGTCGCTATTAATCGACCGTAGAGGGATGGGCACGCGCTCGGAGGATCGGGGTGTGACAATATGTATTTACTAGTCGACTAATTATATTGCCTTCTGTGGTTTTGGATATAATTGTAAATACATGGTGTTATAAGAATAGTCAAGTATAGCCTTTAAGGGATAGATATACTTGGATTGATGTAGCAAAATATATGTGGGGCACTATGAGACATCAATTGTTTATTTATTTATTTATAATAATTATGTCATCTCTAACGGGTGTATAATTTGAGCTCCTAAATACAAGTGTACTCACTGGTTGCATGGCTTTCTTGCCAGTATGAATTATTTCTAGAGTTGATGAATGTTGAATGCCTTATATTCTTGATAGAGCACTATCAAGCCTATCATGTCCGAGTGGGAGATGTTTTACTTTATTAGTACGTCCATGATGGGGTGCAATTAAGACGCACTGTTTCGTCTTAATGTGTTATGATGGAAAGACACCCATTCAAAGGGTATAAGGAAATCATATAAAAACTTCTGAAGATAACCATTGGGACGGTTGGCAAAATAGTATGTTTAGAAAGAATTTGTTCTCTCTTCTTCTTCCCTTTCCATCAAAGAAAAAACGACGTTCTATTACTCCTTTACGAAGACAATCGGCATTTACGTTGTGGAAATTGGATGTTTCCCTAGTGACTACATTCGGACCATCATGAAGTAATATTGTTCGTTGTTCATTCGCAATTGAACGTTCGTTTCGGGGTAAATTGTTCATTGCGCATCCGAAAGAGGTTAGTCGTCTTCCGCTAATTTTCTTCTAACACCGGCAATATTTAGGGTCTTAAATCCAAATACCCTATGGATTCGGCTTTGTCTTCTCCGCAAAAGCCTTGACCTTTCATTCTTTTGTCTTGTTCTTTGACGCCATTGACGCTTACTCCAAGATTCAATTTTTATCCTTCTTCTCCATCATCCCCGATCTTGCGTGCCCTACTCAGGTTTTACCATGTCTTCCACGTATGATCGATCCTGCTAACTTTATGGCCCGCCTACAACAGCTTCAGTCACTCGAGTATGCAGACAATGTCTATTTGTCGCTGTAAAATTGTATCAAGGACGAAGATGGAAAGATTATTCTTGGCCCATGTCTTTGGACACCCGAACGTCCTCCATTCTTTGCCCGCTGCTTTCCTCTGCATGTGGAAGAACCTTTTCCCTTCTAGAAGGAACTTTTAGTGAACATGTTTGGATCTCCTTGTCTCAACGGCTCAAGTTTTTCCTTCTTTTAACCTTGTCTTTTTCGATTGGTACGACAGGCTAAAATCTGCCAAGCACAAGGCATAGCATAAGGCCAAAATTGATCGAGCTCTTGAGTTCTGTAACTCTAATTGGAGACTTGTTGCGACCTGACCTCGGCACCCACATCAGAAAACGTAGGGTTTAGAGGTACTTGACCATGGAAACTCTTTCACGATCATATGATTCTAAGAATGTCATTACTTTATCCTTTGGGATCAATAGCATGAGCTCACTCGGTCATGATCATAAGCTCTCCTAAGCTCACACCTTGCATGACAATGAGACTTGTTGTGACTCTATCTTGATGCCATGACATGGCTTTGATGGTTTTTAAGGTCAAAAGGAAGTGGACGTAAATAGGGGTGAGCGTGGTTCCCGGTTCTAAAGGGACCGGTTTCGGTTCCCGATTCCCCCTTTCTGGGAACCGGTGGTTCCCGGTTCCGACACAGGGAACCGGAACCGGAATCGGAATCAGTCTGGTTAGGGCTCCAAAAAACCCCAAATCAAAATTCACTTTCACTTCCACATGACACTTTTCACTCACAGTTCTCTCTTCGCCCATCTATTTTCTGCCTCTGCTTGACGCCACCGCCGGTCGCCCCGACGCCACTGCGGCTGACCTTCTCTTCGAGGCCACCTCCGCTTGCCCTCGACGCCACCGTCGCTCACCCGCGAAGCCACCGCTCGCTGACCCTTGTTCGAGGCCACCTCTGCTCGCCCTCGATAGTACCGCGGCTGACCTCTGGCTCGCCGCTTGCCCTCGACGCCATCGTCGCTCGCCCTTGACGCCACCGCCGCTCACCCTCGACACCACCGCTCGCTGACCCTTGCTTGAGGCCACCTCTACTCGCCCTCGACGCCACCACCACTGACCTTTGGCTCGCCGCTTGCCTTGACGCCACCGTCGCTCGCCCTCGACGCCACCGCCGCTCACCCTCGACGCCACCACTCCCTGACCCCTGCTCGAGGCCACCTCCTCTCACCCTCGACGCCACTGCTGACCTCTTCTTATGAGTGTTCTCTCTCTGTCTTTCCTTCTGATTAAGCTAGTCGAATGCCCTTAGTCTTTCCCCTCGTTGGCTAGGGCAGCGCTCGTGCTCATTATAACAAGGCCTTGCGGCGGGTGTTTGTGTGTATGTGGTTTTGTTGTGAAGTTGCTCAAACCCTGAATGTTGATAATATGCTATTTGTCAGAAGGCACATGACCCTGTTGATTTTGCTGGTGAAACTGCGAAGGCAAAAGCTCATGATGAGGAAATTCGGGTTTATGTTTACTAAATTGATCGTTTTAGTTACTTCCTTTACTATTATATCTAAAGACAGATATTTCGAAAACAGAAGCTAGAGGCTGAAGTTTGCAACCATAATTCCCCCTGTTGCGAAAAAAAAGAATCTTAGTGTTTGGAATGAATGAAGTGCTTTATTATTTATTTATCTTTTTGCCAGAGAGTTATGTGCCTGTTTCTACTAAATGGACGACGGAAAGGTGTGCCGTATGTAGATGGGTTGAAGATTGGGACAATAACAAAATGATAATCTGCAACAGTCTTACATCTTTTCGGATAGCATTTGTCCACCTTTTTTTTTGGTATTTGAATCAAAGGTCACCGGATAGTTGGTCTTCTTCGTAAATGAACTGGATTCACTCTTGATTGCAGGTGTCAGATAGCTATGCATCAAGAATGTTATGGGGTAAACAACGTCCAAGATTTCACTTCATGGGTTTGTAGGGCATGAAACGCCTGATGTGAGGAGGCAGTGTTGTCTTTGTCTTTGTCCACTAGAAGGTTAAATTCAATGTCTTAATCTCCTATTGTCCTCATATGTTGTTTCTTATACTTTTTAATTAGTTGACGTTCATGGTGACAATATTAGATATATCGCTTTTGATTTTTTAGAAATATTACTATTGGGATTTTGAGGAAGCCGTATCATATGAAATTCATTATGACAGTTGTCTGACTTTTGCTCTAAATCCATGTCTTGGTGTTGTGTGAGTTAGTATTCTTGCTTGAAATTATTCTGACTGGCTTAAATGCTGGTCTCTAGGGGGTGCTTTGAAGCCAACGGATATCAAGCCGCTCTGGCTTCATGTCACATGCACGTGGTTTCGCCCTGAAATAGGTTTTCTGAATCATGAGAAAATGGAACCGGCCACTTTGGAATACTTAGAATTCCTCCAACTTCTTTTTGAAGGTAATCCATACTTATTTAGATTTACAGTTTTGAAGATTGTTGTTTCTTTGATGTGGTGGATTGTACTTATTGTGGGAATGATAAAAGCGTTTAGCAATAGAGGAGAACCTGATTTCATAATAGCTTTATAGCAGCTTACTGTTCAGTTGAGTATTTGAGTTTCATGTGTTGATTTTGTTTGTTGTCTATTACTTAGTTTATTTGCCATTAACTTCTAGATGCTCAGTGCTTCTTTTCAAATGCTTTTCTTTGCTTATGGTGCAGAGTTGTTTAATATGTAAGCAGATTCATGGTTCCTGCACTCAATGCAGCAGATGTCCTACTTATTTTCACGTTATGTGTGCTGCAAGAGCGGAACACAGCATGGAAGTAAGTCCTTATATAGATATTTATTATTTTCATGAGTTTTATCAGAACTAACATCGGTAGAATTTCTTGAGCTGGATTTTTAAATCTATTCTGACGCTCGCTCTTGCTTTCTTTCTATTTTCTTTGCTGTTGGATTTCAAGGAAGGATATGTTAGATAGATACTCATGTAAGTTTACACTGATTCTATATCTTTGTTTTCAGTTACACTGCCTGGAGAAGAGTGGGAGACAAATAACAAATAAGTTGATATATTGCGCCGATCATAGGTTAGATTGGTTCCCCTTGTCTACATGTTTTAATTCTCTGTTTCAATCTCATGTCCAGAGCCGTTTTGTTAAGTCTATTGCCTAGAAGATTTAACAACTATGATCCATTGACTAAAAACTATATGGTGCATGCTGCCTTGTCCTGGAAAAATATGATTTTACTTGGATGATTATGCAGAAGGTTCAAAAGCCAAGAGGTTGATTATAACTATGTCATTCATGGTCATTAACAAGTACGTTTGCTCCTCCAATTTTTATCATCGCATTTTGCTTGATGTGTCTTTCATAATGGCTAATATTAAACAGAGGACAGAAAAGCATCGAATATGTTTTGGTAAATCCGGTATACATGGATGGGGACTCTTTGCTCGAAGAAATATTCAGGAAGGAGAAATGGTACTTTCTTGTGAAAAGTACCTCATTATTTGCATGTTATGCTTTAGTTGGACGGAAATGCCGTATTTGTCATTACGCTTTTCATTTATTCTTGGAAATGGAGGACATGATAAAAAGAGACAAGTACAGCGATTTATATTCTCAATGTTTTTCATTTTTTCATTATCATAAAGAGTGGAGTTTAGGAAGTGTGTTTCTTCATGATTTTCCCTCCCAAAGCTTTGTCTCTTTGGCTCATAAGGTTCATTGATTAGCATTGAAATCATGATCTGCATTATCTGTCAGTTTGTCTTCTAAACATGATAAGACATTGTGCAGCTCTTCAAGATCAGTGAAGAACTTGTAATCGATGCCACAAATAAAGGGAATATAGCTTGGCTAATTAATCATTTGGTAAGTTCCAATAGAAGCATTTTTTTTAAACTAAAAAAGAAAAAAGAAAAAAGAAAAAAAGAACATGTTGGAACCTAGAACCGACCTCGTAACCTGTGACAAGGTAGGTTCCAGGTTCTTGGTTCTGACAGGTAGGTTCCAAGTTCCAAAAAATAAGAAACCTATACCCGAGGGTAGGTTCTAGGTTCCAAGCGGAACCTGTAAGGAACCGAGAACCGCTCACCCCTAGACATAAAGGCGGGTTTAAGGATATTTCAACCATGATAGCCCTCTCGAAGGTCCATCCACCAAAAGATAACATCACTTCATCTTTTTGGCTTCACCACTACAAGTATGCTAAATCATGGCTACAAACCTTTTCCAAAAGTCCATACCCCTTGTGATAGATTAATTTATTATTTATGAATTATTTTAGACAACATATATAACATTTAGGAATCGCCACTAGACTCATTTTTTCGGGTCGGCTAGTGTCACGCTTTAATCCTCGAGTGCATGCCTATCCCTCGGTGGTTGATAAAATTTTGCGACTTCCCAGGATAAGTCGCCAACCCTTTCATTTTATTGCACATGCGGAAGAGAATAATAAATCCCTTAACAGTAACCATCTCTGGATAGAAAAGCAGGACAACAGATTCACAAACAAAACATGCTTTTATATACACACTGAGTCATGTACAAAAGTCAACAACCAAAAGACTTCAAAAGACTGACTCTCATAAAGAAGCTGTCTTATCTGACCTACACCACGGATCCCTTTAGCTCGGCTCCAAGTCCTCCACCCTGCAGTCCTGAAATGTTAAGCCCACGATGAGGTGAGATATAAATCTTAGTGAGTTCACGCTCTAAACCCCGATTATGAGGGTAATACACCTAGAGCATCCTGACCACACAATCACACAACCACAGAGACTTACCTCGTCTTAGATCCCTCCTGCACATCAGTACAATTCATATAACACATATATGCAGTAATAACACTCGACCCAATGGAGCGTCTCAAATCACATCTCAGTCAATCATGCATTCCAAGTGATTACAGCCACATAAGCACGACCTATCCTGCATTTCAATTGATTACGGTCACACAGGCACGACTTAATCGTCACACAGTGAATCTAACCATCACATAGCAGATCAATCCGTCACACAGCGGATTTATCCGTCACATAACAGATCTATCCGTCACATAGCGGATCTAACTGACACATAGTGGATCTATCCATCACATAGCGGATTTACTCGTCACATAGCTAGCCATCGTCTCGCCCCATCAAGCATTGTCTACCTTAAGACAGCTTTCCACATAAAAGCATCGTTCACCTGACACACAGCAGTGACAAATTCTCTTAACTAGCACATGACCATCCAATCTCGACTAAGGACATTGTGCTTCGCACTTAAATTCGTTAACTAAAATAATGTGCTTGGCCTATTTTCATTGTGTTAAAAATACCCGATAAAATAATCGTGTGTGGGTACACCGTCGCTTTAAACTGAAAATACAATATTTTTCTTTTTAAAAATTTCACTATTTATTATAATGTCTAAAAATACTTTTGGCGTTAAAAATCGACACCCTAGTATTTTCTTAGTAAAATACCAAAATTACTCAATTTTAGGATAAATACCTAAATATACAGTTTACACTCAATTTGCACAAATCAACACTCAATTAAATAAACCAATCATACAATTGCAATCGCACGAAATTCCAGTCACCGGCTATCCTAGTATAATTTCCGAAAAATAGTAAATAATTAAATAAATACTGAAATTAATTAAATAAATACAAATAAATACCATAAATAGAGACTTAGGTCGAAAAAGATAATTAAATACCGAAACGGGCTTGGAAAATTTCCGAACCTAACTAAATAAATAGTACAACCTATTTAGTTGCTAATTAAACCGATCTAACCACCTAACATGCGTAAATGAGTAATTAATTCACTAATATGTTCTAACTAACCACCTAGACATTAATTAACCCAAACTAATCAACCCTTAAGTATCATTAACTCTCTAAGAGGAGTTTAGTGAGTAAACTCACTGGTTTAGCGCAAAAATCGGTTTACGGCGACAGCGGCACGACGGCAGCCGAAACTCAAGCCCACAGCGGCGCCAACGGGAGCCCGAACCGGGCTAAAAACGACCCTACAAGCTCACGGTTACTGCGGTCTTGAAGGGGGGTTTGCTGGTCGCAGCTTGGCTCGGCCGATCGGAGCTGTTGCAGTGCAGCTTGGAGGCAAGGAACTGGCTGGTTTCAATGTAAGGGACAGTGGGCTGGGCCGAATGAGAGGAGCATAGCAAGGAGCAGCTTCGATGGGCTGGGCTGCAGGCGTGACTTGGTTGAGCAAATGAAGAATTCGGTGGAGGAGACTGCTTTGGTGGAAGGTGTGGGCTGGGGAGAGGGAAAATGGACGAAGGAGGGTGGAGCGGTGGGGTTGATGCTGGACGTGGCAGGTGGCGTCGCGGCAAGGGAAATCTGACGAAGGGAGAGAGAGACGCTCCTGGGACTGCTTCGGTGCTGCTTGACTTCATGGCAGCTGCATGTGAAGAGAGTTGAGCAAACGCTGGCAATTCGGCAGAGGCGAAGGGGAGTCAACTCTGGGGAAAGGATTCGCTGGTGGTTGATTGGTGGACGGTGAAGGCGCGGCCGTGTGGTAGCTTGAAGAGAGATCGTGGGGGTTGCTTTGGTTGTGTGTGGAAGGCTGGCAGGGAAATGGGACGAAGGAGAATAGGAAATCGTGGACTGCTTCGGTCCAAGGAAAAGAAGACAGCGAAGAGAGGGGGGAGAACAGCTGGCTTGGCGTGTGCAAGAAGAGACGGAGGGAAAAGGAAAAAAAAATAAGTCAATGGAAGAGCCAATCAAAAGCCTAGGGAAAATATCTAATATTCATTGGAATGACCACAAAGTCTTGGCTTCCTCCAATAAGAATTTACTTCAATTTCCCAAAAACAAATCCATTTTAGGGGCCAAATAACCCTTTTCCTTCAGCCATCCGAATTTCCACTTTTATTTCCGACTCATCCGAATTGATTTTCCGTAAAAATCCCAGGCTTGCCGAAAATTTCTCGAAGGATGTGCTGGCATTCCTAAAATAAATTGTGACATGACAGAACTTTCAATTTCTGAAATCGGGTTCAAATTCGCAATTAATTTCAATTTGACGCGATTTTAGCATGACCTAACCTCTTGGGTAGCTTTTAGGAATTTTTAGTGCAATTGACCCGTGGTCGATTATTTTTGAGCCACATTATACATCTACGACACATTGGTGACTCTCGGTTGTCGTGAAAATCTTAAGATTTCAAATATCAACATAAGGTACCAAAACAATAGAAAAATTGGTTTAGTGCCGATCGACAATAATTTTACAATTAGGTGGAATCACCCACACTTAATCACATCCCACTGTCAGATCGACCTATCTCCGGTTTCCGATCGATTTTTAATTGTGCCGTAATGACCCTTGCAGATTAGCACGGTTGAGCAGTCGATTCCTAGTCGAATTCTCAAATCTATTGCATTTATATTCCTTGACGGCTTTACATGATAAGTTAGTTATCTCCTGAGTGGCAAACTCAAAGAAAAGAACTAGAGGTGCGTCGATGAAAAGCCCAACTTACTCAATTGAAAGCAGAACCTGAAATTCAGGATATCACAGCTAGAGTGTCCAATCGAGGGTTAGGAGCAATCCCTCAATATCTACGCAACTAGAGATCTAAGGTTTGGGGACTTGGATTGCGCTAATGTTTCTATTAGCACACTTTCAATACCTATCGATCAATGTGTTACTTGATGTGATCATGCATTTCTTCTTACGTTTTTGTTTAACTTTAAAAATGAAGTGATCATGTGTAGATGATTAATTCATGCCATTCTACTCTAGACTAACAAGAACAAAAATGAAATAAATAATTTATAAAAAGACGATGCATAAAAGTAAACAATCAAAGAAGTTAAAAGGGACAAAAGCAAATCTAGACAGGTAACCCTAAGAGTGATAGCGCAATTCATTGGGTGTTTATACAATGCCAAAAACAACCCGAGACAAATGACAAGTTCTGGATAAGTAAAGCAAATATTATGAAGATACTAAGATCAAATTCAGCACGCATGATTTTCTAAAAATCCTAGAATTGAAGCATGTCAATCAGCCAAAACAAATACCACTGAAACAAAGCATTCATTACAAATCTAAAATAACCATGATTCATGGCTATCTAGCCCTAAGATTTTGATGATAAGTAAATCAACGTGTGAGGAGCAAGTTTCATGAAGAAAGTATCTCAAAATTCCCAGCACATAATTTTACAAAAATCATAGAACAGAGATAGGTCAAATAGAAGCAAAACGGGGCAGCGGTGAGACTTGAGTTCTGGGGCTACTTGACCCTATCTAATGATGCTAATCAAATTCTAACACGTGATAGATCTAAGAGTTGTGAACAAATTTCATCAAGAACTCAACTTCAAAGCAACACACAGAAAATCACACGAAATTAGCAGGCAAATGAACTCACAAAAATATAACAAGTGTTTCAAATCAAGGCAAATTCCAAATTTCAAGTTTGGATTTGAAAAATGAAAAGCTGGGCAAATGGTGAGCAAATTGGAAAAACTATGTATCATTAGAAAGCTTAAGGTGTCCTTTTACCAGTTTCTAGGAGATGGCAAGTCCAATTAAGGCCTTTTTCTAGTTCAAGTAGAGGCATTCACATAAGTGGTCCAATTAGATTAGAACAAGTAGACCATGACATGTAAGTTTAGGCCATTATCCTACTTAAGTGATGCATGAATTTTATGGAATTTTAGTATGTCTTAGGGCTAGATATTGGTAACAAGTATGATGAAGACATCTAGTCCTAGATCAACGCACAAAAAACCATGAAAATTTATGAACCTAAGTAGGTCAACCAACTTATTTATGACAGTACATGATCAAAATCGTAGAGCAGGTACGCAGACTTTGATAAGTTTTTTGACATATCAAACGATGCTCAAATGATGTGTAAAGATTTCCTCTACAAATGTCTAGAACAACCCAAGGGCAATTGGACGGATTTACTAGCTCATTTTTAGACAAACAACAATCAGGTTGCAGACAAAATAGACCATACTGAGAACAATTTAGTAAATATTTTCTTAACCAAATCAACTTCAAAAAATCTGAAAATTTTATATGCTTTAGACAAAAACATTTCGAACAACTTTCATGGAGAACTCAAGACTAATTAAGTATATTTTACTAGCTCGTTTCAAGACAAACATCAATCAGGTCGCAGACAGGACAAACCATAGCAAGGACAATTTATTGAAGATTTCCCTAGTCAAATCAACTTCAAAAATAAAATAAAATAAAAATTATATGTCCAAGGACGTTTCGAGCAACTTTCATGAATCTAAGCACAAAATTTAGTCGAAAATCGGCAAATAGCAAACAAGTTCAAAAATCATCAATAACAATAGAACAAAGATCAGTTTCCAGAGCAAATTCATGAACTTTAGAAGTGGAATTGAGCTATCAAACAACGTCCGATCGAGGCTCATAATATATCAAACTGAACCTTATAAACATAGATCAAAAGTCTAGAACACATCAATTCGAGATTTCGAGGTTTAAGACCTCTAATCTAGTATAACAGAAACTCAGTCCAAACGTCCTACGAATTTCCAAAAAATGCAAATGAACACAATCAACATATAGATCATCAATCATCCATTGTAGCACCTTTAATTCATGATTCCAACCATATAAAAGTACCTAAACTTTGAATTCTAGCCCCGGTCAACTAACTCGACTTCCCTCCATTGGATTTAGGTATTAGATCATTAACTTTGCAATTTCTTCAAGTCGAGCTTGATCACGCCTTGATCAAGGACCATCAGGCCTTGAAGTTGCTCAAGGATTACTATCGCAGACTCTCGAAACTGATGGACAATTGCTGGATGTTAAACGGCGGTTAAGCTGCTCGAGGAAGCTCACTGATGCACACGCCGATCTTCGATGGCAAGAGGAGAGAGGGCTGATCAGAGGTCTTCCAATGAGGGACAAC
Organism: Eucalyptus microcorys; assembly: GCA_014182515.1. NCBI lineage: Eukaryota > Viridiplantae > Streptophyta > Magnoliopsida > Myrtales > Myrtaceae > Eucalyptus > Eucalyptus microcorys. The sequence continues at coordinate 15,323,471 of CM024570.1, read as the reverse complement.
GGTAGTAGCACTTGTGATGAAGGTCGAGAGAGAGAGAGAGAGAGAGAGAGAGAGAGAGAGAGAGAGAGAGAGAGAGAGAGAGAGAGAGAGATATGTTTTTTTTTTTTTTTTAAATGTGGCCTCCCCTAAGTTTTGAAGGGAAATTTGGTTATATATTTAGGGGGCAAGATCAAACCTTAGCCCTTGGATTAAATCCAAGGGCTGAGGTTTGATCTCCTTAGCTAACTATTAGTTAGGTTTGTTGAAGATATTTTAATTTGAGCACATGCTAATTTGAACGGTTGTGATGCCTCTCTAATGAATGGTGATGATCGGTTCTTGGGCTATTTTTGAAATTATGGATTAATCGGGGGCATTTTTGTAATTTTGCAAATCCAAGGACTATTTTGTAAATTTGAAAAATGAAGGCAAGGGTACGTTGGCCATGACGTGGACCACCTCATGGTGGTTGTTGGCCAATGGTTGCTGGTCAGGAGATGGCCGAACTGGCCATTTCCACTGGCAACCAAACCAATTGAATCGATCCGAACCGACTAGATCAATTCGATCAATCTTCTTGTTCTTCTTTTTCCTTTCTTTTGTGCAATTTTAGTCCTTTAAGACTAAATTTTTAAAAAAAAAAAATTGCTCAATTAAAGATAAAAAATGGCCAAATTTTCACAATTGTTGCCAAAATTGACCCTAAATTTAAACCTAACTCAAGAAAATGAATTGAATAGAAGTATTAGTGTGCAAATCATAAAGAATCAATTTGAACCCTTGATTAGTGTTTAAAATGGCAATTTGCACGCTTACATGCCAAATTCCAAAACTAGATGATCGAGTGACTAGGTAATGATCTCTAGATCAAATGTCATAAAAGAACTAAGCTAAAATATGAACATAATAAAAGTAATTTTATTTTTGGTCAATTTCGAACCTAAAATTGAAAAGTTAGGAATATGAGGTTTTTAATTGATTTTTGCAAAATTTTCAATGCTACAGTCAAATTGAAGCTAAAAAAAAAGTGATTTGTGGATTTTTATATTTTTAAATTTTTTTATCAAATGTTTGACCAAAAATCAACCATTTAGTTGACTTTTTACAAATGGTTGATTTTATGATCAAATCTTTGAACTTTTCCAAAATTAATGTGGCCAAAATGATATTAAGACTAATGCAAAAAATCAATTTTTGACTCGAGATTGACTTTTGGTTAAGAAATCGATCGAAAGCTCAGCTCAAAAATTAATTGTTTAACTTTTGAGTTTTTGATGGAAATGAATAAGAAATTACCTACAAATGATTAATGAAAAGAAAGAAATGAGAAACGACACATTTTGTTCGAGAAACAGTCTCCGGTATGATTAGGAAGCCTAATCTTGAATTTCTAACCTTTATTAACGTGTTGATTAAAAACTAAGTGTCAACAACTGCCCCTCTTCAAGTGGGAGTTCAAAGAGGTTCCAATCAAAGATTCATACCTATAATTTTAATCAACTTCACTTGAGAAATAAAAGAAAACAATAGAAACCATCAACCGTTGCATTGTTGCTTTCTTTATTTCATCTCTATTCTCTTCTCTTTCATGGGATGGAATGAAAGAAATGAAGAAAGTGGAAAAACATCATACCTTGAGGAAAGTATGGTTTAAGGATTATCAAGAACCATTTGAAAAGGTCATGGTCTAAGGATTACTAAGAATTGCATAAGAATCATGATTTGAGGTTGACCAAGAATCGATAAGAACCATGGTTTAAGGTTTATCAAGAACCAGATTGAAAAAGGTCATGGTTTAGGGATTATCAAGAACCGGTTAATAATCATGGTTTAAGGCTAACCAAAAATTGGTTTGTAATAACCCCAACTCCAACTCTAGGGTCTTGAGCTATAGGGGTTATTTTCGCGATGTTCCAAGCTCGTCGCCGTCTTGATTCTTCTTATCTTGTTATTATGCACATGTAGAAACGTGAACAAATAAACTCCATAGACAAATAACAACCAGAAGACTGGGATATATATCACATAGAACATACTACTTTATATTACAATAGTATATTGATAAGCCATTTCTCTACAGACTCTCTTTTCTTTTTACATCACAATAAATATCCACATAGGCTAGGGAATTCCTATCTCCTTTAGCATGATTGCAACTCTAAAAACTGGTGTAAGACTTCCATGCCTACAAGTCTGAAAGATGAAGGGGTGAGCTGAGAACTCAGTAAGTAAAATCACTAATCCTCATCCAGGAGATGACTCATCATCGAATCAAGCATGTGGATATCTCACGCACTACAATATCGATAGCAAATGAATAGCAAACCATTACTTTTCCTTGACTATATGCATATGGTCATACCAACTTATCTTCAATGCATAGCCCACTTTTAACTTACCGAACAAGCTACCCTTAACTTACTAAATAAGCTACCTTAACAAGCAAGCTCATCAACAACACATGGCAGCATGCTTCAAAGGTTCATTAACCATCTGAAATGGTTCTTCCCAGCTCAACCGGGGCATCCCGTTCCTTCAGGGGCTTCTTGGTATCAACCGGGGCATCCAGCCTTAAGCCAAGCATTATACGTATGTAAGTCATTTTAGCTTACCACCACCAATGCCTACTCTACCTCAAACTTATTAACCAACCTTATTAAATAACACACATAGAAGCATGCACAAAGAAGTTCATTCATCAGTCTAACTATTCCCATGGTTCATTCGAAATCCACTGGGCATCCGAAATCCATTGGGTATCCAGAATCCACTGGGCATGTTATTCTCATAAACGAGGCATCGTCCCAATGCTATATGATGACGGGTCTTATCTTTCATTTAGTAATCACATGTTGTAAAAAACACAAACTGGTTTATCATTTTCCCTCTGAGCTTACGCATACAAGGCTCGAGAGTGTGCTCATATAAGCGGGTGCGTGTCAATATCATAAATACATAGTATGCCGGGCAAGGCATAAGGTTCATGACTCGAATTGACCCATTTAAGTGCCAATCCTCTGCCAAGCAAAGTTCGAATCAACATGCCTCACTATCAATCTAAGGCCCAGCAAGGTTCGGTCCGTCATGCTTGAATGTTGACCTAAGGCCAAGTGAGACCCTTCCGTAGCCTAAGGCATGCTTCCACGCACGGATCCATAATCATAAACAAACCATAAAAAATATTGCAAGAACAAGTCATAGAACAACCAAAACACATAAGCACAGTAAATAATAGAACTAGCTCAAACATCATATCACAACGCTCTAATAAAAGGCTAGGGGATCTGCTTACTTATGCAAAAACATAACTAGCATGTTCACAGTCAAATCCAATAACGTAGTACATTGCCCTAGCCAAAGATTAGAGATTCCACTTATCTTGATGAATCTTTAGATCTAAAGAGGCGGTTTGGTGTGTGACATACTGAATTTCTCATTCTGTTTTCAATTGAATGAATCGAGCTTTTCATTGACGCGCCTATAGTTCTATTCCTCGAGCTGATCACTCACGAGATAACTAGTCTATCAGGTGAAGCCGTTAAGGAATCTAAACGCAATGGACTTAAGAATTCGTCTAGGAATCGACTGTTCGACCATACTAATTTGCGAGGGTCATTATAGCACTGTCAGAATCGATTAGAGATCAGAGATAAGTCGATTTGACTGAGATATGTGATTAAAGTGTGAGTGATTCAACCTGATTGCAAAATTCTCGTCGATTGGCACTGGACCAATTTTTCTATCGTTTTGGGTACCCTATGTTCGTATTTGAAACCTCGAGATTTTCACAACAACTGAGAGTCGCTAATGTTTCAAAGATGTACATTGTGGCTCGAAAATAATCGACTATGGGTCAATTGCACTGAAAATTCTTAAAAGCTACTTGGTAGGCTAGGATGCGCTAAAACCACGCCAAATTGAAATTAATCGCGAATTTAAACCCACTTTCAGAAATTGAAAGTTCTGTCATGTCACAATTCATTTTAGGAATGTCGACTCATCCTCAGAAGATTTTTTTGCAAACCGAGATTTGTGGCGAAAAATCAAAGTTATGACGTTTTGGACCAAGAACTTCGAGGCACCATTTTTTATCGCACTTTTGGCCATCAAGTGGGTTAAATTGATGAGGAAAAATGAGAATTCAAGTGTGCACACCATGGCTGAATTTATGGGCTCCAATTTGGATTGATTGGAAGAGGAATTGAATGCAATTGATGAGCAAATGTCCAAAATTCGTAGGCCATGGGGGAGACAACATTTTGGACCCTTTGGCAAGCTTGTTGAGGAAGCTTTCGGAGAGAGAAAGTGGTTGTGGATGGCTGATGGCTTGTGGGGGCAAGCAACGAGAGAATTGGACAAGTGTTGAAGGATTGGAAGCCTTCGGGGTCCCCCATGTCCAGCAGCCTTCTTATTCCTTCAGTAGCACCTTTCTCCATTGTTGAGGTGTGGAGAGAGCTTAGAAAACCAGAGAAGGATCAGCAGCAAGCCGCCAAGCAGCCCAGCCACCCGTCCGAGCGCTGCACACCGCCCGTCACGCGTCCGAGCTCCTGCGCCGATTGTCCTACCCGCACACTGTCCACACTTCTTCACCGCTCGCGCTCGTCGCCCTAGCTTCTGTCGCCATCTGCCGAAGCTATTCGAACCCCCTCCGTCGCCGTCCAATCACTGGAGTAGCCCGCTTGGCTCGTCGTCACCCCTAGCCGCCTACCTTGGTCGTTCCAGCCCCTCGGTTCCCTTCGGTCCAGCTCTCTCGGCCAAGGAGCATAATCGTAGCCAACAAGGGCTATGACTCTTCAAGGCTCGTTTTAGGTGTCTTTCGAGCCTTGTTTGGTGTCGCCGCAAGGAGGTTTATTGCCCCCCTTGGCGTTGCCGTCGCCGTTGACTCACCAGAACGCTAAACTAGTGAGTTCAGTCACTAAACTCTGCTTAGGGAATTATTTATGCTTAAGGGGTGTTTAGATTAGGCTAAGCATGTTTAGGTGGTTAGGTTAGATTAGCTTAGTTAAATATTAATTAGATTATATGGATGATTAGTTTAGTGGATGGATTAATTAGTCTAATTATGCAATTAGATTAGTGTAAGCATGATTATATTTTTAATTAATTATGTTATTTATTTAATTATTTATTTCAATTAAATATTACTTAATTATATTATTTTACATTTATTTAATTTAATTTTCAAATTTTAATTAATTATTTAATAATTCTGAAAATTATGCCGGGATGGCCAGTCATAGAATTTCATACTGATCGCAGTGGTGCGTTTAGCTTCTGTAATTGAATACTATATTGTGAATTTGACTGATGATTGTGAAATTTGTATTTAGTTAGAACTATCGGGTGTCAGTGTTTGATACTGGAAATTGTTTTATATACCATGTCAGCTTGTGTGAGTAATAGAATAAATCAGCTTTGGTGAGCAATGAATCGTCAACTTGTGTGAGCAATAGAATAATCAGCTTTGGTGAGCAATGAATCATCAGCTTGTGTGAGCAATAGAATAAATTAGCTTTGGTGAGCAATAATCAGCTTTGGTGAATGTAAATATATATATCAGCTTTGGCAAGCAATAATAATAAATCTCAGCTTGGATGAGCAGTGATTGAATTGAGTGGATTGTTTGATTTGATTGATTGATCGGTGGATTGAATTGAATTGATGGACCAATGTGTGTTGGTGGTTCATGCTTGTGCGAGCAATGATTGATGATTGGTGTTTAAAATTGTACTGACTTTCAGGAAGGCACTCAGGCAAGGTAAGTCTTCTAACTTCGGTGCATAGATTGCCTTTAGGCATATTTCCTTCCTAGTTGAAGTTTAGGGGGTGAACTCGCTAGTTATTGTCTCACACCGTCGTGGGCTCAACATTTTCAGGTCTTTAAATGGCGGTTCCTTCAGAACGTTTTGGTCAGCTCAAGAGGATCATCGAGCAGGTCACCGGTATCCCTGTTCCCGGGGGCCAAGGAGCCTGGGTCTATGAACTTGTAAGGACCATCATCTGGGTCGATGTGGGCCTACCTCAGAGGGTACCCTATCGATTTAGAGAGTGGTATCATAGCAGGCTCAATGGACCCAGATAGGGTCCCTTACTGGATTTTGAGGTTCTAGTGTCGGTGTTGCTTTTGGCGAGGGTACAGTTGAGCCTCCTGGTGGTATAGTGGTGGACCCAAGTGTCGCGACCTACCCTCAGGGGGAGGGAACAGGTTTAGAGGTATTGCCTAAAGGACGGGCCTAAGGCCCATGATTAGGCGCGGGCTCTCCCAAGCTCATACCCCGCGTGACATTGGGGTATTTTAAGAATTTTGCAAAAAGGAGTCGCCACTAGCCTATTGGGGTCAGCTAGAAACCAAGTGAGGCACGGGAGTATGCCACACTTCCTACGCAACCAGAGAATCTAGGGTTGGGGACTTGATTACATTAATTGACTAATTAGTACTCTTTTAGTATCTAATTTTGTTCATTTTAAAAAAAGATTTTTGTCAAACAATTTGGATTGATTTTATACCTATCTACTAACATATGAGGTGATCATGTGGGTATGTAATCATTAAAATAACAATTAACAATCAAGATCACAATTCCAATAAATTGAGCACATGCAATTAAACATAATTAAATATGCAAATTAAACATTTGATAAAATCGACATATGAGCAAATAAAGGCCTAATCACACTAAAAATGTAATACATAGCAATTCCTAACCAAACCCTACAATTTTGGATTTTTGAAATTTTTTTTCTTTAAAAACTTAATAAAGTATATATATATATTTTTTTTTGGGGTCGGATCGGGTCAAGTCCGGTCGAAGACCGAACTCGGGCTCGGCCTGGTTGGGCTAGGCATAACCAATTCTGGTCGGGGCCCCACCAGATTTAGGGTTAGCCCTGAATGATGAGCCCAAGTCGCGCCCAACCCTCCTCGATGAGGCTCGCAAGCCCGTGAAGGTGGGCCGAGAGGGTCAGACCTGCAATCTGGCCCATCTCGGCCTGTTGGCCTCTATTCCACGACCGGGGGAGGAAAAGCGACGGTGCTCAGCACAGACGGCCCCTTTGGCTGAGGACCGCGACGATGCCACCTCAGCTAGGCAAGCGGGGACCGTCCTCGACGTCGAAGGTCAGCTAGGTTCGGCGGTTGCGGCGAGGACCGTCATGGGTGGACTCCGGCGAGGATGTGTACATAAAGGCCCGTAACTCCCTTTTCTCTTTGACTCTGGCGACGCTGCTCCAAGAACATAAACCGGCAGGCGCGTAGACAAGGGGATACAAGACGGAGAGAGAGAGGGGTGCGAAAGGGCTCTAGACAAATGAAAACAGGGGCAGCTTCTAGTCGGGCATTTCGTCGAACGGTTGGGGAGCGACGTGAGAAATGGAGGCGTCGAGCTCGGCCGAGGCTCCCACGTGAACCTAGGATCTAGCAAAAATAGCTGGGACAACGAGGAATGCAACGGTGGGACACAGGCAGTGGCCGGAGTTCGCTCGAAACGGTCGAGGGAGCTCCGGTCGGTTTGGTGCTAAACTACGCACACCGGGTGTTTGGCGAAATGCCTACCTAGGCTCCGATGAGGTTGCAATGGTCGGCATCGGTTTGAAATGGTTCACTGGCGGCGGCGGTGGCCCAGAGACACGTCGGTGGTGGTATAATGGCTCGATCTCCTCTTCTTCTCCTCTTCTGCCCGCTTTCTCCTCAGGTTTCCCTCTTGGCTCCCCCTGTTTCTCCCCTGTTCAGTGCTTCTTATGTTCTGCCTCCTAGACCCTAGTGGAGTTGAAGGCGGTCGGCAACTCCGGTAGTGATCGACGGTAGCGGTCGACGGCTCCGAGGTGTGTCTTCCTCCCCTCCTCCTCCCTGTGTTTCTCCTCTCTCCTTTTTTTTTTTGTTCTTCGTCCCCCCTGCTGTAGTGCTGTGTTCTCCCTTTTTTGTTCTGCAGGTACCTCGAGCTCCCTGAGGTGAATGGTCGGTGTTCCCGACTCCTGCCCCGCCAGCCTGTCGATCGGCCTGCTCCCCGACCCGCGAATCACGCCGGACCTCAATCTTCCTGCTCTCACTGTGTTGTTGCAGCTTCTACTGCTCTGTTTTTTTCTGTTCTTGCAGGTCCTCCAGCGAAGACTAGGTGGAGAGGGGGAACCAGCTCGTTCACGGGCTAAGCTCAAAGGGAAAAAGGGCCGGGCCGGGCCTAGTGGGGGGGGGGGAAAGAGAAAAGGAAGGGGGCGGGCTGGGCCAAAGTTGCCTCCGCCCGACTCGGCGGGTTTGTTTTGTTTTTGTTTTTTTATATAATTAATTAATTAATTAATTTTTTAATTAATTTTTTTTTATTTTTTTTGTGATTTTTTTTTACTAATTCCTAACCTTTAATGCTATTAAGTTTTAAGTGAAATGAGGAAATTTAGATGTCAACACCAAGTCCTTGAAAAGGCGAAAAGGTCGCAGATGCGCCGAGTCGAAAGTTTTCAGTTGCACATATGATGGTTAAGGAATGGACTTTACTTGAGAAAGCTCGGGATTCGAACTTTACTTAAGTGCAATTAGTGGTTAGATTAGAATAGATTAGTGGTTATTTGATAATTGTGATGCATGTTAGGCAATTGAATTGTGCAATTAACGAATAGACATGTGCTAGTATTTATTGAATGCATCTCGAGATTTTTCCCGACCTTTATCAGGCTTCAATTAGGCATTACGGGCCTAAATTGGATTTTTAGTAATTATTTATTAATTTTCGAAATTAATTAATTAATTAATTATTTTTCGGAAATTAGGCAGGGATAGTCGACGATCGGAATTTTATGCTGATTGTCGTGGCGCAGTCCGTTTATTTAATTGAGCTTTATTTTATGTTGAATTGAATTATTTGTGAAATTGGGAATTATTCTTTAATTGAATAATCTTCGGTTATTAATTGAAAAATAACCGGGCATCGGTTGATAATGCCAAAAGGATTTGAGTGGACTACAGAAAATATGGGAGTTATGGAAAGGAAAATTATTATATTTTGGCTAAGGCCAACCGTGTGCCCACGCACGTATACTTTTGTCAGAAATGAATAAAAGGAAAAATTGATTGTACGTTCGAAGTATCATGTTACACAATACCGACTCAGTGACACTATAGGTCATTTTATAGAATGGACGGTATGCAATACCGGCTCGGTGAGCATGGACAGTATGCAAATATCGACTCGGTGACCCTATAGGTCATTTTGTAGAATGGACGACATATAATGCCGGCTCGGTGACCCTATAGGTCATTTTGTAGAATGGACGGCATACCATAACGGCTCGGTGACTCAATATGTCATTTTGCAGAATGGATGTTATGATGAATATACTTGATGACTTATAATGTCATTTTAGAAATTGAATCGTTTAAAAATACTGGCTTGGTAACTCGATGGGTTATTTTAGAGAATGGATAGTATTGATTGAAATGACCAAGAATGGTTCGTTTGACATGTAATCGACTAAGTCGATTGATCATTGCTTGATCTGATGTCATGAATTGATCATTGGAATTGACCGGGGAAATGTCATGCTGACATGCAATCGACTAAGTCAATTGATCGAGATATCGATCCGTGATGTGATTGCTTGGGTGCCTATTGAACTGTGCTAATATGCAGGTGGAATCTGAGGCCAAGGTAAGTCCTCTGACCCGTGTGTGCATAGGCAGCCCGGATAGCGTATTGGTTTACTAATCGAGTCTTAGGGGGTAGAACTTGCTGAGACGTAGCTCATCCCAGTTGTAGGGCAACATTTCAGGTCCCTAAGTGCAGCAAACCTGAATTTTGAAGATCTCGGAAGTCTGGTGCAGTCTACTGAAGGTTCCAGTTGGAGTATGGAGGATGAAGAAGAGGAGGACGAGGACCCGTAGTTTGTGGAACCCCCACCCCTGCTTGCGGACTTTGATTATGAACTTGTCTAAGTTGAATCTGTCTTGGTAACCTGCTTTATATAAATGTGCACTGGTTTGCAATGTATATAAGTGTGGTTGTTTTTTTTTTAAAGTCTGGAACTTGGTCCTACTTTCCTATCCCATTGTTTAATTGTTTGGGGGATTTAATTATGCTTCCGCATGCGTATATCAAAATGAATGGGTCGGCAACATTCCTGGGACGTCGCAATTTAATCAACCAAGTGAGGGATGGGCACGCATTCGGGGCATGACATCCAAGCCACCAATTACTTGTAGCATTGATGATAAAGTTACTATTCTAAGGCATCAGTGAACTAATTTTGAGACCTTGACAGATATTCAAAAGAGATTTAGATCAGAGATTTTCAGTTTTGTTAGGACTTTCAGATGGTTCCTATTGAAGCTTACATAGCAGTGTGTGCAAAATTTCAGTGGTGAGAAGAAAGAGAAGTGAAGAGAATCACAGGCCAAGGTCAGCTCAGTAATCAGTGTTTGCATTTGTCTTGATCAGTGTCAGAGTAAAGACCACACGTAACTGCTAGAAAAGTTGAATTGTTGAGCTTTGAAGGCCCTTAGATTTCCAAATTGGTGATTGCATCTTTCTGAAGGTGTCACCAATGAGGAATACCTTGCATTTTAGCAAGGAGGGGAAAACTGAAACTGAGGTACGTAGGTTTCTTAGGGATTCTAGAAGAAGAATCAGGATCCCAACATATCGTCTTGCGTTGTCACCAAAGTAGGCGTAAATGTTTGGTGTCTTTCACGTGTCGATGTTGAGGACATATGAACTTGACTCAACCCACGTGCTAAATCTTAAAGAATTAGGCGTGGACGACAGAGTATCGTATGTGGAAAACTTGGTTCAGTTGTTGGTTCAAAAAGAGCAGATTCTGTGTACCAAGATGGTCTCCTTGGTCAAAGTGGTCTCATAACACCATAAGACCGAAGAACATCGTGGAAAAGTGAGACTCGATGAGACGACATCACCCCCACCTTTTTGTTTAAGGATTGGTAAAATTTTAAATTTCGAGGACGAAATTTTTATAAGAGGGGAAGAGTTGTGACATCCTGATTTTCCGGTTCTGATTTCGATCGGATAAGTTGGGCTTTTCATTAACACGACTATAGTGCTTTTCTCGGAGTTAGCCACTCACGAGATAACTAGACTATCTGGGGAAGCTATTAAGGGCTTTAAGGCAAAAAGACTTGAGAATTCGACCAAGAATCGACTTCTCGACCGTGCTCATCTTTAGAGGCCATTACGGCACAGTATAAAACTGATTTGAGATTAGAGATAGGTCGGTTCAACTAAGATGTGTGGCCGATCGTGGGTGACTCCACTAAATTGGAAAATTCTCGTCGACCGGCACTAGTTTGATTTTATTGTCGCATGTGTCCGTATTTGGATGCTCGAGATTTTCATGACAACCGAAGAGTCGCTAATGAGTCGAGTGGGTTCATTGTGGCTCGAAGAAAATTGACCACGGGTCATTTGCCTTAAAAAGTTCTGAAAACCACCTAGTAGCCTAAGTCACTCTAAAAACGCGTCGGAGTGAAATTAACCGCCGATTTGAGTCCGATTTCAGAAATTGAAGATTTTGTTATGTCACAATAAATTCTAGGAACGTCGACTCAGTCTCGGAAGATTTTTCTGAAACCCGAGACTTTTTGGGAAAAAGTTGAGGTAAGGCTGTTTTCGATCGGATTTTGTAGAGTGGGCTATACTGGTAAGGAAAAGTACCAATTTGATCGATGAAGTGTTGAATGAATTTATGGGAGTCAATTTGATTTGATTCAAGTGGGATTAAGGTCCAATTGGAGAGAAAACCTAGCAAAATTCGTATGCCCCATGGACCCAACATTTTGGACTACCTAAGGGCTTCTAGAAGGGGCATTTTTTTCCACAAAATGAAGGGTGGAAAAGACAACTGGTGGTGGGCCTTGTTTGTGGGACCAAAGACAGAGAGAGAGAGAGAGAGAGAGAGAGAATTGGCCCCCTCCTTCCCTTCTCTCTCCCGTCGCTATCTCTCTCCATCTCTCTTCTTGTTGCTCGTGTTCTTGCTGTATGAAGAACCAGCAAGCCGAAGAAGCTGAAGACTAGCAAACCTAGAGCTGCCGTCGCCACCTCCGCCCTCCGCCGTTCGCCGCCGTGCTGCACGTCGTCGCCTCGCCACTGCTCCGCACGCCTCGGCCTCTCTCTCGCCCAGCTCGCCATTCCAGCGAGCTGTCCAGCTAATCCCAGCTACTGTGGACCATTGCTGGAGCTCCCTTTGCCGCTTTATGCCATCGCCTGGATCGTTGAAGCTTCACCGGACCACCACCGACCTTATCCAGCTCCACCCAGCCCCGGATCCGCCCCTTCTCGGCCCCAATCACTAGCTGGAAAAACGGGTATCGCAGCGGAGGTTTGGCCCGTTTTGGCCGGCTTCCCGACCCTGGAAGCTTAGCCCACTTTGAGGAAAGTTGATCCTCGCGATGATCCCGTCGTTTTGGTCCGATCGGCTCATTAATCAAGTGAGTTTTGCTCACTAATGCTTTCTTAGTTTGCTAATGATGCTTTAGGGTTGATTAGATTTAATTAAGTGCAATTAGATGGTTTAATTAGAATAAATTAGTGATTATTAGATAATTGTGATGCATGTTAGGCAATTGAATTATGCAATTAGCGAATAGACATGTGCTAGTATTTATTGAATGCATCTCGGGATTTTTCCGACCCTTATCAGGCTTCAATTAGGCATTACGGGCCTAAATTGGATTTTTAGTAATTATTTATTAATTTTCGAAATTAATTATTTATTTATTTATTTTCTAGAAATTAGGCGAGGATAGCCAACAACCGGAATTTTATGCTGATTGTCATGGCACAGTCCGTTTATTTAATTGAGCTTTATTTTGTGTTGAATTGAATTATTTGTGAAATTAGGAATTATTGTTTAATTGAATAATCTTCGATTATTAATTGAAAAATAACCAAGCATCGGTTGATAATGCCAAAAGGATTTGAGTGGACTACAGAAAATGTGGGAGTTATGGAAAGGAAAAATATTATATTTTGGCTAAGGCCAACTGTGTGCCCACGCACATATACTTTTGTCAGAAATGAATAAAAGGACAAATTGATTGTATGTTCGAAGTATCACGTTACACAATACTGGCTTGGTGACCCTATAGATCATTTTGTAGAATGGACGACATGTAATGCCGGCTCGGTGACCTTATAGGTCATTTTGTAGAATGGACGGCATACCATAACGGCTCGATGACTCAATATGTCATTTTGTAGAATGGACGTTATGATGAATATACTTGATGACTTATAATGTCATTTTAGAGATTGAATCGTTTAAAAATACTAGCTTGGTAACCTGATGGGTTATTTTAGAGAATGGACAGTGTTGATTGAAATGACCAAGAATGGTTCGTTTGACATGTAATCGATTAAGTCGATTGATCGTTGCTTGATCTGATGTCGTGAATTGATTGATTAAATTGAGATAACCGGGGAAAGGTCATGCTGACATGTAATCGACTAGGTCAATTGATCGAGATATCGATCTATGATGTGATTGCTTGGGTGCCTATTGAACTGTGCTAATATGCAGGTGGAATCTGAGACCAAGGTAAGTCCTCTGACCCGTGTGTGCATAGGCAGTCCGGATAGCGTATTGGTTTACTAATCGAGTCTTAAGGGGTAGAACTTGTTGAGACATAGTCTCATCCCAGTTATGGGACAACATTTCAGGTCCCTAGGTGTAGCAAACCTGAATTTTGAAGATCTCGGAAGTCTGGTGCAGTCTACTAAAGGCTCTAGTTGGAGTATGGAGGATGAAGAAGAGGAGGACGAGGACCCGTAGTTTGTGAAACCCCTACCCCTGCTTGCGGACTTTGATTCTGAACTTATCTAAGTTGAATCTGTCTTGGTAGCCTGCTTTATATATATGTGCACTGGTTTGCAATGTATATAAGTGTGGTTGTTTTTCTTTTGAAGTCTGGAACTTGGTCCTACTTTCCTATCCCATTGTTTAATTGTCTGGGGATTTAATTATGCTTCCGCATGCGTATATCAAAATGAATGGGTTGGCAACATTCCTAGGACGTCGCAATTTAATCGACCAGGTGAGGGATGGGCAGCATTCGAGGATCGGGGCGTGACATCCAAGCCACCAATTACTTGTAGCATTGATGATAAAGTTCCTATTCTAAGGCATCAGTGAACTAATTTTGAGACCTTGACAGATATTCAAAAGAGATTTTTTCCAAATTCTTTCATTAAGTCTTCTAGATATTCATGGTAAGGTATCAACTTTGTATCACTATTGACACTTGATTTTTAACCGATGCGTCAATAAGGGTAGAAAACTTGAGATTAGGGTTTCCCTCGTTTTTCATTTGTTTCTTTTTTTAAACAATTTCTCATTCATTTCCATTAAAAAAATAGAAAAGTCAAACTGCTAACTTTTCGTTTTTACTAACCCTTTGACTAAAAGTCAATCCCGGATTTTTTTTTTTTTTGGGTCGAAAGATAGTGATCATTACTAACAAGTTGCGGAATCGCAACTGGGTTCGGAATCATTACATAATAATACCCAAAGTGGATGAGGGGGATATAAAATCCAATTGCGAGGAAGACGGTTGTCCCGGTGTACTTTTGTTATACAATCAGCGGGCTTGTTTGCTTCTCTATGCGCATAAGAAATGGAGACGCCTTTTAGTTGGGCCAACAACACTTTGCAATCCTCTAAAATTGGTTCCACTGTCCATGGGCTTGGTGCAAGGCCCATTAAGCTGTCCATCACGGTTTGCAGTCGATTGTACTTCTATCTTCAAGTCCTGTGCAAACGTGGGGCTCTTTTCTTCTCTCTCCTTCGTTACTTTCCGTAGAGCTGCACAGACAGCCAAAGCTTCTGCTTTCAAAGGTGAGTCGGCTTCAATTTTTGCTGCAAAACGATCCCTGAGGACCCCGTTCTCGTCTCTGCATAGCCCGACAATTGATCCTTCTCTCTGGTTTTCAGTCCATGAAGCGTCGACGTTTATTTTCAAGTGACCCTTTACCGACGGCACCCATTTTCCAGGAATATCTACAGAATTTTTGCTGCGTTTTGGTCTTTTCGGGTTCCGCCAATTAAAGCTTTCTAGGTTTGCTTCTACCTCCTGCACAGCTTCTTGCGGTTGCGGAGGCTCGCCTTTGAAGACCATTGCATTTCTGATCTTCCAGATCTGCCAGAGGGTGCCCGCTACCAGCTCCTTCGGCCGAGGGTTTCTCTCCGAGGTAAGGACTTCAAGCAGCCATTTGTCTATTCTTGAGATATTGCTGGGGGAAGGGTTCAACTTTAGCTTTTGGTTTGCCCAAATCTAGTGCATCCATTCGCATAGGAGGAATAGCTGTTCGAGTGTCTCTAGCATACGGTGCCATATTAGGCAGCTTGGATCAGGTATCATCTTTCTCCTATATAGGTTCTCCTTCGTGGGTAGCGCATTAGCACAAATTCAACTGGGAATTCAGTCGATCATTCCACACAGATTGCACAATTTCTCTACATTTAGCATCCTCCATCTAGTACGCTTCAAATCTGAACACTCTTCTTCTTTTCTTCGTCAGGGGATATAATGATGGTAGAATAGGGTTATGGTCCGAGCCAATGGCAGGTAGGGCATAAGCTTCCGCTTGTAAGAACATAATTCTCCATTCTATATTGCAAAGCACTCGATCTAACCTATTTTCACCTGGTCCTCCCCATCTCGGTTGTTTGTCCAAATGAAGGCACATTATTTGCTTTCCATATCCATGAGTGCACAATCATTCAATAGGTCCTGGAAGGCTGCCATTCTATAATAGTCTATCTCCTTTTTACCATACTTCTCCCAGTGATATAAAGTCTCCTTAAAATCTCCGATGCATATCCAGGGTAAGTTGTTTCTCCCGTGAGTCATTCTAAGTTGCTGCCATAGTTGAAGTCTTTCCTGATAATTTGTCGAGGTATGAAGGAAAGAAATCCTCATTCCGTTGTCACAATTCAGCTCACCGCAAGTGACCTCAATCATCTCCCTCGAACTCGAAACTAGTTCAACCGATAAGTCATTGTTCCACATTAAAGCCAGCCCCCCAGCAATCCCAATCAGATTAACAACCCTCAAATTCTGGAATTTTAGTCGCTTTGTTACCCTTTTCACTACTGGTTCTTTATTTTTAGTTTCCATTAAAAATACTAAACTGGGCTTTTCTTGAGCCACTAAGGCTCTAAGATGCTGGAACGTTAGGGGAGTGCCCAAATCCTGACAGTTCCAACTCAAGATCTTCATTTAAACCTCGGTGGCTTATTAGGGCTAACCACCAAAGCCCACTCTTCCATTTCTTGGACTTGTTGAATCGGTGTTTCTAGGAGGGTCCCCTCATCAATGAGCTGAGAGTTAAAACTTTGATGTTCATAGGGATTAAAACGCTTCATTTTTTATTTTTTTTTGCCGTGTGGGCCTTCTTGCCACTTCTTTCTTTCTTTTTGTTTCCCTAAATTTCCTTTATAGTCAATGTTTCCATTGCCATAAGGTTTTGCTCCCTTTGTACTGACTCAATTCCAAGGAAGTCTGGGTCTGAGCTACTGGCCATTTGTAGTTGAGAACGCTTTTCTCTGGCACTATTACCAAGGCTAACTTATTCCTGTCCTCCTGCTCGTTTTCATGGTTTGTAGTCTGTGGGACACTCTAAATCGGAGTTTCTGGAATAATTTCATCTCTTTCAAGTTCTAGGCTCATTTTTCCATGAAAAATCTTCCAAAATGGAATGTTTTCCCTTGCTTCAGCCTTTATCCAGCTCCCGAACTTCCCTACTTTTTTTTCTTCCAACCCTGATTGTTCGTAGGGGATAATTTTACAGTAAGTCGCATAATGTCCAATGCGTCCACATGAGTAACAGAAGTGTGGGAGTCTTTCAAATTTAAAGTCCACCCAGATTTTCTTATTTTCCAGGTTTACAATGGTTCCAGACCTCAAAGGTTTAGAAAGATCTAGGTGCACCCTCGCTTTGCCCACATTTGTCTGACCAAATCCTTTAGGTTCCATCTTAACTTCCTGCACTCTGCCTATTGTCGTGGCTATATCTGTGATTGTTTGTACAGTAATACGACCTCTAGGTAGTCCAAGAATGTGTAACCAAAAATCACAGTGTGTAAAAACATAGGAGTGGTTAGGGGTGTCAGGATCGCACTATTTTAGGATTAAGAGATTGCTGGAAAAAGACCAAGGGCCTGAAGATAATATTCTATTTTTTTCCGCTGCCGACTCAAAGGTAAAGGAAAATAGCCCTGGTCCGAGGATATCACACATGACTGATTCTGATTTCCATGCCATTTTCATTGTACTGAAGAAAGCTTGAAGATTCACATTTGGCTTCAAGTATAGTTTCCCTATGAGCGTTAATTCACATTCTCGTTTTTTTTTCTGCAGGAACGTCTCCTTTAATGGTAACTACATCCTCCTTAGACCATAACTCGCCCAGACTTCTACAAAGGGCAGCTAGCCTCTTATCCTGATCTTCTCCTTCGTTCATGGCAATGTAATCAACAAGTACTAAAAATACCTACGTTTTGATGCTTTCCTTAGCTATTAACAATTTGGAAACTACCTTACACTGGGGCGCGGTCACTTTCCTTCCTCCCAGGGCACCCAATCTTCAAATCTCTCGGATTAAGGAGAGTTGAAGACATACACTGGGTTGCTGCACCTTCGAGCAAGATTTGGTTGCAGTCACTTGTCTTCTCTAAGTCGGGACTCTCGACCAACGAAACTCAAGGATTGAGGGGAGCTCTAGACAGAGAGAAGTGGGGTTACATTATGAAGTAATCAAATAGTGATGGCTTTCTAGGGTTTTGTGTCGAAGAGAAGTGGATCTTCATTTTGGGAAAATGATGTTTTGGTTTCTGTGATTTGGGTGGAAGGTTGAATGGGTGCTATGAATTTCTAGGGTTTTGTTCGGGCATACTATCACCATTCGGATAGGGAGTAGCTCACCTGGGTGAGAGAGGTTCTCCCATAGCAGAGAGAGAGGATCGGTTTCACATCTGTTCTTCAACAAAATGTAATTGCATTTCAAAGTCAATCCCGGATCAAAAGTTAGCTTTTTGCACAAAAAGATTCTAAATGGTCCTTATTTCACTTTAGCCAAGTTAATTTTTGAAAATTTTAAAGATTTGACCCAAAAATCAATATTTTAAAAAAGTTAACTAAGGGGTTGACTTTTAGTTAAACATTTGACCAAAAATTTGAAAAAACACGAAATTCCACAAATCATCTTGTTTTTGCTCCAATTTGACTTTAGCATAAAAAATTTCATGAAAATCAATTAAGAACTTTGTTTTTTGAATTTTTGAATTTTAGGTTCAAAATTGGCTAAAAATAAAATTACTTTCGTTCAAATCATAATAAGGCTTAGTTCCTTTTACGACATTTGATCTAGAGATCCATACCTATTCACCCATTCAATCAATTTTGAGATTGGTCACGTTGACTGTGAATTGTCATTTTTAGTCTTAATTAGAGGGTTTGGATCGATTCTACATGATTTGTGAACGAACTCTTCCATTCCACTCATTTTTATGAGATAAGTCTGAATCTGGGGTCAATTTTAGGGAATTCTTTCGGGAACTTTTTAATTTGAGGAATTTAGCCCTCTTGAATATAAGAACACCAAGCTAATGAACTCTGATTAATAAAATTCAAGTAGACCCATTTGAGGCTAACCACTAATTTCATGAACTAAGGCCCAATTTGACCATTAAACCTCAATTCAATTTTAGCATAAAAGTTGTGCCATCAATTCAAGGTTAATTTGGATGCAATGAGTCACCCTAGATATGGGCTATTGATCCAATAGATGCCTCGCAATATTAATTGAATTCTAATTTCAATAAATTTGAAAACTTGAGCAAGAAATTACCTAAAATTGTCTAACTTTCTCTTAGAAAGTCCAATCACATGTACCCATGGTATAGGTCCAATATTTTTCATGATAATTAAGTAATTAGACCAATAGGAAATTGTCGAATTGGTTTGTATGGTTTAATGGACCTAATTTCATCAAAATTGGATCGTTTCTTTTTAAGTTGGACCATTTTTTCCCCAAATTGGACAATATTTCCTTTCAAGGACTAAATTACACAAAATTTAGAACCCGAAGGGCCAAACCATTCAAAAACCAACCAAACCTGTCGCACCGGTGGAGGAGGCCGATTCGACCCTCCGTCGATCGGCTCTCGATGGTCAACCACCACCCACGAGCGTCCCGTTGTGTCTATTTCACTCCCATGCCCTTCAATTTTCCATATTTTGTAGAAATGCCCTCGGGTTTTGTGAAATTATAAAATTGGCCCATCTAAGCCTTAATCGCAAATTTGATCTGTACTTCTAATTTCGACATGTCAACACCATCCAAATTACGTAGGACACATTTTAATCGTGATTAACCCTTAATGGAATTAATCAGGCTCTCCGATTGAGTTTTTAGCCATCGAATCAAATCGACAGCTAAGATTCGCTCTTGAAAGGGAATATATATGACATTTTCCCTCCAAAACTTAAGGGGGTCTTATTTACATTTTTCCAGATCTAAAAACTTGAGTTTTTCTCTGAAAACTCTCTCTTTCTCGCCCCCTCTTTCCTTCGTGTGGTCGCCGTCCCTCTGCTGGAAATGGCCCCACGCTAGTAAATCCCCTACTAACACCACTATCTGCTAGCTTCCTCAGTCCTTCCCCTCCTCCGTCGTAGCAATCAAACGCCACGGGGATCGTCAAAACTTCCCATTCCGGCCTTCTTCCCAATTGGCCCAAAGATTGGCAGTTGAGCCGGTTTTGAGACCTGGGACCTCTCCTCCTTGATCAGTAATTAATGGCAGTCTCGAGGTAGTTTCACCATCGCCGATCACTCATTAGACGAATCTCCAACCCTCTAGTGGTTGGGGTTTGGTCAGAAAGCCATCGAAGGAGCTCCAATGGCCATCTCTTCTCTGATGGTCCAAACTAGGTCTAACTGGACCCGATTCTTCACAGCCACAAACTTGTGGCCAACTGACACAAATCCGACCCCTCCGATGATCACCGACCTCCGTGGGACAATCCTCGACATCCTGAAGTTGCTGTGGAGCCTTGATCAGGATTTGATCAAGTTTGTTTTGTTGAAAATTGCACATAGGTAAACATCTAATCCCAGGCTTAATAAAGTGAGATCTCCTTAGGAGATCGGGGCTAGAGCTCGCACTTAAGGTTTTGATGATCAGTATGCCTACTATAGGATGATTTTGAAGATCTAGAATGCATATGGATGATTGATGATGGTTTGATAATGGTTGATTGCTTAATTGAACTTGATCTGCAATTTTTGGATGATTAGATGACTGATCTGAGAAATGGCTCAATATTAGCTTGAAAATATGTTTTTCTATTTTCGAAGTCTTCATAAAAGTCGAAAATGGTTTGAATATCTTTCCAACAAGCTATAGAATGTCTCGATTGGGCCTTGTTAGATATGGTTTTTGCATGTCCAAATTCAAGTTCATAATCTATAATTACTTGTTGTTTTGTTGATTTGTGGTTTGCACTATTTGTTGATTTTTTGCTAATTTTTTGGATTTGATTTTGAGGTTAGTATCTTCATGAAAATTGCTCAAAATTACCTTGGTTATGACATCTTTTTTCCAGATTTTTTTTGGATTAGATTTGATTAGGAAAAATCCTCAAAAAATCATCATTGTACTAATCTACTCTATTTGAGTCCAATATGCATTTGCTAGGAAATGAGCTAGTAAACATGCTTGATTGGATTTGCATCCTTCATGGAAGTCATAGAAAACTTCTAACAAGAAATAGATTGCTTTAAACGGTCATCGTTAGCTAGGTCAATTGCTTGCACGAATTCATGTTTGGGTTGCTGCAATTTGAGATGTCAAATGTTTTGTTCTATTTTCCCATTTTCGTGTAGATTTTTGTGAACTAAATTGGACATCAATGTCTCCATGAGAAACGGCCATGACATTGCATTCTATACATAGGACTTTTTGTATTTTTGTCATGATATTAAATCAATGAAAATTATTCATGTTCTGTACAATCCCTACTGCAATTGTGATTGATTGTGTCTTTGTGAAAATCTCTTCAATTGAGCTCCTTAAGAGCATAATTGGCGCATGATGCCTTCTTTACATATTTAGAACACATCATAAGTTTCGAAATGATGTATTGCATGCATCATATGAAGGTCGTTTGCTATGTGAAATCCACTTGCCAGGTTAGCACATTGCTGCTAAAATTATCATGCATTGTGTCATAAGTCCTTAAAGACGTTCATGAATTTGTGTGATTTTTTGCACATTGATCTAGGGTTAGGTGTCTTAATCAAATTTGTTGGTCACATTTAACCCTATGTCATGTTTGAATGTCATAATTTCCATGCATCATTTAGGTAGTCTAATGAGCTTGTTATCATCACTCATCATGTTTTGTCATATTTACAATTGATTTGTGCACTTCTACAATTGCTATCATTTGAGCATGAATTTGACTTTAATTGAGCTTGATGTCTCTTAGAAAGTCTTAGGACACATCGTAAGCTTTCTAATGATGCTAATTTTGTCTTGTTTGCATGTCATTTGGACCATATTTCATTTTTGAAAAATTTTCTATGAAATCTATCACGAGTGAAATTCAAAATGCTTGTTTAGCCATTATTGAGTCAAACCTTTTCTCATTTTCGTATGAATTTTTGGTAAAAATATTGAGGTCAAGTCATTAACAAAATTTGTTTGTCATCCTCATGTTTAGGTGGTGGTGAATTTTTAGAATTTTTATCCGTCGTTTACTAGGTCAAATTGCTATTGATTTGTCATGATGTCTGACTGCCCTGTTCTGTTCATGCATTATTTTGTGTTCTTCGATTTTTACAAATTCATGTGTAGCTCATCTTAGGAAACTCCCTTCATAGAAATTGTTTCTTATCGTGTGTTTGATGTACTGTAATTTTGTTAGGACCAATTATCCATGGAAGTTGTTCTCATCTTGGTTGCCTTTTTTTATGTTTATTGTTGTGATCCTTATAGCAATTTTGTTCTAGAATTTTTTAGAATGTCTCGCATGCTAAATTGAGATTAGTGATCTTCATGAGTTTTTTATCCTTATTTTCTGAACTTCATACACAAAAATTCTTAGAAGATAGAAAGAGTTTGCAATGCTTTTCAAACTCTTAAATGTTGCACAACAATCTAAAATTTCAGGTTTTGAATGACCCGAATTCAATTTTTACTTATGTATGCCTATAGAAAATCCTTTTAAACATTCTTTACATTTCGATTGACATGTTATTATCAAATCTTTGATTGATCATTTAGGATATTTGTGATGCTCGATTAGTTGTGCCCTTCAATGCACCCAAGCTCACCTTAATGACAAGACATGATTCTCGGTTGATAAAATCATGTCTCAACCTAATGTTTTCCTAATAAACTTCAATTTGACATAAAATTTGTCAAGGTTTGGATCATATTTAGAACATTTGTGATACTTGATCAATTGTACCATTCGATGCATCCAAACTAGTTTTGATGGCTAAATGCGCTCTATAACATTGACGAAGTAATATCCTGTTCCATCAAAACCTTTTTGAAGTGTCGCATCTTTTTACCGATCATTCACGATATCTTTTTAGGCATCACTTGAGTCATGCATTGATCTTTTAATTTGCTATGAAATGAATGTGGATGTGATTGGTGCATAATGATTGGTAAGTGATCCAGTGTCGGCTCACTTGAAGGGCGAAAGGTTTGAATGCATGCTTTTATACTTGCTTTGCATGTGATTTTGAGATGTATGCATATGTGCGATGCATAATCTCATGGGGTATCTTGGGTTACACTCAGAACCAGTTTAGGGACTTCTAGCATTTGTTGCCATGCAAAAACACAAATGGTGGCCAATGGCTATAAGTCATTTAAAAAAGGAATTGGATAGGCATCCTAGATGGATCATATGAATCATAAAGGCCGACCTTGAGGCTATGTTTGATTAGCTAGATACATTGACTTGATTTCTTGATTGTGATTGTTTTTGTCTGTTTGTGATTGTGATTGTTTCTATTTGTTTTACTATATGTACATATTTTCCTATTGTAAACTTTTTAGTCTTAGTATTAGACTATAATTAGAATAGGCCCATGGAGGTGGCGATCCTAAAACGTGAAAATGATCAATGGTCGATGTCAACTCCGACCCTATTTTGTACCATTAATTTCCAATATATGTTTTGAGTTTTTTTTTTTGTGTTGTATAAATACCCGACGAGTTGCGAGTTCCTTTGCTTTGCTTTGCTTTCTATTTTATGATTGCATGTTTGATTTACCGTTTTCCTTAAACTGTTTTGAGTGTTTTTTTACTGTATTCTCTTTAAATTCCAATTAATTGTCTTATTTCCTTTTCTCCTTTAATAGAAATAGAATGACATGAAACAGACTATCCACACATCATCAACTAGTTAACTTATTATTTGCATGAAAAGGTAAAAAGACATGCATGGACACCTTAGGGAACGAGACAAACTGTTAGGTATTGAAAGGGCATTAATAGAAATATTAACTTAACCCAAGTCCTCGAACTTTAGAATCTCTAGTTGCGCGGATATCAAGGAACCACTCCTGACCGTCGATTGGGTTTTCTAGCTAACCCCTCGAAAATGAGGCTAGTGGCTACTCCTAGAATCATATTTTAGGTTGTTTAACACAACCAAAAATAAAAATGAACGCATTGTGCAGGGTATGGGTCTCGACAAAACTCTCCGTGATCTATCATACTCGACATGGAAGTCATCCTAAAGGATAAAGTGATTTCATTATATTAGGCAAAAGTACCATTGAGAAGGTTACATGGTAAGAATACTCCTAAATTTGTCTTCCACAGCCGATCTCTTTTTTCAAGGTGTATTGCGTGTATAGAGGCGAATCACAACACCTTCCCATTATCGTGCAAAGTATGAGTTTTGGAGGACCCGCGATTGTGTAGATTTCGAACTCAATGGAACAAAACCGAAGATGAGGTTATAATGTCCTTCGTGGACATGATCCCGAGTGCAAACTTGCGAGCAAATACCCCTAATCGCCACCCTTCCCTAATGAGCAATCATGCGGAAAGGTAGGCTGCAGCAATCACGCGTCTACAATTCACCTTCGGTTTAAAGAATGATGAGTGCGGAATCAACATATACTTGTAATCTTTTAACCTTCATATCATTGGCTAATTATAGGACGAGGATGTAAGTTTCATATTCGGGATGTTCTTGGTGCATCAAAGTACCAAGTTTGCAACCACGGGGTAACGTTGACCTATTGGGAATATCGGAAGTGCCCCAATGCAAAGATTAATAGCACCATCAAAATACATGATCCATTTGTCATGTTATGTTAATTGAATTCTTTCATCAACTTCAATCGAGTCATCAGATTCCATGGCAATCTCAACCAACATGTCAGCTATGACTCGACCTTTGACAGACTTTTGGGCCATACTTTGTATGTCAAACTCGGAGAATGATATCTACCACTTGGCCGATCTTCCCCCCAATGCGGACTTCTCCAAGAAATATTTGATTGGATCATTCTTAGTCATTAATAGGATCATATGGTGAAGAGTGTATTGGCGTAATCTATGCAATACCCAAACCAAGGCTACACATATTTTCTCAACTTCTGGATCATGCACCTTAGAAGTAGAAAATTTCTTATTGAGGTAGTATATCGCACATTCTTTTCCATCATTTAGTCCTATTTGGGCAAGCATAGCCCCCAATAACTCCTTATGGATGGTAAGATATAAAATCAATGACATTCTAAGGACTGCTGGAACTAAAATTGGAGGATATGAAAGGTATCACTTTAATTCTTCAAAAGCATTATGGCACTCTTCATCCCATTCAACTTTGGCATTTTTCTTCAAAAGTTTGAAGAAGGGTTTCGTTGTTTCAAACAATTGAGAGATGAATCTAGCAACATAATCCATCCCTATCCAATAGACTCCAAACTTCTTTGATGGTAGTTAGAGGTTTTAGATGACAAATGGCTTTAACCTTCGATAGATTGATTTCGATGCCTTGGTTACTAATTATGAATCTCAATAGCTTCCCAGACTTTGTCCCAAATATGCATTTTGTAGGGTTAAGCCTCAACTTGAACCTTCTAAGTCGAGTGAATAATATCCTCAAGATTTCGACTTGGTATTCACCTTGTCTTGATTTGGCAATCAACCATCGACAAATATTTAAGTTTCTTTATGTTAGAGCTCTTTTATAAGTGTCTTTAGCATTCTTCGAGCGGAAGGGCATCATTTTATAATAGAAGGTCCCCCATGGTGTAATAAAAGGCATCTTACTTTTTATCTTTTTTCTTTTATTCGAAGTTGATTGTAACTAGCAAAACCATCCATGAAAGAGAATAGTTCGAATCATGCCATACTGTCAACCAAGACGTCAATATGCAATATAGGGAAGTCGTCTTTTGGACTTGCTTTGTTCAAGTCACAATAGTCGATGCATACCTGAACTCGTCCATCCTTCTTCATGACTTGGACGATATTAGCAATCCAATCAGCATAATGAGTAACTTTAATAAAATCCACCTTCAAAAGCTTCATGACTTCTTCTTTAATCTTTTTGGACAATTCTAGCTCTGTCCTCCCAAGTTTTTGCTTCTTAGGTGGAATATTCATATCAATTGGTAAGGCATGCTCCAAAATGTCAGGATCCAAACTTAGCATATCAGCATAGGACCGGGCAAATATATCTTGATATTCCTTTAGGAGTACGTTCATCCTAACGGCCTCCAATTTAGAAAAACTAGCCCCAATCTTGGTTTCTCTGGGAATCACCCAGATTCACAGTAATTGTCTATTTGATAATGAGAGGTTTATATTCCTCATGACGAACCTACTCTTGTTCAATAGCCTTTGGATCACTTTTGCCATCTGACTCATAAGAATCCAAATCAATGGAATTTTCTTGGAACGAATCCGAGCTATGCAAATGACTATCTTAATCATGCAAAATGTCATGCCTAAGGTGCAATGAACAGGGTTAGTATGATCAACAATAAAGTAGTGCATGTCATTTCGAATGAATTTTTTTTTTCGAATAGTGGTTTAAAAAAAATTGGCAAGGAACTCATCCTCATATATCAGACATCCTCATTCCACAAAGCGATTTAAAAATAGGAAACGTGCGAAAGGCAGTGGGACATCTACAATCCGACCCCGATTTTCATAACAGAATTACGTCAGCATCCAATCTTCAAACGAGATTACAATAAGGATTGGTAGACCCCAAAAACACTGAAAATGCCATCTTGAGATGAAAACTCATTTTTTTTATCGGTGGGACGCTAAAGTTCAGAAAAGTGGAAATAGGCCATAGGCGAGGGCCCAAGCCCATGTTGGGCAACCCAATGGGCTTAAAACCACAATTAGACAGCCCATGGGCCGAAGCCCATCATGGACAGCCCAAATGAGTCTAAGCCTAAGTAGGTGGCCCAAGGCCCACACCCCCAAGAGATGGGTTGCCATGGTGGGGCCGCAGGTTCTCCAAGTCCATCAAGCCTTCAATGCAAGATCTTAACTTTTAATGCACCCCATGTGTGTGAACAGTACCTAATCTTGGCGAAATGACCAAATTACCCTCTCATTCAACTAAGAACAAAAGGGTAAGATGGGAAAGGAGCTAGGAAGGGGCACTCATGTGCTAAAGATGAGGGAGGTGATGTCATCCCCTAACCTATCTTCTAGCCTAGCCACAAGAGGTTCATTAAATGACATTAATGAGACTTGGGCAAGAAATAAAGTGAGAAGTGATCCAAACCCTTGATCTTGGATGAGACATGGCAAGATGTAATCTTGGCCATCCAATATCCTAAGCATGAGCTACTCTTTCTCTCTCCCCCAAATTCATCCATACCTCTCCTTCACTCTCATTTTCTCACTTTTGCTCTCAAGTTCATCTTTCTCTTCCTCATTGCTATAGCTTAACCACCCTTTGTCCATTTGCATCTCATTTTCAAGCCATCCTCTTCATTTTTCCTCATATTTTCCTCACCGGCAACCAACCACCACCCACTGCAGCCATGCAGCCTCCTATAACACCATCCAGCCCACTCACAAGAGCTTTGGAGGCGTGACCAACAGCCTTAGCCGATGTCCAGTCTTTTTGCTCCTTTCCTGATGCTTTTTAAAGCTAGGACTTGGGCGTGAGTGGCTTTATAGACCTTGAATAGGGTTGTTGTTGCATTTTGGAGTT
Organism: Eucalyptus microcorys; assembly: GCA_014182515.1. Taxonomy (NCBI): domain Eukaryota; kingdom Viridiplantae; phylum Streptophyta; class Magnoliopsida; order Myrtales; family Myrtaceae; genus Eucalyptus; species Eucalyptus microcorys. Next base: position 15,296,276 of record CM024570.1, on the reverse strand, counting down.
AGTTCAGGGCTGGATTAAGGTTGAATGATGTTTTGTTAATGTGATAAGTGGGTTTTGGTATGATAGGTTATCATAGGGTCTTGATAGGTTATCTCGATAGCTTATCATGTTCTAGCCGATAACTTATCATGTTTTCATTGATAGCTTATCATGTTCTAGTCGATAACTTATCATGTTTTCGTTGATAGCTTATCATGTTCTAGCCAATAGCTTATCATGTTTTCGTTGATAGCTTATCATATTTTCAGCTGATAGGTTATCACAGCTTATCGATAAGTAATTATGTGATAAGCTAGTAAAGTGTGATATGTGAAGTGTGATGTATTATGTTAATAAGAGATGAATTATTGGATAGTTTATGATGACATGTGATAAGTGAATTTAATGAATTATGTTCAATTGCAATTACTTATCCTACTTTGATGAGTGACTTATATGCCATGGACTTGTAAAGTTGGATGGTACTTTTATATGATATAATATGAGGCACGTGGGTGACATGATGACATATGGCATGGGTTGTTGCATATTGTATGGGCATCACATTGGTTAATGAGAAAGATATAAAATGAATTGTGTGATGGTATGCTCGTATGATCACCTAAAGACCCTGATGGGTTACACGGGGTAGTGAACCCATCTTGATGCATTTACACAAGACAATGTTTGATTAAGTTCAAATGCCCCCAAGTCGACAAGATGCCGTTCGCGGATGGATTTCGGAACGAAGCTCCTTATAGGAGTACCGTCTTGATGCGTTTACGCGGGACGATGCCATGCTCGATAGGGCGAGACAATGCCCGATTATATCGGATGACTGTGAACCTTCAGGTTGGCCTTGGGTCTTGAGTGGTCGTAATAATCTGGACATGGTTTTGTGAAAAGTGCATGAGTTGTATTTGTGGTCATGTCTAGGTTATTGCATGGTATGGGCGTAGGACTATAATATATGGCGCATTTGTATGATTGGATCAAAAGCATGGAAAGTGTTATGGGAATTGTTTATGTATTATCGATGATGGCCTTGAATAAGTGGATATGCTTTCATGTAAATAGTCTAGGCAAAACAATAGAAACTTTGCTATTGATCTGCTATTGGTAGAGGAATTGCATGTTTAGGGCATTTTTTAGATGAACGGCTTCCCTACACAAGGTCTAGGAAGTTCACTCATTGAGTTTAATCTCACAGTTGTCTGTTGAATGTTTACAAGCCTTAAGAATGACTGAGCCTTTCCGCCAAATCCAATTCGGACTCCCCATAAAGCATAGCTAGGAGGTCACTGAGTATCCAATAGGGGAGACCGATGCAGGTTATACATGCTACATCACAACCGCCTAGGTCGATGAAGGACCTCCTAATCTAGTGGCTCATCGTTTTGTAATGTGACATCTTGAAATTTCAGTCCTGTTGTCAATTAAATAAATCAGGTTTTTCATCGATGCACCTATAGTGCTATTCTCTGAGCCGATCACTCACGAGATAACTAGATTATCAGGTGAAGCCGTTAAGGGATTTTAAGACAATAGACTTGAGAATTCGACCAGGAATCGACTACTCAACCGTCCTCATCTGCAGAGATCATTACGACACAATTAAAAATCGATCAGAGATCAGAGATAGGTCGTTTGACTGAGATAGGTGATCAAAGTGTGGGTGATGCCACCAAATCGCAAAATTCTCGTCGATCGGCACTAAACTGATTTTTCTATCGTTCTGGTACCTTGTGCCCGTATTTGAAGTCTCGAGATTTTCACGACAATCGAGAGTCGCCAATGTGTCAAAAATGTACAATGTGACTCGAAACAGATCGATCATGGATCAATTGTACCAAAAATTTCTAAAAGCTACCCGGTAGACTAAGTCACGCCAAAATCGCGCCAGATTGAAATTAACCGCGAATTTGAATCCGATTTCAGAAATTGAAAGTTCTGCCATGTCACGAGTCATTTTAGGAACGTTGACTCACCTTCCGAAGATTTTTTTGCAAACCGAGATTTTTGGCGAAATTTCAAAGTGATGCCGTTTTTTATCGGGAAATTCAGGGGACCATTTTTTATCGCATTTTGGGATGTAAGTTGGTTCTATTGGCATGGAAAAATGTCAATTTGATCGAGGATATCTTAGTTGAATTTATGGAGGCCAAATTGATTTAATTCAAGTGAGAATTAAGGAGGATTTGGGGGGAACTTATGCCCAAATTTCGTAGCCCTCTTGGTCCCTCAACCTTTGGACCACTTCAATAGCTTCTAAGGGAAGCTTGGTGGCTGGAAAATGGCTAAGGAAGACAGCCAAGCTTGTGGGACCTCTTCAAGGAGACAAAGAGGTGAGATTGAAGCTAAGTTGGCCCCCTCCAAGCAAGATTTGTCCCCTTTCTTCTTCCTCTGCACTTGCTTTCTCCATTCCAGCACTTTGAAGCTTTGAAATTCCAAAAAACTGAGCAGCACACCCCCTCCCCCTCACCATCGACCATCGCCGAGCCACCAAAGCCCCGCTATGTCGCCATCGGCCCCGTGCAGCCAGCACCGTCCGTCGCTCACCCTGCTCGTTCCGCGCCCAACAATCGTCCCCCAAGCCTCCTCCGTGGTCGTCGAAGCTCAGCCAGAGCCCATCGTCGCCACTTCGCCATCGTCCGGCCGTTGTTCGCCTTCACCTAGCCGCTGCAGCCGCTCGCCAACCCGTCTTCGCCATTCCAGCCCAAGCCGCCACCTAGCTCAGCCTTTTGGCCCTCCATCCAAAACCAAAACCCAATAAGAAGCCGTGGGCTTCGAGGCCCATTTCCAAGCCCTTCCCGGCCTTGGTTGGTGTCGCCGCTTTGGAGTTTGTCGCTCATCTCCGCCTCACCGTCACCGTGAACTCATTGGAATTCGAAACCAGTGAGTTTACTCACTAATCTCCACTTAGGGAGTTAATTATGCTTAAGGGTTGATTAGTTTAGGTTAATCTTGGATTAGGTGGTTAGTTAGAACGGATTAACAATTTAATCATTCGATATTGCATGTTAGGTGGTTAGAGTAGTGTAATTAGCAAGTAGATAGGTGGTATTATTTATCTAGATAGGTTCAGAAATTTTTCGTGCTTGTTTCGGTAATTAATTATACTTTTCCGGCCTAAGTGTGCATTTATAGTATTTATTGGTATTTATTTAATTAATTTTGGTAATTATTTAATTATTTATAATTTTTCGAAAATTATACCGGGATAGCCGGTGACCAGAATTTCGTGCTGATTGCATTGGTGTGTTTGGTTTATTTAATTGAATGCTAGATTGTGCAAATTGGGTGAGAATTATAATTTTGGATATTTATTCCAAAATTGAGTAATTTCGGTATTTAATTGGAAAATACCGAGTGTCAGTCTACAGAGCAAAAATGTGTTTATGGATTGTTATGACTAGTGGGAATTTCTAAACGAAAGATATTGAGGTTTTGGCTCAGGCCAATCGTGTACCTACACACGACTATTTTATCGGGTATTTCAATGTGGGGATTTATCAGCTTGAGTGAGCCAAGGTCGTTTTATCAGCTTGAGTGAGCACGACCTATGTATATGTATATATACATATATGTATATATATCCCTTATGATTGTTTTATCAGCTTGAGCGAGCACGATCTATAACTATCAGCTTGAGTGAGTTATCTATCTAAATATCAGCTTGAGAGAGCTAAGACCATATATCGCAACTTTCCTGAACAGTGGTAGTATCAGAGGATGGATATATGGTATGGAAGGGATAGATAGTACGGTAGATGTGAACTTGAGCTGATTGACTGGTTGATTGATGGTTCAATTTGAATTGAGTGGATTGGTTGAGTTCTTGTATTATACTTACTTGCGGGAAGGAACTGAGGTAAAGGTAAGTTCGCTATCTCGTGTGTGCTTAGGCAGCTTTTAGGTATATTTCCTTCCTAGTTAGAGTTTAGGGGGTGAACTTGTTGAGACGTTGTCTCACCTTGTTGTGGGATAACATTTATAGGTCCTTAGATGGCAGTACCTCCCAAGCATTTTGGACAGCTGAAGAAGGTCACCGAGCAGGTATCTTATATTCCGCTTCATGGGGACCCAAGGGGATTGTTCTATGAACTCATCAGATCCGTTGTTTGGGTTGATGCAGGTCTATCTCGGATAGTACCCCATCAATATAGATCATGGTATCGTCGTGAGCGAAATGGACAAAGAGAAGGTCCCCTATCGGAATCTGAGATCCCTATGTCAATGCTGGAGGTTGCTTTTGGAAAAGGCACAGCAGACCCTCCTGGTGGAGCAGTAGTAGACCCGAAGTCCCCGGAGCCTGAGACCCCGGAATCTTTTATTGAGGGATCGAATGTTTAGGGGACTAGTAGTTTTTCCATCTTTTGCAGAATTGTATATATAAACTAGTACCGTATATGACTTAGTCTGATATGTATATAAGTCTATTGTGGTTTCGAAAATTTGTGGCCCTGCTTTTCTATTACATCTTTGTGATTGTATGGGGATTAATTATTCGCTTCCGCATGCGCATTAAAATAAATGGGTCTGGTATCGCATCCTAGGACGTCGCAATTTAATCGACAACCGAGGGATGGGCACACGCTCGGAGGATCGGGGCGTGACATGTAACTTGGTATTTCTAGGTAGAGGATGAGAGACACGATCCTATCCGTGATTTTGATGGACCTCTGGCTGCCGAAGGATCAGGGGGAGGCATCAGCTGTGATGCGATGGATGTGGATGTTCCCGATGGGGAGGTGTTCAATCCCGAGCTTGATCCCGATATGATCGTCAAGCCAGAGCCCTAGATTCTGGAGCCCGTAGATAGTTAGGTGGTAATGGGGTTATTAATACTTTTTGGATTGCCCTCGTAGTACTAGAGGTGCTAGGTTTACCCCAAACCCCTTTTTGGTAAAGGTCGTGGCTACGCTTATAGACTAATTGGATGTGACAAGCAACTAAGCTTAGTTTGGTGTGTTTAAGCTATTTTGATTATCGCTTGTATAATATGACAATCTTCTAATGCATATGTATATATATGAGTGTGGTTAAAACTATCATTGTTAGTTGATAAGGTGAATTGTTTATGCTTCTGCTTGCGTATTTAAATCGAATTCGAATGACCTAAAGGAAATGAATGACAACAAGCGCGGGTTGTCGGGCATCTTGAGCGGGTCGGGGCATGACATCCCCGCCAGTTTAGTATCAGAGCATGGTCATTACTTGGAGTGATCAAGCACGTTGAGACCTTGGGATAACTTGATAGGAGCGCTTACGATATGCATGTGATTGCTGATTGTTGTACTAACTTATGATTCTAAGTTCTTGACTGTATTTGTTGGGATTGTGAAATCAGCTTTCTTTAAAGCTTTAAGAGGAGTCTAGCCTGGATTCAAAATGAATAGAAGAAGGGGAGCTCCAGAGCAAGCTAGTGCCCAAGCAAGGGCGCAGGAGGATTGTAGAGTAGATGGGATTCTGCAAGCCTTTGAAGCCATTGGGAATTTGATGGGACAGCAAGCTTAGCAACAGGCCAATGCTACCACCACTGTCATCGCTAATAATGATGTTTCGATAGCTGGAGATGGGATGCATAGGCTGGTGGAACAATTCATAAAGCTAAAGCCACCACAGTTCCTCGGAAAGGGTGATCCTGAGGCTGCTACCTCATAGATCAAGGAGTTAGAGAAAGCTTTTGCACTACTGAGGTGCACTGAGGAGAAGGTGACATTGGCTATTTACCAACTACAAGGTAATGCCAATGATTGGTGGGAGGCCACTCGAGGAAGGGTTTTTCCTAATAATATTGCCTTGACTTAGGGTGCGTTCGTGGAAGCATTCAATGGAAAATACTTTTTCGAGTGTGCCTGGGAGCAAAAGATGTCTGAGTTCCTGCAACTTCACCAGAACCATCTATCCATCGATTAGTATGAGGCCAAGTTTGTTGAGTTGTCAAAATATGCCCCAAGGATGATTGAGGATCCTATGGATTGAGCTACAAGGTTCCAAGATGGATTGAAATTGGAGATCTGCAGTTAGTTAGTGCCCCTGAACCTAAAAGATTATGATGAGCTCTATGAAAGGGCACAACTGATCGAAGGGGACATGTCCAAGCAAGCAATTGCGTCTGGATTGTGGTTTTTTGCTAATAGAGATAATCATCAGTTCAGGAAAAAGCCGATAACGAAAGGAAAGCACCCTATCCTTCCCAACAAGAAAAACAACATTGGAAAGCTAATGCATAATCAAAACCATGGTTTTCGATTCTGTGGCAAGTTTCATGGATCTGCACCGTACCGTGCCCAGACAGGAGCATGTTTTGGATGTGGTCATCATGGCCATCAAGTACAGTATTGCCCACACCGACTAGCCGGAGCATAGCCCTGATCGCTACACATGGGACAGCGATTTGGAGCCACATCTTAGGACAAGTCTAATCGACCCCCAGCTCAAGGAAGGGTGTATGCGGTGACCAAAGAAGAAGCTAAGAACTTTGAGACCGTAATTACAGGTACAATCTCCTTACACCAGCATGTTGTGTATGCTTTATTTGATTTGGGGGCGACGCACTTGTTTGTGGTTGACCAATTCGTTAAATTAGCTAGATTAGAGTTAAGACCGTTGGAAACAATCCTTAGTATCTCCACCCCTATGAATGATAAGGTGCTATCTATTTTTGGTTGTCAAGGATGTGAGATAATTATAATGGGTGAAAGGAGTTAATAGATTTAATTATTTTGGCTATGCATGATTTTGACATCATAATTGGAATGGATTGGCTCGATGAGCAACGAGCCACGGTTGATTGCTTTAGTAAGGTCATTCTGTTCAATCTGATTGGTAATTCTAGTTATAAGTTTATGGGGAACAAGGGTGGACCATCTACACCCTTAATTTCGTCTCTTGAGGTGGAACGATTGTTAAAAAGTGGTTGCCGAGGCTATCTGGCAATGGTTAAGGATCTAACAATAGAAGAACTGCAATTAGAAGATATCACTGTAGTACAAGAATTTGCGGATGTCTTTCCGAAGGAATTGCAAAGATTGCCTTCGAAAAGAGAGATAGAATTTGTTATTGAATTAGCCCTGAGGACAGAACCAATCTCCAAGGCACTTTGTATTGAACGCCATTATCAGAACCAAAGTAATTGAAAGTTCAAATGCAAGAATTGGTCGATAAGGGATTTATATGCCCTAGTGTATTGCCATGGGGAGCACCAGTTCTATTCATAAAGAAGAATGATGGATTGTTGCGACTATGCATCAATTACCAATAAATCAATCAAGTGACAACGTTTGCAATTCTTGCATTTGCAAGGATTGATGACTTGTTTGATCAATTTCAAGGAGCATCAGTATTCTCCAAGATAGCCCTGAGGACGGGTTATGATTAGCTAAGGATCAAAAAGGAGGATATCGCAAAGACAACATTTCGCACGCGTTATGGCCATTATGAGTTTACTGTGATGCCGTTTGGGTTAACTAATGCCCCTGTTGCTTTCATGGACTTAATTAACCAAGTGTTTAAGGCATACTTGGATTAGTTCGTCATAATCTTCATTGATGATATATTGGTGTACTCGAAGAATTCAGAGGAGCATGAACAACATTTGAGGATGGTGTTGCTAACCCTCCGAGAACACGCACTTTACGTCAAGTTTAGTAAGTGCAAGTTCTGGCTTAATCAAGTAGCATTTCTGGGTCACATGATAACGGGTGAAGGAATTTCAGTGGATCCAACAAAGATTGAAGTGGTCATGGATTGGCCAAGACCCACGACGATGACTGAAGTTCAGAGCTTTCTAGGATTGGCCGGCTATTATCAACGATTTGTGGAAAGGTTCTTAGGAATAGCCACACCCTTGACGAGATTGTTAAATAAGAAGTGAGGTTCGAGTGAACAGATAAATACGAGGAAAGTTTTCAAGAACTTAAGCACAAGTTGACGACTGCCCCAATGTTAACCATACCGTCTGGTCCTGGAGGATCTAAAATTTATAGCGGTGCTTTGTTTAAATGATCGGGTTGTGTTATGATGCAACATGGACAAGTTGTGGCCTATGCCTCTAGGCAACTAAGGCCGCACGAACAGAATTATCCGACGCACGACTTGGAATTGGCAACCATCATCTTTGCTTTGAAGATATGGAGACACTACTTGTGTCGGAAGAAGTTCACGGTCTACACCGACCATCAAAGTTTGAAGCACCAGTTTTCACAAAAGGAATTAAATATGAGGCAATGACGATGGATGGAACTTCTCAAGGACTATGACTGCAATATCTTATACCACCCTAGGAAGGCCAATAAGGTGGTGGATGCTCTTAGTCGAAAGTCAACAATTGCGCAAATAATGGTTCAAGAATGGATTCTTCTTGAAGGTGTACGAGATTCGGACTTCAAGTTCGAGGTAAGCCGACTTTCTAATCTAATTGCGACCCTTCGAATTGAACTCGAAGTGCAAACTAGATTAAAGTTTTGTGATCGACAAATCCATCAATTCATAAGATCTTCCTAAGGAGTCCTGAGGAACGAAAGCGGGACTTTCAAGTGACGAATGATAGGATCTTGAGGTTTCAAGTTCGATTGTGTGTACCCGACATGGCAGAACTCAAGGAAGAGATTCTAGCTGATGCCCATCAAAGCCATTATAGCATCCATTCGGGTAGCAAGAAGATGTACGAAAACCTTCGGCGGTATTATTGGTTAAATGGCATGAAAATTGATGTTGCGAAACACGTGGCAAAGTGCTTGACTTGCCAACAAGTTAAAGCTCAACATTGTAAGCTTGGTGGACTACTACAACTATTAGAGATTTCGGAGTAAAAATGGGAGCACATCACGATGGACTTCGTGATGGGATTGCCGAGGAGCCAAAGCAGAAATGATTCCATATGGGTTGTAGTCGATTGACTAACCAAGTCGGCTCACTTTATTGCAATGTGAAAGGATTATTCCTCGGATAGGTATGTCGATCTCTACATTAGGCAAATCATTCAGTTGCATGGAGTTCCCGTGACAATCACCTCGGATTGGGATCCTAAGTTTATAGCTACATTTTGGAAAAGCTTGCAAACGACCATGGGAACAAAGCTACAATTTAGCATGGCCTATCATTTGCAAACAGAAGGATAATTTGAGAGAACGGTTTAAACCCTCAAGGATATGTTGCGAGCTTGCGTTATGGATTTCAAAGGAGGATGGGAAGATCAATTACACCTCATTGAGTTCGCATACAACAACAGCTTTTAACAAAGTATTGGAATAGCACCATTTGAGGCATTATATGGACATGCCTATAGGACGCCTGCTTGTTTGAATGAAGTCAATGAAAGAAAGATTACAAGCCTCGAATTGGTACAACAATCCGTAAATGCAGTTCAGATCATCTGTGAAAGGTTAAAAATAGCTCAAAGCTGCCAGAAAAGCTATGCGGACAAACGACAGAGACCTTTGGAGTTCCAAGTAGGTGACCATGTATTCCTTAAAGTGTCGCCCATGAGGGGTACATCCAGATTTGGCAAGAAAGTGAAGCTAAGTCCTAGATTCGCCGGACCCTTTGAAATTCTAGAACGGATAGGGACTTTAGCCCACAGGTTAGCATTGCCACCCAATCTGGCTCAAGTTCATAATGTGTTTCACGTATCTATGTTAAGGAAATACGAATCGAACCCGACTCATGTACTAAGTTATGAGGAGATCGAGGTGGATGATAGAGTGACGTATATAGAGCAACTGGTGCGAGTCATGGATAGAAAAGAACAGGTATTGCAAAATAAGGTCATTCCCTTGGTCAAAGTCGTCTCGCAACATCATGGCACCGAAGGAGCTACCTGGGAAAGTGAGGACATAATGAGAAGTGAATATCCCCATTTGTTTGAGGAAGTGGATGATCCTGCAAATTTCAAGGACGAAATTTTTTTAAGGAGGGAAGATGTCGCGACCTAATTTTCAGGTGCACCACCTAAAACTAGGTTAATGGACTACTAAGTCTAATTTAGCTCTGGCTCTCCCAAACCCATACCAAATCGCGACTTAAAATTCAATTATCTAACATAGAAATGATTAATAACTAGGAGTCGCCACTAATCAGTTTATGGTAGGTCGATTAGACACCTAAGTAAAATAATGGGAGGATTATTTTACTCCTACGAGCCGTAGACTCGGGTACGGGGACTTGGTTACACTAGATTTCTCTAATGCTCTTTCGGTACCATTTCTTTTTTTAATTTTCAAAAATATTTTTGCAAGCAGCTTTGATTCATTTTATCCTAAATCTTTATCATGCAAAAAAGGCGATCACAGGAGTGCTCAACCATTATTAGAAATTCAACAAATGAAATAAATTGCATCACATGAAGCTGACAATTTTTGGGTTTTCTTAGATTTTTGATAAAATGCATTTCTAACTACATGAACTAATTTTACTAACAAGAAAATTCTAATTAAATAATCCTATTATGCAAACTAATTAATATGCACCTCATGACCTAATTTTACTAGTAAATAAATTCTAATCAAATGATCCTATTATGCAAACTACTTAATATGCACCTCATGACCTAATTTTACTAGTAAATAAATTCTAATCAAATGATCCTATTATGCAAACTACTTAATATGCACATAGTATTTTGTAGTTTTTATTGAATTTCGGAATTAATAAAAGTCTTAACTAAATTATCTAAAATGAATAATTTTCTAATTTATTTTAGGGATTAATTCAACTTAAACCCTACCCTATCTTAGAAAACTATTTTTTTAAAGAAAAATGGGATAATTAAAATATGCCGACATTATTTAGGACCCTATTTTTAAAAAAAAATAATTATTTAGGTCTAACCCTAAATGCAACCCTAAGAATGTAATCCTAAAAAAAATCTAATTTGCTAAACCCTATGTCTAATCCACTAAACCTACACGCTGATGCACGATTTTGATCTTTTGATTTTTTATTTTTTAGTGTTTTTTCCAAGATATATAACTATATCTATACAATTAAGATATTCATCAAGTGAGAATTAAAATAACCGAAAAAATAATCCATTGTCTCACTGATTAAATTAATGGTTATTTTAACCCTAAAAATCACAACTCAAATTTCAAAATAATTAAAAATCTGATCCGAAATCTTACGGATCAAATTAATAATTATATTGATTCAATAATTAAAATACTGTCAATAAACCCTAAAAATTAATATAATTAAAAAAATGACCCGACATCTTACGGGTCAAATTAGTAATTATAATAATTTTAGGGGAAAAACCTGCGGATAATGCCTACAATAAAGCGAGAATCAATTCCCAATATTCAAATTAGTACAATAATAGTAAAAATTCAAAAAATAAAAAATAACATAAATAAAATAAATAAATAAAACAGAAGAAAAATAAACAACTTAAGACAAAGGGGGCGTGGTCGGCGCCGGGTGGAGGATGGCCGGCGTCGGAGCTCGGGTGAAGGTTGGCAAACAACGACGGTGATGAGCGTCGCGGGTGATGGTGTCACAGCAGCGGGCACGGAGCGGCTGCAAAATCGACGCACAAAGGAGAGAGCGTTAGACACCGAGCGGTCGCGGACGGAGGTGCTGCAGAGACGTTGGGCATCGGGCAGTCCCGGACAGAGGTGCTGCGGAGGCGTCGGGCACTAGGCGGAGGTTTGCTGCAATCGTCGAGCTCGAGGCATCGTGGCAGGTGGCGCTCAGCGCTCGGGCAGCCGCAGGTCGCCGGATCGGGGCTTGGGCTTGCTGCGGTTGCGGGTTGGCGCGGTGATTTGGCGACGGCTTTGCGGATGGCAACCGGCAGGTGCTCGTGCGAAGTGAACGCGAGCGGAGCAAGGGTAGGGCTCAGCGCGGCACGGTAGGCTCAGGTGGAGCGATGAAGCGTCCAATTCAACCCAGACATCTGCGCTTCCGCGTGCTCTGGGGCGGCGTTGGGCGAGTGAGCACTCAGATGGCGGGGCCGCGAGCAACAAATGAGTTGCGGGTCGCGGCGATGACCGGCAGAATCGCAAACCGGTCTGTGACTTTGTCGAGGCGGAGGAGTCGGGGTCATCAGACGCGGAGGAGTCGAGCCTGAGACGGGGGTGTGCTACGGCGAGTTGCGCGGTGATGCGGAGGAGCTCCGGCAGCCACGCGGGTGCGATGAACGGCGTGAGTCGCGCAGTGAGGCGAGGAAGCTCCGGGCAGTCGCGGATGGAAGTTGCGAGAGGGGGCGAGCGGCGAGGGAGACGATGAATAGTCATCCCTCTGCCGCTTGTACTTTTCTCCTCTGCCCCCTTTTCTTTTTCTGCTTTTTTTGCTGTTTTTGCTTCTTCTGCTTTTCTATTTTTTCCTCCAAAGAACCGAAAAAAATCCCCCCCTCTCCATTGTACACGGCACCTTTTATAGGCAAATAAAGATCTGATCTTCGTCAAATATTTCATCCACTTTTCAATATATACGAAGATTTTCCTTAACCTCCTGATCACAAAAATCCCCTTATTTTCCTTATCTCCCAAATATTTTCTACTGATTTTTAAAGATAAGATTACAACCCGATTTTCTTAAATTTCAAAAATCCTCATTTCAAATCTCAATTTAGGTAATTTTTGTCATTAAAAGAAAACGGGCTTGGGCCAATTTTGCTCGTTTCATGGGCTTAGTTCGGCCTGCCAAGCTAGAGCTTAGAAAAATTAATTCTAACCCATCCACCACCAGTCCTAAAAAATAAAAATGCAAAACAAGTAAATTAAAAACAAATGCACCTAAAATTATATGCTATGCAATTGAATTATAATATTTTTCTTAGGGGTTAAAAATTAATCCTTAATTTTTTATGCAATAAATGACTAAATGGGTTGCCTAAAATTTAGGTGTCAACAGAAGAGTTGTGACATCCACAATCCGACCTCAATTTTCAGAACGGAATTACATTGGCATCCAATCTTCGAACGAGATTACAATAAGGATTGGTAGACCCTAAAAACGCCAAAAATGCCACCTTGAGATGAAAACTCGGTTTGTCATCAGTGGGATGTAAAAGTTCGAAAAAGTTTAAACGGGCCATGGCGAGGGCCCAAGTGAGCCCAAGCCATGTTGGGCAACCCAATGGGCTCAAGCCCATAATTAGGTAGCCCATCATGGACAGCCCAAATGGGCCTAAGCCTAAGTGGGTGACCCAGGCCCACACCCCCAAGAGGTGGGCTGCCATGGTGGGGCCGTGGGTCCTCCAAGTCCATCAAGCCTTCAATGCAAGATCTTGACTTTTAATACATCTCATGTGCGTGACCAGTACCTAATCTTAGCGAAATGACCAAATTCCCCTCTCATTCAACTAAGGACAAAAAAAAAAAAAAAAAAACTAAGGACAAAAGGGCAAGATGGGAAAGGAGCTAAGAAAGGGCACCCATGTGCTGAAGATGAGGGAGGTGATGTCATCCCCTAGCCTAGTCTAAGCCAACCTAGCCTATCTTCTAGCCTAGCCATGAGTGGTTCATTAAATGGCATTAATGAGACTTGGGCAAAAAGTAAAGTGAGAAGTGATCCAAGCCCTTGATCTTGGATGGGACATGGCAAGATGTAATCTTGGCCATCTAATAGCCCAAGCATGAGCTGCTTTTTTTCTCTCTCCCCAAATTTGTCCATACCTCTCCCTCACTCTCATTTTCTCACTTTTGCTCTCAAGTTCATCTTTCTCTCCCTCCTTGCCATAGCTGAACCACCCCTTGTCCATTTGCATCTCATTTTGAAGCCATTCTCTTCATTTTTCCTCATATTTCCCTCACCGGCAACCGACCACCACCCAACACCGTCGTGCAGCCACTTGTAACGCCGTCCAACCCACTCACGGGAGCTTTGGAGGCATGACCAGTAGCCCTAGCCATCGTCTGGTCCTGCCGCTACTCCCTCGATGCTTTTTAAAGCTAGGACTTGGGCGTGAGTGGCTTTCTAGCCCTTGAATAGGGTTGTTGTTGCATTTTGGAGTTAGTTTAGGGCCGGATTAAGGTTAAATGATGTTTTGTTAATGTGATAAGTGGGTTTTGGTATGATAGGTTATCTCGATAGCTTATCATGTTCTAGCTGATAACTTATCATGTTTTCATCGATAGCTTATCATGTTCTAGCCAATAGCTTATCATGTTTTCATCGATAGCTTATCATATTTTAAGCCGATAGGTTATTGTGGCTTATCGATAAGTAGTCTATGTGATAAGCTATTAAAGTGTGATATGTGAAGTGTGATGTGTAATGTGAACAAGAGATGAATTATTGGATAGGTTATGATGACATATGATAAGTGAATTTAACGAATTATGTTCAATTGCAATGACTTATCCTACTTTGATGAGTGACTTATATGACATGGACTTGTAAAGTTGGGTGGTACTTTTATATGATATAATATGAGGCACGTGGGTGACATGATGGCATATGGCATAGGTTGTTGCATATTGCATGGGCATCACATTGGTTAATGAGAAAGATATAAAATGAATCGTGTGATGGTATACCCGTGTGATCACCTAAAGACCCTGATGCATTTACGTGAGACAATGCCTGATTAAGTTTGGATGCCCCCAAGTCAACAGGATGCCGTTCGCGGATGGATTTCGGAACGAAGCGCCTTACAGGAGTACCATCTTAATAAGTTTACGTAAGATGATGCCGTGCTTGGTGGGGCGAGACAATGCCCGGTTATGCCGGATGAGTGCGAACCTTCAGGTCAGCCTTGGGTTCTGAGTGGCCGTAATAATCTAGATATAGTTGTGTGAAAAGTGCATGAGATGTATTTGTGATCATGTATGGGTTATTGCATGGCATGGGTGCATGACTATACTATATGGTGCATTTGTATGATTGGATAGGAGCATGGAAAGTGTTATGGGAATTGCTTATGTATTGTCGATGATGGCCTTGAATAAATGGATAAACTTTCATGTAAATAGTTAGGGTAAAACAAGAGAAACTTTGCTATTGATTAGCTATTGATAGAGGAATTGCATGTTTAGTGTGTTTCTGAGATGAACGGCTTCCCTGCATGAGGTCTAGGAAGTTCACTCATTGAGTTTAATCTCACGGTTGTTTGTTGAATGTTTATAGGCCCTAAGAATGATTGAACCTTTCCATCAAATTCGATTCGAACTCCCTATAGAGCATAGCGAGGAGGTCACTGAGTATCTGATAGGGGAGACCGATGCGTGTTACACCTGCTATGTCATGACCGTTTGGGTCGATGAGGGACCTCCTAATCTGAGGGAGGTCCTCATTCAAAATAGATTCAAAAGGGAGCGTTTTTTTGTAAGGTGTGGGGAGTTTATCATCCTCATTTACATCGATTCGTTCTACTTCTTTTCCCTCCAAAATAAGTTAAATGAAACTTCACTTCATATCCTTACACAAATCACATGCATAAAAAGGAATGACATAAGAATAATCTCATGTGGATAAGTCATCTCTACAAGATAAATGATCTTTTGAAGCACTGAAATTTTTTGATTATATAATATCAATTTTATGTGAATACGGATAGTATGGACATATAATTCAATATGTAAATGTGAAACGGGATTACCAAAATCATGTGGGCCGATTTTTTTTTCCGTTTTTTTATATTTTTGGGCTAATCTCAGTCCCCAGGTCCAGTGGGGACAAAGGTCCACATTTTCCCCTCCCCGAATTAATAATTCTCGGATTGTGCCTTTGGAGTTTGGAATGACTTGTGTAGTGCCGCCACACCTGGAGATTTAATCCCCGGTTGTCTCTTGGTTGTGTGGAAACTTTCTAAGCTAGGTAATGTACCATAAATAATAGTCATCCAATGGTTGAGTCATTGACCTTCTTCTTTTTTTTCTGGTCGGAGTTGACCTATTCGCCGAGAGTTGATGGTACACTGTGCACCAGAAGTAACTTAAAAGTAATGGATCATGAATAAAGTTAAAAGTAGAGTAATAGATTGATCACATGTGTTATGGCCTCAAACGTTTATAACAATTTACAACAGACAGCACCACTGGAATAAATTCGACCTCTATCACGAGTGGATAAAAGGTGTAGAAACAATCATCTTGTCATGTCGTCTTTTTTTCGGGCCCATATATGAGTACAGTTATGATGCGGGAGCATCAAATTTCATTGAAGATCATTTGATGCTCAAGCAAGTAAAGGAAGATTTCGATCACAACCAAATCTAGTAGGTCCAGTGAGGAGAATATAATTTCTAACCTTTTTTTCTTATATGTTCTACTATTTCTAACCTTTTTTTTTTTTTTTAAGCTTTGACAAAAATGATTTGGCGATAATATAATTTCCATGCCATTTAAAAAAAAAAAAACCCTATTGTAACATTTGATAGAAAGACAATAATATCTTCCCTAACAAATTTCTTTTGATAGAAAGATAATAATAATTTCCAGCAATTTTAAGTAGGTATTGAATTATAGATGTTATTTGGTGATAAACCGCCTTGGGAAAACATCCGTATGGAACTTCTATGATTTAAAACTGTCCTTGGTACTAAAATCTATTATAAATGCATATGTCAGTATCAAGATAGATTGCGTTGATTTTGATCATTCCAGCGAGATCAATAAAGATTAGAGTAAAGATCGTGACAATAGGAGAACAAGTCCCAATAAGACAAGTAGGTCATGGTGACTTGGAGATACCGATTTCGGTCATTTCTCATGAGATGTCTTTGGATGCTGATATACTCAAAAGGATCATTGGATATGCAATCACATGTCATTTGATTCATACTGCCGCTGGAAAGCATCAACAAGCTGGTGATACCGAGCATATATTGCAACCTTTGCAAAAGTGAACCACCAAGGGAAAGTAAATGAATTATTGAAGAAAGGGATAATGACATGAATAGTACTTGAACTTTAACTCAATGTGCAATTTAGTTCATGAATTTTTAATTTATTCAATATGATCCTTAAACTTTAACCCGATATGTAATGTGATTCATGAACTTTTAATTTGTTCAATGTATTCCCTGAACTTTTGGTATTTGTTTAATTCAACTACTGAATTGTATAAAAATGTCCAATGTACTAAATTGCAATCTTTGTTTGGAAGAGGCTTTCTTTTGGAGATGAAGAAAATAATAGTTTTTGTAATTTTTGGGAAGAGATAAGCACAATATAGTAATTTAATTTTAAGCTTGCCAATGTGCTCATTCTCTAGCTTTTCTTTGAGGGAAATTGACATAAATAATCCCTAAATTTTGGTTTAATGTGCAATTTTGTCTATAAGTTTTTAATTTGTTCAATGTGGTCCTCGAACTTTATCCTAATGTGTAATGTGATCCCTAAACTTTAATTTGTTCAATATGGTCCTCGAACTTTAATCAAATGTATAATGTGGTCCCTAAACTTTAATTTGTTAAATGTGGTCCCTGAACTTTTGATACGTGTTCAATCCAGTCCTTGAACTGTATAAAAAAATGTTCAATTCAATTCTTCCAAAATTATTCAATTCAAAGACTGGATTAAATATGTATTAAAAGTTTAAGGACCACATAATTACATGGACCACATTACACATTGGTTAAATTTTGAAGACCCATTGAACAAATTAAAAATTTATTGACTAAATTGCATATTAAACCAAAGTTCATGAATTATTTGTGTCAATTTCCCTCAAAGAAAAGCCAGAGAATGGGCACATTGGCAAGCCTAAAATTAAATTACTATATTGTCATTGTCTCTTCCCAAAGATTACAAAACAAATTGTCTTGTAATTTCAACGCCATTATTTTCTTCACCTCCAAAAGAAAGCCTCTTCCAAACATAGCAGCGTCCCCATCCCATCCTGCTTATGAAAAGCACATTTATATCGGTTATTACCGATTGCGGGTGATTTTATATAGGTTTAAAAATCAAGATGAAACCTTGAATAGTCAATCTTTAAAAAATCGAGGTTCATCTCGAGCTTCCTGACCTATGGTAATTACAGATTTAGATATGAAAAATTTATCTTTTTTTGGAGGACTTGTTTGTAAATACACGGAAAATAATGGTGTGAATCTAGATACTTTCTGTATGTAAATAGAGCCGCCAGGAGGGAAAACGAAGACAAATAAATAAATTAAAAAACAAAACAAAATAGGAGAAAAAAGAAAGGAAAGAAAAGCCGGAAGGGTTGTATGGCTCCTTGAGACGATTCCATTCGAGCTTCTTCAGCTTCATTTCCCTGACCGCCCCCACTTCTCCTCGGAAGCTCGTCAATCGACGGTCTCTTTAGCTCCGTCCAGCGTCGTTGTCGTTGTCTTTTCCACGGCGTCTATCGCCTAACAGAAACGCAGGCCTACCTCCGACCGCTGTCACTCCTCCATTGCTGCTGTCCTAACGGCTGCTCCATCTTGGATTCCGACAATGAGTTCGATAAAGCGATTTACGAAAGGGAGTAAAAGCGCTCGGTAAGACAAGGAGGTATCGAGGGAGAAAGAAAATGGACAGAGAGCCTCAACATGAAGAGAAGGTTTCTACCGGGCCCACCACCATTTTCGATCGTCAGGGCCGTGCGAAGGAACGGTAGACAATGGCCACACCGACAAGCCCGGATATTACTGTATTCTTCAACACTCTGTTCTGGTTTCTTTTTTTCGACGGTTTCTCTTTTCAGCCATTTTCGTTAGGAAAGCTTTTGCCCTTTCAATGCAGAAATTGTTGGGTCTTCTGGAGTTTCTTGTTGCTCTGTACATCTCATTTGGGAGTTGGTTAAGAAAGGGCCTGAAACAATGCCATGAACCGAAGGGGGCTGCAGTTGAACTGTTTGATCAGATGTGCCAATCACGGAGCGTTCCGGTTTTTAACAACTTGGTAGTATGCTGAACAGCGAATAGCAGGTTGCTAGATTTATCCCATGATCAAGGATAAAGAGGGGCCTTCCTGGGTGGTTGTTTCTCACTTAGTAAGGGGAGTAGTGTGCCTTCCACAGTGCTCATTCGATTTTCTTTGCCAATAAAAGTTGACATCGATATTAGTTTCATTTTATTAGATGCATATCTTTGGATGTTGGAGATAGGGCTCCCAAGGGGGGTAAAAGAGGCTCTGTGTCATGTCGATCTTTCCGCAAGCTTGACTAATCAGTCAGCCAAGACCTCCAGAGCACTTCCAAGCGCAGGTTCGGTATATAATAAAAAGGCACTTCAAGTCAGAAGTAGCTAAGCAAGTTTAATTTCTGGCGATGATAACATATAAATTATTTTGCACATAACAGAGTTGAAGCTGTCGATGGATAATCTCGAGAAGGAGAGAGATTATCTACTTTGGATAACTCGGACATCTCGAAATTTTGTACCAGTATCCTGAAATAGAATACCTGCCTGTATCGTTTCTATCAACCATTTGTTTCAAGCATACTTGTTTTGTTCATCTCTGTTGCTGTCTAAATGCTGATTATTTATTTGCCTTTTAACTTCGCAGATTGTGGGAGCAATAAAGAAGATGCTTTATGCAGTAGATGATGATGCATGGTTGTAGCAGAAGCTCAAGCCATGGTGTCGCTACACCAGAAAGAAGCAGAGTTACTGAGTCCCATTGCCGAGGTTCCCAAAACAAAGAACAAGCTTGGATACTGAGAATAGGAAAGTATTCTAAACCTAAAAGTTACTGCTGCTGCTGCTGCTACTACTTTGTCTTCTCCGAGGCAGATGATTTAGGATGCTTCCAATCTAATATTCATTCTAGTGAGTCATCTGTCACCACTTACTAATTTCTCTGTTTTTTGAGGTGCGTTACTTCTTTGCTCCAGGGGCTTGGGAACTGCTTTTGTTGTACGTAATTTCCTCTTATCTTGTGTGTCCTTTTCTGCCACATTTCTGAGATCACCAAGAAGTTCTCTAAGCCCCTTTATGGACACGTTACTTATTTTATGCTAACCCCAATTGTCATAAACATAAAAAATGCATCGGCATAAGCTAATGGGTCCTTCTTTTTTTTTAATGTCTCTTTGTCTCATATGCGGTAAAACATATTCTGGTGCAATTAACTCGATCGTGAAACATAACGTATTATTTCCTTTTGTATGTTCTGAGCCACTTTTGGGAAGCCGAGAAATACAGAAGTTGATTACATACATTCAAAGAACACTTATGGACTCAACTATTCAGAACTTCATTTCAATTGAAAAATCGAGACATTAATGTCTATGATCGTTACAATGATCATCAATTCCACATCACTATATACACTTGCCATTTGAACGTATAAAATGCAAAATTCAACCCAAAAAACAAAAAACAAAAAACAAAAAACCTCAAAAAGAAAAAGAATCCTCCATCCAAATATCACGGAAAACCACGGTTGATCCATGAAACTGGACTACCACAACTCCATTTACTTCCTAACTTTATCTAAAGTATCAAAAAACATGAAATTACCTAGACACCAAAATTTTAAAGAATGTAAAAGGAATGTGAACTTGACTAGATGTGCACCATAAAATTATCTAACTCAAAGATATTACTTGAATTTCTTCACTACGATCCTTCATGCGAAGCTGGACTTTTTATTGCCTCCGATTGGTGCTTTAACCTTGGTGAGACAAAAGCGAAGGTTGCCATCCACTCGAAAGGACCAAAGCTGAATGAGACCATCCTTTAGAGTCCGTTCGGCACGTACGGATGCATGGCCGTATTTCACTGCCCGGTCAACACATAAGAATAAGCTTTGCTCCTGTAACTCCACTTCTTGAGTTGCAAACCATGACGTAGTTCGAGACGAGTTGATGAGAGAAATAATAATGCTTTCCTTACTGTCTAGAGTTTTGATCTCCTGGTCGATCAAAAATCCTTGGAATACCTACGACTTGGGTATGGAAAGCCTACTTTGGCCTGGGTTCATGTCGGTGGCAGAGAGTTCCTTCTCCACCACAAGCCTCACATCCCGAACACGCATGTCTAGTACTTTGTCAATGAACACTGTTGGCAATATTAGAATATTTAAATAATAAATCACATATTCATCTAACAGCTTAAGCTTTTAGAATAGTTGGCAATGATTTTACAAAATCTCACATGTGATACCATGTGAAATTTTGTGGGACCACTGCTAACTATTCTAAAAGCTTACTATTAAATGAAAATGTGATTTATTATTTAAATATTCTAACATTTAAGAGGTATAAAACATCTGATCCAAAATTAAAAAGAAAATATAGTAACTGCATCAATCTTAATTTTTCTTTCCTTAAAGATTGATGACAAGAAAAGTGCCGAGTTCCGATAGTCGTCTTGTGGATTTAAATATCTCGCATGAGAATTTCGAAAGAGTGGGATTGCATCAGATTTGATTGGAAAAGGAGGAAGGCGGTTGTGTAGTGGCAAATGTGTAATTAAGTTGGCCAGTGGAACCGCGAATCTATGCACGACTTAGAGAGAAAAAGAGAGTCAAGGTCCTACATCGTCCCAGATTCAACGTCAAGGGCCCCACCCATGACAACTCAGGACAAGGTGCTGCATTGTTCCAGATTCTGCGACAAACGCCGACAATCGTCAAGGGCCGCCAAGGTGGCACAATTCCCGGGCTCGCCTTGCCTGAGCCACCTGAGATCGCGCAAGTCGCCTCGCTTGGGCCACCTGAGGTTGTGTGTCTGGGTTCACTTGGCCTCGTTGGAGGCTTGGTTAGAAACATGCAACGAAACACAATCCTACCCCTTATTATTTGTTCAACTTGGTCCTCAACTTTTATTCTTCGCTTTTGTGGGTTGTGTGCAAAGATGAGTATGAATTCTCCATTAAGCACTTATCTTAAGGGGAATTAAAAGTACGATTCTTTTAGTTTTAGGGTGGGTCTTAATGAAGTTATGAAACTCCTTTTTTTTGGGTGGGTTTTGCCTTAAGAAAAATCACATACTTTCTCACCTTAATGAAGACACCTAACCTCTTTGATTCTTTGGAAGGAAAGGAGAATAGAAGGCAAGTATAAATTCTCCTTCCAGATCAGCTTCCTTTTTGCCCTCTCCATTGTCCTTTTCTTTTTCTTTTTATTATTATTTTTTATTTCTTTTAAAATTATTTGCAAAAAGCCCAATGCAAATAGTATTTACCAAACACAATATGTACCAAACAATATTTATATTTCATGAAAATTCCTTAGCCTAAAATCCTTTGCATTAACAAAAGCTCTCTCTGATGTACTTTGCATTGGCTTGGCTTCCTCACTAAAAGATGTAAGCTCTCAAATGTCCTTCAATTAGTAATTTCGAGAAAAGGACTATATTCCTGTTCGTCCTTGCCACGTCACATAGTGGTTAGAGGAAAGGGAGGAAACAAAATTAAATCTTAGAAAAGAAAAGTGTTTTGATAAGCATTGCAACACAATTAAGGTTACATACATCAATTGTTATGCTTCTCATGTGATATTATGAGGTAAAACGGTTTATAGCAAATTGAAAGTGGGAAGTAAAGTAAGGGAGTCATCTTCAACACTCAATAATAGTTTATTTGTTGCATTATTAGTATGCCAATTTAGTAACCTAGAATTAGTAAATATAGCATTTCGCCTTTTATTAAAGTCAACATGGTCCATGAATTTTGACATTCTCATTCTTTATTGACCAGTTTTTTTATGTGCTAATAACCCACAGCTGAGAGTTTGTTGTATACCGTGTGTCGTTCATAACAAAAATGTAATAGATCATAATTAGGCTTTGTTTATTTCATGAAAAATAAATAATTTGGAAAACATTTAAAAAAAACGATTACTTGTATCACTTACAAAAATAAATAAACGAAAAATATTTTCATCGTTCACGAAAATATTTCGATATAAATTGTTGTCGATGATGAAATTATTTTTATTGACTTATTATTTTAAGTGACATAAGATATTTTTTTTAGGAAAATATTTTTTAAATTATTCATTTTCTACTAAACATATGAAACCTTGGAATAAAAAACATAGGAACATAGTCACCACATGTGGAATGGACCCAAACGTTTATAACAAGCAACAAAAACAACATTGCTGAAAAAAATGGTGGCATTCGGTTTATCTGAAAATAGAACTAAAACTCACTTGACAGCTTCTATGAGAGAGGTTAGATGGGCATAGCGCATGACAACGTTTCTGTTCCTTAGAATTTCTGTTCTTTTGTTTCCCGGAACAAAAAAAGAACAGAAATGCGTTTGGTAATGCCAAGTTGTTTTTCTATTCCCCGGAATAGAAAGTGAGCCCGAGAATAGATTTGGAGCAGAAACGAGAAACAAAAAAAGTTGCTTCTAGTTCTCGGGAACAATTTATAGAAATAAGCCAATTTTCTTTTTTATTTTTCTTTTATTCCTCTCTCTTACAGCGGCCACCTCTAACCGCCCGAAGCCGCTGTCGCCGCCCGCCGGCTCCACCGCCCGCCGCCGCCACCACTAGCCTGCCGCCCGCCCGCCACCCGCTGCTCGCCCAATGCTACCGCCCACCGCCCACCCACTGCACGCCGCCGCCGCCGCCCCACGGCCGCCGACCGCCGCTACACAGCCCATCGGTCGCTAGAGGTGGACGAGCGGCCGCGAGAGGGGGCAGCCAATGGGCTATGTGGCAAAGGGTCGGTAGTGACGGTCGGCGGGCGGCAGCGGCGGGCGGCGGTTGGCGATTGCCAATCCATGAGTAAGAATAAAAAATGAATAAATACAAAAAGAAACCGTTGCGTTACCAAACGCATTTATATTATTTTTCTATTCCAAGAGTATAAATTTTGTATAGTTACCAAACGGGTTCTTTTACTAAAAAATTGTTCCCTGGAGTAGAAATAGAAAAGAACTATTTCTAAAAAAAAAAAAAAAACTCTTCCCATTCAAGAAGCGTTGTCATGCACAGCCATAGTGGCATCTAATCCTCATGCCATCCTTTAACGCTGTTCTTATGGGGAGTTACATGCAAAATGCTACTACATTCGACTATCTATTTCTCCCATTAATAATTGAAGATTATGAAATCAAATTATAAAAGCTCAGCGGGGCAAAATAAAAACCCTACCATTCTCTGTGATGTGATGAACAAGGGCATGGGCATGTTAATAATCACACTCTTTTCAGCTTATTCCGGGCAAAATCTTCTTTCCTTTCCCCCGTCAATGCTTGGACAGAGCCTTCACTCCACCTCCTTTAATACATATTGCATGCACAAAATGTTAAATTACTCTATTAGGCGTTCGGTTGAATAATACCAATTGTCGCTATAATAGCCAACCTTAAATATTATTGTTTTGATGACGTAATCGACGTGACCTCATAAGGCCTAGAATATTATAAAGCTAATTTTGAGTCTCAATACTTGAAAAATGAGAGCATGTTAAATTATTCATTGTTGCTGTTGGTTCTGGGCGAACTTCTTGCTCCATCGCAGGGGACGATGGAGGAAGGAGAAAAGAACGAGAGGAGAAAAGTTATAGAGAAAACAAAGTTGAAATTAGTGGGGCCCATTTGGACACGTGCCAATCAACTACTGGACTGGAGCATGAATATTTTCTCCGGAAGGAACAGTCTCTCCTTTGTTCCAAAACCTGTAGCCATAAAAGTAGCAATTCTTTATTTTATTTTATTTTATTTTATTTTTCTTATAAAGCATCAATTCAAAGGATTAAAGAACCCATTTAAGGCAAAGGCGGAGAAACGCAGACCAATTCTTCACAAGAAATGGCTGCTATTCGCTACAAGGAGCTCTTGGCTTGGTATGTAATCACTCTCAAACTCCAAGAAACCGTGCAATCTCGACTCCCCAAGAAATCAACCTATGGGAGAAAAATCGTCCCCGACTATGAGCCGAGGCCTTCCATGTCCGAGTGGGTCATCTCCATTAAAAAGAAGCTCGTGCAAGGTCGTAAGGAAAACATGCTAGGCTCGTGGGGAAAGCTCTCCATTTACTGGATCCCACGCTATCTCAGGAATGGCGAGGACAAAGCTTGGGTCCCACAGATCGTCTCCCTCGGGCCGTACCACCGTGGTGAGGAGCATCTCTGCCATATGGAGCAGCATAAGTGGCGCTGCCTCCATCGCATCCTCGAGTGCTACGGTCAGGGGATAGACCTCTATCTAGACTCGGTGAAGTATGTTGAGCGGAGAGCTCGCACCTACTACGAGGGAACGATATCCATGAGCTGTGATGAGTTCGTGGAGATGATGGTTCTTGACGGGTGCTTTGTGATCGAGATTTTCTAGGGATTCGCCAAGGGGTTCAAGAGACTTGGCTACCCTCCCAATGACCCTATTTTCTCGATGCGGGAATCGATACTCCAGATCCAGCGGGACATGATCATGCTAGAGAATCAAATCCCGCTCTTCATACTCGACCAGCAGCTTAGTCTCCAGGTCAGCGACCCCAACCAGAAGGAGCGCGTGGCCAAGCTGGCGCTCCATTTCATCAGCCCTCTTATTGGGATCCCTCTAAATGTGACCTTCAGGACCCCAAGGCCGACGGTCTACCCCCTCGTGTGGTACTACAACAGAAGATTTAGGTTCGACCCGTTATACGACCATGGCAAGGTCCATTGCCTCGAAGTGGTCTGGCAGAGCATCCAGCATTTGGGCCTGAAGTGGCCCAAGAGCGAAAAAGGTCGCAGAGCTGGGAATGGATCACTTTCTGCTTGAAAGAGCTCCGGGAAGCCGGGATCCAGATCAGGTGGAAATTTGCCTACAGTTGGGATGACATCCAGTTCAAGAATGGGGTCCTCGAGATCCTGCCCATTGACATCCACGAAGGGACGAGGTCGCTCTTCCTTAACTCAATAGCCTTCGAGCAGTCTCACTTCAACTGCAGCCATTATGTCACCTCGTATGTAATCTTCATGCATAACTTGATCGACTCCCCCTAGGACATCTGGTACCTCCGCGAATGCGGGATCATCAAGCACTGCCTTGGGAGCGATGCCGAGGTGGCTAACCTCTTCCACCAGCTTTGCCAGGAAGTGGCCTTCGACATCATAGACAGTTATCTCTATGATCTGTGTATGGAGGTGTCATCGTACCACTTCCATATAGGGTTTCCCTTCAAAATGGCTGCAGCCGCTCTCGTGCATAAGTGGAATTTCTAGGTAGCCGATCTCAAGAAAAAGTACTTCAATAGTCCCTGATCAACCATTTATGTGATTGATGCTTCCGTTTTGCTTGTGCTTACTCTCACACAGACCTTCTATGGAGTCTTTAGCTACCACAAGCCGCCGCATTCTTGATTTCTCATATAGTGGAAATCATCTAACAAGCACTTTACGAGTGATAAAATTTTGGTGAAAATCTGGGAATTATGATTTTGCCTAGTTGATTACTAGCATCTAATTTGGAGATAAATGCTTGAGATGTGGTGGTCTCCCCTCCTAGTCAAAAGAAAATGTGATTGTGGCAAACTCGAACTACATGAATTACATTTGTCCCACAGTTTAGCAATTTATTTCATATAAACATATCTTATAATTTTTTTATGTCAAGCCACAACTTTCTAGTCACCAATCTTTCGACCTTTTCTTACTTCTATTAAATACTTAAATTACGTAATGAAATTAATGTTTTCCGCTGAAATTGAGCGAAAATTCTAAAGCATTCCTATAAGAAGTGATAAATAAGGCTATGAAATAAGAAAAACACAAACTTAATTAAGGAAAGGAAAGACATGTTTCCCCTTTTTGCTAGACCAAAAAGAACTTCTACACCTCTTTTTTTTAAGTTAACCTCAACGAATTCGGAGCCAAATCCTTTTGTGATGGAGTCCAAACAATTGGCAAAAAGGTGAGGGTTTTAGGAGTTTGCATGATTCCCTCCTCTCCTTTAGCGTATCTTTTTGAGATCGTTGGACGGCAAAAATTACAAAAATTAACTTCATGGATCCCATGTGAATTCCACATATGAGTCTTAAAAAATCAGTGACTATGATTTATTTGATCTATTGAACCTAGGTCCTGACAAGTTTTTCCCTCTCATTCTTGTCAAAAGAAGCATTTTCCCGTAACGTCAAGTACAATTAATTCGGCAAGCCTTGGGTCTGAGCCTCAGGACTATGAGCTGCTCTTACCTATTCTCTTAGAAATATTCATAATTTACTCCTTATAAAGCAAATACAATTAATTTAAGTTCGAAATTTATCTACCCAAATTGGATTCCAAAGGGAGCTTTTCTTAGCAAGGTGGGGGGAGTTTATCGTCCTCATCTTCAACAATTCCCTCTATTTCTTGTTCCACCAAATTAAGCTAAACGAGACTTCACTCCATCTCCTTACACGTATCATGCACATGATATGAGAGTGATATTACAATAATCAAGCATCGACGTATAAATGCAAAGAAAGATCATATACCGAAGTAGATCAAGAATACTGGAAACAGCATAATTATATCAAAAAGGCATTTTTATCATGGCAAGCATCTTTCAAAACAGTCTCGAGTCAAGAACAAGTGACCGCTCTATGATAGCTAATGCAAAACACGAAAATGAACACAACATGATGCTTCCACACCATTTGGCTTCTTCCGTTGCCAGATTTTGAATCTAGTCATGAGACCTCTAGCGCCTCTTTTTTACCAAAGCCAAGCTAAAAACATCACATTGTTAAACGTAATAGCACCAATTTCATCGATCTCTCACCAACTTAGAACTACTTCATCTTCCTCCAGGAAATCCAAATTGATGGCAAAAATCATCATGCTGATCGGATCTTTCCACTTTCAAAACACCTTGACGTTAGAATCCGCAGAACACACAATTCCATCTTTCTCTTCCAAAATGAAGCAGATCAATTCCATCAAGTCTAGTCAATAGCAAATCGTAATAACAAATACCAAAGTGCCCCCAAAATCAACTCCCACCGAGAAAATCGAGGATCAATCAGTCTTCAATTGAAAACCATCACGAACACTCTTTAAAATTTAAAAATCCCAACTTTACCAATCTTTCACAAATTCAATCTATACCGTCTTCCACTTAAGTTATCTAAACTTGAGGGGACAATTCTCAACTACAACGAGTCTTTCTACCCCCAAAATAACTCAAATTTAGAATACCACGAACACTCAATTCCTTCTTCAACCCCCCAAATGCCGTAGATCAATTTTATCAAGTCTGTAAGATTTTTGGGATCACTGTCAATTGTTCTAAAAGTTTAAGCTGTTAGATGAATGCATGATTTAATATTTAATTACTCTAACACTTCCCCTTACACGTAGGATGAAATTTGGCCAAAGCGTAAAGACATGGAAATATATAATTGAGGAGGCAAATAGGGGCTTGGAAAAATTTGAACTCAGGACTTCTTGTTCTAATATTATGTAAAATTTTGTGGAACCACTGCAATTATTTTAAAAGATTAAGTTTTTACAACAGTCGATTGTGGTCCCATAGAATCTCACAAAATCCACTTAATAGCTAATTGCAACTACCAATCTAAAATACGATGCGAAACGATCCCGACAGCAAACCTACCAACTCTTGAACTCGGGAATACGGTGGACGAAGGGCTTGAACTCGTTGGAGCCGTGGGTGGGGAGGGATGGGCCATCACCGTCGATGAGGTCCTGGAACTTTGGGTGGACCTAAGGGGAGAGGAAGCCGATAAGCAGGTTCAACTTGTAGATGCCTAGCACGTACATCACGCTGTAAAAGCGCTGCATGAAGTAGACTCGGAGGAGGTATGTGTACGCCACCGCACACGTGCGGCACCGACTTGTCCAGCAGGTACTGATACCGTCACAACGAGAAACGCCCACCATGACGTGGCGAGGGGGCAGTGGGCATTAGTGGTGATTGGAATGATCAATTGATGGGCTCGGGCCAGGCCCTCAGAGATTGGGCCTTAATTTTTGCCCAGGCTTGTCCAAAGGAATATTTCTATCTATAAAATCTCAGGTTGAGCTTTAAATCTAATTAGCCTTGTCCAATTCATCCAAAAGTGCCTTTCGAATCCATATCGCTTAGTGTGGGCAAGCCCATAGGCCAGGATCCTCATAATTAAGGGTCCATTTGTTTAAAAAGAAAGCTGTCTTTGAAAGAAATTATTTTTTGACTTTTCAGTATTTGAATGACGGAAAACTAATCAATTTACCAAAAAAAAAACTATTCAATTTACAAAAAACTAGTCAATATGATTTTTGAACTTTAACTCAATGTATAATGCGGTCCCTAAAATTTAATTTAATTAACATAGTCTTTGGACTTTTAATTCATGTTTAACTTAGTCTTTGAACTATATGAAAATTTTTACTATTCTCTTTTCAGTAGAAGTACACCCAAGTGCCAAAACATGGCATGAAGGGACACTTTAGTGTCAAAATCGGAGCAAAATATATCAATTAAGTGCTACTCCGGCCAAAATCCAGCCAAAATGCCGACGTGGCGATTTTCTCGACAAAGGAAATACAAAACGACGTTGTTTTACATTCCGACCTGGCTAGACAATACAAAAACGGTATTTTTTGGTGCTGATGTGGTAAAATAATTAATATAAAATTTAATTTAATTTAATTTAAAACTAAATTTAATTAAACATTTAAAAATAAAATAAAAATATTTTAAAACTATTTAAAAAAAAAAAAGAAGGGGGAGAGGGGGAGGCGACGGAGGGGGAGGGTCGGCCGAGGTCGCCAGCCCTAGCCAAGGGCCGGCGACAAGGGCCCGCAAGCCCTCGCCCCAGCATTTGGGCCAGGGTCGTGGCCCTCGCTAGGTCCCTGATCTCGCGCCGTAGCCACGATCTTCACATGCTTCGTTCGCAATGCATGCGGAGCTAAATCGAACCACTTCGAACGCCCGAGACGATGGACATCGTCTTCACCCAGATCCAAGCCAACCTCCGCTCCAACGATGCCCTTCGCCATTCCGGCGCCCTCCTCTAGGCGCTCCAGCACTTCGCCGTCGGCCGTGACATCTCCGTCATCGCCAAGTCTGCCGTCGAGGAGATCGTCGCCTCCCCGGTAGCCGGGCGACCCCGGGGGCGGTGGCCCTTTTCCCGGCCGGGTGAGGGTCGCCGACCCTCCCAGAGATCTAGGCAAGGGCCACGACCCTCACCGAGATCCGGGGTGAGGGCTCGCGGGCCCTTGCCGCCCGGTTAGGCCGAGGTCACCGGCCCCTAGCTAGGGCTCCGGTGACCTAGGCCGACCCTCCTCCCTCCGTCGCCGGCCCTTCCAGCGTTGGCGGTGAGGGCTCAACCCTCAGCCACCTACCCCCTTTTTTTCTTTTTTCTTTAAAAAGAAATTTAGTTTTTTTAATATTTTGTTATTTTTTTAAAAATTTTTAAATAAATTTAATTTTATTAATTTTTATATTAATTTTTTTAACACGTTAGCACCAAAATGGCGTCGTTTTGCACTTCCTTCACTAGAAAGTCGTCATGTCGGCATTTTGGCCTGATTTTGGTTAGAGTGGCATTTAAGTGATCCATTTTGCTCCGATTTTGGCACTTGAGTGTCACTTTCTAAACTTTTGGCACTTAAGTGTTCCTCCGAGCCAAGTTTTGGCACTTCAGGTGTCCGTACCTCTTCTATTTTCATTAATTTAAGTTAAAAGACAACATTGAACATATTAAAAGTGGATTTGGTTCCAGTTGGGAGTAAGCCCTTAATAAGAGATCAATTAGGCTATAATGCTGAGAGTACCCTTTTCATGAAGACAAACTTAGTAGTAAAAGGTCCATGTATTCTCATGAGACTTTCGTTCCCAGCTTGTTTTGTTCGATTTGTTATTCATACGTATAGTTTTTTGGTGTTGGTTATCATCATCTCTGCTACTGTTCTCCAACCTTTCCAATTCCAACGACCATTATCTTTCACTGATGCTAGGAATTGTTGTTTACACGACTCTTCGTATGCTGTCAGTGTTGCTGTGCAGGGTCGTTTACTTAAATGTCTTTTAAATCTCTCAAACAATGTCATGAGATTCTTTGAGGGAAACGACAAAATGTGCGAAAAATAAACGGGGAAGCCCATCTTCCCTTTTAGAGATAATGAAAAGAAAAAAAAATTGTGAAAATTTGAATTTGCCTGATAAAATGTGGAGTCCAATCATTTTTTGCTTCAAAAGATTACTGTGCTAAGGTCCAAGAAGCTTTCGCATGACCTTTTCTGGCCATGGACGATGATAATTGCCCCGTTAGTGTCGTGCTTGTTTAAAAGGAAAAAATAATAATACTGCCATTCAGCATGAAGCTAAACATAGCCGAAACACTTATGTCGCTTTCGGTGAAGTGAGTATATAGTTTGTCTGTTAGCAACTGGATGAAGGGGGATAATCTCAATGGAGTCGATCAAACCCAATAGCAATTGGATGACTGATGAGTCTAAGGCAGGTTATATTAGTTTGGTAGGAATAACTAAGAATGACTTGAGCAAGTGAAATAGAAAGTAAGAACTATCTCGATTGATGGAGAGTACACAAATGGGAGCGGTATTAGGTTGGATTCTGGGGCTCGTCCCACTTCTAAGATGGTTGTTGTGGTGGTGGAATGTGATGGAATTCAAGCCGGCGGAAAACGACTTACCTGATTCCGATGCGCAAATAGCAAATGGCCCTGGAACGAACGTTGAATTGCCGATAAAACACAAACAACACTTCCTCATGTTAGTCTGGATGCAATCACAAGGAAAACACCCGATTTCCATGGCGTAAATGCCGATTGTTCTTGCAAATTGAAATAGAACGCCTTGATGGAAAATGGGAGAGAAAAGAAGAAAAGATTCTGAACGTGCGTTCGTCCAACCCCTTCAACGGTTGTCTTCAGGGGTCTTTTATATGACCCCATGACACCCCTACAAATGGTGTCCTTCCATCGTACCGTATCAAGGCGAACCGGTGTGATCCAATCACACCCCATCATGGACGTACCAGCTAAAGTACAACATCTCCCACTCGGACATGATGGGCTTGATAGCGCGGTGTTCAACATTCATCAACTTTACAGAACAATTCATACTGGCAAATAAGCCGTGCGACCAATGAGTACACCTGCACTTGGGAGCTCAAATTATGCACCTGTTAGGGATGACATGATGGCTACAACCCCGAAAAGAAATAAACAATCGATATCTCACAGTGCCCCAGACATTTTTTTTTACATCAATCCAAGTATACTTATCCCTTAAAGGCTATACTTGACTATCCTAAAAAAACACCATGTATTTACAATTACATCCGCAACCACATAGAGCGATATAATTGGTCGACCAGTAAATACATGTGGTAGATATAAAACAACAATAGTCTTCCTTCACACTCATGTCTCTCTCAATTTCAGAACAACTGCTTTCCTAGACATGTCCCATAGGCCATATCTATTCATGACCGCCCGTAACATACTAAAGTAGCAACATTAATCTTTCACTTCGAGAACAGAGTCAGAAGTAACATAGAGCACAAAATTGAGATAAATTATAAATTACCTCAAGGGCTCACACGATAAGTAAATAGGCATAATTTTACTTATCTTCCCTTATTGGTCGTACAATGCACATATAGTATGAATTACATGCTATAGTGAATTTCTCTTTCTATAAGAGCGTATGTCATTTATTAACCATATCCACTATACGGATCTTAGCATAAACATAGTCACGTGTTTCTCATATACTCATGTTTAGCTCGAGTGCTATATCAGCTTGCTTTCTATAGCGTCCAATTAAGTACTCGCATCCAGTATCTTACAGGCATACATGATTATGGGACTATCATGTCCGGTCTTATTATAAATAAATCACAGATCTTATCTTGACTCCAATCAAGGCGACATATCATTTTATGTACTAAACTTGCTTCTCAGGGTTTATTTATACATAACGTCTCATCTCAAAATGCTAACTATAGCACTTGAGGCAATTGCTTGTGTGAGTGAGCCAATCATTGCCTGCTGACATACTTTTCAATGATATATGTGTGTAGTGCTAGTCTTATATTGTATTCATACTTATTGATAAAATTTCAAGTCACTAATAAACAAACAAGTACAATACATATGTTCACAAATACATAAACCAATGATCCTCTACAATAACACATATCACATTCTACGCAATCCTAGTGACATCCTGTGGGTCAAGAATATTTCTCTAGGAATAGCCTTCGTAAATGGATCAGCAACCATTCTATTGGTTGAAACGTATTGTAGGATCACTTCTTTCTGCACTACAATATCTCTGATGAAGTTGTTCTTTATGTCAATGAGCTTCGTCCTTCCATGATACTTGGAATCCTTCACATAAGCAATGGCTGCTTGACTATCGTAATAAACTATCACCGGTCTAGGAACCTCAGTGACAGTGGCTAAATTTTCAAAGAAACGTTTTAGCCATACTGCTTCTTGCATTGCAGCAGAACATGCAATAAATTCCGCATCCATCGTAGACAAGGCCGTGCATGTATGTTTCTTGCTATTCCAAGAAATTGCACCTCCATTGAGCAAGAACGCATATCCAGAAGTCAATTTACGCTCATCCAGGTCTCCACCCCAATCGGCATCTGAGTAGCCCAATAGGCGTAAATCATTCCCTTGGTAACAAAGTCGATAGTCCATAGTACCCTTCAAGTATCTCAGGATCCTCTTCACTGCTTTCCAGTGTGCTTGACTGGATTTGATTGATATCGGCTCACCAATCCCACGGCATAACATATGTCGGGTCTAGTACACATCATAGCATACATCAAATTTCCGACCGCACTAGCATAAGGAACAGTTTCCATTACTTTATTTTCTTATGGAGTCTTAGGACACATCTCAGTACTTAGGTCTTCACCTTGCATGACATGGGTATCAATGGGATTACAGTGTTGCATATTAAATCGTTCAAGAATCTTCATAATATAAGACTCTTGTGATAAAGTAAGGAGTTTCCTTGATCGATCTCTTTCGATCTTAACTCCTAATATATAAACAGCTTCTCCCATGTCCTTCATTTCAAAATTGGAGGACAACCATTCTTTTATGGTGATAACCAAAACCTTGTCATTTCCAGCCAACAGAATATCGTCCATATAAAGTGATAAAATCACAAATTTATCTTTAGACCGCTTGACATATACACAGTGATCTTCTTCGATCATCATAAAACCAAAAGTAGTTATGGCTTGATGAAAACGAAGATACCACTGTCTAGATGATTGCTTAAGGCCATATATGGAGCGATGAAGTTTGCAAACTTTATGCTCTTGACTTTTAGCTATGAAACCTATTGGTTGTTTCATATAAATTTCCTCATCTAGTTCTCCATTGAGAAATGTCGTCTTTACATTCATTTGATGTAATTCAAGGTCCAAATGTGCAACGATGGCTAAAATAAGGCGTATTGATGCAAACCTTACAACTGGTGAAAATGTTTCCTCATAGTTTATACCCTCTTGTTGAGTCTAACCTTTCACCACAATGCGAGCCTTATACTTTTCAATGGATCCATCCGCCCTTTGCTTAATCTTAAAAACCCATTTGTTTTCAATGGCCTTACGATTGGGTGGTAGATCAACCAACTCTCAGATATGATTTGCCCTCATTGACCCCATTTCATCTTCCAAAATTTTTCCTCATTCTTCCTTATCACAGGATGAGAGAGCCTCTTGAACAGTCTTAGGCTCGGCATCGTCTTTTTGAGCGATCATAAATGATTTCCCTTCAATCTCAAAATGACGACGGAGAATACTTTTACGATTACTTTTATGCAATTGAATTTCTCTTGAATTCGATTCGTCAGGTGATGCAACACTCCCACTAGGTCTTGTGTGTTGAGGTAAATTTTCATTTTCCTCTTCAACATCAGTGGGTGTGTTATCAGGATCTTCCATCTCATATAATTGGAAGTCCTTATCAATCTCACATCTACTAGGAAAATCGTTCTCCAAGAACGTGACATCTCGTGACTCCATTTCGGTCACACTTCCATCAGCTTGTTCACCTATGAACACGTACCCTTTAGAGTGTTCAGAATATCTAATAAATATACATTTATTCAATCTAGGACCTAATTTTCCATATTTATGGGAAAAATCATGAACATAAGCTGCACATCCCCATGGACGTAGACTACTTAAGTCTAGTTTTCTACCAGTCCATAATTCATAAGGGGTGGAAGTGACTGATTTTGAGGGCACTCGATTAAGTACATAGGCATCAGTCAATAACACATCTCCCCAATAGGAGATAGGTAAATTTGCTTGCACCATCATAGACCTAACCATTTCCATTAGGGTTCTATTCCTTCTTTCAGCTACCCCATTTTGTTGTGGAGTACCAGGAATAGTTAATTGTCGTACAATTCCCTTTTCATCACAAAGAGCCTTGAATTGCTCCGATAGATACTCACGTCCGTGATCGCTTCTCAATGCCTTTATTGTTTTATTCAACTGATTCTCTACCATCGTTATATATCGTCTAAAGCAGTCTAATGCTTCTGACTTATGGGAGATCAGAAAGATATAACCGAAACGCGTGAAGTCATCTATAAAAGTGATGAGATATGAGGCTCCATGCCTCGCCCTCACATTCAAAGGACCACAAATGTCAGAATGAATAAGTTGCAATGGAAATTCGGCTCTAGTCCCTTTACCGAATGGTTTTCTAGTTGCTTTTCTCGCTAGACAATATTCACATACGGATAGACTAACATTAGTGAGTGACCCTAAAAGGCCTTCTCTAGCTAATCTTTGCATTCTTTGCAATCCAATGTGACCTAATCTAGCATGCCAAGTACTTGCATCAATCTCAACATTACTAGAAGATGCAATTAAAGAAAAACAACCATCAACATTAACATTGTACTTATCATAATCAATGTCTAACACCATAAAACCATTCGATACATGACATGAACCATAATAAACTGTTCCATACAAAATGTCAACACAATCACTATGGAAATTCAATACATAACCTAAGCTAAGAAGAACAACTACAGAGACCAAGTTTCGTCGAATATCTGGAGCATAAAAGACATCATGCAGAAATAGGTTTCGACCATCACGTAAGATTAATTTACATGTACTGACACCCTTCACTTCAACTCTTGAGTTATTCCCAACATATATCCATGTTCTTCCAAGCGGTATCCGACGATACTCCACAAATGCTTCTCGGTCTCTAGTTATGTGGTCTGTTGCTCCTGAGTCTACAGTCCACATCGGATGAGATTCAGCAAGCATTATAGTACTAGAAACAAAAGCATTGCTCAAAGTAATGGAGTAATAGGGTACCTTTTTCGGCTCAGTGCATTCACGAGCAAAGTGACCCATCTTGCCACAATTGTAGCACTCCATCTTGGCTTTGTCCTTCTTTGCATCACGCTTCTTGCGTCGGAAGGTCTTAGCTCTCTTAGGTGCCTGATCAGTCTTCTTCCATTTATTGTTGAATTGAGAATTCCTTTTGCGCTTGAAGCCCGAAGCCTTGCGCGAACTCGATTTAGCAACATAAGCATGGGTAGAGGTTCTCGCAGCCTCTAGGCACTCATCCCCTAATTCCAAATGACGCACAATATCATCAAAAGTGACAATATTCTCATTATGCGTCATATTGATCTTCATATGCTCCCAATTGTCAGGAATAAACATTATAATAGCCTGAACTTGCTGTTCATCAGTAAAGGAGTGACCTGCCGACTTCAGCTCACAAATCATGTTTAACATCTCCCGAAGATGCTGCCTCATTGTTATATTTGGGCGCTTTCGGAATGTGTCAAACTTGATGGTGAGTCTCCTCAGCTTAGTGGCAGATGTACCCCCAAACTTATCTTTCAAGGCAATCCACATAGCTTGAGCTTTTTCATAACTTTCAAACTCACACATGAAATCATCTTGTATACAGCTCAGCAACATGATGCGAGCAATGCTATTTTTCTTTTTCCAAGCTTGATAAGTTTCTAGATCTCTCCTGTGTTGAGCTGAAGTTCCATGCTTAGGTTCATCCATGGTATGGTTGAGGGTTTCCAAAACCTCTTGCTCCTCAAGGATGTACTGAACCTTTCGGTGCCAAATATCATAATTGTCACCATTCAACTTCTTACCCTTATTGAGGTCAGCCATAATGGTCTTGGATGCCGAAGCCATAATCAATTGCTATAACACATTGACATAATAAACGCAGAATCAATACTAGCACACTTTACAAAGTAACACACATATTTAATTTGCAGCAAAGACAAACTAAATTAATGATAATTCAACAAAAGCAAAAGTTCACTATGTTCCCAATCAACTTCTATGTACAATTGTTCTATTATTATTAATTGGTTTAATTTACGCAAATTTTAAGTTCTAGGTGAGAACTCCCTCGAATTCTACCAACCTACGAACTTCCACTAGGAAAAATAATTACATGACCTATGTAATTTCTACATTTTTCCATTAATACAGAAACATAATATGATATAAACCAATGTACAAACAACAATCATGCTTCAACTATTAATTAAAATCGCAATTCAACATGTAATGGATTTCCTACCATTGTTGGAAAATTCTAGCAACTAGAAAATTGCAAGTATATTAAACTATATATATGATATCATCGAACCAAGCTCTACACAGCATATATGACATCACTTCCGTATAGGCTAGCTACTGTATTTCCTAAAGCATACGAAAATACAAGCCAAAAAAATGAATGACTTGTGCATTTAAAACACCAAAATAAGCGTACTTAGGATTCCTTACACATTTTTATACATTTATAAAATTAAAAATTGAAAAATAATTATACTAGTGCAGACGACATTCATATGAACCCAACGCATCCAACCACGCTCCAATCGGAGCTCGCACGCGCCCCCACGCGCCGCCTGAGTGCACAGCGCGTGTGGCGCATGCGCCAGCGAGCCAAACGGCTCCTAGCCGGTTCGACTGGTCCGACCGTTGACCGGTCCGATCGTTGACTGTCAACGGGTCGGGTCGTCGGGTCGGGTCGCCGGCCGGCCAACTACCGCCGGCGCTAACGTCATCCTAGCGGTTATCGACCATTGGATGACGTCATCGGTGACGTCATGGATGACGTCATCACATGTCGCGTCGCTCCGCGCGATGCGCACGCGTCGGTTCGCCGACCAGCGCGTGTTGCGCACGCGCTAGCGTAGCCAGCGCTTTAGGCACATGGATCCCACGCACAGTGGCCTCTAGCCGCACGTGTGGGCGCGTCCGGCGTCGTCCGGCGGCGCTCGACCCATCGTCGGACTCATCTCGACGAACTCTTTCATCCTATATATTTAAAAGTTGATTTTGGCCAAAAAAAAATAGTTCGAAACAGCCAAAACCTCACGGATGCACGTGATCCCAAACCCGTTCTTTGCTTCGGTTCGAATTCGAGTTTTTAGATTGCAATTCCGACCAATAAACATCAAAAACAGTGTAGAATACAATCTCTTGATCTCAATTTCAAATGGTAAATGAGAAAACTGGATGAAAAACAAGGCAGAAATCACGACTGGGCTCTGATACCAATGATGGAATTCAAGTCGGTGGAAGACGACTTACCTGATTCCGATGCGCAAACAGCAAATGGCCCCCGAACGAACGTTGAATTGCCAATGAAACACAAACAACACTTCCTCACGTTAGTCTGGATGCAATCACAAGGAAAACACCCGATTTCCATGGCATAAATGCCGATTGTTCTTGCAAAGTGAAATAGAACGCCTTGATGGAAAAGGGGAGAGAAAAGAAGAAAAGATTCTGAACGTGCGTTCGTCCAACCCCTTCAATGGTTGTCTTCAGGGGTTTTTTATATGACCCCATGACACACCTATAAATGGTGTCCTTCCATCGTACCGTATCAAGGCGAACCGGTGCGATCCAATCACACCCTATCATGGACGTATCAGCTAAAGTACAACATGAGATTTGGTATGCATGGCCAGTTGAGCGAAGAGGTACCAACGCCGGTGTAAAGTTGCCGCCAGGACAAATGGGGTTTCCCTTCTTTGGAGAAATCTTCACCTTCCTCTAGTACTTCAAGAATTTTTGCCACCTGATGAGTTCATAAACTCTAAAAGACGGAAGTATGATCCCGTTCCCCATCTAACTTTAGACTGAAAACTTGTGACATGAACTTTTGCAGCTTTGTATTTGCAACTGTAAGAAAAGTGAAACCAAGGGAGAGTAGTGTTTCTCTCAGGCTTCTACTAATGCCCCTGTACATGTTTCAGGTACGGTGATGGAGTGGGAATATACAGGACTCACCTCTTCGGATCGCCTTCCATCATAGCATGCTTCCCATCAATAGGCAAGTTCATCTTCCGAGATGAGGACGCATTCCTCCCGGAATGGCCGAATGTTGATCTTGTGGGCACAAATTCTATAGTGGCAGTTCATGGAAAGGCACATGCCAGGCTCAGGAGCTTCGTCTTGAATGCAGTTAACCGACCCGATGCTCTTCGCGGAATAGTTGCTTTCAGATAGCCGCATTTGGTGGTTGGCCTTGAGTTATGGGCCCAAAAAGGCAGAATTGTCGCTTACCATGAAACTAAGAAGTTATAGCCCATCACATAGGCTTACCATAAGATAACTTCACCGTTCACATGATTATTTTTTGCCAGTTGAATCGTCCTCAAGGTTTCATTAATGGTTTTTAAATTTGTGTATCTTCTTTGCTTACAGTTGACCTTTGAGATTATTGGGAAACTGTTTATGAGCTTTGAGCCAGGGTCACAATTGGATGAGGTCTACTGGTTGCTTCATGAAATGGTTAAAGGGATAAAAGCTCAGCCGCTCAACTCCATGGAACTGCATATCACCGAGCTAAGTGATTGTAACACCATGGAAGCAATATTGTAATTGTATGAGGTCTACAACGCAAAGTGATTGTAACACCAAGGAAGCAATATTGGATTGAATTGTCCTAGTTTTATGCGAAGCTGCCCATTTAGGGCGTGCATGACAAAATTTATGTTCCAGAAATTGATTTCTCAATTTATATTCCCCGGACAAGTTTCTGAGCAAAGAAACCCGTTTGATAACGACTCAAAATTTCTATTTCTAGAATAGAAATCCGTTTGATAACAGAATAAAATTTCTATTTCTAGGAATAGAAATTGATTAGGTAACAACATAGGAAATCCTCAAATATAAAATAATGGTCCAAATAATACTAAAACAACATAGGAAATCCTCAAATACAAAATAATAGTCGAAATAATACTAATACATTACAAAAGGTGAAAATACAATTTCATGGAATTTCCGGCATATTATTATCCCTTGCAAGAACGGCCAAGAACAGCGAAACCCCAACCAAGGAAAACAGAACAAACAATGCGCAACCTGGAAGCATCAGATAGCAGCACAGCACGCATTGATCGAGCTTGGCGCAAAAACGGCCAAGAACAGTGAAACCCCAACCAAGGAAAACAGAACAAACAATGCATCAATTGAGCTCGGCGCAAGAACGGTCAAGAACAGCGAAACCCCTCCAAGGAAAACAGAACAAACAATGCGCAACCCGGAAACACCAAATAGCAGCATAGCACGCATCGATCGAGCTCAGCGCAAGAATGGCCAAGAACAACAAAACCCCAACCAAGGAAAACAAAACAAACAAATCACGCAAAGAGAGAGAGAGAGAGAGAGAGAGAGAAGATCTTGAACCAAAGAAGAAGGAAGGCGCAATCCAAATCCGAACGGGGACGCAGACGAAGGAGGCGAGTCCAACGGGATGACTGGAGCAAATTGGACGGTCTGAGGACGGCGACGGCAAGATGAGCGACAATCTGACCGGCAAGAGGACGGTGACGGCATTAGAGTCAACAGTGGCAAGAAGGATGGATTCGAAGTCGACGGCAAGGATGGACAGGTTGTTTGGAGTCGACGACGCTAAGGTTTGGTTGAAGCTTTGAGAGGAGAAGGAGAAGCAACGCCCAAATAGAAAAGCCCGTGAACGAAGAAGGATGCCCAAATGGAGAAAAGAAAAAATAATTTCTATTTTTACCTTACCAAAAAAATATTTCTATTTCTATTTCAGAAACTGATAAGTTAAAAATTTCAGCTTCTGATTTCTTGATTTCTCTATTTCTGAAATAGAAATCTGTTTCAGAAATAGAGAAATCAAATTACGTTACCAAATGGATTTCTATTCCAAACTTGTTCCGGGGAACAGAGAAACATAAATTTTATCATGCGTGCCCTTAAAACCCCAAATGATCTAAATTATTTCTCCAATCTTAGTGTAGTGCCGGAAGAAAGTCAAGGCAATTTTTGAAGTGGAGCGAGAGAAAAGTAAGAGCCAAAGCGAAGAAACTGTGACCGATCTTATGGACGGAATTCGACAAATCAAAGATGAAGAAGGCAAAAAACTATCTGACCAAGAAGTTCTAGATAACATCATTATTCTTGTGATAGCCGGTTATGAGTCCACTGCACTTGCATCAATGTGGGCAATTTACTACCTTGCCAAGTATCTCAATGTTCTAAAGAAACTCCGGGTACCAACATAATTCGACTCTGTAGCTTAATTATCAGAACTTCTTATCCACTGTTTCATTGCAACTTAGAATTCTTGACTTGAATGGCAGGAAGAGAACATGTCCATTAGCCAGAACAAGAATGGTGATTTCATCACAAGCGAAGATGTCTCGAATATGAAATATACTAACAAGGTAACGTAAAATCATGGGAGGATTTCAGAGTTCGAGTGACCAGTTGCCCAAAAGGTTAAAAAAACTTATGAAGCTGACAATTACTGATATACAGGTGGCGGAGGAGACTTTAAGAATGGCTTCTATTGGAGCTTTTAAATTCAGATTAGTCGCAAGAGACATCAATTACAAAGGTACGAAACTATCCACAAGCCTTGCAGATATATATTATTAGCACATGCAATATGGTCCACAGCTCTACCACGGGATAAATCTTCAAATTGTTGTTTTAGCAAAACTGCCTTTTCAAGGTCATTTTGTACCTATTAATAAGATTTCTCTGCAATCCTGCATTATTTTGCACCAGCTTAGATTTTTTATACCTACAAGAACTGTCGTGACCAATACATAAGAGTTGGTGTTGACTGCTGTGTCCTGTCCAGAGCAATTAAAGATAGAGTTTTGCAATGAGGATCCCTGAAACTTGTGTAGGTTATAGGATATCAAAGGGAAGGAAAGTTAGTCTGTGGCTCCAATATCTCCACACAAACCCGGAAAAATTTGTGCAGGTGGACTATAAGGCTCGATGTCAGTAATGTTTATCGACAAAGCATTCGTTTTCCTTTTTCCCTAATTTGTTCTCTTTCGGGCAAACCCATGTAATACTTGGTCATATTCTTCAGAAATCTGCAAAGCCGGAGGCATACCAAGTGTCTGGCGGGGAATCGAGAATCTGCGCAGGAAACATGCTTGCGAGGATGCAACTAGCGATTCTACTGCATCATTTATCAGTGGGATACTAGTAAGAAGAAACGTGAAGCTTTTACTCCTTGAATTTAGAGAAATTCCAGTTCATTGAACCATCAAATTCACAACAATGTTTGGCAATGGAATTTTCAGATGGGAATTGCTCAACCCAGATGCGGATTTTTTCTCTCTTCCCCACCGTGCACCGGCTGATAAAGTTGAAGTTAGTTTCAGCAAGTTATGAGGATTGATCCTGACGACAACTTGAAAACTGCACAAGGCTGGAAGAATTGAGTCATATTGGTCTCATCATATGTATGCTTTTTATTTTATTTGCTTCAACCAAAATATTAAGGAAAAAATAAATTTGAGAATTTATCAATAAGCTACAATCTT
The DNA here is from genome assembly GCA_014182515.1 of Eucalyptus microcorys. Classification (NCBI taxonomy): domain Eukaryota; kingdom Viridiplantae; phylum Streptophyta; class Magnoliopsida; order Myrtales; family Myrtaceae; genus Eucalyptus; species Eucalyptus microcorys. The sequence goes on along the minus strand of CM024570.1, from coordinate 15,253,682 downwards.
GTGACACGTCATGTAGAAGTCACATGCTACACTTTTTTTCGTGAATTAGAACTCAAATGTAATTTGGGAAAATGCACGAAATTCTACTTCACTAAGTCCCAAATTCTCTGTGTTCTTTTATGTTCACCCATATATAAATCGTAATAAAGCGGATACACTTTACAGCATAGCAATTGGAGTAAGAAAGGACGAAAGCAACGCACCAGAAGCCTCCAGAACGAATATGCTTGTCAAATGCTGATCATAAAAAACAATCCAAAACAACTACATAATATCACTTCGAAGTGCAGCAATTTGGGTTTCTCTTGCATTATTCGATCTCCCATTTGTAGAACCAAAAACCCTAATTGATGGAAATTTAAAAAATCTTAGGACAAATAAAATAATTCGACTACTGGGTGGTGCAATTACTCCTTTTGCGCAAGTCAAGATGAAATATTTTATTGATCTCCCGGACGTGAGAGCTTTATATTAAAACGGTTGACTTCTCTTAGTTTTCATTTTATACCAAGCAAACTTAACAAAAGTTATTCACATCATAGTTGAGCGTTTCCAGTCAGAGAGCAATGGCTGAGAACTCATCTCTGGAGAGAAAGCTCAATGGCTGATCGCGCGAGATCTGGGTTTGCTCGGGCTCGCTTCATTTCTGGCTGTTGCCAAGGTTGCACGACCCTCAGCGTCTCTTTGCCTCGCCTTCGGCCACGTGGAGTCGCCTCACCTTGACCGCCTGAGGTCATGCCTCTGGATTCGCTCGGTCTCACCAAGGGCTCGATCAGAAACACACATCACAAACAGTCCTACATGGCACATGCCATTACTTGTGCAATTGGGTCTTCGACTTCGATTCTTGTGGAATCTGGCTTTCGTGGGTTGTGTGAAGGCAAGAAAGAATTCTCCATTAAGCACTCACCTCATGGAGAATCAAACGTACGATTTTTCTGATTTCTGTGTGAGTCTTGATGAAGTTATGAATCTTAATTTCTTTTTAGGTGGGAATCGCCTTAAGGAGAACCGTGTATCCTCACCTTAATAAATGGGAGTACCTCTTTCGATTCTTCTTAGGGTAAGGAGAATCGACGCCAAGCATAAATTCTCCTTCCAGGTTTGCATCTCGTTCGTCCTCTCCATTGTCCTTTTCTTTGGCTTTTGCTTTTTCATTTTAAAAATTCTTTATGAAAAGACCCAAAGCAAATATTATTTACCACACACATATGCATTTTCGCAAATAAGATTTACCAAATAGTATAAGCATTTCATGAAAAACCTCAGCCTAAAGTCCTTTTAATTTGCCAAGGCGTTCCCAAACACAACCTACATTGCACATGGCTCACTCACCAAACCGTGTGAGCCCTTAACTGTCCTTCAAGTAGTAATTTCAAGAAAAGGATTATATTGTTGTTCGTCCTTGCCACGCCTCATTAGATCACAAAGTATAAATATTACCCACATGACAATTAACTAAATATAATAGTCTATTTTTGCAACCCACCTTAAAAGCGTGAATTAGAGGAAAGTGATGGAACAAAATGCCGCTCTTAAAAAAGAAAAGCATTGTTGTGTATATCGGTACGCAACCAAGATGCCATACATCAATTGTTATGCTTATCATGGGACATTATATGTTAAAATCGGTTTATGGCAGATTGAAAGTAAGCACTAAAGTAAGTGTATCATTCTCAACACCCAATTATATTTTATCACATCATTTAGTATGCCAATTTACTAACCCAGACTTAGTTTTTTTCTTTGGACACGTCAGACTTAGTTAATATAGTATTTCTCCATTAATACCAACCAATCTGATCCATGAATTCTGAAATTCTTTTTTTTTTTTTTCAAGTTCTAGTCATTGTCGCGTCATTAAGCTTTTGGGAACCACCATGATGAGGACAAATTGTATATTAAGCCACTTAGGTACATATGTTGAAAATTTTGTGCAATTTTCGAGGACAATTAAGAGACGAATATATTTGTTATTATTACTAACTAAAGCATACAACCATAATTTTTTTTTTTTGGTAAAGAGCCAAAAAATACAACCATAAGTTGTGTGCAGGAAAAGTTGACATTTAAACAATCTTATAAAAAACTTATTTGCATAAAATATTAGAACAATTAGTTAATAGAATGAATTTTTTAGGATAATTGAAGCAATTGCGCACACACACACACATATATGGAAAGAGAAAAATATCTCAATATTTTTTTAGGTCATTTATTACATTAAAAAAAATTCAAACTTTAAATCAACATATGTTAGAGATGAGATAAATTTATTAGTCTACAGATTTATCCATTAATAGAATATCTCCCAAATAACTCATGAGGTATACGTTTTGAAGAAAAAAATTATGGTTTAGTAAACTAAGAGGTGTTTTTTACATTATATAGATCTATTCTCGGGAACAAAAAAAAAATTAATTTTTGTTTCTAGGAACAAAATTTATCAAAAGGATTTCTATTCATTTTTGTTCCTGATAACAAAAAAATAAAATCAGCTATTCTCGATAGTGTTAGCAAATAGGACCTTAGAGTACCATAAAATTCGTTCTGAATCTCAATGTTGGGAACATCTCTCCTCTCTCCCAATATCCTCCCTAGACATTACAATCTCTCTTCTCTCATATTTTCCGCTGAGAAAGCATCAATTCCAAGATCAAAAACCCAAGAGAGGCAAAGGCAGAGAAACACAGAACAATTCTTCACAAGAAATGTTCGCTGTTTTACAGAAAAAGCTCGTTAGTGGGTATTTACTCACTCTCAAGCTCGGAGAAGCTGTGAAATCTGTACTGCCGAAGAAATCGAACTCCAGTGCATCCACAGAACTAATAGATCACCACCACCAACAACAACAGCCTCAGGACCACCAGGTTCCCGAGTTACAGCGAGAACCATCCAAGGGCAAAAAGGTCGTCGAAGATGAGCAGAGGCCTACCAAGCCTGAGTGGGTCGTCTCCATCAAAAAGCTCGAACAACTTTGCCCGGAAGACGTGGAGTGCTCGCGGCCAAACCCCTCCATTTGCCGGGTCCCACACTATCTCAAGGACGGCGAGGACAATGCCTGGATCCCCCATATCGTCTCCCTCGGGCCGTATTACCACGGTGAGACGAACCTCTGCCATATGGAGCAGCACAAGTTGCGGTGCCTCCACCGTATCCTCTTGCGCACCAATCACGAGAGGGATCTCTATCAAGACTCGGTGAGGGAGGTCGAGGAGAGAGCTTGTGCCTGCTACGAGGGAAAGATACCCATGAGCAGCAAGGAGTTTGTAGATATGATGGTTCTCGATGGTTGCTTTGTGATTGAGCTGCTCCTGGGGTTCACCATAGGGTTTGAAAAACTCGGCCACCCTTGCAACGACTCCATCTTCTCAAAGCAGAGATTGATGCACAAGATCAAGCGGGATATGATCATGCTCGAGAATCAGATTCCGCTCTTCATACTCGACCGGCTTCTTGGCCTTCAGCTTGGCGATCCTGACCAGAAGGGGCTCGCGGCCAAGCTGGCACTCCAATTCTTCAACTCTCCTCAGCCGACGAACGATCCTCTGATTGAGGTTAGCAAGAGTAGAACTGATATTGACCTGGTATCCGACCAGTGTGAGCTCCATTGCCTCGAAGTTTTCTGGTGGAGCCTCCTGCACCCGGGCCAAAAGCGGGCGGGGAACCAGGGGCCATCGCAGAGGCGGCAACAGCTCATCCACTGTGTGACCGAGCTTTGGGAAGCCGGGATTGAGTTCAAAAAGAGGAAGACGGACAAGTTCTGGGATATCCAGTTCAAGAACGGAGTTCTCCATATTCCCCAGCTTGTTATCCACGACAGGACGAGGTCGTTCTTCCTCAACTTGATAGCCTTCGAGCAATGTCACTTTGATTGTAGCAACCACATCACCTCGTACGTAATATTCATGGACAACCTGATCAACTCCGCCGAGGACGTTGGGCACCTGCACTCCTGTGGGATCAATGAGCACTGGCTTGGGAGCAATGCCGACGTCGCCAACCTCTTCAATCGGCTTTGCCAAGGGGTGGCCTTCGACATCAAAGACAGTTATCTTTGTAGACTGTCTGAGGAGGTGAACAAATGCTACAGGCCCTAAGAGATGGGGCTTGCCCGCAGGAATCGCTTTATCTACAAAATACTCGAGTCGGGTTTTTATAACTAATTAGCCTAGTCCAGCTTATCCAAAAAGGCCTCTCGAGTCCATGTTGCATAGCATGGGCTTGGCAAAGCCCAAGGGCCCTGACTCTTGTAATTAATTGGGACATGTTCATTAAAGATCTTAAAACTTATCACAAATGCAATTAAATTGTAAAACTTAAAAAAGATACAATTAAGTCTTAAAACTTGTCAAGTTAGTGCATTCAAATCCTTTCGTTAACTCCATCCATTTATAATAATGAAAAATGCTGACATTATCTATTTAATCATTTCTCACTCCTACATGGCAATTAGGTCAAGTAAAATTGTTCACATCTGCAAAACGACATCGTTTTTTACTCATCCAAAAACGATGATGTCCTATCTGTCGCTCTTCACATCTCTGCAGCTATATTCTCCTTCTTCCCAAATCGATGTCTCCTTTGCCTAAACCTTAAGTCCGAAATCAAGTTGATGCAAATCATGATATGGGTCCCCTCACGAGTTGGAGTTCCATCCCCATTGTGATTTGAAGCTCACAGAGTTAGAGTTGAACGCCCATTATGAGTTGGAGTCTCTTCGTCAAACATGAGTTCCTACGAAGACTCATAACATGGAAGCCTCCGTGACGGATTGAGCAACATAGACAATGGAGACGGCCACTATCTCTAAGCCTCTTTCCTCCTTGCAAGTGTCCTTATCGTGTCTGTGTTGGTATTTGCATCCTCAACGTCAATTTGACCGTCGCTTGTAGATTTGGAAGATTATTGAGAGGTTTTGTGCAAACATACCAGAATTTAAAACTGGGAATTTATGTTCCAAGGGAAAAAAGCATGGAAGAATTTTTTGATCCTTCAATTCTTAATGTTTCTCATTGATCGACTGGTTTAATGGGTAAGTTGCGATGTAATTGGAAAAAAAAGAAGCGAAATATGTTACATTTGCTTGGCTTTTTTCCCCAGTTCAACATGTCAAGTTATTCTTTAAAGCATTCAAGATAAATGTTATAATAATTCAGATTTCTTTATATATGTTTTATGCAAGCCTACATGATTTTGCCATCTCAATACATTTTCTTTTTCTTGATTATTTTAGTTGCTTGTTTTGGGAACGAATTTATCAGCTCTTAGAGGGTCAGCTGCTCTTAAGCTCATCCGTCGACATGGTTCCATAGAAAACATATGAGAAAACATTGGAATTTTAGTGTAGTTCTTAGGTTTGCTGGTATATTTACCCTACTCATTTCCTTTTACGACTAAAGTCATTAGTAGTTTTTTTGTGAAAATTGACAATTGAAAGCGATATTTGTTTTTGTTCCCTTGTAGCTCTAGTAGCTGACAACAAAGTTTATATCATTGTTTTCTTTGAAAGTAAATTTCAAGTTGAACTGGCCTTGTAATACATAAGTGGAATTGATGTTGTTGAAATAGACTTAAGTAAGGGCTTACTATCTAATTCATTTGAAGTTATTGAGGTTTTGGATGGGCATAAAATAGAGCAACTCTTATATAAAGTTCCTCGAGGGTATGTTGTTGTAAAGCTGAAGCCACCATCACACCCCAAGTGAGTTCTCAGCCTCAGTCATCTCATGTTACAACAGTTCTTCCAAAGCCTATTGTTTAAAAAGAGAGTCACATAAGGTACACCATATAAAAGGAAAAGCTCCAGAGTTATGAATCAAGCGAATCACTAGAGACCATAGAATTGGATTGATGAATTTGCTGAATTTGGTTGTTTTTATGTCAATTATGAGTTTGTTTGTTTAGTTGCTAAATTAATGTTTTGAACTAAGCATATTGAATTTTAGGGAATTATTTTTATAGATGTCTTGGTCTTGACAGGTGTTTGAAATGCTTGGACTAAGACTGTTAATATAAGGGTTGATGTTGTTTAGGAAATTCCTTGATAGCTTCCACTACAATCGCCGGATTTTGCTGCACAAACTATTGCTTTGTTGGACATGGTTGTTAGTATTTACTGAACATGGTCTCTATTATCATTATTTGTTGTACGTTGTTGTTAGCTGCAAAAGCTCTTTTTCATTAGTGAGTTGAATACCTGAAGTACTTTTTTTTTTCCATTTTATTTTTTTATCATTTTCTTACGAGAATTAGTTTCGGACTTCAAGTTGTACAACTTAACAACGTTCACAAAAGTACACATTCATCTCAATTACCCACAATCAGTCTTACAAACTTAAAAATAGGATACTATGGAAGACTTAGAAACTTCCCACTTTCACATTAGATACAACCAACATAATGATAGAACACATCATACTGCCACTGCTGTTTAATTTGTTATTCATCTACATATCTTTTGGTGTTGCTCAACATCATATCTACTATTGCTGTTTATTCTGCAACCTTTCCAATTTCGAAGACCATTATCTTCATTGTTGGTTTGTGTCTAGTAGAGTTGTGTGCTGATATGTAGGCATTTTGCAGACATCGAGGAGATATTTCCATGTCGAGTAGAGGTAGTAATGGAGTAGAATAATATAGTTGAGGGGAGTCAAGACCCACGAGTCTTGTGTACCCATCCTTTGCCACCTCTCTCCATGCGTTACTCTGAGAAGTGAGCAGAATAATATATTTCATGCATAAATAAGTCTTTTGGTCCTCTCTTAGCTAGAAGGACGATAAAATTTTCATGCATTGACATGCCTTTTTGTTATTAATTTCTTTGAACTCATCCAATGACCCATTAAGTCTTTCTTTTAGTCTCGTCTTATGCATTCATTTAAACTTGATCGAATTATGTTGACTTAAGGAAAAACTTGATCGAATTCTTTCTCAATGTTTATTGACCCTTGGAAACAAATGGGTTACTACTGATTATTGCTCATAAAAATGAGTTTTGAATATGCATTGTTAAGCTTCCTCTGAAGACCAAAATATGTAGTTGAGGGGATTCAAGACCCACGAATCATTCAAATAGGAGCATCGAGTTATTCTTGTGATTAATTGTGATGAAATTAGATGTGGGTTTGTGATCATCAGCAAGTGATTCCTTAAAGTCCTTTATGAGCTCAATACTAGTTTTATACCAACCCAGATGGTCACAAACATCAAACATGCACCAGCATAAGTCGATTAGTCTTTTTCTTTTTTATGTCCCTTGGCCTCATGCGAGGCAAAGTATATTCTGTTGCAATTAACTTGACCGCGAAAAGTGATAACTTCTTATTTCCTTTTGTATCTTCTGAGCTGCTTTCACTTTTTGGAGACTGACAAATATGGAAGTTGACCACACTAGTGAGGTGCAGTAAGTTTCAAAGTACACTTATGAACTCAACTGATCAAAACTTCATCTCAAACTTGAAAATTTTTCACGTTAATGTCAATATCCGTTCCAACAAGCAGCAATTCCGCAATACTATATGTTGAATAGTTTAAGAAATGCAAGACTTATTACGCTGTTTGATTTCATGAATAATGGATGTTATAACTAAGAAGCAGCGAATAACAAAATTCCTTAAAAATACTTATTATAAGAATAAGAGAGAACAAAATAATCACCAGTACTTACCAAAAAAAATAAAAATAATCACCAGTATAATAGTCGATACTAATTCATGATTTTACTATTTGGTATATGATATTTATGATATATACTATTTATACTTCAATGATTTATTTATAAATACAATTAGTAATTTAAGCATATAATATTTGATCATAAGAGGGCGAGGTCACAGCATTGTTCATGAAGAGACTAGATTGCCATTTTGATAGTTGATAATGAGGACGTATGGATCAGTCATTTTCTTCAAAAATAGGTTGAAGGTATAATAGGGGGCTTATTCAATAATCTGATTGTTGTAGACTCTTCAAACACTATCAACGTTGTGGCTCCAACCACTTTTGCTATGGAAGTTACCTCAACTTTATATTTTATATATGTAATATAATATATATATATTATATATAATAATTGTGATTTTAGTAGCCAATCATGAGTTTACGATCCCGCATCCATTATCAAGACATCAATTTAATATATAAATCTTGATAAATTATGTAATAATTCAAAATTAATCATTTGATATATGATCATAATGTATGAATATAATGTTATCACAATTAATAGTGTGACTGAAATAATCATTATATAATAGCTTTGATCTTCATCTAGTATAATTAATAATTAGGATAATCATTGTTGAAAAATTTTGATCTAAAGATAGGATTGCACTAATTGTTTGAGGATAGGAGATAGACAGTCTCAAGTGACCTACGATGGCTAGTGGATGATGATGACAAATATGTGACTACGAATGAATGGTTGTCCACCTAAGGAAGTTTCTCTTCACGTTTGCAATATATTTTTTGTGACTATATAAGTACAAACTGAAAATGCTAGTACGAACACTTAGAGGGTGATGAATAGGTGTTCAAAATAAAGCTTACCAAATAAATGCAGAATAAAACAAGTTGCGAGCAAAGTCTGAATAAGGATCAGAGTCTAATTAAACAGGCCACCAGACTTCTGATAGATGTTCAGAATCTGTTATGTGATAGAACAGACTTCTGAAGTAACCTGTAAGTATGCAATAGACTTAAATATGAAGAGTTAAGGAAAGAGAATGTTGCAAACAAAATTTATAGTGGTTCGGCTTAGATCAAGCCTACATCCACTCTCCCACGCTAACAGACTTCTAGCTGGATTCCATTATATGATCAACAAGATATTACAACTTTGAGTGCAAACACTTAGAGGTCGATCACACTATCTCACTAAGTCACTCTTTTGGTATTTCTCTCACGATCACAAACGTTTAAGTTCACAAAAGACAAGTGTATGATCGAAGTTCGTTCAAACTTTGGAATTATAAATTCTACGCTCCGTCTCTTACTTGCTCTTCGGTCATTGGTCTTCTTAAATACTCATCAATTTCCAAACTAGCCATTGGATAGTATCTAGAGGATCTTCTTCCAATCTACCCATTGGATAGATCTATATCTAGAAGATTTGGTAGCCGTTGAGCGATAAAAGTAGAATCTCAAGTTGATTCTAATCGCCCATACAAACAGAATCTTGATTTCCACAAGTAGAACTTCTTCGTATAGAAAGTTCTTGTCTTCAAGATCCAATTGTCAATCAATTAGATTTAGTCAATCAAATCTATATCGATGTAGAATCCAAACCATATCGCTAGTCGTTATATGTTCGGGGCTTGTGTTACGTTCTGTCAAATTGTCTCATTTTGTATGTAAAGTCTGAGAGTGTTCTGTCAGAAGTAAAGTCTGAAAGTCTTCCGTCTGAAGTAGAGTCTGAGTGTTTTCCGTTTGAAGTAGACTTTACAATCTGGACGTAAATTCAAACATAATCTACTTTTGAACATATTTAGCCTTAACGTCTTGACACAGTCTAAATAAGTTCAGCTCCAATATAGAGTCTGTCTTCCGGTTCTTCCAAGTATAGGCTTCGACAGTATCCTTTACATGTTCTGTCATCTACATAGTCTATTACTCAACCATTAAACACATTAGCAGCATTTAATTTATTTTGTCATCTTCAAAACATTATAAGGGATTTTCCTAACACAAACAACTTGGTCAGCACATTTTTAATTTCATGTGGTTTATAATGTTTAATCAAGTTTGTGAATTTATATGATCATGATTCACTAAATTATGAGTGATCGCAAAGTTAGTCATAATGAAGAAATTATATGAGAACCTATGTTTTTTCAATGGAATTCAATATGGATCTCATAAGTTCTTAATAGAAAAAATTATTATCATGAAAAACCTAAACTAGTACACCTATAACAAATTTAACACAAACTAAAAATTTACCTCAAACTAATACACTTATGGCGAATTTATCCTCTATTAATTTTCGTTAAATTTTGTTGTCAAATTGCTAAGTTGAATGACACACGACAATTGATTGATGTACTAGTTTAGGATTTTACTCTCCGTTTGTCATAGTTGTATCGGTTTTGTGGTTTTTTGGGATATTAATCCCATTTAACGGAGGGTATATTTGTCACAAATGTACCAATTTTGGGTTTTTGGTGGTTAAAAAAATTAATTTTGTATAAATTTATCATAAGTGTACTAGTTTAGGATTTTTGTAATTTTTTGAGATATATTTATCACAGGTGTACTGGTTTAGAGTTTTGCGTAGTTCAAAATTAATTTGGGATAAATTTATTACATGTATACTAGTATAGAGTTTTTCGTGGTATTAACCCAAAGAGAAAATATATTAGAATTTTAATATGCCAAACCACAACTTTCCACTCATGAATCTTTCAAACTTTTTTTTTTTTTCACTTTTATTAAATATTTATATTACATAACAAATCTAACATTTTCCAATGCAACGAGCAAAAGTTCCAAAGCATTCTTTAAGAGGTGATAATTTAGGCCTTGGAAAACACAAAGAAACAACTTACCAAAAAAAGAAAAGATATGTTTGGCCATTTTTTTTTTGGTCGGTCTTATTCTAATCCTACTCTAACACTCACTCTCAGACTTTTGCCCTGCCTCCTTGCAGGGCATGGGAGTCGAAACCCACTCCTAAAATGAAATCGTCCCCACCCCAATTCCTCCTGAAAAGGTGGGGATTTGAACCCCTCACCTCCTCCTTCCAAGTTGGAAGAGTGGCCACTAGAGCGAACAACCGCTAAATCTCTCCATTTCTGGCTGTAAGCTATGAAGTTTATACGAGTGGCAAAAAGGTGATGGGTTATGGAATATAGAGATTCTGAATAGCCTCCTCTTTGTTATGAAGTTTAAACAATTGGCAAAAAGGTGATGGGTTTTGGAGCGTGGAGATTCGCTCCTCTTCTTCACCAACTTCTTCTTTCAACCCAAGTTAATTGGACAAGGTAAATCTCAATCATTGATTTTGAATCCCACGTGATTTTAAAATGTAGCTCTCGCAAAGTTAACACCAGTGATTTTTTTTTTTGGGTCAAAGATAGGTAATTCATTCATTCATAAGCAAAGATTACAAGAAGACGATAGGGTGGATTCAGAGCATAAAATACTAAAAAGAGGATAGGGAGGTGCATGTAACCAATTTGTGGGAAGGGACTTAAGACGATGCGATTTCGCTACCTAATCGGCGACTTGGTTGGCTTCTCTCGGGCAATAAGACAACTTAACAAAAGGTAGATTTTGTAGCATAATTCTACTTTCGTTGATCAAGCTGCTCACAGCCCATGGAATTTCGGCCCGGCCCAATGTTGCTTCAACAAGAGTTTGATTATTGCTTTGTACTTCCTAAGCACTTCCCCTGTTCTGAACTTGAACTGTTCCCACGTGAGTTGCTGTTCTGTGGGTGAGAAAACGCAGACTGTGCGAGAGAGCTAGGGCTTCAGCGCACAGAGCGTTCGCCGCTTGAATCTCAGCAGCAAATCCATCGATCAACAGACCTCTTGAGTCATGCACAACCCCTGCCACAGAGTTCTTCTCTTCCCCCCACCCAGGAGCAATCGATGTTGAGTTTGAAGCCATTGCTGTCCGGCGGTTTCCACGTTTCGAGCGGAAATCGGCTGCTAGTTCTCTTCTATTCTTTACTCGGAACCCATCTAGAGAAGGCCCTGACTTGGGCGTGGGCAAGATTTGCTATGAAGTCAAATTTGGGAGGTTTGGATCGGAAGATATGGTCATTTCGGAGCTTCCATATAATCCAGAGCGTGCTGGCCACCATCTCCGCTGAGGGTAAGTCGATTTTTTCAGCAAAGAAATCTTCAAACCACTTGTCCATTCGGGTTACTGAGGTTGTTTTGTTGTAGAGGTTGAGGCGCGGATCAAGCCATATATGTCGGGTTCTTTTGCAGAGGAAAAAGAGATGCTCTGTTGTTTCAGGGTGCCGAGAATAGAGTGGGCATAACGGATCAGGTGATACTCGCCTCTTATAAAGATTTTCCTTTGTGGGTATTGCGTTTTGACATATGCTCCATAGAAAAAAACTTAACTTTGGGAGGGATTGGAATACTCCATAATCGGGTCCATAAAGATCTAGGCGGCTGGTAGGAAGTTGTTGCTTTGTTGGGATCTGGAGAAATAGTCAATGAGCAAATCCTATTGTAGCCACTTTTAACTGTATAGAAGCCTGACTTGTTTCCCGTACATATCATCCTATCTTTCTGTGGTATTGCTGAAATGGGGATTGCAAGAATTTCTTTAACTACTTGGTCATCAAAAAGTTCGCGAAGCTTAGGCTCATCCCATGCTCTTCCTTCATTGCATATTAATTCAACAACTTTCTCAGGATCATTTATATTTGCCAGCCCGCCTAATACTCCCCTTGGAAGCCATTTGTCTTACCGGATGTGAATACGTTCCCCATCCCCCACCATCCACCGGACCTCCGGTTCAATAGTGTCTCAACCTATTAGAATGCTTCACCAGCCCCAAGATGGTCGCTGTCCGAGTTTTGCTCTCCATAAGTCCCCATTTGGATAGTAAACACCTTTTAGTATCTGACTCCATAGTGCTGAGGGTGATTGTAATAATCTCCACGCTTGTTTGCTTAACATAGCCTTGTTAAACTTAATTAGGTCTTTAAAGCCAAGACCCCCTTCATCTTTTCTGGACTTCAAAACTTCCCATTTCTTCCAATACATACCTTTTTTAGAATCATTTTGTTTCCACCAGAAAGCTGCAATCCTTTGTTCAATGGCTTTGCATACTGATATTGGGATTTTGAAAATAGACACAGCTTTAATCAATACTTCTTTGCCGGCTTTAGACAATAATTTTTCTTTCCATCCTGCAAGCTTCATGTTCACTCTTGCAAGAATCCATGAAAACATCTCCTTTTTTGTTTGTCCCCAATCAGATGGAATACCCAGGTACTTCCCTGTTTTGTCGATAATAGGCACATGCAACTCATATGCCATATTCCTCTTCAAACTCAGAAGGCAGCCCTTGCTGAAAACAATCCTGATTTGTTTAAATTGATAGCTTGACCAGTAGCATAGCAATATTGATTCAGAATGTTTGCCACATTTTGACATTCTCTGACTGTCCCATCCAGAAAAAGTATAATGTCGTCTGCAAATAATAGATGAGACAGAGTGGGACAATACATGTTCAATTTTATTCCTTTGATGCTTCCATTTTCTAGTGCTTTGTGCATCATCTAGGAGAATGCATTTGCCATTAATATAAATAGATACGGGGATAATGGGTCTCCTTGCCTTAAACCTCGTGTGGGATGGAAATATCTTGTATGATCGCCATTGATTTTGGCACTAAAGGACACCGTGGAGACACAATGCATCACAAGCTCAATCCATTTTTCACCAAATCCCATCTGCCTCATACTCATTTTTAAGAAATCCCATTCAACCCTATCATAAGCCTTTTGCATATCCAGTTTAAGAATTGCCTAGAATTTCTTTTTGCGTTCTCTAATCCTCAGCTGATGCAAAACCTCCTGAACAATAAATATGTTGTCTTGTATTTGTCGTTCTTTAATAAAGGTGCTTTGTTCAGTAGCTATTATCTCAGCAAGCCATGGTTTCAGTCTCTTTGATAGCACTTTAGAGATAATTTTATAGCTGAAATTACATAAACTGATTGGCCTAAACTGGCAAATACTTTCTGGATTTTTCACTTTTGGAATAAGGGATATATGAGTCTTGTTGAGCAGGGGATCAAATTTACCTAATTCAAAGAAGTTTCTGACCAGATTGAACACTTCTAGCTTAATCTCTTCCCAATAATACTGATAAAATTGTCCATTGAGACCATCCGGACCGGGGGCTTTGAGTGTACCTAGCTGGAACACCGCTTCTTTGACCTCTTCCATTGAAATAGGAGCCAACAGGCTTTCGTTCATTTCCTTAGTGACTATAGATGGGCATATGTCCAGCATAGGCTGAAGATTTCTTGGGCCTGCCGATTCATATAGTGAGCGATAGAAATCTTCTATGTGTTGCTTCAATATTTTCTGATCCCTGCACCAAGTATCTTCATTTAGTTTCAACATGATAATTCTATTCCTTTGTCTTTGTTGAACCGTTGTAGCATGGAAATATTTTGAGTTCCTGTCGCCCCATTAAAGCCAATTTGCTCGAGACCTCATACCCCAATACATCTCTTCTTGCCGCTAAAGCTGTTCTATGTTCTCCTTAAGTTCCTGACTTTCCTTCTTGCTGGAAAATTGGGGATCCCCATTTGTAATCTCAGTTTGTTTCTGTTTGAGAATTGATTTGGACAGAGGCATTAGAAAACTTGTTTTTGCTCCACGCAGTCAATTCCTATGTAACATGATGTATTTTCTGAGAAAAAGTCATATAACAATGCTGGTTGTTTCCCCAGCAGCGTTTTATGATATCCTGACATTCTTCTTCCTCCATCCAGTATGCTTCGAACTTAAATTCCTTTCTTTTTTTCTCCCGAATAGGATGTAAAGATAACACCAGGGGGCTATGATCAGAGCCTACTGCTGGGAGGGCGACAACTTCAGCATTTGGGAAGGTAATTCTCCAATCCATTGTACAAAATGCTCTATCCAGCCTCTTTTTAACTAAATTTTCACCTTCTCTATTGTTAGCCCAAGTGAAAGCACACCCCTTAGTATCAATATCCATCAAGGAACAGTCATTGAGCATCTCCCTAAATGCCGCTATTTTATGTTGATCAGCTTCCCTTTTTCCAACCTTTTCCCAACTATATAGAATTTCATTAAAGTCCCTCATACAGAGCCAAGGAAGTTGATTAGCGGAGTGAAATGCCGAACCTTTTGCCATAACAGAAGTCTCTCTTGGAAATTTGTGGAAGCATGCATTAGTGTGATTCTCATTAGGTGTCCACTATTCGGATCCTTACATTCCACACCCGTATGCTCTTTTGAACTCGAATTGATTTGAATTTCCACGCCCTCATTCCACATCAGCACCAAACCCCCGGCAATTCCTATTGGTTGCTCTACGAACATGTTTTGAAGCTTCAATCTTTTTCGGACTTTATCCACCATCGACTCCTTGTTTTTGGTTTCCATCAAGAAAACCAAGTCGGGCCTTTCTTGAGCCATTAAGGCTCTAAGCTCCTGGACTGTCAGGGGGTTGCCCAGCCCCTGACAATTCCAACTTAGAATCTTCATGGTGTCTTTGGTGGCTTATTAGGGCTAGCCACCAAAGCCCAATCCTTCCCCTCTTTTACTAGCTGCACCGGGGTATCTAATAAATCCATATCATCCAGAATAGAAGAGGTAGAAACTTCTGCTCTTTTCTCTTTCTTTGTTTTTTGATACTTCATCATCTTCGTTTCAGCTTCACCCATAATGTTCAGTCCTGCATCAGTTGGGCCTTCTAGTAACAGCAATTGTTTCCCACTTCCCTCTCTGGCTGTTGAAAGCATCTCTCTGCCATCTCTTCCCACCAATGAAGAAGGAGTATCTACTCGTTTCTTGTTCCGGTGAAGGGGGTTAGTTGTTTCAATTTCTGCCCTTGCAGTAACTTCCATATTGATTGTCTCCACGGAAGTTTCAGGTACTGATTCTTCTTCTTCTTCATTAAGATCAACCTTGCCATAAAATGCCTCCTAATGCGGACTATAATCTTTTACTTCTACTTTGAGCTACGGCCCGTACTTCCTTACTTTGTTTGTTGCCCAGTTCGTTGTTTCATATGGTATCTCCTCACAATACGATGCATAGTGACCAATTCGCCCACATGAGTAACAAAAGTGAGGAAGACGCTCATATTTAAACTCCACCCATAAATTCTTGTTCCCTATCTTGACTAAAGCCCCTGTTTTAAGAGGAGCTATAAGATTCATCTCTACTTTGGCTTTTCCTGTCTTATAGGGACCATAGCCTTTAGATTCTAATTGTATTTCTTTTACTGCTCCCACTTTACCAACAACATTAGAAAATACCTCTTCTAAGATCCATCCTGGGGGTAGTCCAACAATGTGAACCTAGAACTCATATCTAGAAAAATCATAGCAGTGTACAGGAATATCTGGCTCACATAGTTTTAGCACTAACAAGTTGCTTGCAAAGGACCACAGCCCAGTTTTCAGGACTCTCTCCTTTTCCTCCTCTGTCTCGAATACAAATAAGAAGAGACCCGGTTCTTTCTAAGAGCATATAATAGCCTATGTTTTTCACGCCTTCTTCATAGTGTTGCAAAATGCTTGAAAATTCACATTGGGTTTCGAGTATAACTTACCAAAGAGAGTATGACTGCATTCAATGCGTTTGTTATGGGGGATTTCCTACTGTACTTCAATCACATCATTGGCTGACCATAAATGGCCTAAACTCTTGTAGAGGGCAGCAAGACGGCGTTGATTTTCCTCATCAGGCTCCATTCCGGCCTCAAATTCAGGCACTCTTTATGAGGTTGATAGTTGCAGAGGGATGAAGTTTTCTTTGTGACTGTTCTGTGGAGATCTTATGGCTTTGGGTATTGGGTGATTGAAGGGAGCTCCGCAAAAGAGTGGATGGGAGTCGGAATCTGTCGGATGGTGCTACTCCACGCTCGATTTCCTTTGAAACAGAAAGGGGGGTTGCGTATCTGGGATAGTTTTAGGGTTTGGGTTCTGTATACCCATGATTTTGGGCAATGATTTGCTGCTTTCAAATGGTTTGGATTCCACAAAGCTACGGGATGGAACAGTGATTTAGGTTTTGGGGGTGAAAGCTCCCATGGGTTCGAGAGAGGAAAGCTCTACCAGCGAGAGAGATTTTTAACACCTGTGATTCAAAAGGAGCATTTTTCCGCATTGTCAAGTACATTAATTTTGTTATGCCTTGAGCCTCCACATGCGCTTTACCTATCGACCTTGTAAGAAGGCAAAAGTGAAGGAAGAATGGACGAAGTCTAGAGAGGAAAAAAATGGAAATCGATGGGGAGATTTTTCTGTATTCTCACTAATACATTTTGAATGTACAATTTTGTAGAGATATAATACAAGCTCTATTTTGTATAAGGAAGTAAATGATCTGGACTATCAATCTAGATCTAGATCTAATATTTAATTTACATATATATGAAGATCGTGATCAATCAAGATAATCATGATCAATTAAGATCAAAACATATCGGGCAATCCGCATATCCGCATATCTTCCAACAGACCTCAAAACCCTATGAACTACTCTCACTATTCTTACTGGTTCTCTCATATTTACTTCTAATTTATCACTTATAACAAAAAGGTATACTTTATTTGAATTTGAATTTTATTGATATAAAATGAATTAAACGGGGCATCGTTTATTGAGGTGTGGGGAGTTTTTCGTCCTCATCTACGATGTTACTTTTTGGTTCTTTTCCCACCAAATTATGCTAAATGAAACTACACTCCATCCCCTTATACTCACCATGTGCATGATACGACAATAATATTAAAATAATCTTGTGGATGGATGAGTCATCTCTATGAAACAAATGATCTTTTAAAGCATTATAAAATTTTTGACAATATGCAACCAATATTATATGTTAATGTGAAACCTTATTAATTAAACTATGTGGAGTAATTTCTTTTGGTCTTTTTACTTTTCTGTGGCTAGTATAATCCCCTGGTCAACCATGAACAATGGACCACATTTTCCCCCTCACTAGATTAATAAATCTCAAATTGGACCTTTGGAGTTCAGAATGATTTGCGTAGTGCCACTATAGCTTGAGACCTAATCTTGGGTTACGCCTTTATTCTGTGTGATTTTCCTAAGGTAGATAACGTATACCATTAATTATTATCATTCATAATTGAGATTTGTCAATTCATTAACAAAGTAATGGATCATAATTACAGTTTAAAGGATACAAACAGAGTGATAACATGTGTAATGGACCCGAGTGTTTATATCAAGCAACAATAACAGACCACATTGCTGGAATACTGGTGGAATTGAAAAGGAAATGTGTTGCCTCAATTAATAATCTCCCTTAAAAGATGAAATTGATGACCGAGTGCTGTGCCTTAAGAGGTATAAATCATCTAACCCAAAATAAATAGAAAAAAAATAGTAATTACACCAATCTTAATTTTTTTTTCCCTTAAAAGATTGATGACAAGAATCAATGGTGATTTTTGAATCGCCTATACTTAGAGGCATTCACTTTGTTCATCCGAAAAGTATCATCTAAAGGAGTTCTAATGGTCGTCCCATGGATTTAAATACCTTGCACGAGAACTTCAAAAGAGTGTGATTGCATTAGAATTTGGTTAGGGAGAAGGAGGAAAGCAATTGTGTAATGGCAAATCTATAATTAAGTTGGCCAATGGAACTGTGGATCTATGCATTAGAGAAAAAAAGAAACTCAAGCCCCATTTGGTTCAGTTTTCTCAATGGACTTTGGGTCCCCAAAGCCCCTTGAAGAAATTATTTGGTGTTTGACAAACATTTTTGGAAGCCCATTGGTCAAATGTCAATATTGGGAATGTTGAAAGCCCAATACAAGTCCGAACCTGCTTTGAGCTTTTAGCGTTTTGGAAATGCAAGTTCACCGTTCATCTCATTCTCCGTCCATCTTTGTCTTCCTTGATTTGCTGCCAAGAGTTAGGCTTCTCCGGCGATTGCCACCGCTGCTCAGGGGTTGCGTGTCCTTGGCAAGCATCTCTTAGGGTGGTGCAACCCACGACTTAGGTGGCGTCGCCTGAGTGCACGACCTCAAGCTGCCAAATTTGGCCGTCCAACAATTGGCCGACAGTTGGCCAACGGGCAACCTACATGGGATTTTATTTTCAGACTAAAAAAAAAAAATAGCAAAAGCCTTGTATAAATGTGGGTTTTACCAAACAGAATTTATGTTAAAGCTATTTTTCAATGCTATTTGAAGTTACAATTTATCAAACGGTATAGTATTTTGAAAAACCCCTTTAGCTTAAAAATATCTACATTTTCCCAAAGTCATTTTCTCATAGCCAAACCAAATAGGCCCTTAATGGGTCAAGACTCAACGTCAAGGGCCCCACCCAAGACAACTCAGGACAAAGAACCGCATCGTTCCAGATTTGCCGACAAACGCCCACATTCACCCAAGGTTGCCAAGATAGGGTAAACCTCAGCCTCACCTTGCCTAAGCCTCTTGAGATTGCACGAGTTGCCTCACCTAGGCCGCCTGAAGTTGTGCGTCTAGTTTGCTTGGCCTCATCAGAGGCTCGGTTAGAAACATGCTATGCAACATAGTCCTTCTCGCCATTACTTGCGCGATTTGGTCTTCCACTTCAATTCTTCTGGAATCTGGCTTTTATGGGTTGTGTCTGAAGGCAAATATGAATTCTCCATTAAGCACTCACCTTTAGGAGAATCCAAAGTATGATTCTTTTGGTTTCTGAGTGGGTCTTAATGAAGTTATGAATCTCCATTTCTTTATGGATGGGTCTTGCCTTAAAGAGAATAGCATGCTCTCTCCCTAATGAAGGCAAGTACCTCTTTGATTCTTTTGAAGGCAAGGAGAATAGGAGGCAAATATAAATCTTCCTTCCACATTAGCTTCTTGTTTGTCCTCTCCATTGTCATTTCTTTTTTTCTTTTCTTTTTCTTTTTCTTTTTTATTTAAAACATTATTTGTAAAAAGCCCAATGCAAATAGTATTTACCAAACACAATATGTATCTTTATAAATAGAATTTACCAAACAATATTTATATTTCATGAAAATTCCTTGGCATAAAGTACTTTGCATTGACGAAAGCTCTCCCTAACATACTCTATGTTGGCAAGGCTTACTCACTAAAAGACGAAAGCTCTCAAATGCCCTTCAATCAGTAATTTCGAGAAAAGGACTATTGTTGTTCGTCCTTGCCATGCCTCGGGAGATTACAAAGTGTAAATATTACCTACATGTAAACTAACTAAATATAATTATCCATTTTTGTAACTCATGTCAAACAGTGGTTAGAGGAAGGTATGGAAAAAAATTAAATCTCAGAAAAGAAAAGTATTGTTTATGCATTGGAACACAATTAGGTTGAGATATATCGATTGTTATGCTTTAACAAATTGAAAGTGGGCAGTAAAGTAAGTGAGTCATCTTCAACACTCAGTAATAGTTTGTTGCATTATTTAATATACCAATTTAGAAACCCAGAATTAGTAAATATAGCATTTCTCCATTTATTACAATTGACATGATCCATGAATTCTGACATTCTCGTTCTTTATTGACCACTTTTTTCACTGCTATTGACCAACGGTTAAGAGTTTGTCGCATGCTGTGCGCTGGTCATTAAAAAATTGTAATGGATCAAAATTAGGCTTAGTTTGTTTTTTGGAAAATAAATAATTTAAAAAAACATTTTCCTAAAAACAATCACTTGTATAGCTTATAAAAATAAATAAAAAAATATTTTAATCATTCACATAAATATTTAAACATAAATTGTTGTTGATAATGAAGTTATTTTTATTGGCTAATTATTTTAAGTGATATAAGCCGTCATTTTTAGTAAAACATTTTATAAATCATTCATTTTCCACTAAACATACTAAACCTTGGAATAAAAAACATAGGAACAAAGTCACCTCACGTGCAATGGACCCAAATGTTTATAACGAGCAACAAAAACAACATTGCTGAAAAAAAAAATGGTGGCATTTTGTTTTTCTAAAATATGAACTAAAACTCACTTGACAGCTTCTACGAGAGAGGTTAGATGGGCATACTGGCATCTAATCCTCGTGCTATCCTTTAACGCTGTTCATACGGGGAGTTACATGCAAAATGCTACTATATTCGGCTATCTATTTCTCCCATTAATAATTAAATTATTCCGGCTTACGAAAATCAAATTATAAAGCTAAGCGGGGCAAAATAAAAACCCTACCATTCTCTGTGATGCGATGAATAAGGTATGGGCATGTTAATAATTACACTCTTTTCAGCTTATTCCGTGACAAATATTCTTTCCTTTCCCCCATCAATGCATGGACAGAACCTTCACTCCACCTCCTTTAATACATATCGCATGCGCAAAATGTTAAATTACTCTATTTGGTGTTCGGTTGAATAATACTAATTGTTGTTATAATAGCCAACCCTAAAATATTATTGTTTTTATGACGTAATCCACATGACCTCATAAGTCCTGCAATGTTATACAACTCAATTTGAGTCTTACTGTTGGAAAAATGAGAGCATATTATATTATTCACTGTTACTGTTGGTTCATGGCGAACTTGCTTGCTCCATCGTCGGGACGATGGGGAGGGAGGAAAAAAGAAAGAGAGAGAAGAAAAGGAAAAAAGAAAACAAAGTTAAAATTTGTGGGCGCAGTTGGACACGTGCTAATCAACTACTGGACTGGAGCATGAATATTTTCTCTGAAGGAGCAGTCTCTCCTTTGTTCCACAACCCGCAGCCATAAAAGTAGCAATTCTTTGTTTTTTAGTTTTTCATTTTTATTTTTGCTTAGAAAGCATCAATTCAAAGAATAAAAAACCCATTTAAGGCAAAGACGGAGAAACGCAGACCAATTCTTCACAAGAAATGGCTGCCATCCGCTACAAGGAGCTCTTGGGTTGGTATGTAATCACTCTCAAGCTCCGAGAAACCGTGGAATCTCGACTCCCCAAGAAATCAACCTATGCGGGCGAGATCGTCCCCGTTCATAAGCTGAGGTCTCCCAAGTCCGAGTGGGTCATCTCCATTGAAGAGAAGCTCGCGCAAGGTCGCCAGGACAACGTGCCAGGCTCGTGGGCAAAGCTCTCCATTTACCAGATCCTGCGCTATCTCAAGCATGGTGAGGACAAAGCCTGGGTCCCCCATATTGTCTCCATCGAGCCGTACCACCATAGTGAGGAGCATCTCCACCATATAGAGTGGCACAAGTGGCGTTGCCTCTACCGCATCCTCGAGCGCTCCAGTTAGGAGATAGACCTCTAACTAGACTCGGTGAAGAAGGTCGAGCGGAGGGCTCGCGCCTGCTACAATAGAAGGATATCCAAGACCTGCGACGAGTTCGTGGAGATGATGGTTCTCGACAGGTGCTTTGTGATCAAGATGTTCCAGGGATTCACTTAGGGGTTTAAAAAACTCGGCTACCTTCCCAATGACCCTATCTTCTCAAAGTAGGGATTGATGGTCCAGATCCTGCGGGACATGATCATGCTCGAGAATCAGATCTCGCTCTTCATACTCGACCGGCTGCTCAATCTCTAGCTCGGTGACCACAACCAAAAGGAGCGCGTGGCCAAGCTAGCGATCCAGTTCTTCTCTATGATGCTGGAGGACAGCGTATTTGACAACGGCAAAAGATTGAGGTTCGACCCGTTATACAAGCCTGGCAAGGTCCATTGCCTGGAAGTGCTCCAGAGGAGCCTACTGCCCTTGAAACCGAACCCGCCCAAGACCAAGCAATGGTTGGAGATCGAGCGATTGCTCACATCCTGCTTGAGCGAGCTCCGGGAAGCCGGGATCCATATAAGGTCTAGCTATGGCCGCAGTTGGGGTGACATCCGGTTCAAGAACGGGATCCTCTGGATCCTGTGCATTGAGATTTTCGAAGGGTTGAGGTTGCTCTTCCTCAACTTGATAGCCTTCGAGCAGTCTCACTTCAATTGCACCCACCACGTCACCTCATATGTAATCTTCATGCACAACTTGATAAGCTCCCCCGACGACGTCCGGTGCCTCTGCAGCCACGAGATCATCAAGCACCACCTTAGGAGTGACGCTGAGGTGGTTAACTTCTTCCACCAGCTTTGCCTAGAGGTGGTCTTGGACGAGAAAGACAGTTACCTCAAAGATCTGTCCTTTGAAATGAACCGGTACCGCATCCGGAATTGGTTTGACTGGAGAGTTCTTCTCCGGCTAAAGTGGAATGCTTGGAGAGCCATTCTCGAGAACAAGTACTTTGACAATTCGTGGTCAACCATTTCCGTCATTGCTGCTTTCATTTTGCTTGTGCTTACTTTCACACAAACCTTCTATGTGTGAAGATGAGAGAGCTGTATTGAAGAACCAAAAAATGCAGAGACAAGGAGATATATTGAAGACTTGAAGATCAATCAAGAAAAGCTTTGTACTCTTCTTATTTCAATGACAATGTAATACAGAACTTTTACATCATCAATGAGCAGAAAGAATTTTCATCTCAACTTCTCTCTCTATATCGCTCTGTTGTTTGTACGCTACAGAGTACTTAACAATGGAGGTTTTCTCTCTCTCTCTCTCTGTGTATATCCTCTTAACAATTACCACACCGAACTATTTATCTACGCACACTTTCTTATTGAAGAAGATGAAGTTTTTAACTAACAAAACTAATTTATGTTTTTAACTTCCCAACTGAATAACAGCTTTACATGTCTTCATAGGCTAGCAATCCATGTCAATCTTCCTCACAAAATCACCATCGTCAATGACAATCCTCATTGCCCTTCATCTCAGTCGTTCATTTGCAGCCCCTTCTTTAGACTAGTATCAGCCACTTCTTTCCCTTTTGCCTGTATCAGCAACACCTGTTTTTGTTCTGTCGTTAGTCTTAGCAGCATCTGTTCTTCCTCCAGTATCAGCATTATGGACAGCTAATTTTGTTGATTGATATACCTTAACATCCCCCCTCAAATTGGGAATGGGTGGAAAACCAAGGCCTAATTTGGTGCGTAGTTGACAATGTGAAAAACGTGAGAGAGACTTGGTGAAAATATCAGCAAGTTGAGAATTGCTTGGGATATATTGGACATGAAGGGATCCTGAGGAAAATTTTTCTCTAACGAAGTGGAAGTCCACTTCGATATGTTTTGTTTGAGCATGTAACACAGGATTGGCAGTGAGAGCAATGGCTGATTGATTATCACAGAATAGATGTGTGGGATGAGTGAGAGCACATCCTATGTCTCACAAGACAAAACTGATCCAAGTAAGTTCAGCAGAGGTTGAAGCAAGAGCATGATACTCAGCTTCTGTAGAAGATCTATTTACTGTGGTCTGCTTCTTGGCTGCCCAAGAAATAATGTTGGAACCGATATAAGTACAGAAACCTGTAGTTGATCTTCGAGTTTTAGTACATCCAGCCCAATCTGCATCTGAAAAACCATACAGATGTGGAGAGCTTTGAGAATGAATGCATATGCCAAGATTGATAGTGCCTTTGATATATCGCAGAACCCTTTTAAGCCTGTAGAGATCTGCAACAGTTGGTGTCTGTAGTTTTTGACAAAGTAAATTGGTAGCATAGGCAATGTCAGGGCGTGTTAAAGTGAGATACTGAAGAGCACTAACCATGTTGCGATACTCAGTAGGATTGGATAAAGAAGCATAATCAGTTTGCAGAATGAGTGGTCTTAGTGACAGAGGAGTGGAAATTGGTTTACATTCAGACATGTGGGCTCGAGTGAGAAGATCACTAGCATATTTGGTCTGGCACAGAAACAAATGATCAGAATTTTGTTTGACTTCAATGCCAAGAAAATAGTGCAGTGGGCCAAGGTCTTTCATGTGAAACTTGAGACTTAGAGAATGAATGAGAGTAGAGAGTAGTTGAAAGGAACTTCCAGTTAGAACAATGTCATCAACATACAGTAGTAAAAGAATGGTATCTTGTCTATGATGATATATGAATAAAGATGGGTCTGTAGAGCTGCAAAAGAATCCATACTCAAGTAAAAAATCACTGAACTTATCAAACCATGCTCGAGGAGCTTGTCGAAGGCCATAGAGTGACTTTCTAAGCAAACACACATGATGAGGTTTATGAGGGTCTTGAAATCCAGGAGGCTGCTCCATGAAGACTGTTTCATTTAGTGTGCCATGCAGAAATGCATTTTTAACATCAAGTTGATGAATGGGCCACTGTCTCATCTTTGCTACAGAGAGAACTATTCGAATTGTGGCATGCTTGATCACTGGACTGAAAGTCTCTGTGAAGTCAAGGCCTTCTTCCTGATGAAAGCCTTTAGCAACTAACCGAGCTTTCAGTCTATCAAGACTACCATCAGATGTAAGTTTCGTTTTAAAGACCCACTTGTAGCCAATTACATTCATTTGATCAGTTTGAGGAGTTAATTCCCAGGTTTTATTTTGATACAATGCATCCATTTCTTTTGTCATTGCTTTATACCAACCTTCATGTGCCAATGCTGATTTAATTGACTTTGGTTCAGAAGGTACATCATAAACAACAAGACATGCATACCTGGGATTAGGTTTTATAATGCCAGACTTTGATCGGGTCTGCATTGAATGACTGGAAGTTGTGCCCTGCATTAAGTGGCTGGAAATGATTCCTTGTGATATATGAGAAGGGACAACTTGTTCAGATCCAATACTTGTATTGCTAGGTACTGCTGTATCAGCAGAGGACATCTCTTGATGTTGTACAGGTGAAGATACTCCATCTTGTGTTGTTGTTGTAAAGATGTCATGTTCTTGTGTTATTGCTGGTGGTAAAGATAGATGATCAGTATAAGGTATAGTAACTTGTTATGAAGACTGAGAATTCCTTGCAGTATTATCTTCATCCAGTGGCAGATGGGCTGCATATGTCTGAGAACAAGTAGAAGCTGTTTCTTTGCTTGTTGAGTCCATAAATTGTATTTCTTCTGCCCATAGCTAATAAAGTGTTGTAAGTGGTGCATATTTTGTTAGACACATCTTGGTGAAAGGGAAAAAATTCTCATCAAACTTCACTTGTCTACTGATATAAACTCGACCTGTTGAAGGTACAATGCATTTGTAGCCTTTATGGTGTTCACTATAGCCAAGGAACACACAGGTGAGAGATCTTGGATCGAACTTGTGCTGAGCATAGGGTCGTAAACATGGATAGCAAGCACATCCAAACACCCTGAGATGATCATAAGCTGGATCTTGTTGATACAGCTTTCTGTGAGGTGATTGCATTTGCAATTTTGGTGTTGGAAGTAGATTGATGACATAGTTAGCCGTTATAAATGCATCAACCCAATATTTCAGTGGAACTCTACCATGATATAACATGGCAAGACCTAATTCAACAATATGGCGATGCTTTCTCTCAGAGATGCTATTCTGTGCAGGTGTATAGGGACAAGAAATGTTATGTTTGATACCACAGTCTTGCAAATGAGCTTGAAATCTGTGACTAAGAAATTCTCCTCCACCATCACACTGAAAGATCTTGATTTTCGACCCAAATTGGTTATCTACTTGCTTTTGAAACAGAACAAAGATCTTATAAAAGTCTGACTTCAACTTTAATGGATATATCCAGCTAAATCGAGAGAAATTATCTACAAACAGAACATAGTACTTGAAATTCTGAAAAGAAGTCACAGGTGAGGGACCCCATATATCACAATGGATTTTCTGTAGGGGCATAGTTGTTACAGATTCAGATGAAGGAAATGGTAAAGCTATAGTCTTAGCAACTTGACAACTGTTGCATATATTCTGCATTCTACTATTACATTGAATGAGTTTTTGATTCTGCAGATACTTCAAGGTATTCAAATTGGTGTGTGCTAATCTTTGATGCCATGTGTCCTCTCCTACTGCTCTGTGTCTCTGAGCAAGAAAAGCTTGTGTTGTTTGTGAATTTACTTGATACAGCCCTTTAATTTTCCTTCTGAGCAGCAGAGTTGTGTTGGTGCAGTTGTCCTTTATATAGACACCAAATTTGTCAAAAACAAATGAGCATGGATAGTCATCTGTTAACTTGGATACTGATAGAAGATTTTTCTTTATATTAGGAACAATTAGCACATTGTTTAGAGGCAATGAACTTTCACCAGTATGTAGTAGTGTATCACCAGTATATGTAATAGGCAAGTATGATCCATCACCAATCATAACAGTGTCATATCCAGTATATTCAGAAGGATTATGAAGTATACCAGGATTAGCTGTGATATGTGCAGTTGCACTAGTGTCTGGATACCACTCGCTGCCTTTGGAGTCTTCAAGATGTATAGCTGCCAGAGCTGTTGGTATCTCCTCAGCTTGATAGGAGTTATCAAATCTATACCAACAATGTAAAGCATCATGGCCTGGTTTCTTGCAGATTTGACACTCTAATTTTATGTTGTTAGCTGGTTTCTCATCCTACACACTCTTAGAAAGAGTTAGATTAGAAGGATAAGATCTTATTTCTTGGTATCTCTATGATGGACCAGCATAGGGATGAAATCCTGAGGTGAAAACAGAGTCAGAGGAATTTTGATAAGGTTTGGTTTTCTGACTTTCTTGCATGTAACTAATATTGCTGGATCTGTAACCTGAATCTTCTCCAGGATATCTGAATCCTCGACCCCTGTTATTAAGGAAACATCCCCTACCATAGCTCCGGCCTCCTCTGTAATTTCCTTTTTGGGCTACAAAACCTGAGTTTTGAGGGATGTACTCTCCATCAGTAGTTTCTTTAAATTGTATTTGAGAGTGTCTTTGCCCAAAATAAGCCATATTGGAGTTAAACTGAGTCCTAGAGTAATTCTGCATTCTTGATTTGAACCTTTCTAATTGTGCAATTACCTCATCATACTCAAGTTGAGGCTTTAGACAGTATATTGTGGTTCGAAAATTTTCATATTCAGAACCCAAACCTTCCAACACACCAAACAACTTAGTTATTTCATCCACAGGTTTTCCTATAGCATTCAATTGATCACATATGGACTTGTATTCTCTAAGATAAACTGAAAGAGCTCGATCATGTTTTTGACAGGCTTGAAGTTTCCCCCTTAATTCGAATTCTCTAGCTGCTGATTTTTGTGTGAAGCGATTCAGAAGTGTCTGCCACACTTCATAAGATGTTTCTAAACCAATTATTAAGCTCAGTATATTTTCAGAAACAGCTCCACTTATCCATGAAGACACCAGCTGATCTGTTTTTGTCCAGTCAATATAGTCTGGATTTACAGCTTCAGTCTCACATCCTTCAACTACATTCTGCAGCATTCGAGGAGGTGATGTAATATCACCATTAATAAAGCCAAAGAGTTCTTGGCTTTTCAGAAACCTGTGGATCTGAGCTTGCCACAAGAGGAAATTGTCTTCAGCAAGCTTAATTGTGACAAAGTTAGAGATATTCACATGTATAGGAAAGGGATACTTTGGTGCTCTTACTACCATTGTTGTATTCTCTCAGCTTTGAAGAAGAAGATAGCAATGGTGTTATGAAGAACAAACTCAATTACCGTGATACTGCAATCTGCTGCAACTTCATCTTCTTCTTTCTCAATCTAATGAATAGCTACTGAATGGATCCTTCTGGTAGATATGATCGCCGGCTCTGATACCATGTGAAGATGAGAGAGCTGTATTGAAGAACCAAAAAATGCAGAGACAAGGAGATATATCGAAGACTTGAAGATCAATCAAGAAAAGCTTTGTACTCTTCTTATTTCAATGACAATGTAATACAAAACTCGTATATCAGAACTTGTACATCATCAATGAGCAGAAAGAATTTTCATCTCAACTTCTCTCTCTATATCGCTCTGTTGTTTGTACGCTACAAAGTACTTAACAATGGACGTTTTCTCTCTCTCTCTCTGTGTATATCTTCTTAACAATCACCACACCGAACTATTTATCTATGCACACTTTCTTATTGAAGAAGATGAAGTTTTTAACTAATAGAACTAATTTATGTTTTTAACTTCCCAACTGAATAACAGCTTTACATGTCTTCATAGGCTAGCAATCCGTGTCAATCTTCCTCACAAAATCACCATCGTCGATGACAATCCTCATTGCCCTTCATCTCAGTCGTTCATTTGCAGCCCCTTCTTTAGACTAGTATCAGCCACTTCTTTCCCTTTTGCCTGTATCAGCAACACCTGTTTTTGTTATTTCGTTAGTCTCAGCAGCATTTGTTCTTCCTCCAGTATCAGCATTATGGACAGCTAATTTTGTTGATTGATATACCTTAACACTATGGAGTCTATGGCTACTATAGGCCGCGTTATTGATTTCTCATATGGTGGAAATTATCCGATTGAGCGATGTAAGAGTGATGAAATTCCGGTGAAAAGAATATGTGATGGCAGTCAAACTCAGACTGCATGAACTATAACTTCCAAGTTCGCTATGGCAATACTCATGAATCTTTCAAACTTTTTTTACTTCTGTTAATTATTTAAGCTAGGTAGCAAATCTAAGTTTTCCCGATGATATTGAGAGAAGGATCTGAAGCATTCTTTACAAGGTGAAAATAAGGCAATGGAAAAAGAAAAAGACGACTTATCAAAAAAAGGAAAGAAATGTTTGGCTGTATACTAGGCCAAAAGGAAACCTCTAAGCCTCGCCTTTTTTCTTTCGGGCTCAAAGAAAAACAAAAAACAAAAAAAACCCTGCCCTTTTTTGGCGGTCACCTATGCGAATCATGAGAAGTTTCCATTTGGAGGCGAGGTTCAAACAATTGCAAAAAGGTAATGGGCTTAGGATTTTGGAGGACTTCCTCCTCTCCTTCACCAATTACTTCCTCGATCTGATTCATTGGACAGGTTGAATCACGATTATTAATTTCATGAATTCCATGTGGGTTCCACATGTGAATCTCACAAGTTAACGATCATGATTTAAAGGAACCATTTTTCTATATAGTCAAGTAAAATCAATTTTAGCGTGGCTCGGATTCTACATAGGCTTCGCCACTATACCTTAAACCTGTTAGCTACTCTCTTTGATTCTCTAAGACTTGTTTCCAATTTGGCCTTTATAAAAAAAAAATAATTAATTAGAGTTTGAATCTTACCCTCCCAAAATGGATTTAGCTCACACTAGTGGAATAACGGTGGGATTGGGTTTATCTGAGAATAAAATGTATCACCTTAACTAATAATTTCCCTCAAAAATGAGATTGATGACCAACCGGTGTGCCTTAAGAGATTCAAACCTCTGACCCAAAATTAAGAAGGAAAAACAATAATTACATCAATCTCAACATTTCTTTTCTTTTCTTTTCTTTTCTTTTTATAAAAGGTCTCAACCTTCCCTTTTCATGGTAAATAATAATTTAATAGATCGAAAATATTGAGAATATAGCAAGTGTTGCATTTGAAAATAGAAGTTGAGTACTCTCATGACCCTATGCTCAACTAATATGTTATAAACCCATCATTTTTATTTACGCAATTGAACGTAGGACAGCCAATAATTATAGCTTGTATAGGTAAGGTGGGGCATGTTAATCGTGACACTTCCAGCTTTATGAGCAAAGCATGGTCAGAGACTTCTCTCCACCTCCTTCTATACATATCGCATGAGCAAATTATCGTTCTGTCAAATAATACTGATGGGTTATTTAATTGAGATGATGAGCCTAAGTAGGCCCGTCTGCCCATGTTGGGCCTAAAAGCCCGGCCGGCAAGATAAGGGCCCATAGATGAACGGTCGCGATGTGAAAGGCTACATTGTTTAGATACGAGGGGTTATGTCTTTTGGAGGAACGTTTTATGTTGAAGAGTTACGTCTGTTGGAGAAGACGTAAGAGAGAAAAAGAAAAAGGGAACGTACGTTGTTTTCAGTCTCTCTCTCCCTTCAAGAAGCGTAAGACGCTACGCTCCCAGAACAACGTTTTTTCTTCCCCCTTACAGCAACAGTACGCTCCTTGGTCGAATGGGATCAGGATTCTTCCTCGAACTTCAAGATTGGTGTTTAATCTGTGGATAATAAGGTACGCTCGATTCCGTAGTGTGTCTTTGATCGGTGATACATGTTTGTTCTTGGGCTCGTCTTCCGCATTCGTTTTAGGGGTTCGATTTAGTGTCGAATCCGTTTTAGGGAATTAGTAATTCCCTACAAATACTAATTATAATTATGGTTATTATCACAAAAAATCTCAAATCAATATACTTACGATAAATTTACCAAAAATTAAACTTTTTATCACCAAAAATTCGAAACTAGTACACCTCTAGTAAATTTACTCAAAATTATTTTTTTGACCATAAAAATCCCCAAACTAGTACATGTGATAAATTTGCCATCCGTTAATTTATAATTTTGTATTGTGAAAATTTTTTATGCTTTGTTGTGAGTTTGATAACTGTGAAACGTCGTCAATTTTCCACGTCATTAGGTAGCTAATTGGGCTCGCCTGGGAATTTTTCTTGAATGTGGAAATGACTAAAGCCTTTGAGATGCAGAGTTACCATCGGTCTCGTGCGAAGTGACCAGGTTAAACTGCGTCATTTCGCAAAATCTCTTGAATTTCGAAAAGTGAGGCTTTGCGTATAGTTTCTCTTGTGGTCGAGCTGTGGCATTCTTCTTTGAGATTTGCTCTACTGGATTTGTCTTATTATATGGAAAGGCGAAGCCTCGGGGATTATTTGATCGGCTTGCCTGTGCTCTATGCCGTCTTTCTGAGAGAGAAGTGTTGTTCACGAGCACATTTGACCGATTTTGGGGCTTTTCTAGTTAAAAACATGGAAACTCTTAACATACTGGAGAAAGAGAGCGACATCAAAGCGGATGCCGTCTTTTCCTTTAAAATTTTGTTGGTGACTTTGGTTGGACTGTATAGAGCCAAGAGTTTGATTTACATAGGTCGCTATCCAGGCGGTGAAAAGGGCAGGAGTTGTTTCAGATGCTTCATATGCTGATTCGGTGCCAGCCTTAGGAAGTAAGCGCTCAATAAGAGATGAATTAGGCTATACTGCTGATAATACCCCGTTGACCGGAGACTAACCTGGTAGTAAAAGGTCCATGTATTCTCATGAGACTTTCTTCAACCAGCTTGCTTTGGCTTGTTTCGTTCAATTTGTTATTCATCTATAAATTGTTTGGCGTTGCTCATCATCGTATCTGCTACTGCTGTGATTCTACAAGCTTTCCAATTCCAAAGAACATTAGATTTGATTCATTTGGGTTAGTTTGTGTCAAGCAGAGTAGCGTGCTATATGTTGGCGTCTTGCAGACAACGAGGTGATATTTCCATGTCAAGTAGAGGTAGTAATGGAGTAAATGGTAATTAACCTTCTCTGACTGTCCTGAGATAGTAAAATATTG
The DNA here is from genome assembly GCA_014182515.1 of Eucalyptus microcorys. NCBI lineage: Eukaryota > Viridiplantae > Streptophyta > Magnoliopsida > Myrtales > Myrtaceae > Eucalyptus > Eucalyptus microcorys. Next base: position 15,221,677 of record CM024570.1, on the reverse strand, counting down.
TTAACTTGATTGACTGATATCCCACTATAATCATCCACTGTTGGATTACGAAAACGTGTGAATTGGTAAAGAAACAGTCACAATCAGCAATTGATTTCCAAGCTACTCATTGGCCAGATGATGCTGCCAGTAAGTCATGAGTCACTCATCATTCAATGAAGAAACAGTCGCAATCAGCAAGATTTTAGATCATGTTCCAGATATTAAAGCCATAAAAATGCAATCATTCAATGATAAATTGATATGGATTCCAAACTATCTAGCATGGACATGAGACTGAAACACAATAGAAATGATGAGCAAAGAGCAATATATTAATGTTTTATCATGGACAACCAACGTCTTCATCCCATGACACTGAAATACATCAAAGTCATTCTTAATAGGTGCCGGCCAGCAAGCATTCCAATGACCACAATCCAAATTTCACTCTTAAAATGGCATCCGAACATGCCATAGTGACCAGGGATTGAGAATAAGCGAGTCTAAGATCACTAAAGCATATTTCATTTGCACAAAACATCGAACATTTGGTGTGCGTAGACATCAACAACTTCATAGCAAACATTCAGCTTCAATTAATACAATGAATCAAGTGAATTTTAATTGCCGAAATATATGCTATTTGGACAAACCAATGAACATTTCATAAGCGCAGTCAATATAATAGTCTCTCGCTATATACAGAGGAAACATTCAACAAACATTCGCAGATGTCAATCATGAAATCAACTGAGAGAAAGAGACAAGCAGATCTTGGTGGAGGAACCGAGCAGGTTGAAGCGACCAAGAGAAAGAAGTTGCTGGTTGAGGAGGGACGCGGGAGGAGAAATCAAAGGAGCACCTCGCGATATAGAACAGCACACGGATTATACGATTGGAACCGCAACCAAACAACACCAAAGTCGTAATGGAAGTTGGGCACTGAGTCGTTGCATTATAGACGACGATGGACTGAGAAAGGGACAGAGAAGGAAATAACTATTAAAAATATACAAAAAATAAACGGGAAAAATAAAATAAGAGAGGAAGACAAAAATAATTTTACAGAAAACAAGTGTCACGACAACTGTACTCAACCGGAGGTACATAGTTAGCTTGTGATTGAGTACACTGCCGTAAGGCATGCTAACTATACAGTGGACATTTCACTCACCCTTACTCATCCCAAATGCGGGAGACTATCATACTTGCCTAGCCGATGGTAGCCAGAACGAAATCCTGACGTAGTGTCTACTTTTACCACTATGAGGTCTCATAATTCCTTATCTATTTTTATCTTCTCGATAGAGAGGGAATATGAAGGACAGCATAGATCTCCCACCCCAGAACGATTCTTTCACTTGTTTTCTCGTTGAACCTTTTAAGGACTTGCTCAGGTCCGAAGCCTTCCACTTGATATTTTTCTTGGGTGGGTAGCAGCCCAATATCCTCCTTAATTTTTACGGTTGGGGGGCCCCTGGGAAGCCAAGGCAACCTTGCCTAGATCAGCTGAGACCCCTCTCATGGGATCCCCCGTTATTTCCAGTGGAGCAGTTTAGCGAGCTGCTCAGCTCGAAAGCCTACTAATCAGTCGGCCAAGATCTACGGAGCAGTTGCTAACAAGGTTCAACAAACGACGAATCCTTTGCCTTGGTCATTTTGGTCATTCTAACGCAGGGCAATTTGGTCATTTCATAAGAGAAATATAAAAGGAATCCTTTGCCTGCGGTCATTCCACGGATCTCCCGCCCAAAGAAGAAACCCGAGAAATGACGAAGTCCAGGAATCTTCTGGGCGCCGCGAGCCTTTCACGTCCTCTCTAGCTTCGCCGCCGGCCACAGCCGATCTTCCATCTTCGATCACGGAAGACGCAAGGAGCTCGAACCTAGAACTGAATCACCCTCTCTCGTCTGAGGTACATTTCCGTCGATTCTAAGTATTCATATGTCTCCCCCTACCCGCCGTCACGCTCTCCGACGGTCAGACCTTACCTTGAACTGAATCACCTCCGGTTGCTGTGTGGAAAGCAACATCGAGAGTTGTGCGAGTCGGTGCAAATGCTTCTTCGAGATCGGAGAGACAGAAGCTCGAGGCCTACGACCGAGTGTTCCGTCGGCCCTTGGCGTCGAATTGCGAAGAGGCTCACGTCGCTGAGTTCGACAATCAACTTCGGCTCCATTTCAATCGCCGTGGTATGCACTTCGTGTTATGCAGGGAGAGAGAGAAGAATCGAGAAATCTTCGTAGACGGCCAGCTCCTTAGGACGTTCCAACGATGATGGGATTTGTCCATCAATTATCACACTCACCAAATCGTTTCTTTCCCGATTAAACTCGCGTGTCGAATTTCGAATTCATTTTTCATAGCCGCAAACGAGATTCACTGTTTCTTCGGTCCATAAGGTTGCTGGTGCTAATTGGTTCGAGAGTACTGGTTTGAGTTCAATGCGGTGGTGTCAAGGTATGGGAGGTGCCATGTGTTAGACGACGCACAGAAGGTATTCGGTGAAATTATCCAAGACAAGGATCAGTAATGTTGCCTTACGGAATTCAATTATGCTTAGCCAGGAACTATAGGAATGCGCTTATCTCAGTTATAGGATTCGGATTCCAACATATAAGTCAAGTCAAACATCTCCTTTTACATATGATCATGTGCGATTTCGCTTCATGTTCTGTTTTCGTACTCATATTCCCATCTGTTAATGTTTCCTGTTCAGAGTACCTCGTTGCTCCCGCCTTTTACTTCATTGCCACACAGACCTTTCTTGTTTCAATCAGTAGCCTGGAGTTGTTTGTCAAGTTGAGTGAAACAGAGTTGCTCTTCTTTGTTATTGAATGCCGTGACTCGTTATCAATTACCTTGAGTTAGATGTGGTCGATTTTCGATAAGATTCAGATCAAATAGTAATGACCACCAAAGCTCCCTCATCTTCCGGGTTCTTGCTTCTCATCTAAATGAAGTTCATAAGTAATCTGTGCATGTTTAAGAAATTGTGACATTCTGGTTGAGTATACGGAAGGGTGTCTTTAAGTCTGTGCAACTTGACAAAGTTTATTTTTCAGGAGCAAGGCCCATGTAAGTGGGGCTACATTCTCGATTGGCTTCTTTTTAGTGGGTACCATAGTATTTCACCTAGAGGCCTGGAACAATGGCACATGCTTCCGGTATCATTTCCATTGCCTACTGAACATGCCGGATTAAGGGCTATACCTGCAGTACGTGCTCGCCATATGGTAATTTCTTGGTCATAAGTGCTGTAGATACATGTTCAATGCATGTTGATTTCTTGGCTATGAGTGCTGCTTCTAGATGTTAAATTGACTGCGTTTGGGTTGTATATGCTGGCTTCAATATGCTGGCTATGCGTGTTGATGCCATGTTTCATGTATGTTGTCTGGGTGGTTTGGTTTGTGACAGGTTAATACTTCCATATTTTATGAGTGTTTTGATAATATATTGTCTGTTCTGGTTGGTGCATTTTTACAGGTCCATTGATGAGTGGATGTATTATTCCAAATGGATTTCTTTCAATAAGCCGGTCCAGAGTTTTGAAACTTGGTTTGTTCAATGTCAATCTTCTTGTTGCGCATATTATTGGTGGGTGTCAATTGAACTAGTGATTGCCTAAAAATACCCTTTTTACCTATTGACTCACTATTTCGTTCAATTAAGGGGCAACTTTATTATGGTAATATCATCTTTATGACTTTGAGTTCTTTACCGTGCACGTTTCTTTAGTGATGACATCCACTAACATATGAAAAACAGTTAAAATTTTATAAGGATCTCAATATGGAAAAATTGACACTTTAGTGTCTATATCCATTCCAATGCTCAGTGATTCCATAGCACTATATACACTTTTCATTTGAACATATAAAATGCAAAATCCAACCGAAAATACAAAAAAAGAAAAACTCGAGAACAACAAAAAACTTCATCAAAAAATCATGGTCGACCATAGCTGATCTATGAGGACTACCCCAGCTCCTATCACTTCTAACTTCATCGAGACACCAATAGTGGTCCCAAAATAATAGGAAAGAATGAAATTACCTAGACATTGAAATTTTAAAAAGAGTATAAGAAAAGTGAAACTAACTAGTTATGTGCCGTGGTGAACTTAGAGAAGTATCATGAATTACTTCTTCACGAAATAGGAGGAAGATCACAGCCATCCTTTCCATTGCCTTGTTAGTCTTCAACTTTCTTGAGGCAAAACCAAAGGCTGCCATCCACCCTGAAGGACCAAAGCTGAATGACAACATCCTTCATGAGTTCATTCCGCGCGTAAGGATGCGCGACCCCATTCCACCTCTCCGTCAACATGTAAGAAAAATTTTTGCTCTTGTAATTCCACCTCTTCAGTTGCAACCCGTGAGAAACTTCGAGGCACGGCTCAATGAGGGAAACCTTAATGCCCTCCTTCCTATCTAGGATTCGGATCTCTTCTTCACTCAGGAAACCTTGCCTTATCTGCTTGTTGGGTATAGAGAGCCTACTTTGGCCTCGGCTCATGTCTGTGGCAGTAAGAGTCTTCTCCACCACGAGCGTCATATCCCGACCTTGCATCTCCTGAATTTTGTCCATGTACTTCGTCGGCAATTTGCTCGGTCCGATTAGAGCCGCGAGATCCGTCTGGGGAGTTTTCTTGGGTTTCTTGGAAACTCTTCCCCATTCTTGGGTCTCGGAGGAATCAAATGTACGCGACCTCTTCTTGTGGTTCTCAGCGACAGCTCTCGAAGGCTCTTGCTTGTTGTTTTGGACAACGACAAATGGGTCAGAACTTGACGTCTGGGCGTGGAATGTCGGCCTTCGCGCTCGCGGGGATCTCTTCTTCCGAACGATCCATCCGACACCGATTGGCCCAAAAGTGGTGGTGGTCACGAGGGTGACCTTCTCACCATCACGATCAAAGATGGAAGGTCCGAGACTTAGCTTTCCCTCGGAGATGAAAGAAGCTACGTCTGCCAAGAGATTGAGAGATGAGAAATCGAGCTTCATCTTTCTCTCCCCCTTTGAAAGACGGTTTGCAGACCGAAAATAGACCGTCGCTGCCGGAAAACTTAGATACCCCATTATCGCCAAGTGCTGAAGAGACGAACAGAGGAAGAGACGATGATCGTGGGTTTTGCCACAGAGAGAGAGGGAGAGGGAGAGGGAGAGGGAGAGAGAGAGAGAGAGAGAGAGAGAGCGACGAAGAAGGGGTGAGAGGGAGGGGAAGAAGAAAGCTAGTGCGATTCCAAATTAGGAAATATTAGGAATTACTTGAAGAAGATGAGAATTCTGAGTGGATCATCAGTGAGATACGGTAGTTTCAAAATAGGAAATATTAGGGCTTTGTGACCGTCGAGTGCTTACTCGGACGAGTGATTCTGAAAAATAATTTGTTGTCGATCTCCGAATTAGCCACGAATTGTTGTCTGCCCCCGAATTTTTCACCAAAAAATTGAACTTTGATTTTAATTGCACGTGTAATACAATTCTCTGGATTTTAATTACACGCGTACCTGAAAACAGAGCATGATTTTGCGAGGAGCCGAGAGCTAGCTAATAAAACATTATCACTGATTTCTCTCAGTCACAGGTCTTCTTCGTCGTTCTCAATCGCCAGAAATCTGCCGTGGCTGTCGATCTCCATCGCTCCCACCACGGCGCCAAAACTCCTCTTTTCTGCCCAGTTTTCTGGCCGGGAAGTTTCATCTTCATTACCAAAACACGTCTAGGACCTCCATTCTCCGATCTGCACACCAGCCGAGGCTAGAAATTCAATTAACCAATGTAAAATCCGTTCGCTCTGTTTCTGTCCCGTATGAATGAAACAGAGGCCTGGAGCTCTATTTGATGTTTGTGAGAAAAGAGGTTGTGACTGAAGATCTTTTAAATGTTTTTAATGTGTGTTGATGTTGCTGTGATGATCTGAAATTGAATCATCGCTTTATATCTGTACAAGTTCATTGATTGAAATGCATATCACTCGTTTGATAAAATGCTCGAATTAAATAAATCAGGATGTGCTTCTATTCAACCCTTGAATCGAAAGTCACGCTACCTCAATCCAACCTGTTCTTGACTCATTAAAGCCTCATTTATGGGTCGTCTTTTGTTGGAATATGATATTCATTTGTCATTGAATTGGTGTTATGATTCTCATCTTCGGTATGTTTCTCTTGGTCGCTATGCTTGGTCCCCATATTCTCTCTCGCTGTTGTTTCTTTTTCTGTCTTTGAGTTCCATATACCAGGGTGCGTTTGCGTGGTCATCTGCAATTGTGGTGGGAGTTCTGTGGTGTCCGGAGGTCTATGATAATGGAGGAAAGCATGTTTGTGTTGCGCTGTTCTTATCACGGTACCGGGGCGCGTTGTTCTCTGGCGTAGTTCGGGTGATTGGTCAGTGAGCGCTGACTGTTTAGACATAGAAGAAGACTAAAGGAAAGCAGAAAGAGAATTAAGAGGCTGTTGCATCAGAGACGATGGACTGAGAAAGGGAAAGAAAAAGAAATAATTATTAAATAATAAACAAATATAAACGGAAATAAATAAAAGATGAAAGATAAAAATGGTTGGAAAATAAGGTTGTCCGATAGGTTGTTTAGTCTCAACAATAATTTTAATTGAATTTCATTTAGTTTGTGATCTTACATTTTCATGATTTTCCGGATAAAATGAATTTTCAATCGTTTAAGTTTAGATGAAATACATAACAAGATAAAAAAAGTTATAAGTGGCTAGTTAGACACGGACAGGTGCAATTTATATGTTATTCCTTTTCGACTTAAATTGGATTGTAATAAAGAAAGCTACATACATGCTGCTAAAATTATCACAAGAAAATGAACCACAATGAGATTACATGTAAAAAAAATAATTGCAACGGAACCCCTTCTCTTTAGGAGAAATCCTAGAAGTCCTCCTAAATTAGGCATTTCATTGCCGGGCAAGACATAAATCTGTACAGGTCATATCCCATTTTGCTTTCAGCAATTGCTATTGTAAATCTTCTTGGGCTCTAGTGTTCTTTCTAGGATGGAACAATCCTTTTCAGAACGGATGATTGAACCATCTTTCTTGGAGTCCTAATTGCACAAGCAGATGTATGATGTGAAAAAATGTTGACCACCAATAGTATTACATGCCAATTAGCATGACAAATGTTGGATGCCAAAATACCAAGTTTGAGTATGACAAAATACTTGAAAGTTGAAGACAGTGATTGATTGATTGAGTATACAGTTACGAGTGGATGCACACGGTGAAGAAAGTAAGTAGATTAAAATGTACAAAGAGTGAGGACTCAAGTAGAATGGCACCGGTACCTCAAAACGCATATCGCATGCTTCCCAAATCTTAAGTAAACATCCTTGTCCTCCTCCCAATCCGGCTCAAGAGGCGAAGACTTCAAACACGCCAAAATAAACTTTTTTTCCAATGGAATCATCCTAAATTCCTCTCTTGTTGATATTGTTAAAATCATTGTTAAGAGCATCAACACCATCAGAAAATCGAGATGAACCAGATTTCACCATTAAAGGAACACCGAAACAACAAAACAGTGCAAGCATAAAGTTTGAGAAATTAGCAAGAAGAAGCAATGCATTGAGTTTCTATATTTATGAAAACTAATGTTCTTTATAGCCACCGACTGTAGATGAAAGAAACTGCTCAACACTTCCTAATGGCGATCACCATAATCCTCTCTCAGTTGACCACTTTCCTCAAGCATACAAATACTTTTCCGATACTAATCAGGATCTCCACACAGCTTTGCCACATGTACAGGGTTCCCATCTTGACAAGTATACAGTATGATACACAGGATCGACTATGTCTTGGCTCCAAGTTCTTGCAGGCATGAGAAATTCATTCGGAAAGAATTGAACCCAAATAGTTTGTTCCAGCAAATGAGACCTTTGCTAGAGCGTGCAGGGCTATCCCGATGGCTCCGCAATCTAAGGCAGGGGTGTGCATCGGAGCCCTCAAGATGGTCAAACTGATTCCAACTCCATTCTTCTCGATGAAAGCACGTAGGTTCCTCAGAAGCTTCGGTGATGGTACCAGAATTTCAGAATTTAAATATTTTAAGTGTCCTTGAATTAGATCAAGTATCAAAGCAAGGACACTCCTTGAAGCAGGATCCGCACGTCCATCTGCATTTCTTTATATTTTCACAAGAACTTCTAAGGCATCCGCTAGACTTGTGGTTTTAGAATAAGCAAATAACAGGTCGAGGATATTTTCTGGCAAAGAGGACCCCACATTCTTGTCCATTGAAGATTAATTATTCTTTTGGCTGCACACACAGAAAGCACCTAATCAACTATGCGGCGTTTTGATAGATAATGAATCTGTTGTTAGATTCTTCACTGAACCAAGCCAAAGCCCAAGGGCCCCGAGGAGTTTTTTTGAGGATTGCAATGACTTATTGGCTCAATTAAAAAGCACGTCCTTAGCCTATTGTCCACGAGAAGTCAATCAAGTTGCGGGTTGGACTGCTAAAGCCCTCCAAAAAGGGATACTCCCATGTAATTGGCTATCTTAGCCGCCCCAACACCTTTGGGATTTATTATGCCTAGACTCTTTGTCATCAACATTTATGTAGTGTACTGCTGTGAATGAATAAAATGGTTTTAGCGTTTTGACCAAAAAAAAAAAAAAACTTTGTGGCGTTTTTTACCGTACAAGGAACTATCAAAGACTAACTTCCATCGGGAGTCAAGGTCCTCAAGCGGAAAACTTGTACACAAAGCATGCCCCAATAAGAAAAAAGGCTACATATCGACTCATCGTCAACAGTAGGGGGTTCAAATCCACCCGACCTGTCATCGGCAACTTTTCAAACACTTGGTGGGCACGAACTACAAAGTGCATAAGAGCAAGCGGGATCCCCGTTTGATTCTCAACTCTGCCACACAACTACCGTTGATATGCTTGCGATCATAACCTTCGTCCCTTCCAAATGCTAATTGAGCTCTCCGAGGTGATTCCCGTAAAACCAAATTACGAAGATAGAATGGGGGGTAAAAATGAAATCAGAGGTGGAATTTAATTCGAATTTGTCTTCTCCTTTCGGATTTTAGGAGAAGAAAGAGAACTTCAAGAGGTTTCTGTGAGATTCTCAAACGACGAAGCCCAACGCCTTTACAGAAAGTTCGCTGAGAAAGACTGTTTTGCCCAAATGTTACTTGTGAATTATTTTCTCAATCTCATCATATGTATTTTTGGCTTCTAAAGAAAAAAATAAAAACAAAACACCAATATGTTTTAGTGTAATTTTCATTCCTATTGAAAAATGAGAGCAGCGGAAAATTTTCTTCTGATTTCATTATTGATGAACATGAAAATTAAAAATGTTTTCGGTCATGCTAACCCATACAAACCGGTCTATGAATACAAGATTTGAATCTTGATATCTATTTACATTTATTTTCCTCGCACATTACTTTTTTCCCGGTGCACATCAATATTTGAAAGTTCCCATCATTGCTAATTAAGGTTATCTCTTCCCGGTTTTGCCTCATCATTCCACAATGTCTCTTCAAGTATGGGATATGTGGGTTTGCCTATAGTTTCTCTTGTGGTCAAGCTGGGGCATTCTTCTTTGCGATTTGCTCATTTTAGATCTATGAATGTTGCTAGATTTGTTCTAGGAAAATGACACAAATGGTTCTTGAATTTTGATCCAATGTACAATGTAATCATTGAACTTTAATTTATTCTATATGATCCTTGAACTTTGTATTTATCCAATGTAATCCCTAGACTTTTGATACATGTTCAGGTGAGTCCCCAAACCATATGAAATCGTTTAATGTTATTATTTCATTAATACATGTTCAGCTTATCAGATCATGGTTGTAGCGATGTTGTTGTAATGGTGGCTAGCTAGCTACAACAATTCTCAATAAATTTAACTTCTGTCATAATCTAATATCGGATTTTGATACAATCATCTAATCCTCTCATCTTTCTTTTGGGCCCGTATAGTAGTTCAGTTCCTAGGTTATATCCTATGGCAATATCCTCCCAAAGCTAATCTTCACACAATATCATTGGTTTAACTCTTTGAAAAGGTTGGTAATGTCAATTGGGGCTGAAGGTATTTCCAATTTAGAAACCAGAGATCACCCATTCAATCCCATCACTTGCGTGTTGATTACTCTAGGTCTCATTGACTTGCAAGGGTCAAGTGCTGAAATTTAATTAGTTTATGAGAATTGCAAGGTCTTCTGTAAGTTTACACTCGTCAACCTCTCCACTCGTGTCTATAAATTGTAAAAAATATTTTCTAAAATGTCATAACAAACCATATGTGATCCCGAATATTTATTTATTTATGTATTTGTTGTCATAAATTCGTTAGGAAACTTTATCATTATATGGTTTGTTTTTTCTAAACTTTTTTGCTTTAACCAATTAAAAGTATTTATCGTGACATTTGTTATCTATGCGTAGGGTATTAAATTCTTGATGTTATTTAGTGAAAAAAGATTTTCATTTCAATGGAAAATTGAACATTCCTGTTATTTAACATGTTGAAGCCCCCAAACTTTAGGAGTAGTACAACTTTTGCACTAAACTTTTAATCATTACACGATACGTATCTCAACTTCAATTTGTAACCGCCATTAATACTTGGTTATATTTTTCATTAGCATGTGCAATGGAGAAGAGGAAATCCTTTTTTTACCCAAGATTTCCATGAAAATGAAAAAAATGGAAGATGGAGAAAAATAAATAAATTAAAACATATGCATCAGAAAACACAAATCTCACTAAATAAAATCTGTCAATATTTGATGAATAAACTGATAGAACTAATAAACTATTTTAAGAAAAAGAAATGCGGTTAAGTATGAAATTTGGATACTCATTACGTGTTTTAAATAGTTAATTAATACACAAATGATGCACCCAATAAAAATATTTAAAAATATCACGTTGGATTTCAGTTATTTATTTCCTTTTATGAGTTGAGGACATAATTCCCTTTTATTATTATTTTTTGATGTATTTTTATGAATCAATTTTTCATAAATTAAATCAGCCATTTAAATATACATGGTGAGCTAACAATTGTTGTCCATTGGATTTCTTTCTTTTTGAGATTAGGGCCTTTCCCTCTTTATTTACTTTGCGTTCATTCTGTTTCTATGAATATTTTGCTTAGTTTTACTGAAGTGGGATATTTATTAGATGTTAACAAATTTCTATTTATCTTTCCTATTATTAGTACTTTAGTCGACCTAGTTTTCTCCCATTTTTTTCTATATTTTTTTTTTCATTTTCTCACATAGTGTAAAAGAAAGATTTCAATCACAATTAAATTTTCACACTTAGTACTAAGTAAAAAGACTAGATTAAGTTTGAGAGGAAGTGTTAGAATATTTAAATAATAAACCACACATTCACCTTTATTTAATAATTTAAGTTTTTAGACCAGTTGATAATGGACAAAGAATTCTGGAAAGGTATGTTACTAGTTGAAGGGGCCTCTCCCCGGAAGGAGTCCTGAAAAAGTTTGTAAGTCAGGTCAATTGATTATGTGTGAAATATTTGTGCTTGATACTTCCAGGCCCACGAGCGGTAGTGAGCCTTATGTTAGAAACTCAACACGTCCTTCTACATGCGCAAGGCTTGCAGCAATAGTTCTGGGTTAGTCTCGTCCTCCGAGAAATGTAGCACGAAAAAGCTCATATTATGCGTCCTCTTGTCTTAGTTTATTTTTACCCTGCAGAAGCCTATATAGAGAGATTAATCGTATTGGCCCAGTTTTCACATGGATAATTTTTAGCTGGTTCTTGTTTTTTTGTGGTGTCACTTTGTCTATCATTTCCGTTACTTTTAATTTAGCCAGATTGTGGGAGTATGCAGCTGATGATGATGCATTGGTTGAAGGAGAAGCTCTAGCCTAGGTGTCACTGCTCCGGAAAGAAACAGTCACTATGTCCCGGTCCCGAGTATCCAGAACAAAGAGCAAGCTCTAGTATAGGGAATAGGAAAAGTATTATAAACCCAGAAATTGTTGCTGCTGCTACTGCTTTGTCTTCTCCGAGGCAAAGGAATTAGGGTGCTTCCAATCTAATGTACATTCTAAACATATTGATCCGTTAGATCTTGTAACGTTTAAATTTTTATGAACTCTTTATTTAAATTTCATTTGTGACTAATTTCCATACTCGGCTGCTAGGAAAAGTACCAAAAAAGTCATAAACCTATTGTATTGGTACCAATTCAGTCCTAAACTTTTCAATTGGACCAATTCAGTCCTAAACATTTTTACATCGGTACCAATTCAGTCCATCCGGCCAATTTTGGCCTACCGGTGCTGACGTGAACATCGGCCAGTGACCGAACGCTGACATGGCAATTTTTAAAATATTTTTTTGAATTTTTATTAATTTTTTCCTTTTCTTTTCTTCCTTCCTCCTCCTTGGACTGTTCTGACAATGGCCAACGAGCCTTCGGTGAGGCTCGCCGACCACTGGTCGAGGGCCTCAAAGCCCTCGCTTGCCGCCGGCGAGGGTTGCGGCCCTCCCCAAGCCTCTCCCAGGGCCGCCGGCAAGGCGGCTTCGCCTGAATCTGGGCAAGGCTAGCCTCGCCAGCCGCGAGCGAGAGGCCGGCGAGGCTGGCCTCGCCTAAATCCAATCTGGGCGAGGCCGAGCGAGGGCCGTGAAGCCCTTGCCAGCTGGCCTCGCCTTGGCCTTGCCGCTGGTGAAGGCGACCTCGCCCGCGGTCGGCGAGGCCAACGCGGCTCTCGCCCGGGCCTTGCCGTGGGTGAAGGCGGCCATCGCCTAGATCCGGGCGAGGCCGAGCGAGGGCCGCAAAGCCCTCGCCCGGCCGTCGGCGAGGGTCGCGAGCGAGGCGGCTTCGCCCAGATCTGGGAGAGGCCAGCCTCGCCTTGGCCTTGCCGGCGGCAAGTGAGGGTCGCGATCCTCGCCAATAGTAGGTGAGGGCTTCGAGGCCCTCGCCGGCCATGCCGGAACAGTCCAAGGAGGAAGGAGGAAGAAAAAAAAAGGAAAAAATTAATAAAAATAATAATAATAATTCAAAAAAATATTTAAAATTTGCCATGTCGGGCGTCCGGTCACCGGCCGATGTCCACGCGGCGCCTGGGCAGTCAAAATTGGCCGAATAGACTGAATTGGTACCGATATAAAAAGGTTTAGAATTGAATTGGTCCAATTAAAAAGTTTATGACTGAATTGGTACCAATGCAATAGGTTTAGGACTTTTTTGGTACTTTTCCCCTCGGTTGCTATTACACCTAGAAGAGTGCTCGGATATTAAATAACTTAAGGTTGCTAGTTTGTATTTTTATGATGGATTAACAATTATAACGAGCAGCTAAGCAATTTGTCTTTTGGCATCAAGAAAAAAGAAATATAAGTGAGATTGATTAATTGGTTATTCTTTATGAATAGACTAGGAGTTGATCTATAAAAATACTTTCTAGTCTTTGTGTATTCCAAGATTCCTAGAATTGATTAATTGGAATTCTTCATGAAAAGAATATGAATTGATTAAGAAAAAGACTTCATGGTCTTCGTTTAATTCAAGATTTCAAATTTTGATGGTGGTCCTATTAGGCTTTCGTGAACCACTATATGAACTGATCTAAAATAACTCTGTGGTCTTTGTTTGGTCCAAGATTTCAAGTTTTGACCATGGATCTCAAAAAACTCTACGCTCGCATTACTAAGGTCACATGAATCACCACGTGGACAAACTATATATTGAGCCACCTCGTACATATTAATCTCAACCGATTCTTATGGTAAAATTAAACTAAATGCTATAATTCAATTTTCGGAGGAGTAATAATAGAGTTGAAGGAATAAAAGGTTAAGACTTCTCACATTTTTAACTAATTTCTTTTGCCCATGTTTATCTTCAGATACATGATATCGGGGAGAAAAAATTAAAGAGAGTAATGGTTTGTTCTAACATTTTAAGTCAGTAGATCTTGTAATGTTCAAATTTTTTTGAATTCTTTATCTATTTTTCTTTTGTGACTAATTTCCATATTCAACCATTATTATGCCTAAGAGAGTGCTCGCATATTAAATAAATCTATGGTTGCTAGTTTGTATGATGGGTGAACAATTAATAACGAATAGCAAAAAAATTTGTCTTTTGAAAAAAGAAAAAAAATATAAATGAGACTGATTAATTGGTTATTCTCTATGGACATAGTATGAATTGATCTAAAAGAAAATACTTTTTGTTGTTTGTTTATTCCAAGATTCCTAGGACTGATTAACTGGAATTCTTTGTAAAAAGAATATGACTTGATCTATATAAAGGCTTTCTGGTGTTTGTTTATTTTAAGGTTTCAGTTCTAACAGCGGTCCCGTTATTAGGCTTTTGTGGACCACCGTATGAACTGATCAAGAAAAAAAAAAATTCGATTTTTGTTTATTCCAAGATTCTAAGTTTTAACCATTGATTTAGAAAAGCTCTATGGTCGCATTACTAAGCTCACTTGAACCACCATGAGTACAGGCTACTTATTGAACCACTTCATGCATATGTTGAAATTTCTATGTGAGATCTGAAGACAATTAATTTCAACTAACTCTTTGGGAAAATTAAGCTAAATGCTCTGATTGAATTTTTGGACTAGTAATAATAGAGTTGAAGTATAAAAAGATAAAGACTTCTCGCATTTTTAACTAATTTCTTTTGCCAAACATGTTTATCTTATGAGATAATATCGGGGATAAAAAATTAAAGAGGGTAATGGTTTGTTCTAACATTTTAAACCGTTAGATCTTGTAATGTTCAAATTTTTATGAACTCTTCATTTTTTTATTTTTATTTTTTCATCTGTGACTAATTCCCGTGCTCGACCGCTTTTATGCCTTAGAGAGTGCTCGCATATTAAATAAATCTATGGTTGCTAGTTTGTATGATGGGTGAACAATTATTAACGAACAGCAAAGCAATTTGTGTTTTAGCATCAGGAAAAAAAGAAAAAAAATATAAACGAGACTGATTAATTGGTTATACTTTATGGACATAGTATGAATTGATCTAAAAAAAAAAAAAAAAAAATTTGTTTGTTTATTCCAAGATTCCTAAGACTGATTAATCGGAATTCTTTTAAAAAGAATACGAATTGATCTACACAAAGGCTTCCTGGTCTTTGTTTATTTCAAGATTTCAATTATGACAATGGTCCCGTTATTAGGCTTTCGTGAACTACCATATGAATTAATCTAGAAAATGACTTCCTAGTCTTTGTTTAAGGCTTTCATGAACTATCATATGAATTAATCTAGAAAAAGACTTCCTAGTCTTTGTTTACTCCAAAATTTCAAGTTCGGATGGCTGCTCCGTTGATCTAGGAAAAGACTATTTGTTCTTTGTTTATTCTAAGATTTCAAGTTCATACAATTGTCCCGTTGATCTAGAAAAAAACATTATGGTCTTTATTTATTCCAAGTTTTGACTGTTGATTAATTTTTTTAAAAATATAAATAATTATTTTTCGGAAAGTAGTGTTGAAATCTCTCATTTTCCTCGAAACGCCCTAATCATTTCTCAAAAAGTCTTATCTAACAAGTTCTTTCCCATGGATTGAAAACATATTTGCATTAGCACTTCAAAAGAGGGTGGTTATGTCAGAACTTGATTAGGGAGGAGGAGGTAAGAAATTATGTAGTGGCAAATTCGCAATAAGTTGGCTGGTAGAACTGCGAATTTACTCTATGACTAAAGAGAGAAAAGACAGCCGATGGGTCACATCAGGGCCCTCGTAGGACAACTCAATATAAATTAAAATTTGATACAAATAATTGAATATAGTGAGTAAAGGTACAATAATTAAAAAAGGAGCACAAAAAAGTAAAAAGGTAGATCAACTTTGGATCCTTGAGCCTGATGAGTGAGTGCACGGTAGATCAACCTTGGATCCTTTGTGGATACTCTAGCCTGACGAGTGCACAGTGCAGTGCACGGTTGATCAACCTTGCATCCTTGAGCCGAATGAGTGCACCTTGGGAAAAGGTGCTCACAAAACGATAAGCGCCGGCCCCACTCCCTCCACGAAATATAAATAATTATTTTTCGGAAAGTATTTTTAAAATCTCTCATTTTTCCCGAAACGCCTTAATCATTTCTAAAAAAGTCTTATCTAACAAGTCCTTTCCCATGGATTGAAAACATATTTGCATTAGCACTGCAAAAGAGGGTGGTTATGTCAGAATTTGATTAGGGAGGAGGTAAGAAATTATGTAGTGGCAAATTCGCAATAAGTTGGCTGGTAGAACTGCGAATTTACTCTATGACTGAAGAGAGAAAAGACAGCCGATGGGTCAAAGATTCAACATCAGGGCCCTCGTAGGACAACTCAAGCGACCTTTAAAAAAAAAAAAGATAAATTAAAATTAAATATAGTGAGTAAAAGTACAATAATAAGAAAAGGAACACAAAAAAAGTAAAAAGGTAGATCAACCTTGGATCCTTGAGCCTGATGAGTGAGTGCACGGTAGATCAACCTGGGATCTTTTGTGGATCCTTGAGCCTGATGAGTGCACAATGCACGGTTGATCAACCTTGCATCCTTGAGCCGAATGAGTGCCCCTTGGGAAAAGGTGCTCACAAAACTATAAGCACCGGCCCCCTCCCCCTCCAAAAAAAAAAAAAAAAAAAACACTATCCTTGAATTATCAATTTCCAGAAAAGGACTATATTGTCCTTCCTCGTTGCCATGATTTGCTAGATTACCAATTATAATCATAATCTACACCTAAACTAATTAATTATAAATACAGATAATGTCTATTTTGTAACTCACCTTAAAAAAGTGATTAAAGGAAAGGGATGGATAAAAACATGATTTCTTAAAACAATAACATATGCATTGATTCATAATCGGGACATTCATCTTATATGATGTCATCGCATTCAAGTAATGCTAAATATGTCCCATCATTGTACCTTGTACGGCTAACGTAGGGCATGTTGTCCATCATGCTATCATCTCATTAATATGATGACGCGACGTGACCTCATAGTGCCCAGAATAATACAAAGCTCCTTTTGAATCTTAATGTTGATAAAAAAAAAGTTAATATCTTAAAAAATTTGAAACTGATATATTTATGATAAATCTATTCTAAATTATTTTTTTGACTATAAAAAATCTTAAATTGGCATATCTTTGACAAATTTAACCTAAACTGGTACATTTGTGATAAATTTATCATTTGTTAGTTTTAGATAAATTTTTTTGTTAAATTATAAAGTTAAATGACACGTGACAATTTACCGATATACCAATTTGAGATTTTCACAGTTTATAATTTTTGTGATTTTTTTGTGGTATTAATCTAATTTAGCGGAGGGTATATTAGTTACAAATTTACCAGTTTGGAGTTTTGTGTGGTCGAATAAATTAGTTTGGGGTAAATTTGTCATAAATATACCAGTTTATGGTTTTTTATAGTTAGTCGGGGTAAATTTGTTACAGGTGTACCGGTTTAGGGTTTTTCATGGTCAAAAAAATAGTTTGGGATAAATTTATCACAAATGTACCAGTTTTAGATTTTTTAAGGTATTAATCCTAAAAAAAATAAAATATCTCATCACCGCCTACAGTGGCCCAGTTAGATAAGTGCTCCCATGATCATTTGCCAGATAAGAGAAGTTTGAATTCCGCTGGTCGCACGGGATCTTAAGTGGTGGTGAGTCTTCTATTAGCGTTGCCTCAGGGTTTACCCCCCATTACCCTATTGCCCCAGGGTTTACCCCCATTACCTTGAACCTGTCGAACTGTCCGTGTTGGTACGGTGCGCGGGTTCCTGGATTATCAAATAAAAAAATAAAACATCTCAATCTTGGAAAAATGGGAAAATTTCATATTTTTCAATGTTAGAGGGCCAGTTGGACACGCGGTAATCAATTAATTTTCTCTGGAAGGATCTCTCCTCCGTTCCAAAAAGTGTAACCCTTATTAAAGTAGCATTTTTTTTTTTTTTTTTTACTTTTACTTAAAAAGCATCAATTCAAAGGATGAAAACCCATTTACGGCGAAGGCAGAGAAACACAAACCAATTCTTCATAAGAAATGTCTGTTGTTTACAACAAGAGCTCTTGGCTTGGCATGTGATCACTTTCAAGCTCCGAGAAATTGTGGAATCTCGACTCCCAAGAAATCAACTTATGGGGGCAAAATCATCCCCGCCTATGAGCCGAGGCCTCCCAGGTCCGAGTGGGCCATCTCCATTGGAGAGAAGCTCACGCGAGGTGGCTAGGACAACGTGCCAGGCTCGTGGGCAAATCTCTCCATTTACCGTATCCCATGCTCTCTCAAGAATGGCGAGGACTAGGCCTAGGTCCCCAGATCGTCTCCCTCGGGCCATACTACCATGGTGACGAGCACCTCCACTGCATGGAGCGACACAAGTGGCACTGCCTCCACCGCATCCTCAAGTACTCTGGTCAGGGGATAGGCCTCTATCTAGATTCGGCGAAGCAAACCCTTTGATTGTCGAGGTCTGTGAATATACGGACAGGCTCAAGAAGATCAATCTTTCTCATGTGAGTAGGAGTGTAAATCAAGCCGTAAATTGGTGACTAAGGCCCAGCGTTTGAATAGCCTCCCCCATAATTAGGTAACCCACCCTCCCAAACTCTATGGGATAGGACAAACTTTGTTACGATGCCCCTCTGTTGGCTCTCATGCTTAGGAACTCTTTTATCCAATAATACTAGTTTTTCCAACAAAAGAATAAAGATACAAGGAAATTCAGAAACGTAGAAAGCGTGATTGACGATCAGGTGGACACGCGTACGTAAAATCATCCAAGAGTGGGACCCAACTCCTCTTGTCCTTGCTTTGGCTGGGACTATAATACTGAAAAGCAAGGGCGATCGATCCAGATTAGATAAGTTTTAGACTTGGATCTTCTACCCGACTTTATTAAAATTAATTCCCCTTTTTTGGATCTTATATCCGTTCTTGTTTATACTGAATCTTGTACTCGAATCACTCTATTTTTCCGATCCGATTCTAGAATCAACCCTATTTCCACTTGAAAATATTTTGTAACCGCCTAATATCCTATATGACTTCAAATTTTACATTAATACACGAGAAAATAACATAATTTTCCTAATTTGTATTAAAATATTAAGCATTTGTAATTAATACATGAATTTTTTGACTAGACAAAAAATTAAAGATCCATAAGACTAATGATGATAAAGTAGCAAAAGTTATGACCTTCAATTGATGGCTTTTGATAATGTCTGCAACTTTCTCGTTTTGACAATACACATAAGCAAGTAACATGAGGAAAATAATAATAAACAAAGAAAATAATAAAACATATGAATCATTAAATGCGAACTCAACTAATCTAATTTTGAAATCTTTTTACCCCATAGAGCTAAACTATTACAACATAAGTACTTAAGAAAATGCACGAGAACATATTGTACCTTCGGTAACTGCGTTCATTTTGGGTTTTGGACTTTTGGGGTTGGGCTTACAAAACTGGTTCCTACACCGATTTTGATTAATCCAGTTCTTGGGTGGGTATTCACTCAAAACCGATTCTTGAACTAGTTGAAACCGATTCTGAATTTTGGGAACTAGTTCCGAACCTGTCTCAATAGAAATCAGTTTCCGACCTTATTTTTTAAGTGAGCTAATCTAGTTCTCGAGTATATCAGATCCGGTTGCACACCCTTATTGACAAGAGAGGTTTCGCACTCTCTTCATCTGAGTGCCTGTTTTCATTAATTACATTACTTTTTACCCCACAGTCCGAAACGGCCACATCTTCTCTTTGTTATGGGTTGCGAAATCAAATTGATTCAGTGCAAGGTTGTAGCTTAAATGTCAAACAAGAAGAAGAAGAAGGCTTCAATGAACAAGGCAAATCTTCTAAGGTGAAGCAATTAATTATTTAAGCAAAAGCATTATGTTTACTGCATCACACACTTATCATCTATTCCATTTAGCCCATTCTACATGTATTTGAAAGACACCAGGCCAAGGTGTGTTCATACGCACATGCTGGTGAAAGAGAAGTTATTTGAAGAGATCAAAATTCACTAGATAGTTCTTACGAGAGAGAGTTTTTTTTCTTCTTTTTTTTTTTTGGGGGGTGTTTGGGTTTCCATTTCATTTAAGTTAAAAAAGGAGCAGCGCCAGCACATATAATATTTAAGAGGGATTGAGGCGAGTTGGAAATCTAGCACTGAAGAAGAGATCCGCAGGATTGGACTTTAGCGACCGTAAGTATGTCAATATTTTATGAGCTGTCCGACCTTTTGGGCGGATGAAAAGTCAGTCCCCTTATTGTACCTTGTACGGCTAACGTGGGGCATGCTGTCCGTCATGCCATCAGCTCATTAATATGATGACGCAACGTGACTTCATAATATGTGTTTGATTCAGCTTTCCTCAAAATCCTTTCAAAAAATACTAAGATATTTGGCAAACCCGTTTAAGGGATTTTCAATCAAATATCGACCTTAGAAAAGCTAAAAACTTAATATTGATAGGGATCAATTTTGAGTTTTTAGTATTTAATCAAATACTGAAATTATATATATTTTTTCAAAACTACTATGATAAAATTTTTAGTCTTTCGATTTTACCTCTTGTTATTCTAAAACTACTCTTATCTTCACTAGAGTTGATAAAGAGTTTAAGATTTTCTAATAAAAAAGAAAAATAAAATTCAAAAGCCTTTTTTATAAAAAAAATCTCCCAAACACTCTTTACATTAAAATAACTTTATAAAGAATTTTTTACCAAAACCAATTTACATTTTTCGAAAACTCTTTAGATCAAAGATATTTGCATTTCTTCATAGTCCATTTTTAAAATTGTACTAAACGCAGTCATAGTGCCTAGAATAATATAAAGCTCCTTTTGAATCTTAATGTTGATAAAAAAAATAAAACATTTTAATGTTGGAAAAATGAGAAAATTTCATATTTTTCAATTTTAGAGGGCCAGTTGGACACGCGGTAATCAATTAATTTTCTCTGTAAGGAAGAATCTGTCCTCTGTTGCAAAAAGCGTAGCCCTTATTAAAGTAGCAATTCTTTTTATTTTTTATTTTTTTATTTTTAGTTTTGCTTAAAAAGTATCAATATAGAGGATGAAAACCATTTACGGCGAAGGCAGAGAAACACATACCAGTTCTTCACAAGAAATGGCTGTTGTTTACGACAAGGAGCTCTTGGCTTGGTATGTGACCACTCTCAAGCTCCGAAAAACTGTGGAATCTCGACTCCCCAAGAAATCAACCTATGGGGTGAAATCGTCTCCGCCTATGAGCCGAGGCCTCCTAGGTCCGAGTGGGTCATCTCCATTGAAGAGAAGCTCGCGCAAGGTCGGCAGGAAAACATGCCAGGCTCGTGGGCAAATCTCTCCATTTACCGGATCCCACGCTATCTCAAGAATGGCGAGGACAAAGCCTGGGTCCCCCAGATCGTCTCCCTCGGGCCGTACCACCACGGTGAAGAGCACCTCCGCCATATGGAGCAGCACAAGTGGCGCTGCCTCCACCGCATCCTCGAGCGCTCTAGTCAGGGGATAGTCCTCTATCTAGACTCGGTGAAGAAGGTCGAACGAAGAGCTCGCGCCTGCTACGAGGGAAGGATATCCATGAGCCGCGACGAGTTCGTGGAGATGATGGTTCTCGACGGGTGCTTTGTGATCGAGATGTTCCAGGGATTCGCTGAGGGTTTCGAAAAACTCAGCTACCTACCCAATGACCCTGTCTTCTCAATGATCGATACTCCAAATCCAGCGGGACATGATCATGCTCGAGAATCAGATCCCGCTCTTCGTACTCGACCAGCTGCTCGGTCTCCAGCTCGGCGACCCCAACCAGAAGGGGTGCGTGACCAAGCTGATGCTCCGGTTCTTCAGCCCTCTGATTGGGATCCCTCGGATTGGGGTCCCTTCGATTGACGACCTCACGGGCGATGCGACGGTGGAGACGATGCAGGTGGAGACGATGCACCCCTTAGACTTCTGCAAAAGACTGGTGTTCGACCCGTTATACGAGAAGGTACATTGCCTCGAAGTGGTCCGGAGGAGCCTCCTGCACTTGGGCCTGAAGCGGCCCAAGACCAAGAAATGGTCGCAGAGCCGGAAACGGCTCACTTTTCGCTTGAAGGAGCTCCAGGAAGCCGGGATCCAGATAAAGCGGAGATCTAGCAATAATTGGGGCGATATCCATTTCGAGAACGGGATCCTCGAGATCCCGCCAATTGAGATCCACGAAGGGACGAGGTCGCTTTTCCTTAACTTGATAGCCTTTAAGCAGTCTCACTTCAATTGCAGCCCATACGTCACCTCGTACGTAATCTTCATGCACAACTTGATCAACTCCCCAGAGGACGTCCTGTACCTTGGCAACCGAAAGATCATCCACCACTGCCTCGGGAGCTATGCCGAGGTAGCTGACCTCTTCCACGGGCTTTGCCAGGAGGTGGCCTTCGACCCAAAAGACAGTTATCTTTGCCATCTATATAATGAACTGGTGGAATACTACTACATAGGATATGATCCCTCAGATTGCTGTGAGACTATTTACGATGCACCCTGTGGTGACATAATAGTTATTCTCGCGGCCTGGTGGGGTCTCTTGAGAGCCTTTCTCACCCGCAAGTGGAATGCCTGGGAAGCTGTTCTCAAGAACGAGTACTTCGACAATCCCTGGTCAATCGTTTCCCTAATTGCTGCTTTCGTTTTACTTGTGCTTACTTTTATACAGGCCTTCTATGCAGTCTATGCGTACTATAGGCCACGGTCTTGATTTCTCATTCAATGCTAATTATCTGAGACATAAATGTCGAACTGAATTAATCAAATTATATGGTGCAATTTCTTTTATATTTTCTTTTATTTTTATTTTTATTATTTTTTTGGCTACTGCCAATCCTCATGTCAACTCTAGATAAAGGACTATAATCTCCCCCTTTTGTAATTAATAAATCTTAAATTGCGCCTCCGGAGTTTGGAATGACTTTGTGCGGTGCCGCTACCAATTGGGATCTAATCTCGGGTTGTGCCTTGATTATGTGGGAACTTTCTAAGGTAGATGGTCTACCGTAAATTATTGTAGTCCAACAATTTATATTTGCCATTCATTGACATTTTTTGCTCTTCCGGTGTCATCCTGACAGCAGAGTTGATGGTATGCTCTGCACCTTTCATAACAAAAAATTAATGGATCATAATTAAAGTCAAAAGCATCGGAACATAGTCATCTCAAGTGCGGGGGACCCAAATGTTCATAACAACAGACAACATTAGTGCAATAATGGTGAATTTGGATTTATCTGAAAATAAAATGTATTGCCTCGACCGATAATTTTCCCTGAAAGATGAGCTTGATGACCAAGTGGTGTGCCTTAAGGGATTCAAACCTTTGACCCAAAATTGAGAAGAAACAATAGTAACACTAACCTCAACTTTTCTTCTCTTTTTCCTTTTTATGAAAAGGCCTCAACTTTCCCCTTTTGTGGTAAATAATAATTAAGAAATTGACTACTGATTAGTTGAAAAACTAAGTTCCTTCATTCGGGTGAACTTACTATTGATTTCATACTCAATTTATATCTCAATTGATGCTGACGAGCGATTGGCGATTCAAGAAATATACATGGCGGAATTATTTTTAAAAGGAGTTAATAACAACAACTAACAGATTCTACACAAATGATTATTCTTTATCTTGTAGGGGTGGTCCACACGAGCTACTCTGCCCAGTTGATGATATTGACTTAAAATTAATCAATAAAGGTAAATGATACATATGAAGCTCCTTTTGAATCTAGGAAAATGTAGCATTTCTAGAAGTTATTTTATAAGAAAATGATAATATTTTTCGGTGTTCGGCTAAAACTTGAAAATGAAATAGTTCAATATGAAAAATTTGATTTGACTTTTTCTCCGTATACTCCTTTTAATAAATTATTTGTTTTCTCTTTTTAAAATCAATTTTTTTTTCATTTTTTTTCATTTTTCTTTCTACTTTTTCATTTATTCCTTTTAATTTTTCTTGTCCACCTTCTTCTTCTTTTGTTGGCCACAATGTCAGCAGGCAATCAGCCAAAGACAAGCTCAAGCTCGAGTTCACTGCTTGCCAAAGGCTTGCGCACGTGCACGTGCAAGCTCAAGGCCTTAGGTCTCACTAGATCAATGAGCCAAAGGATTAAGCTTGCCCGAGGCCGACAACGTTGAGGCTCGCTTGTGGCCGATGGTCACGGTGATGGCTGAGAAAGAAGGAAAAGTCAAAAAAAGAAAGAAAGAAAAAAAAAAAAAAAAAAAGAAAAAAAAAAAATTCAAATTTTTAGAAAAGAAAAAAAAAATGGCGACTAACAAAGGTATGAGATAAGAGAAAATGTGAGGAAAATGTTTCTCCTACTTGAAAAGTGAAAAATACTTTTCCCTATTTTAAAAAGATTTTTTTTTTTGTTGATGAAAAATATTTTCCTTGATCATTTTATTTTTCATGAAACTAACGTGGGAACAACCACAAAATATTTTTCATGAAACCAGAGCCTAGTTGGAAAAATCTCTCCTTTTGTCTAGTTTCCTTACAAAGCAGCAATACAGTGATTAAAACGCAAGAACGGCAAAGGCAGAGAAAGACAAATTCTTCGCCAAAAATAGTTGCTGTTTGCAACAAAGAGCTCTTGAGTTGGGATTTAATCACTCTCAAGCTCCGAGAAACTGTGGAATCTGGACTCCCCAAGAAATCAACCTCCAACGCATCCACAGAATTAATAGATCACGATCACCACCACCACCACCACCACCAACAGCCTCAGGACCACCCGGTTCCCAATCTACAGCGAAAACCATTTGAGGCTCTCCGGATCGTGGTCGAGAACCACTGGGGCGAAACTGTCTCCAAAGCTGAGCTGAGAACGCCTAAGTGCGAATGGGTCATCTCCATTCGATCCTGCAGTATCTCAAGATAGTGGGGACAAGGCCTACATCACCTCGATCGTCTCCCTCGGGCGGTACTACCACAGTAAGAAGTGCCTCTGCCAGATGGACCAGCACACGTAATGCTGCCCCCACCACATCCTCAGGCGCACTGGTCATGAGATAAGCCTCTATATAGACCCAGTGAAGGGGTCGAGGAAAGAGCTTGCGCTTGCTACGAGGGGGATGATATCCATTGAGCAGCAACGAGTTGTTGGAGGTTATGATTCTTGACGGGCGCTTTGTGATTGAGCGTTTCCAAGGAGTCACCGAGGGGTTCAAGGAACTTGGCTACCCTCACATTGACTCGGTCTTCTCAATGCAGGAACCCATATACACACGATCGAGCGGGACATGATCATACTCGAGAATCAAATCCCGCTTTTCATACTTGACGAGCTGTTCAGCCTCCAGCTCGGCAACCACAACTAGAAGAGGCTTGTGGCCAAGCTGGCGATCCGGTTCTTCAATCCTCTAATGGTGATGGACAAGCCTTAGACCAAGCTTAGCCGCAATAGGCTAGAGTCTCTCAGCTATGCCAGCCCCTTTGACCCGTTATCAGAGCAGGGCGAGCTCCATTGCCTCGAAGTGTTCTAGCAGAGCCTCCTCCACTTGGGCTCAAAGCCAGAGCCAAGGCCGTGGATCAAAGCGATGGTCATGCTCCAACCAGGTCACCAACAAGAGGCAGCAGCAGCTCATTTACTGTGCGACAGAGCTTTGGCATGCTATGATCAAATTCATAAAGAGGAAGATGGACAGGTTCTGGGACATTCCGTTCAAGGATGGGATCCTCCAGATCCCATGGCTTCTGATCCCCGATGGGATGAGGTCACCCTGCCTCAACTTGATAGCTTCGAGCAGTCTCGCTTCAATTGCAGCAACGACATCACCTCATACGTAATCTTCATGGCAACTTGATCAACTGCCTCGAGGACAAGGTCACTCTGCCTCAACTTGATAGCTTCGAGCAGTCTCGTTTTGATTGCAGTAACGACATCACCTCATACGTAATCTTCATGTCAACTTGATCAACTTCCCTGAGGACATTGATCAAATAGATTTGTTCTACCAATTCCTAAAAACCTTGAGCCATTAGAACAAACCTCAAAGCCTCCTAACAACTCCACAAGCATCTTTAAAGCAGCTTTCCGGTAACCGCTCCCATCTTAAATAAGAACAAATCATGGCTGACAGTATATGTACTGCGAACCCATGAAAGGCAAGCAAGAGAGGGACTTTGAGCTGGCCAAGGCTGACACTTTTATTGTCTACCCGAGAACAAAAACAATCTTAGCTTCCAGCAGAAGGTTGTCATCTAAAACAAACACCATTACCAATTAATGCTATGGAATCCTCGCTCAATGAGTGTGAAAGTAAAGACATCCATCGCTGATAATCATCCTTCTTCGAGCACCAAGAGAAATCCTATAACAATGTTTGAATACAGAAATCATGAGGATTTCGAAGCTAGTTCATGTTACAACAGTACATCCTCTTGTAAATTGAATGGGTAAGGGAGAGTTAATAAAGGATGAGGAGATAAACACAATATAGGTAATAAAAAGGGAACTTTAGCTATATTAAAATGACAGCGGTAATTAAAAAAAAAAAGCCATGTCTAAAGAACAAATTGGGATTACCCCTTATTAAAGCTAAGACAGAAAAATTACAATTAATACACTCCTCTCGAGAAGTTTCTGTGATGGTTTTTGTAGGCTTTCTAAAAGATCTCTTTAAGATAGGTGGAGTATCAGGCAACATGCCAAAATAGTTTTTGACCCAATCTTTTGCTATGAGAAAGCTCCATCAGCTGGCATGACACCGGGGATATAAGACAAACCTACTCGAGAACTATAGATAGATCATACTTGAAATATTTAATCCCTCGGAAGGCTCGCACTCTCAGTTGAAGATGCTCTCTTTCCATCATAGCGCTGATGAAAAAGAAGTAGAGTCAAAAGGCAAAATAACTATACAAAGCAAAAAATTGGAGAAGCAGACATGCAGGGAAAAAAATAAGTTTAGCATACCCATTTGTTGAAAGAAATTGGGACTTTGTACTTGACCATAAGCATTATCTGTCTCCTCATTGCAAGCGTAAACGACATGACCCAGTGGAAAGGAGTACTGGCCAGAAGACAGGTACATCAACCACGCTGAAGAACATCATCACGAAAGCAATCTCAAATGCCTGTCAGATTTGTAACCTTCCATTGAGAGACAAGAAGAATATGTTCAATAAATAACCATCCAATCTAAAAGGAAGTAAATTTTTATATCCAAAAGCTCTCTCAAAGGAACCAATGTAATCAGTGGATCAAAATTCAAATCTTCAAAAGCATAAGCTTTTGACCCTTCTATATGACATTCTCAATTTAGTGGGAAAAATTGAGGCTCTACATCTGACAAGAATATAGTCAGTCAAAGATTGTTTGATAAGAAGGCTCTACAACTGAAAGGACATAAAAGAAGGAAACATATCATCACAAGGAGAGTCTGAGCTTTTCAATTTACTCCTGTTAACTTTACGTTGTCAGTTTCAATCGCCCCTCATGACTAAACTCAAGCATCCACGTGTAAATGGAAAGAAAAATCATATACAAAAGCAGATCAAGAATGCTGAATCAGTAATATCAAGGCATTTTTACATCACGTAAAGCCAGACTCAAGTCGAGAACAAGCGACTGCTTTGCGATAACAAAATGCCAACACGAAACTGAGACAACATGGTGCTTCGACACCATTCAACTTCTTCAGTCGCTAGATTTTGAATCTAGTCATGAGACCTTAGGCGCCTCTTTTTCACCTCAAGCCCAGCTAAAAGCGTCACATTCTTAAAACTTAATAAACACCAATTTCACCGGTCTCTCACAAATGCCAAACTATTTTAGGTCCTCCAAGAAATCCAAGTTAAAGGCAAGAATCATCACACCACTCGAATCCTTCCACTTTAAGTCAGAATACCCAGAACACAGGATTCATCTTTCTACTCCAAAATGAAGCAGAGCAATTCCACCAAATCCAATCAATAGCAAATTGGAATGACCAATACCAAAGTGCCTCCTAAATCAACTTTCACTGAGAAAAACTAGGATCAGTCTTCAATTGAAAAGCATGACAAAACACTACCTAAACGTTAAAAACTAGAACTTTACCAATCTCTCACAAATTCAATCTATACCGTCTGCCTCCAAGTTACAGGCACAAATCGTCAACTACAACAAGCCTTTCCACCCTCGAAATACCTCTAATTCAGAATACCGGGAACACAAATTCGATGTTTCACCCCAAAAATGACGCAGATCAAATCCACCAAATCCAACTGATAGCTAAATGCAATTACCAATCGAAAATGACAATGCGAACCGATCCCAACCGTAAACCTACCGACACTTGAGCTCGGGGAGGCGGTGGACGAAGGGCCTGAACTCGTCGGAGCCTCGGGTGGGGAGGGACAAGCCACCGCCTTCGGCGCGTTCCTGGAGCTCCGGGTCGAGCTGAGGGGAGAGGAAGCCGATGAGCAGGTTCAGCATATAGATGCCCAGCGCGGGCGTCACGATGTAGAACGCCTTCGTGAAGTAAGCCCCGGACGAGGTACGCGCACGCCACCACCAGCGTCGCCACACGCGCGGCGCCGACATGTCCAGCAGGTGCTGGTACCGCTGCGAGATGGCGGACGTCCACCGCGAGGCGGCGGAGGCGGCGGTCGGCGTTGGTGGTGACTGGAGTGATTAATTGATGGGCTCGGGCCGGGCCCTTAGAGATCGGGCCTAATTTTTTGCCGACGCTTGCCCAGTATATAGGAATAAGTTTTGTGTACAGAATACTCAGGTCGGGCTTCATAACTAATTAGCCTTGTCCAATTAATCCAGAAGTGCCTTTCGAGTACAAGTGGCTTAGCTTGGGCTTGGGCTTGGGCGAGCCCATGGGCCGCGAGCCTCATGATTAAGTCTAGTGGCAATATTTAGATAATTCACTATAAAATCCATATTGCCACACCCGACAGATTTGGGAGAATCGGAACGAGCTATTGCACCTCCCTTATTTATAAAGCTTAAATGCTATCTTGTTGCCTGTCGACCTCCTTGAACTATGACTTGGAAGAGTTGTGACACGAAGCGTTACAATCAGCTTCTATTTTCCTCTTTGTTCAAATTTTCAATTTTCTTCGTTTTTAAATTTGTTTGTAAAAAAAAAAAAAATCAATTTCACAATCGATAGCCATTATAATTAATTATGGTGATTTTTAAATCAACTTTAAAAATCACGATGAAACCTTAAGGAGTTGATCTTCAAAAATCACGGCTCGCCTTGATCTTCCCAAGGAGTGAAAATTACAAACTGAAATATGAAAATTTTATCTTATCTGGAGGATAAGTTTGTAAAATACACCAAAAAGAAAAAATAGGGGAAAAAAATCGAAAATGGGAGGAAAAAAAAAAAAAAAGAAAAATTGAAGGGGGTTCCCTTTCTACTCCAGCAGTGGCGCCAAAAAATGGGTCGCATCACTGTTTGAATCGACTCCATTCCTACTTCTTCAGCGCCCGCACTCGTCCTCCGAAGCTCGTCAATCAACCGTTTCTTTATGTCCGTTCGGCGTAGTCGTCATCTCTTCTCTGGCGTCTATCGCCTAACAGAAATGCAAGCCGACCTCCTACTACCGTCATGGATTGCATCGTTGAGTTCGATAACTGGGAGACATCATCTACTTTCGTAGATTGCGATGTGGAGCTCATTGGGCTCGCCTAAGGTAAAATTAAGGGTGTACAAAATGAACCACTTGAACCATGAACCGTCTAGTGACTAGTTTCATTGGATCAGACCATACTGATGGTGCGATCTGGTTCATGGTCCTAGGATCAACCATTCTAGTCCCCGATTCCTATTTTCAGGAACCGATCACCCCTAAGTGTAACTCGGAAATCCCTTCAACGGTGCATCAAACGTTTATCAATCCTAGAACTGAAAAATCAAATTCTTTAAATGTAGGTTACCCATAATTTAGGAACCTTTAGAACAATTTACCTAGTGATAAGTTTGCACTCCTCCATATTAGATTAGCAAGGAGAAACTGCCGGGACTCACTGGTGATGTTACATTAAGTGAAGATCAAGAGCGCTACCACAGCTACACACAAGACGAGAACAACTCTCGAACCAATCCCCACCTCATTGTCCTATACATTCACAAGAAATGACTTGGCTGAGTCAATCAACTCGGAGTAGAAAGCCTCAACTAATTTGGTGGAGTTGAAGACCTCAAGGACGGTACTTGCAGAGAGGTTGAAGTCTAAAGGTGCATTTGGTTCAACGTTCTCTTGAAAGCCTCTTAGAGAAATGCTTGGGTGTTTTGCCAACCCATCCCAAGGGACTTTGGGCCAAATGCTAGCCTTGGGAAATGACTAACATTGGGCTTTTAGCATTTGGTTAAATGCTGAAATTAAATTTCTTTCTTCCAAAATTATCATCACCAATTTTTTAATTTTCTAGTTTTATATCCATTACTATTCATCTTTTCTTGAGCAAGGGAGGCCAATGAGGGCGGCCTATGAGGGTTGATCGAGCAGGCAAAGGGTTGGCGAGAGGCTGGCAAGGTGCCAATGAAGTCTTGGGAGGGCCGCTTGGGTTGCGCGACCATGGCGACGAGGGCTGAGGTCACACGACCTAGGCAACACCTGTTGATGCCAACCAGATCTCGCCAACGGCTTTAGTCTTTCACCAGAGGGTTTTTATTTTTTATTTTAAAAAAAAATTAGACCTAAAAGCCTTTTACAAAAAAAAAAAAAAAAAAAAATTGCTAAACACTATTTAGGACAAAGTTGTAAATGATTTTTTTTACCAAACACAATTTGCATTTTCTCAATAAACTTTAGATCAAAGGAATTTGCATTTTTCTAAGGCTCATTTGCAAGGCCAAACCAAACGTACCCTAAGATGGAAGGCATTGGAGTTTAGCAGAGCTGTGTGAAACTTGCTGGCCTCAATGGAAAGGAGAAGGCCGGGGATGAGGGCGTGGAGACGGTGGTTTGGAACGGAAGGCAGAGATGGATTTTGAGGAGGAGGAGCGGGAGGACGAAGGGTGCAGCGGAGGAGATGGAGCTCATGCTCTCGGAGGATTCTGAGGTCGGAATCGCACATGGTTGGGGTAGAAGTAGAAGAAGAAGATTCTCAAGGTACACCCGGGACGTCATTTTGTTATAAATTATCCCTTAAATTGCACAGAAATTGTCTCATTTGCCCTAGATCTCCGACGAGCATGAATGCTTCACGTGCCATTCCTAGTTCCAAATGAAGGGCAATTGGGGAATTTTACTCAAACTTGGGCCACCCCAACAGGTTATTCCTTTCAAAATCAATCGGCTAGGGTTTGACGAATGGAATTGAGATGAATCAATAAGATTTCTGCCCTTGTGAAAAGAGCGCCATCACAAAAACCTCCCGAATAGACACAATTCCGACGAGGCATAGCGTGCCCAGAAAGATACGAGGTGTTTGTGTATTATGTTTGTTTAATATTTCAAATTCGACTTTCATTTCTTACTCCAACATCTAAAGCCATGTGCAGTCATGCATATGTTTCCTAATCTCTTGCAACAAAACTAATTTATTTCACTTTGTCCAATCACGCCCTCTAGGATTAAGCTAGAGATAGATTAGTTATTGTTTGCAGAAATTAAAACGATTGATCACTGCGTCTAAAATTCTAATTATTCCTGAGAATTTTAAATTTGTTAGAATTTTAAATTTGCGGTACAAGGCACAAGTCCTCTTACATTAATAAAGCTTAAAACATGTCATATCTCTCTTGCATTTCCTAATTGACGATTCATTGATGGTTTTTGTAGACGAGGTGATTCTGGTCTCTATTAGCCTTAAACATTTACATACATTGCCTTTCCGTTGATTTTGAAATGTTTTAAAGCATTCCATAAATTGTTGACAAACATTGTGATAACTCTATAAAAATAGAGTTATTTTACTTATTTTAGGTAACAAATAATGCAATATCTATGGGAAAATATTTAGATTTTCTTCTAATTATTTGAATTTTCCTTATTTACGTAGCATAATGAGATATAGAGAAAATAAGGAAAAAATGGCGAAAATCAGGAATTCAAATAAGAAAGCATTGGAAGATGGATATTAAATCAAAGATTCTCTGATTTACTCCATAGTTTTATGCAAAAAAAAAAAAAAAAAAACAATTGCCTGGGGATAAGAACTTGGATTTATCCTAAAAAAAGGAGAACATTGAAAGCCCGGAGGATAGTGAGGTTTTTATTTTTAGATCGATTTTCATTGTTCTGGAGTTTTTTTTTAAATATTTTGAAGAGAAGATAAAATTGGTGACAAAATTTTTGTTCTTTGATTCAAGATGTTAGGTTTAATTTATATTTTCGCTTCTTCTTCTATTATGTTCTAATTTTCTTTTGTTAGGTTACAATGTAGCTTGACCATGATAATATAAATTTCATGATTTTTATGCGTGCAAATAATTTTATTTATGTGAGTTATATATATTATTGTGCTTAATGCTTTTAAGTGACTGGCCATCACTTGAATGATCTAATGCGTATGTTTAAGACTGAGAAGTGATAACATACAATTGCTCTTTATAATATTTAACCATGAATTAAATATAGATATAGATATACCGTGTTATTTGTATAACTTTCGGTGAGAAGGTGATTCATAAGACTCATTGTAAGTGGGGAACATTAATAGATTTTAATGTACTTATGTTTATTTAAATTCACATAGAAATATGGTGGAGTAATAAACTGAGTAGGTTTGCTATAGGATAGTAAATATATTAGGAAATTCCACTATCACATTTTTGATATCATTCTTATACACGTAACAATCTGAAATTTATATATAGTAGTTATGGTGAAATCGAATGCTCTAACATATTTATCTAATTAATTTGTTGCATTTAGTTTCCAAATTTCGCTTTTAAGATTTTTAGTTTGAATTTATTATCAATTTTATTATGATATGTTAGATAAATTTGAGAATTAATTCATTTTTAGTATTTAATTAGTTTATTAATCATCAATTTCCGTGGGACAATATTTTTTCTCATAATTATATTACTTATTCGACACGCTCACTTATGTTTAGAATTTGACGAACACATTACTCTTAGTATAAAGTAGATGACTTTACAAGTAAACTCCATTTTTTTTTTTTGGTGACATGCAACATACAAAGTCATTGGGGGGCTAAGTACAGTATAAGTGCCAATACTTTCGTACAACACTTACTTAAGTGTCAAATTTTTTTTTTCGCTCACTTGAGTACCACAAATTTGAAAAATAGATCATTTGAATGTCACTTCATATTTGCCCCACCGGAAAAGCTGACATGGCCGCCAAAAATATTATTTTAATAATACTATTATTTATTATTTTTTTTTTTTTACTTTTCTTTTTCTTTGTTTTCTTTAGGGTTAGCAAGGGTCACTGGTGACCCTTGCCGACCGTGACAGCCCCACCCTTGGTAGTGAAGGCCCTATGCGAGGTTGTTGGGGTTGCTCTAGGCAACATCTAGCTCTAGGTGGCCGCGAGCGACATCGCTTAGAGCGGAAGAGGGCCGTTGCGGGCTTGTCAGTGGTTGGTGAGGCCCCAACGATGTCGCCTAAGGCCTTCGCGGTGAGGACAAGGCGACCCTCGCCCAGATCTAGCCGCCCTAATTGTGAAGGCCCTCGGCAAGGCTGTCGAGGCCTTGCCGACCGCTAGTGAGGCCGCGAAGGCCTTTAGCAAGGTTGTCGAGGCCTTGTCGACTGCTAGTGAGGCCACGACAATCCTCGCCTGCTTTGGGCAATGTCGATGAGGGCCCTTGTGGCCTTGCCTAGACCTGGCCACCCTCGTCAAAAAGGCCCTAGGTGAGGCCGTCGGGGCCTTATGAAACACTGGAGAGGCCGAGATGACCCTCGCCTGCTCTGGGCAACGCCGGTGAGGACCCTCTCGGCCTTGCCCAAGGCCTTTATGGCTGAGGGCGAGGCGGCCCTCACCTAGATTTGGGCACCCTCGTCACGAAGGCTTTGGCAAGGCCGCGACTACCCTTGCTTGCTTTGGGTGGTGTCACCCGCAGCGGCTGCCCAGTAGCCGGCGAGGGCCCTCGAGGCATCGCCTAGGGCCTTCGCAGCTAAGGGCGATGTGGCCACTAGTCATGTTGACGAATATGAAAGAAAAGTAAGGATGCGGCTGGCGAGGATTGCTAGTGACCCTCATTGGCCCTAAAGAAAAAAATACAAAAAAAAAAAAGCAAAATGCAAATGGAAAAAACAATTAAAAAGTAAAAAAAAAGTTCCATGTAGGATATTTGACCAGAATTGACACTCAAGTGATCGATTTTTTTTTTTTCAATGTGGCATTCAAGTGAGCGAAAAGAAAAATTTTTGGCACTTAAGTAAGTGCTGTATGAAAGTTTTGACACTACTGGTCTTATGCCCAAAGTCATTGGTCTCAAAAACATGAACCTAATAAACAGTGCACAAGTTTAGAATAGTTGCAAGTCTAGCCCAGAAGGCTTCCACTCTTGTGACATCCTGAATTTTTAGTACTGTTTTCAATTGAATAAATTAGGCCTTTCATCGACGCGTCTATAGTGCTATTTTTAGAGCCGATCACTTGTGAGATAACTATACTATATGGGGAAGTCATTAAGGGATTTTAATGCAATGGACACAAGAATTCGACCAGAAGTCGACTGCTCAATTGTGCTAGTCTGCAAGGGTCTACAAAAGATTGTCAAAATCAATCAGAGATCAATGATAGGTTGATTCGATTGATATGTGTGATCAAAGTGTGGGTGATTCCACCTAATGAAAAAATTCTCGTTGAACAGCACTAGACCGATTTTCTATCATTTTGGGTACCCTGTGCCCACAATTGAAACCTTGATATTTTCACGATCACCGAAAGTCGCCAATGTGTTAAGTGGTTTCGGTGTGGCTTGAAGAAAATCGACCACGAGTCATTTGCACTAAAAATCTATGAAAATTACCCGATAGCTTAGGTCACGCTAAAAACACGCCTGAGTGAAATTAACCGCGAATTCGAGTCTAATTTCAGAGGTTGAAGGTTCTCCGTGGTATCACGAGCTATTTTAGGAACGTCGACTCGTCCTCCGAAGAATTTTCAGAGATTCTGAGATTTTTATGGAAAATCAATTCGGGCGTCGCGAAAAATAAACGAAAATTCAGATGGGCTTAATTGAAGGGAATTTGGATTTCCAGACCGAGCTACTTGACGACAGGAGAGTGTGGAAATTTGGTAGGCTTTTCTTCATCAATTTTGGACTTTAAAATTGGAGAATTTGAGGATGAAATTGAGGTCTAAAATTTGTAAAATTTGGAGGTTTATTTTTAGCTGGATTTTTGACACCAAATTGAGTAAATTGTGGGTTAATATGTTGGAAAGTATTGGGAGACAAGGCTATCGATGG
Organism: Eucalyptus microcorys; assembly: GCA_014182515.1. Taxonomy (NCBI): domain Eukaryota; kingdom Viridiplantae; phylum Streptophyta; class Magnoliopsida; order Myrtales; family Myrtaceae; genus Eucalyptus; species Eucalyptus microcorys. The sequence goes on along the minus strand of CM024570.1, from coordinate 15,186,272 downwards.
AGGAGATAAAAATTTCTGACTTTGGGCCCCTCCTTGGCTTCTTCTCCCTCACGCACGGTTCCCCCTCCATCTTTGTGCGCACGTTTTCCCCTCAATAGCCGACCACCGAAGCCCTAATCCACGTTTCCTTTCTCTCGTTTATCTCTCTCTTTTCCACTTACTCTCTCTCTCTCTCTCGGCCATAGAAGCCACAAACCGCAGCCAAACCTCGCGCCTGCCCTCTCCACCAGCGTGTCTTCTCTGTAGCGAACCAGTCAACACTCAGCAGCAAAGCATCTCGTGTTGACCCGCCAGCTACCCTTCTTTTCTTTCGGTTTTGTGTGTTGTCCAGCACCACCGATCGAAGCAGCTCACAGCAGAAGCTGCTCCACCCAGTGTCTTCTTCGCTCAGCTCACGCCAGCACACCTCACGCTGGTCAACCTTCTCCATCGGAAGCCCAACTGTTGACCGCCCTCAGCTCCTCGCGGTCATCCTCTGCCAGCTGCCATCGTCCACGAAGCTGCTACTTCCTTCGCCAGCTCGTTGGTCCATGCATCTCCTCAGTCAACTGAAGTTGCCGCCCGCTCGTCCATATCCACCGAAGACAGGCCCACGAAGCCCACATGAGCGCCAATCCACGTCTTCTCCTTTTAGCAGCAATGAAGTCCGCGTCTCTTGGCCCAACAGCAGCCCAGCCCGTGAGTCTTACTGCAAGCCCATCTTCGGTTGTGTTCAAGCCAAGCAATTGGGCCATTTGAAGCCCACGAAAATTTCAGCAGCCCATTTCCAATTTTGGTCCAGCAACTTCGGTCTTTGTTCAGCAGTCCAGCCCAGCCCAACTTAGCCAAGTTTTGGGCCCAACAGCTTGCTCATTTCAGCCCATCTTGGGCCCGCGAAGGCCACGACCAGCAGCCTGTAGAAGCCCAAGGCCGAAGCTCAGCCTTGCTGAGATTTGTTACGCCGAGTTTAGGCCTGGTCTGTGTGCCCATCGACGTCGCCGAAAACCCGAGATTCAACCGCCATCGCAGTGATCCGGTCTCCGCTTTTAATCAAGTGAGTTTTGCTCACTAATGCTTTCTTAGTTTGCTAATTATGCTTAAGTGTTGATTAGATTTAATTAAGTGCAATTATGTGGTTAGATTAATTTAGAATAATTTAATTAGTGACTTAATGATGTACGTTAGGTGATTGATTAGTGTAATTGGCAAGCAGAGACGTACTTGTATTTATTGAATGCATCTCGGGATTTTTCCTGACCCTTATCGGGCTTCAATTAGGCATTACGGGCCTAAATTGGATTTTTAGTATTTATTTATTAATTTTCGAAATTAATTAATTAATTAATTATTTTCCGAAAATTAGGTAGGGATAGCCGACGATCGGAATTTTATGCTGATTGTCGTGATGCAATCCGTTTATTTAATTAAGCTCTACGTTGTGTTGAATTGAATTGATTGTGCAATTTGAGGAATTAATCCTAAATTGAGTTGAATTTTAGTAATTGATTGGTAGATGGCCGAGTATGATTATATAGTGCTGGTACTATATTGATGGGTTATAAAGTGGAGAAAATTGCGAGAGTGAACTAGAAATACTCTTGACTAAGACCAATTAGGTACGATGTTATTGGACATGATTAAGTATGTCACGTTGGCGAAAACGTCGCCTGAAAGAACGGACGTAAATTGTCTATTACATACATCACCTTAGCGAAAACGGCGCCTTAGAGAAAGCACATGGGCTCGGTGAGTTGATCTATCACATGGAAGAATGTACGTGGGCTCGGTGATTTGATGCATCACCTTGGCGAACTTGGTGCCTTAGAGAATGTACGAGGGCCTAATGTTTAAGTATGTCATCTTGGTGAATAGGTCGCCTTAGAGAATGCACGTGGGCTCGGAGACTTGGTAGGTCATCCTGGAGAATGCACATGGGCTCGATGACTAGAGATCCCATCTTGGAAAATGTATGTGGGCTCGGAGACTTGGTATGTCATCCTGGAGAATGCACGTAGGCTCGACGACTAGATGTTCCATCGTGGAATGGGGAATATATAGTATTGAATGAAATGACCTAGAAATGGTCCGACTGACATGTAATCGACTAGGTCGATTAATCATTGCTTTGATATGATGTTGTGAATTGATTGATTGAATGGAAATGACCTTGAGATGGTTCGATTGACATGTAATCGACTAGGTCGATTGATCGAGATATCGATCCGTGATGTGATTGCTTGGACGCCTATTAAACTGTGCTAATATGCAGGTAGAATTTGAGGCCAAGGTAAGTCTTTTGACCCGTGTGTGCATAGGCAGCCCGGTTAGCGTATTGAGTTATTAATCGAGTCTTAGGGGGTAGAACTCGCTGAGACGTAGTCTCATTGGTTATTGAATAACCAATTTCAGGCCCCTAGATGGCAGCACCGGCACTTCCCCCTCCTCCAGAGCAGTTTGGCATTCCAGTGGACATCATCGAGAAAGAAAATCATTTCCATGTTCATCATCATCTAGAAGGGTTAGAATACGTTTTGAGTGAGTTGACTTCCCATGTATTTACTGAAGAGGATGAAAATTTTGAGGTAGGTGAGATCGTGGAACAGGAAACGGAAGGTCCAGAGGAGGACGGGGACTGGGGAATAGCTGAGGAGGAGCTAGTAGAAGAAGAGCCTAAAGAAGACGAGGAGCTTGAGGAGGAGGAAAGCGATTCAGAAGAATCAGAGGAGGATCATGATGATCCTGAGTACGACCCGGATGAGGACTAAGATTCCATCCTCTTTTGTGAACTCTGTATATGGGTGGATAGAGTGAGACTAGAAAGTTGTGAATAGTTTTGTGAAGTACCTTAGGTTGTGCTATGTTTGAAAGTATGGTTCTGAATTTCGATATGAAAATTATGGTATTGCTTTTCTATCTCATTGTTTTATTGTCCGGGGATTTATAACTGTATCCGCATATGCTATTAAAAATGAAAGGGTCGACGATACATAGTCTTGGGATATTGTATTATAAAATCGACCAAGTAGAAGAATGTGTGCGCACCCGAGGATTGGGGTGTGACAACTCTCCTCTCATGTAAGAGAGGTGACGTCCACATCTTGTCCAAGTCAATGGTGGGAGTACGATTCCATCAGTCGAGTGAGTTAAGTCTTCAACTCCTTCCCCAACTCCACTTCCTCATCCCAATGCTTCTTCTTCATCGCCACCAACTTGTTTTCATGCTCTTTCTCCAGCATCTCTCTTTTAGCCACAAATTCCTCCATTTCCTTTTCCTGCACCTATAAGAACTCAGCAATTTTCTCCACCCTGAACCAAAATCGAAATATTGAGGGATGAAACAAAATGGCAACAGCATAGTAAAGCTTTTCAGTACCCCTCTCCTTATCTTCAGCACTTGAAGTATTAGCATTTGATTACCTTGATCGCTCCCTCTTCTCATTTTGTTCCCTCTCAAAGTCCTCTTCCTTCGCATTTAATTCATCATGTATGGCCTTCACTTGACTCTTTGAAGAACTGCTCCTGATTATCATCTGTTGTAAGCACATCGCACGAATTAGCGGACATGAAAATACAACATGGGGGGAAGCAGGAATTCTTTAATCTTACGGGATTAACATCATATGAAGAAATTCAAATATTCCACCAAACACAATGAGCATATATCATGGACCGAATTCAGCCTTTCAAAAAATTTGAGCTTGAGAGTGATAATCCTGAGGATTGGCTTAAACTCCATAAGCTTGAAAACTGCATTTGTTGTCCTTCCTCTTCCATAAATATTCACACAATTTTACATTCAAAGGAAAAAAAATTCTATAACACTGAAATTTAATGGTTAGGTCACATTAGGTTTCAAGAGTGTCCTATAACTTTTTGCTCCCTCACATGTACTCACACTGACTTTTTATAAAATAAAATTGTGAAGGGTGGCTTTGATTCCATAACTTAAATAGCTTCATATTGGTGTGGATTTGTATTTGGATACAAACTACTATGGTTGTGATTATTTTCTAGATAGTTTTATTGTATTAAATGTTAACTGTGGTAATATCAATGTTTGTTATTTCATTTTCAGATCTCCTAATTTATATGATAATGATGTGAATGTGTGATATGCTAGATTTGGTCATATTGGCCAACAACGTATGAATAGGCTAGCCAAAGAGAGCTTGTTGGGCAACATTGAAAAAGTAGATTTGCCCATATATGAGCATTGCCTAATAGGGAAAACGACAAGGAAACCATCTGTAAAAGATAAAAGAGCTGAATTTTCTTTGCATTTAATCTATTCTGACGTTTGGGGTCCAATGAATGTGAGAGGAAGGCATGTAGCTGCTTATTTAATCACATTTATAGATGATTATACTTGATTCGGATATGTCTATTTGATTTCTTATAAATTTGAAGCATTGAGTTGTTTTAAAAAGCTTATGAACTTGGTAGAAAATCAATTAGACAAGAAAATAAAAGTATTGAGATCCAATCGAGGTCGAGAATATTTATCAGATGAGTTCAAAAATTTATGTGATGAAAAATGAATAGAAAGATAGTTGTCTATTCTATATACTCCTCACCAAAATAGTGTTGTGGAGAGAAGGAATAGAACCATACTGGAAATGGTTAGGTTCATGATGGCGCATGCTAACTTACCTATCACTTTTTTGAGTGATGTTTTACTAATTGTTGCCTATATACTTAACCGAGCGCTTTCCGAATCAGTTATTTCCACTCTATATGAGTTATGGACATGTAGAAAACTAGACATAAGTTTTTTTAAACCATGGGGTTGTACTGCATATATTCATGAACCCTCTCACAAGTTTGGAAAATTGGGTCCCAGAGGAAAGAAAAGTATTTTCATAAGATACTCTGAACATTTGAAAGGGTATGTGTTTATAGGTGATCAGGAAAGTGGAAGTATAACTGAATTCGAATCACAGGATGTCACATTTTTAGAGAATGAATTTCCTAATAAGGACGAAATAGGTGAGGATTACTCCCTATTTGAAACCTTGGATCCAGATAATGAACTTAGTGGAGTTCGTCCAAGTGGGAGTAACATGAGAAGTGATGAATTTAATGCAACTCACTCTCTATTACAACCACATGATGAGACGATATCGTTATTATCTAATTCGAGTAGGAGCATGATGGTGAATGATGTGCAAAGTGTATAATCTCCTGTACGGCGAATAAGTCGCAAAAGTATTCCTCGTCGATGTTTTGATATTGAAGGGGAAACTTTTATGGTTGCTTCACAAGATGAAGATGAGCCAAGAAATATATATGGGGCTCTAAATTGCCCTAGTAAGAAAAAATGGTTGTATGCAATGAAAGAGGAAATGGAGTCAATAAAGTCAAACCATGTTTGGGAACTGGTTGATCTTCTAAAAGGACGCAAAGTCATTGGGAACATGTGGGTTCTCAAAATAAAGCGTAAAGTTGATGGCTCAATAGAAAGACACAAAGCTCGTTTTGTGGCGAAAGGGTATAATCAATAGGAATGAATTGATTATAAAGAAACATTTTCTCTAGTAGTGATATTTACCTCGATTTGCATTATTCTAGCAATAATGACAAGTATGGATCTTGAATTACATCAAATTGATGTAAAAACTTGCTTTTTTATCAATGGAGAATTAGAGGAAGAAATATATATGTAACAACCTACTAGTTTCATTTTAGAAGGTTAAGAAGAAAAGGTATGTCGAATTTTGAGATCGATATATGGCCTCAAGTAGTTGTCGAGACAATGGTATATACGTTTTCATAATGCCATAATGGCATATGATTTTACAATGATTGATGAGGATCATTGTGTATATATTAAAAGATCTAAAGATCAATTTGTGATTATATTATTATATGTTGATGATATACTAATTGCTGGAAATAATATGGAGTTTGTTAATATTGCCAAGAGTTGGTTATTTTCCAACTTTGAGAAGAAAGATATGGGTGAGGCTGCATACATTCTTAGAGTTAAGATTTTAAGAGATCGTTTGAAAAGATCATTATCTTTTTCGCAAGAAACATACATAAATAAGGTACTTGAACGATTTCGTATGCAAGATTGCAAACCCATAGATACTCCTATTGCAAAAAGTGAAGGATTATGCCATAGAATGTGTCTTAAGACTCCACATGAGAAGGAACAAATGCAACATGTTCCTTATGCTAGTGCTGTTGGAAGCTTATTGTACGCTATGATGTGTACAAGACCTGACATATGTTTTGCAGTTGGAATGGTGAGTAGATACCAATCCAATTTAGGTCAAGCACATTGGAAAGCCGTTAAAAGAATACTACTGAGGTATCTGAAGGAACTGCTAATTATACGCTGAGTTACCAAGGAAAGAATCTGTGATTTGAAGGCTATTCAGATGCTGATTGGGGAGGAGATTTAGATGAAAAGAAATCTACCTATGAATTTATTTTCTTACTGAATAATTGTGCCATATCTTTGAGCAGTAAGAAACAAACGTGTATAACCTTCTCCACGATGGAAGCTGAGTTCATGGCATTATTAGCAGCAATACAAGAAAATGTTTGGCTTAAAAGATTTTTGGATCATTTATGTGTTATTGAGAATGCTGCAAATTCATTATTGGTTAACTCTGATAGCCAAACAGCTATAGCGTATACCAAAGATCCAAAATATCATGTAAGACCAAACATATAGATACCAAGTATAATTTTGTCAAAAATATGCTTGCACGAAAATATGTGAACTTACAGTACATATCTACACATAGAATGGTAGCAGATTTTATGACAAAGCCAATACCTAGAAATGTGTTTTGTGGTAATGTAAAATCACTAGGACTGCGTAGACGCTGATGTACTGAATATTATAATTTCCCTTAAGTGTCCACATTTAATGAATTTGTGTTTTCATTATTAATGCCTATGAATCTTTGTTTTGACGTTTATGCATCTTAATGCTCAGTGCATTATATAAAGTTGAGAAAGTATGTTGGACAGATAAAAGATTAGCCCACTCACACGGGTTATCACGTCTATTTACTATGTGATAAATAGATATGAAATAGTTTTTAAGCTTATTATCTAAGTGATAATCGAGAGTTGAAGCTTAAAATATATATGTCACCTTAACTGAGTGTTAAGATGAGGACATAATATTTATTATGTCCGAAGGTAAAATAACCCACATATTTTACTTTATCTGTCCATGATGCCAGATGTGAGTTTTAATGAATTTTGTGAATGAGTAGATATGTGAACTCAAGTTAGACATTAGGTATGTCTGAATTATCATCTGTACGGTATTGATGGTGTAGACATACGCTGCATGGGAAATGAGTTAATACCATAATACGTATTTCATATTACATATGCATGAAATGATCAATAAGAGTGACAAAAGTTTGATCTCAACTTTTATGCCGTGTGAGACTCTTGAGGAAAAGAGTTCATCAATTTAGTGCTTTTATGACTTACTTATTCTCAAGATTTTTATTAAGTATTTTCTATCTTAGGATGTTGCCAATGATTATGATTGATTCGATCTGATGTGACATTTCTAGAAAAGCAAGTTGAACTGAAATTGAGAGTTTCAAGTAAAGAGGAAGATCGAATTTGGAGAATCACATTCTAGTTTTGTATTCACTGGTCGACCAATTATGATTGTTTTATGGGATAATCATAATTGTTAATATAATATATCATTGTTTAAAAAGAGATCGAGAGAGATATAAATGTGATCGATCGATCTAGGGTACTGCATACTAAATCTACTCAGAGTGTGATGCCCATTATGAGCTACCATATATTCCTAACAGATTTATGGCAACGAGCTCTCAAAGTATGCTAGTTGCACGGATTATTCACTGGTATGAATGTTGCAGAGAGGTAAAGAGGATTCTGTTCGGCTCACCATGTGCGAGTGAGAGTGATGGGTTTTTTCTATGTGTTGACGGGCTTAAGTAGGCCCGTCCGCCCATGTTGGGCCTAAAAACCCAGCCCGCAACTTAAGGGCCCATGGAGGAACGGTTAAGATGTGAAAGGTTGCGTTGTTTAGAGATGAAAGGTTACATTGTTTGGAAGGGGCGTTTTAATATATAGAGAAATTATGTTCTTTCAATGTCACGCTCAGAAAAAATATCCTCCCAAACAAAGAACAGTAAGCTCATCGGTAGAACAGGATTAGAATTCTTCCTCGAACTTCAACATTAGTGTTTAATCTATGAAAGAAAAGGTACGCTCGATTCCGTAATGTATCTTATGATCGGTGTAACATGTGTTTCTTGGGCACACTTCCGCGTTCGTCGTTTTTGGGGTTCGATTGAGTATCGGATCGTCGTTTTTAGGAAATCCATTAAACCCTACAGATTTCAATTGCGTCGCAATAAGGGCCATTTGTAATTCCCAACCGGCTAACCAAGCACGAGCTCGGGTTGTTTTTTGGATAGTGTTTAGGTATTTGCCTCCACACTTGGCATAACAAAATGCATGTGCTTGTTTATCAGTATTTGCATGACGAACAACTCATGTTTAGATCTAGAGCTCTCATGTTTAGACCGATGCTTTCAAAACTTTGATTCGAAGCATGTTCTTTCTTTTCTAGTTAAAACAAGCGTAAAACGAGGAGGTGGTAGTCCATTTTTATACAATTAAAGATTTCTCTGTTTTTAGGGGTGCATTTATTCTTTGTTCCACAATCTTGAAAAATGCTTTTATAGTTCTTCCTTCTTCATAAGTATTCAGACAACTCTATAATATGTCCGACAAATTCCTGCAGTTTTAAAGGTTTCAGCAGAATATTGATAAGGATATGATAGCCCATATGCAGCCTAAGCTTTTGTATGCTCTTCCTCCTATTGAGCTCCGGCGAGCAAACAATTAACTAGGATTTGATTAAGTGATTTCCTCTCATCACATGTACCCAACTTTCGCCACCTTTCTTCTTGCGTTATTCTGGGAAGTGAGCAGAACAACATGTTTCACGCATAAATAAGTCTTTTGTTCCTCTTTTAGCTAGAATGACGATAAAATTATCATGCACTCACATGCTTATTAGTTATTAATCTCTTTGAACTCATCCACTGACCAACTAAATTGTTCTCTTAGTCTTGTTTTATGCATTCATTTAAACTTGATCAAATCACTTAAGGAAAAAAATGGTCGAATTCTTTCCCAATGTTTTTTGAACTCGTTGAGGCAAATGGGTTACTACTGATTATTACTCATAAGATGAGCTTTGAATTTGCATTACCAAGCTTCCTCTGAAGACCAAAATATATAGTTGATGGAAGACTCACGAGTTATCCAAATGGAAGCATCAAATTATTCTTGTGATTAATTGTGATGAAAATTAGATGCGGATTTCTTATCATCGGCAAGTGATTCTTTAAGCTTCTTTATGAACTGAATACTTGTCTTGTACCAACCCAAAAATGGTCACAAACATCAAACATGCACCGGAATAAATCGATTAGTCTTTTTCTTTTTATGTCTCTTGGCCTCATGCGAGGTAAAGCATATTTCCTTTTGTATCTTTTGAGCCACTTTCACTTTTGGGAAACCAAAAAATATGGAAGTGACCACACTCATCAGGTGCAGTAAGTTTCAAAGTACAATTATGAACTCAACTAATCAAAACTTCATCTCAATCTTGCAAAATTGACACGTTAATGTCTAAATCTGTTCCAATGAGCAGCAATTCCACAACACCTATACTTTGACTAGTATAAGTAATGCAAGACTTATTACACTGTTTGATTTCATGAATGACAGATGCTATAACTAATAAGCAGCGAATTTTATCAAAGTTCCTAAAAAATAACTATAATAAGAATCAGAGGGAACATAATAATCACCACTTTAATAGTTGATCCCGATTTATGATTTTAATGCTCCGTATATGTTATTTATGATATTATATACTATTTATACTTCAATGATTTATTATAAAATACAATTATCAAATAAGCATATAATATATGATTATACGAGGGAGCGAGGTCATAGCATTGTTCATGAAGAGACTAGATTGCCCTCAAAAGAGTGAAGACAATCTTTAAGTGATGTGCCCCACACTGAAAATCCATCCTTCAAATCCTCATTTTGAAACCTTCCAGGTTAATGTTGAGAGTGGCATCCCGCATTCCACTCTCATCTCCGAAATCTCCCTTCAAAGCTTCTTCGAAATTTGCAAGATAATTAAGCCGTGCTAGCTCTTTTTTCTCGTCAGTCTTACTTTAATTCTCAACTCATTCTCAGACTTTTGTCCCGCTTCTTTTTAGAATGTGGGAGTTGAACCCCACATTTGAAACTAAATGGCTCCACCTCTTACTCCTTAAAAAGATGGGGAATTGAAGTCCCCACTCATTGGTCAGAGCTAGCTTGGCAAAAAGGTGATGGGTTATGGAATATGGAGACTCCCTCCTCTCCTTTATCAACTTCTCCTCCCAACTCAAGTTTATTGGACAAGGTAAATCACAATAATTCTCAAAGGTCCCGGATAACCCCCGCAACAGACGTCTTCAACTTAGCTGGGGTATCCACCCTTCTATCTTTGATTGCTGATGTTGCTGGTTCCAGTTCACTCGGCTACTGCTTCAGTTTGGATGTAACCTGGTTTTGTTGGGTTGTATTTCTGCCCTCCTTTTTCGTCTGTTCTTGTCTTGCTTTCTGCCCTGGCTAAGCTATTCGTTATCCTTCTTCTAGCTGCTTGTTTTCCCATTCCATGTATCTTTCTCTGCAGCTTGGGTTGGCACCCTTCCACTCGTTTGGTAGTTCTTTGACCCTCTGAGTGCAAGTTTTTTGGTGCCGGCCTTTTTCTGTTGTACTATGTATAGCTTCCTGGTTCACAAGTCTATCTATAATACTTACCTTTTACCAAAAAAATAAAATAATTGATTTTAAATCCCACATGGATTCAACACGTGGCTCTCACAAAGTTAACAGCCATGATTCAAAAGAAGCGTTTTTCTGCGTTGTCAAGTACATTAATTTTTTTGAAAAAAAAAAAGTACATTAATTTTGGCGTGCCCTGAGCCTTCTCATGCGTTTTACCTCCCTGCCTCATGAACCTATGAGCTATCCTCACTATTCTCGCTAATTCTCCAATACTTACTTCCGATTTATATTATACGGAAAAGGTATATTTAATTTGAGTTAGAAGTGTACCAATCTAAAACGGATTAAACAGGGGGCATTACTTAGTAAGGCGAGAGGAGTTTATTTTCCTCATCTACAACGATACCTTTTAGTTCTTTTCCCACCAAGTTATGCTAAATGAAATATCACTCCACCTCCTTATACAAATTATCGTGCATGACATGATGATGATATTAAGATAATCTTGTGGGTGGATGAATAATCTCTATAAAACAAATGATCCTTCAAGGCATTGTGAAATTTTTGATAATATGAGATCAAATTTACGTCTAAACAGATGATTGGATATGTCAATGTCAAATCGGATTAATTAAATTATAAGGGGTTATTTCTTTGTTCTTTTTTCTTTTCTGTGGCTAGTCTTAATGCCTTGGTCAACCATGCACAATGGACCACCTTTCCCCCTCCGTAAATTAAAAAAACTCCAATTGGGCCTTTGGAATTCGTAATGACTCGCTTAGTGCCAATACACCTTGAGACCTAATCTCAGATTCGACCATTGCTGCCGGCTGCCCGCCCTCGCTGGCCGACCGTCGTTGTTGACCATTGGTTGACCACTGGCTGCTGCTCGCCACCCAACAGATCACCTGCTGCCGTCGACCACCAGCTGCTTCGCCGCTTGCCAACTGCCATCGCCTACTAGCTGCTCTTGGCCGACTGCCAATGGGCTGACCACCGCCCGTTGATCGATCAATGTCCATTAATTGCCACCCGACCTCCAACCGTTGCCGTCGGCCATCGTCACCACCACTCACTGTAGCCCACCACTGATGACCTTTGATGCTACCAGCCGTCGTCACTATCGCCATCGTCATTGCCGCTGTTGACGATCATTGTCGCTGGCCACCCGCCCCAGTCGCTGATGACTGTCGGAGACGCTGCCCACTGCCCGCCTCCACCGACTGCCACCGCCGACCGCTGTCACCACCGGCACCGGGGGCGTCGGTGGCAATAAGAAAAAAATTAAAAGAAATTTTACATTACAAAAAAATTTGTGAATCGTACTAAACGCATCTCTATTCTTTTTTATTTCTAAAATAGAAATTTTATGTAGTTACTAAACGCGTATTGTTCCGGGGAATAAAAATAGAAAAGACTATTTCAAAAGCGTTACCAAACGGACCCTTAATGTCTATATCCATAAATTTTTATCATTTATAATCGAGATTCGTCAATTCATTGACTTTTTTGTCTGTCCGTATCATCCTAATGGCATAGTTCATGGTATAATCTGCCTCTTTAATAGCAACAAATTAGATGTATGATAATTTGAGCCAAATGCGTAGGAACATAGTGATCACCTGTGTAATGGACCCGAATGTTTATAACAAGCAACAACAACAGACGACATTGCTGGAATAATGGTGGAAATGAAAATGAGATGTGCTGTCTCAACTAATAATTTCCCTTAAAGATGAGATTAATGACCGAGTGATATGCCTTAAGAGGTATAAAATATCTGACCCAAAAATAGAAAATGAAAGATAGTAATTACACCAATTTTTATTTTTCTTTCCCTTAAAGATTGATGACAAGAATCAATGGTGGTTTTTGGAACCGCCTATACATAGAGGCATTTACATCATTCATCATATAAGTATCATCTTTGGAATTTTGAAGGTCGTCCCGTGGATTTAAAATTTCTTGCATGAGAACTTCAAAAGAGTATGATTGTTTTAGAATTTTATTGAGGGGAAGGAGGAAAGCGATTGTGTAGTGACAAATTTGTAATTGAGTTGGCCGGTGGAACCACGGATCTATGCATGACTAGAGAGAAAAAGAAAGTCAATGCGTCAAGATTCAACGTCAAGGGCCCTACCCAAGCAACTCAGGAGAAGGTACTACATCGTTTCAGATTCTTTGACAAATGCCGTCGGTTGCCAAGGGCCGGCAAGGTTGTGCATTCCTCAGCAGCCACTCGAGATTGCGCGAGTCACCTTGCCTGGGTTGCCAAGGTCGTGCGTTTGGGTTTGCTTGGCGTCGCCGGCGGCTAGGTTAGAAACGCGCAACGCAATACAGTCCATCCCGCCATTGCTTGTGTGATTTGGTCATCAACTTCCATTCTTCCGGAATCTGGCTTTTTTGGCTCGTCTTTGCGAAGGCAAGCATGAATTCTCCATTATGAAGTTACCCTACGGAGAATTAAAAATACGATTTTTTTGGTTTCTAGGTGGGTCCTAATGAAGTTATGACTCCATTTCTTTATGGGTGGGTCTTCCCTGTGAAGATGAAGAAATAGAACTGAAGAACTAGAGAATGCGAGGATGAAGAGATATGTCGAAGAACTGAAGATCAATCAAGAAGCTTTGAATTCCTCTGTTTCAATGAGATTGTAATACAAAGTCTGTATATCTTGAATCATCAATGAACAAAGAAGATTTACACTTCTAAATTTCTCACACACTCTCTCTCTATCTCTACTGTAAAATACAGAGCATTCATCTATGGAAAATTCTCTATCTGTTTTCCTCAACAACAAAGATGATCCTGCTAAGACTACTTTTATATCTTTTCCTATCGAAGAAGATGAAGATACAACAGAAAAACTGATTTTAACAAGACTGTTTCTCAATCTGTTTTAGCCCTCAACTAAATAACTGCTCACGTGTCTTCATGAGTTGGCAATCCGTGTCAGTCTTCATCACAGACTCTTCACCATTGATGACGATCCATATCAACCTTCATCACGATTGTTTATTTGAGTTGTCGTGTCTTCTCCAGTCTGTGTTGCTCACTTTGTTGCTTTGCAGCTCTTCCTTCTCTCTAATATCAGCCTCTGTTCTTTCTCTTTTAATATCAGTCTTTACCCTCTTTTCTCTATTATCAATATCAGCAGCATGAGTTGGTACAGTTGGTGTTTTTGATTTATACTCCTTAACATCCCCCCTCAAATTGGGAATGGGTGGAAAACCAATGCCCAATTTGATCCTTAGCTGAAAATGTGTAAGGCGAGGCAGAGATTTTGTGAAAATATCAGCAAGTTGACAGTTGCTTGGAACATATCCCACATGGAGTGACCCTGAGGAGACCTTTTCCCGAACAAAGTGGAAGTCCACTTCAATATGTTTAGTGCGAGCATGTAAAACAGGGTTGGCAGTAAGAGCAATAGCTGATTTGTTGTCACAAAAGAGATGAGTTGGATGAGGTAGAGAGCATCCTATGTCACGAAGGACAAAGCCGATCCAAGTAAGTTCAGCAGAAGTGGAAGCAAGAGCACGGTACTCAGCTTCTGTAGAGGATCGACTTACTGTGGATTGCTTCTTTGCTGCCCAAGAGATGAGATTGGAGCCAAGATATGTACAGAAACCAGTTGTTGATCTTCTGGTTTCAGCACATTCAGCCCAGTCTGCATCGGAAAAACCATACAGATGTAGAGAGCTTCGAGAATGAATGAAAATTCCAAGACTTATGGTTCCTTTAACATATCGCAGAACCCTCTTGAGTTTATGAAGATCTGCAACAGTAGGTTTCTGTATTTTTTTGACACAGTAAATTCGTAGCATAGGCAATGTCAGGACGTGTTAATGTTAGGTATTGAAGTCCACCAACTAAGCTTCGATACTCAATAGGATTGGATAGAGGAATAGAATCATTTGTCAAAATGATTGGTCGTAGTGACAGAGGGGTGGCAATTGGTTTACACTCAAGCATATGAGCTTGAGTAAGAAGATCAATATCATATTTAGTTTGGCACAGAAACAGATGATCAGAAGTATGTTTAACTTCAATGCCAAGAAAGTAGTGTAGTGAGCCAAGGTCTTTCATATGAAACTGGAGACTTAGAGAATGGATGAGATTAGACAACAACTGAGAGGAACTTCCAGTTAAGACAATGTCATCGACATATAGTAGTAGAAGAATTGTGTCTGTACCGGTGTGAAAAACGAATAAGGATGGGTTAGTTGAGCTGCAAAAGAACCCATATTCAAGTTGAAAATTGCTGAACTTGTCAAACCAAGCTCGGGGTGCTTGTCGAAGTCCATAGAGAGACTTCTTGAGAAGACATACATGATGAGGTTTCTTGGGATCTTGAAAGCCAGGAGGCTGCTCCATGTAAATTGTCTCATTTAGAGTACCATGTAAAAATGCATTTTTAACATCGAGTTGATGAATTAGCCAGTGTTTCATCATTGCTATAGAGAGAACTATTCGAATTGTAGCATGCTTGACAACAGGACTAAAAGTTTTTGTAAAATCAATGCCTTCTACCTAATGAAAACCTTTAGTAACTAGTCGAGCTTTCAGTCTATCAAGACTACCATCAGATGCAAGTTTTGTTTTAAATACCCACTTGCAAGCAATCACATTCATTTGATCAGTTCTAGGAGTTAACTCCCAAGTTTTATTCTAATATAGTGCATCCATTTCTTCTGTCATGGCTTTATACCAGCCTTTATGTGCTAAAGCTGATTTAATAGATCTTGGTTCAGTGGGTACTTCATATATAGCATGACATGCATACCGAGGATTAGGTTTTATAATGCCAGACTTTGATCAAGTCTGCATAGAATGACTTGAAGTTGTTCCTTGTGAGGCATAAGGAGGAATGGCATGTTCAGATTCAACACTTATATCATTGGATGTTGCTGTTTCAGTAGAAGGCATCTCTTGGTTCTGTACTGGTGAAGAGATTTCATCTTGAGTTGTTGTTATAGAGGTACCATGTTCTTGTGTTATATTGGGCAGAAATGATGAATGATCAGTACATGGTATTGTAACTTGCTGTGAAGGTTGAGAATCATTTGCAGTGATATCTCCATTAGTTTGCAAATGTTCTGCATATGTCTGTAAAAAGACAGGAGTTGTTTCCTTGCTTATTGATTCCATAAGTTGAGTTTCTTCAGCCCATAATTGATAAAGTGTTGTGAGTGGTGTATACTCTGTTAGACATGTCTTAGTAAAAGGGAAAGAGTTTTCATCAAATAGGACATGTCGACGATATACACACGACACATTAGGCACAAGACATCGTAACCTTTATGACATTCACTGTATCCAATGAACACACATGTGAGTGATCTTGGATCAAACTTATGCTGGGCATAGGGTCGTAAACATGGATAACATGCACATCCAAACACCCTGAGATGATCATAACTTGGTTCTTTTTGGTATAATCTTCTGTGAGGTGACTGCATCTGCAATTTTGGTGTTGGAAGTATATTGATAACATAGTTAGCTGTTATGAATGCATCTACCCAATATTTCAGTGGAACTTTGCCATGATAAAGCATGGCAAGACCTAGTTCAACAATGTGACGATGCTTCCTCTCAGAAATGCCATTCTGTTCAGGTGTGTAAGGACAAGAGATGTGCTGTTTGATACCACAGTTCTGCAAATGAGTTTGAAACTTGTGGCTAATGAATTCTCCTCCACCATCACACTGAAATATCTTAATTTTTGACTCAAATTGATTCTCAACTTGCTTTTGAAATAGAACAAAGACGTTATAGAAGTCTGACTTCAACTTCAATGGATAGATCCAGCTAAACCGAGAGAAATTGTCTACAAAAAGAACATAGTATTTGAAATTCTGAACTGAAGTAACAGGGGAAGGGCCCCAGATATCACAATGGACTTTCTGTAAGGGCATAGTAGCTACAGATTCTGATAATGGAAATGGCAAAGCTGTGGTCTTAGCAATTTGACAACTGCTACACATGTTTTGCATTCTAGTATTACACTGAATCAGTTGTTGATTCTGCAAGTACTTCAAGATATTCAAATTGGTGTGTGTTAATCGTTGATGCCATGTATCCTCGCCTACTACTCCATGTCTCTGAGTTAGAAATGCTTTTGTTGTTTGTGAATTTACTCGATACAGCCCTTTAATTTTCCTCCCGAGCAGCAGAGTTGTGTTGGTGCAATTGTCCTTTACATAGACACCAAATCTATCAAAAACAAATGAGCATGGATAGTCATCTGTTAATCTGGATACTGACAGAAGATTCTTCTTTATATCAAGGACAATTAGCACATCATTTAGAGGCAATGAATTTATTTCAGTATGTAGTAATGTATTACCAGTATAGGTGATAGGCAAACATGATCCATCACCAATCATAATAGTGTCAGAACCAATATATCTAGAAGGATTATGAAGTATACTAGGATTTGCTGTGATATGTGCAGTTGCACCAGTGTCTGGATACCACTCACTTCCTTTGGAATCTTCGAGATGTATTGCTGCTAGAGCTGTTGGAATTTCCTCAGCTTGATATGAATTATCAAAACGATATCGGCAATGTAAAGCATCATGTCCTGGTCTCTTGCAAATTTGACACTCTAATCTCATGCTGTCAGCTGATTTGTCATCCTGCAAATCCTTAGGAAAGGTTAAATTTGATGTGGGATAGGATCTTGTTTCTTGATATCTCTGTGAGGAACCAGCATAAAGGCGAAATCCTGGATTAGAAACAGGACTAGAGGGGTTGTGGAATTGCTTAACTTTCTGACCCTCTTGTATGTAATTGATATTATTTGGTCTGTAACTTGAATCTCTTCCAGGATATCTAAAGCCTCGACCTCTGTTATTAAGAAATCTTCCTCTTCCATAGCTACGGCCTCCACGACTGTTCACCCTTAAAGTTCCAAAACCAGAATTGTGCTACATAGGTTCTCTGTCAAGTTCTTCCCTTTGTTGAACTTCTGTTCTTCTTTGACTATAATACGCCAGATTGGGATTGTATGAACTTAATGAGTACCTTTGTAACCTCACTTCAAACCTTTCTAGCTGAGATATCACCTCATCATAGTCTGGTTGAGGTTTTAAACAATAGATGGTTTTAAAATTTTCATACTCAGATCCTAAACCCTCCAAAACTCCAAACAGCTTTGTTATTTCATCTATAGGCTTCCCTATAGCTGATCACAGATCGATTTATATTCTCTAAGATACACAGCCAGAGATCGATCTCGTTTATGACATGCTTGCAGCTTTCCTCTCAACTCAAATTCCCTAGCCACAGACTTTCGTGTAAATCTATTGAGCAAGGTTTGCCATACCTCATACGATGTTTCTAAGCCAATGATTAGACTCAGAATGTTTTCAGAGACAGCTTTGCTTATCCAAGATGATATCAGCTGGTCAGTCTTTGTCCAATCAGTGTAATCTAGGTTTACAACTTCAGTTTCACACCCTTCTATTTCAGTCTGCAGCATTCGAGGAGGTGATGGAATTTCACCATTAATGAAGCCAAAGAGTTCTTGGCTTCTCAAAAATCTATGGATCTGAGCTTGCCATAATAGAAAGTTATCTTCGGCAAGTTTGATTGTGACAAAATTAGAGATATTCACATGTATTGGGAAAGGATACTTCTGTGTTCTTGCTGCCATTATTCTATTCTCTCAGTTTTGAAGAAGATGATGACAATAATGATATTATGACAGTAACCTCAATTACCGTGACATTGCGATCTGCTGCAACTTCAGTTTCTTCACTTTGATTCAATGAATGATTGCTGAATAAGCCTTTCTAACAAGTATGATCTTCTGCTCTGATACCATGTGAAGATGAAGAAACAGAACTGAAGAACTAGAGAATGCGAGGATGAAGAGATATGTCGAAGAACTGAAGATCAATCAAGAAGCTTTGAATTCCTCTGTTTCAATGAGATTGTAATACAAAGTCTGTATATCTTGAATCATCAATGAACAAAGAAGATTTACACTTCTAAATTTCTCACACTCTCTCTCTATCTCTATTGTAAAATACAGAGCATTCATCTATGGAAAATTCTCTATCTGTTTTCCTCAACAACAAAGATGATCCTGCTAAGACTACTTTTATATCTTTTCCTATTGAAGAAGATGAAGACACAACAGAAAAACTGATTTTAACAAGACTGTTTCTCAATCTGTTTCAGCCCTCAACTGAATAACTGCTCACGTGTCTTCATGAGTTGGCAATCCGTGTCAGTCTTCATCACAGACTCTTCATCATTGATGACGATCCATATCAACCTTCATCACGATCGTTTATTTGAGTTGTCGTGTCTTCTCCAGTCTGTGTTGCTCACTTTGTTGCTTTGCAGCTCTTCCTTCTCTCTAATATCAGCCTCTGTTCTTTCTCTTTTAATATCAGTCTTCACCCTCTTTCTATTATCAATATCAGCAGCATGAGTTGGTACAGTTGGTGTTTTTGATTTATACTCCTTAACACTCCCTTCTTCGGAAGGCAAGGAGAACCGAAGGTATAAATTGTCCTTCCACATTTGCTTCCTGTTTGTCTTCTCAATTATCCTTTTTTTTTTTTTTTATATTTATTTTGTAAACAACCAAAGCAAATAATATTTACCAAACACAATTTGTATTTTTACAAATAAGATTTACCAAACGATATCTCTATTTCATGAGAGTCCCTTAGCCTAAGCTCCTTTGCATAGACAAAAGCTTTCCCTAAAGTACACTGCGTTGGACATGGCTCACTCATCCAAAGACATGAGCTCTCAAACGTCCTTCAATTGGTAATTTTGAGAAAAAGACTTGTGGTTCGTCCTTGCCATGCCTCGTTAGATTACAGAGTGGAAATATTACCTCCATGTTAACTAACAAATATGATTGAAGTGGTTAGCGGAAAGGGATGAAACAAAATCGAACTCTTAAGCTCCTTTTATTTCGCCAAAATACTTTTTTTTAAAATATATTTCTTTTTTTCAATTTTCGATGTTTAATTCGCTTAGGAAAGTGAGTTGATAGAAATTATTATTATAATAGACAACGTTTAAATATCGTCGTTTCGATGAGAAACTTCACGTGACCTCATAGGACCTAGAATATTATAAAGCTCGTTTCGGATCTCAATGTTGGAAAAGCGAGCAAGGCGAACTTCCTTGCTCGTATGGAGGATGGAGAAAAGATCGAGAGAGACGAAAAGGAAAAGGGAAAGGAAAACAAAGTTGAAATTAGTGGGACCATTTGGACATGTTGGTAATCAACTACTGGACTGGAGCCTAAATATTTTCTCTGGAAGGAAGAATCTCTCCTTTGTTCCAAAACCCTTAGCCATTAAAGTAGCAATTTCATTTTTATGTTTTTTTATTAGAAAGCGTCAAAGGATGAAAACCCTTTAAAGCTAAGGCGGAGAAACACAGACCAATTCTTCATTGTGATGAAAATTAGATGTGGGTTGTGATCATCAGCAAGTGATTCTTTAAGCTCCTTTATGAACTGGAATACCTGTTTTATATACCAACCCAAATGCTCACAAACGTCAAACATGCAGTCGATTAGACTTTCTCTTTTTATGTCTTTTGGCCTCATGCGAAGTAAAGCATATCCTGTCGCAATTAACTTGACTGCAAAAAGTATCAACTTATTATTTCCTTTTGCATGTTCCGAGTCACTTTTGCTTTTGGGAAAACCGAAAAGTACGGAATTTGACCACACTCATTAGATGCGGTAAGTTTCAAAGTACAATTTGTGAACTCAACTAATCAAAACTTCATCTCAATCTTGAAAACTTAACATGTTAGGACCTGTTTGATAACGTTTCTATTCCTTTCAATTTCTGTTCTTCTGTTCCCTTGAACAAAAAATGAACAGAAATCTGTTTGGTAACGTAAATTAATTTTTCTATTTCCTGAAAGAGAAAAGTGGCTGGGGAATAGATTTGGAACATAAATAAGAACTAAAAAACAAAATATAATTTATTGTTTTGGGGAACAATTTCTAGAAATAAGTTATTTTTTCTTTTCTTTTTTACTTTATTCTTCGTTGCCCTTTGCCCCTAGTTGCCGCCCCTCTTGTTTGACCACTTCTTTGCCGGCTACTCGCCCTCGCTGGCCGACCATTATTGTTGACCACTAGTTGACCACCGGCTGCTGCTCGCCACCCAACGGATCACCGGCTGCCGTTGACCACCAATTCCTTCGCCGCTCGCCAACTGTCGTCGCTTACTAACTACTACTGGCCAACTGCTAGTGGTCTGGCCGCCGCCCGCCAATCGATCAATGGCCACTAACTAAAGCCGCCGACCTCCAACCGTCGCTGCAGGCCATTGTTGCCACTACTCGCTGTAGCCCACTGCCAATGACCTTTGATGTTGTCGACCGTTGTCACCGTCGGCATCGTCACTGCCGTTGTCGACATCCGTTGTCGCTGCCCGCCCGCCCTAGCCGTTGATGACTATCGGAGATGCCGCTTGTCGCCCGCGTCCACCGACCGCCGCCGCCAACCACCGCCGCCATTGGCACCGGCGGCATTAAAAAAGAATAAGAAAGAAATTAAAAGAAATTTTACATTACAAAAAATTTGGTGAATCGTACTAAATGCATCCCTATTCTTTTTCATTTCAAGAATATAAATTTTATGTAGTTACCAAAAGCGTTCTTTTATTGAGAAATTGTTCCGGGAATAAAAATAGAAAAAGACTATTTCAAAAGTGTTACCAAACGGACCCTTAATGTCTATATCCATAAATTTTTATCATTTATAATCTAGATTCGTCAATTCATTGACTTTTTTGTCTGTCCTTATCATCCTAATGGCATAGTTCATGGTATAATCTGCCTCTTTAATAGCAACAAAGTAGATGAATGATAATTTGAGCCAAATGCGTAGGAACATAGTGATCACCTGTGTAATGGACCCGAATGTTTATAACAAGCAACAACAACAGACGACATTGCTGGAATAATGGTGTAAATGAAAATGAGATGTGCTGTCTCAACTAATAATTTCCCATAAAGATGAGATTGCTGACCGAGTGATATGCCTTAAGAGGTATAAAATATCTGACCTAAAATTAGAAAATGGAAGATAGTAATTACACCAATTTTTATTTTTCTTTCCCTTAAAGATTGATGACAAGAATCAGCGGTGGTTTTTGGAACCGCCTATACATAGAGGCATTTACATCATTCAGCATAAAAGTATCATCTTTGGAATTTTGATGGTCGTCCCGTGGATTTAAAATATCTTGCATGAGAACTTCAAAAGAGTATGATTGTATTAGAATTTTATTGGGGGGAAGGAGGAAAGCGATTGTGTAGTGACAAATTTGTAATTGAGTTGGCCGGTGGAACCACGGATCTATGCATGACTAGAGAGTAAAAGAAAGTCAATGCGTCAAGATTCAACGTCAAGGGCCCTACCCAAGACAACTCAGGAGAAGGTACTAAATCGTTTCAGATTCTTTGACAAATGCCGTCGGTTGCCAGGGGCCGGCAAGGTTGTGCATTCCTCAGCAGCCACTCGAGATTGCGCGAGTCACCTTGCCTGGGGTGCCAAGGTCGTGCGTTTGGGTTTGCTTGGCATCGCCGGAGGCTAGGTTAGAAACGCGCAACGCAATACAGTCCATCCCGCCATTGCTTGTGTAATTTGGTCATCAACTTCGATTCTTCCGGAATCTGGCTTTCGTGGCTCGTCTGTTCGAAGGCAAGCATTAATTCTCCATTATGAAGTTACCCTAAGGAGAATTAAAAATACGATTTTTTTGGTTTCTAGGTGGGTCCTAATGAAGTTATGACTCTCCATTTCTTTATGGGTGGGTCTTCCCTTCTTCGGAAAGCAAGGAGAACCGAAGGTATAAATTATCCTTCCACATTTGCTTCTTGTTTGTCTTCTCCATTATCCTTTTTTTTTTTTTTTCATTTTTTTATATTTATTTTGTAAAAATCCAAAGCAAATAATATTTACCAAACACAATTTGTATTTTTACAAATAAGATTTACCAAACGATATCTCTATTTCATGAGAGTCCCTTAGCCTAAGCTCCTTTGCATAGACAAAAGCTTTCCCTAAAGTACACTGCGTTGGACATGGCTCACTCATCCAAAGACATGAGCTCTCAAACGTCCTTCAATTGGTAATTTTGAGAAAAAGACTTGTGGTTCGTCCTTGCCATGCCTCGTTAGATTACAGAGTGGAAATATTACCTCCTAACAAATATGATTGAAGTGGTTAGCGGAAAGGGATGAAACAAAATCGAACTCTTAAGCTCCTTTTATTTCGCCAAAAAACATTTTTTTAAAATATATTTATTTTTTCATTTTTCGATGTTTAATTCGCTTAGGAAAGTGAGTTGATAGAAATTATTATTATAATAGACAACCTTTAAATATCGTCGTTTTGATGAGAAACTCCACGTGACCTCATAGGACCTAGAATATTATAAAGCTCGTTTCGGATCTCAATGGAAAAGCGAGCAAGGCGAGCTTCCTTGCTCGAATGGAGGATGGAGAAAAGATCGAGAGAGAAGAAAAGGAAAAGGGAAAGGAAAACAAAGTTGAAATTAGTGGGCCCATTTGGACATGTTGGTAATCAACTACTGGACTGGAGCCTAAATATTTTCTCTGGAAGGAAGAATCTCTCCTTTGTTCCAAAACCCTTAGCCATTAAAGTAGCAATTTCATTTTTATGTTTTTTTATTAGAAAGCGTCAAAGGATGAAAACCCTTTAAAGCTAAGGCGGAGAAACACAGACCAATTCTTCATTGTGATGAAAATTAGATGTGGGTTGTGATCATCAGCAAGTGATTCTTTAAGCTCCTTTATGAACTGGAATACCTGTTTTATATACCAACCCAAATGCTCACAAACATCAAACATGCAGTCGATTTTTTTTTTTTTTTTTTTGGGGGGGCTTTAACATGCAGTCGGTTAGACTTTCTCTTTTTATGTCTTTTGGCCTCATGCGAAGTAAAGCATATCCTGTCGCAATTAACTTGACTGCAAAAAGTATTAACTTATTATTTCCTTTTGTAATGTCCGAGTCACTTTTGCTTTTGGGAAAACCGAAAAGTGTGGAATTTGACCACACTCATTAGATGCGGTAAGTTTCGAAGTACAATTGTGAACTCAACTAATCAAAACTTCATCTCAATCTTGAAAAATTAAGATGTTATGACCTATTTGATAATGTTTCTATTCTTTTCAATTTCCGTTCTTTTGTCCCATTGAACAAAAAAAGAACAGAAATCCGTTTGATAACATCAATTAATTTTTCTATTTCCCGAAAGAGAAAAGTGGTTGGGGAATAGATTTAGAACAAAAATAAGAAGTAAAAAAAATATATATTGTTTTGAGAAATGATTTCTAGAAATAAGTTTTCTTTTCTTTTCTTTTCTTTTTTTCTTTTCTTCTTCGTTGCCCTTTGCCCCTAGCTGCCGCCCTGTTGTTCGACCATTGCTGCTGGCTGCCCGCCCTCGCTGGTCGACTGTCGTTGTGGACCAAGCATGAGTTCGCTTGGCCTCGCTTGGCATTTGGGTTCGCTTGGCCTCGCTGGAAGCTCGGGTTAGAAACACACAGTGCAATACAGTCCTACCTGCCATAACTTGAACGATTTGATCTTCGACTTCGATTCTTCTGGAATCTGGCTGTTGTGAGTTGTGTATGTGAAGGCAAGCATGAGTTCTACATTAGGCACTCACCTTAAGCAGAATTAAAAATACGATTCTTTTGGTTTTTGGGTGGTCTTAATGAAGTTTTGCATCTCCATTTCCTTTTTGGTAGGTCTTGCCTTAAGGAGAATCGCATGTTCTCACTTTAATGAAAGCAAGTAACCTCTTCGATTCTTCGAAAGACAAGGAGTCGCCGGCAAGTATAAATTCTTTTTCCGGATTTGCTTCCTGTTTGTCCTCTCCATTGTCCTTTTCTTTTTCTTTTTTATTTTAAATTAATTTTATAAAAAAACCCAACGCAAATAAAATTTGCCAAAAAATGTCTGTATTTGATGAGAATCCCTTAGCCTCCTTTGCATATACAAAAGCTTTCCCTAAAGTACTCTACGTTGGACATGGCTTCCTCACCAAAAGATGTGAGCTCTCAAACGTCCTCCAATTAGTAATTAAGAGGAAATGACTATATTGTGGTTCGTCCTTGCCATGCCTCAGTAATTTTTTTTTTTTTTTATCGGTCCTACTCTACTCTTACTTTAACTCTTACTCTCAGACTTTTGTCCTGCCTCTTTGTAGGGTGTGAGAGTTGAAACCCGCACTTTAAACTAAATCGTCTCCACCCCAACCCCCCATAAGAATGTGGGGATTCGAATCCCCTACTTCCCTCTTCCATGTTGGAAGGGTGGACCCCAAGTTTACCTCCGTGTAAATTACATGATGTAAATATTACCTCCGTGTCAAATAACTAAATATGATTGCCCATTTTTGTAACCCACCTTATAAATGGGGTTAGAGGAAGGAAAATGAAACAAAATATAACTTTTAGGCACCGTTTATTTTGCGAAAAATATTTTCGTAAAAATATTTTTCTTATTTTCTGATGTTTGATTCGCTTAGAAAAATATGTTGGTAGAAATTATTATAATAATAACCAACCTTAAAACATTATTGTTTTGATGACGCACTCAACGTGACCTCATAGGGCTTGGAATGTCACAAAGGTCGTTTTGAATCTCATCGTTGGAAAATGAGAAAATATTAAATTATTTAGGCTCCATTCGTTCTACAAAAATATAACGTTTCAGGAAAATGTTTTTCAAAAAATCACTATATTTTTCAGTGTTCAGTTGAAACCTAAAAATGATCTAGAAAATATATTTCGTTGTTCGGTAAGAAAAATCTTTTCCTTTGTGCACAAATGTAAATAATTTATTATTATATTTTTAATTGTTTTTAATTGTTTTTTTATTCTTATTATTTTTCTTTTATTTATTATTTTTCTTTCTTTTTCCTTTTCTTCTTCATTGGCCAACGACCGATCATGGGAGCGGCTAGGGACCAGCCACGGGCGAGCTAGAGCCTCGCCACAAGTTGGTGGCTTGTGGCAAGGTTGAGCTCGCCCAATGTAGGTGAGCTCAAGCCTTGTTAGATTTAGTGACCTAGGTAGGGCTCAAGCCTCACCCCACCCAGGTTGTCGGGTGCGGTGAGGCTCGAGCTCGCTTGAGGCTAGTTGGCCATGCTTGGCCTCGCTTGATCGGGTGAGGCGAAGCTTCATTGGAATTGGCGAGCTCAAGCCTCGCCGACACCGTGGCGAGGCTCCGGCTCGCCTATGGTCAATGATTAGCCAATGAAAAAGAAAAAGAAAAAGAAGGAAAAATAAAAAATAAAAGAAAAAGAATACAAAATAATTAAAAAAATCAATTTAAAATATATTTTTTAAAAAACTTAAAAAGATAAAAAAATAAAATGAAAAGGTATATAATGAAAGAAAGTGAGCTGAAAGAAGGTGTGGAAAATGTTTTTCACTTCTCAAAAGTGAAAAATATTTTTCCCTATCTTAGAACATTTTTTTCCCTCCGTGGAAAATGTTTTCTCCAATCAATTTATTTTTCACGAAATGAATAAAAATCCAGAAAACGTTTTTCTGGAAGTTATTTTCCGTATAATGAATGGAGCTTCAAATGTTGCCGTTGGTTTTGGGGGAACTTCTCACACGAACGGAGGAAGGAGAAAAAGATCAAGAGAGAAGAAAAAGAAAAGGAAAAGGAAAAGAAAGTTGAAATTAGTGGGCCCATTCGGACACGTTGGTAATCGACTACTAGAGTGGAGCACGAATATTTTCCCTGGAAACTTTGACCAATTGTTCCCAAGAAAAGGCTGCTGTTTACTGTTAGATTAGTAATTTATTATTTAAATATTCTAATCAAAATATTCTAACGTTTACAACAAAGAGCTCTTGGTTGGTCTTTAATCACTCTCAAGCTCCGATAAACTGTGGACTCCCCAAGAAATCAACCTTCAATGCATCCACAGAATAAATAGATCACCACCACCAAAACAACCTCAGGACCACCAGGTTCACAAGCTACAGCATGGATCCATCCGAGGCTCTCTGGATCACGGTGGACAACAACGGGGGAGAAAACGTCTCCGAAGATGAGATGAGGCCTTCCGAGTCTGAGAGCGTCGGCTCCATCAAAGAGGAGCTCGACCAAGATTGCCAGGACCACGTGCAGGACCACGTGCCAGGCTCATTCGCACAGCTCTCCATTTACCAGTTTCCGCACTATCTCAAGGGTGGCAATGACAAAGCCTGGCTCCCTCAGATCGTCTCCCTCGGGCCGTACCACCATGATGAGAAGCACCTCCGCCATATGGACAAGCACAAGTTGCGCTGCCTCCACCGCATCCTCCAGCGTGCCAATCACAAGAAAGACCTCTATCTAGACTCAGTGAGGGAGGTCGAGGAGAAAGCTCGCGCCTGTTATGAGGGAACAATACCCATGAGCCGCGATGAGTTCGTGGAGATGATGGTTCTTGATGGATGCTTCGTGATTGAGCTGTTCCGAGGATTCATCAAGGGGTTTGAGGAACTCGGCTACCCACCCAATGACCCCGTCTTCTCAATGCGGGAAACGATAATTAAGATCCAGCAGGACATGATCATGCTCGAGAATCAGATACCGCTCTTCATACTCGACCGGCTGCTTGGTCTCCAACTCGGCAACCCCAACCAGAAGGGGATCGCGGCCAAGCTGGCGATCCAGTTCTTTGACACTCTGCACCCGAACTCCTGTACCTTTGACGTATGGAAGTTTGAGCGGATATCCGACCATGACGGGGTCCATTGCCTTGAAGTGTTTTGGCGGAGCCTCCTACACTTGGGCTTGACGCCGTCAAAGACCAAGTTTCGGCCGCGAAGCTGGAAACTGTTCATTCCCTGCTTGACAGAGCTCCGGGATGCAGGGATCAAGATCAAGTTGAGATATACGGAATGAACAGTTGATCAAATTGAGTTCATCCCCCAGCTTGTGATCCGCGATGGGACGGGGTCACTCTTCCTCAACTTGATAGCCTTCGAGCAGTCTCACTTTGATTGCAGCAACTTCGTCACCTCATACATAGTCTTCATGCACAACTTGATCAACTCCCCCGAGGACGTCCGGTACCTTCGCAACAAGAGGATCATCATGCACTGCCTTGGGAGCGACGTCGAGGTCGCTGACCTCTTCAACCGGCTTTGCCAGGAGGTGGCCTTTGACATCGAAGACAGTCATCTCTATGATCTGTCTAGAGAAGTCAAACTACAGTGCTTTAATCCGTATTCCCAAATAGATTCTCTTCACATTAGGTGGAATCAATGGAAAACCATTCTCAAGAGCAAGTACTTCGACAATCCATGGTCAATCATTTCCTTAATTGCTGCTTTCATATTGCTTGTGCTCACTTTCATACAGTCCTTCTATGCAGTCTATGGCTACTATAAGGTGGGTTCTTGATTTCTCATATAGTGGAAATTATCTGATTAGCGCTTTAGGAGTGATGAAAGTCCGGTAAAAGACCGAAAGTTCGAGACGTGGTGGTCTCCCCTCCTAGTAAAAAGAATATGTGATGGTGATCAAGCTCAGACCCTGTGAACTTTATTTATTAGGCAACTTTTGAGTGCAATATCGCATTCACAAAAAGCTATCTTATTTTTTCACTCATGACTCTCTTCGCCAAGAAAGCATTCTCTTACGAATATATTTCACCGAAACAGCAAGTCTTCGATTTTTTGTTACGTGGATTGGATTCTATGTAGCTTTGAAAAGGAAGTGATTAATTCTACTCTACGGACAATAAAGTAAAGGATTAACAAGAGATACATGCGATAAAAGATAAATGTACGATATAAGAAAAAAGATAGTCAAAAGACAAGTGTTCTTGTAATTGCTGATTTGTCAAAAGGTCCCTTACAACTTCTTTGGCTATTTATAGCCCGGTTTACAAGTAACCGTCTCTAACAGTTACTAGTTTCAAATTCAAATTACTTCTGGAGATTTCGATACAACGCCAATAACCACTTTGCATTATCTTTAGCATTGTCGGCACCGACTTTAGAAACTATCTCCATCCTTATCTTCTTGATCCCGAGTGGTTACTAATCCCGAATCTTCAGTATCCTTTCTAACCAGTGGCCTTATTACACATTGTGCCTAACGGGGTCTCCTTTGATTCCAGGCCCAATAAGCCAATTTTTTGGCACTAACAAATGCGCACTTTAAAAGAATTAAAAGGTATTTTAATTCTTTTGACTTGGCCGATGTTTGTACTCACAAATACTTATCGCCTGGGCTTTTGTAAGACATCGTTTCAGATCCCAATCTTTTGTTGTTATCCGACTGTTGTACTTTATTAGTACGTCCATACTGGGGTGCAATTAAGATGCACCGTTTCGTCTTAATATTTTATGATGGAAAGACACCCATTGAAATGGTATGAGGGAGTCATATAAAAAAACTTCTGAAGATAACCATTGGGACGGTTGGCAAAAAAGTACGTTAAAAAAGAAATTGTTCTCTCTTCTTCTCTCCTTTCCATCAAAGAAAAAAGACGTTACATTACTCATTTACGAAGACAATCGGCATCTACGTTATGTAAATTGGATGTTTTCCTAGTGACTGTATTCAGACCATCGTGAAGTAATATTGTTCATCGTTCATTAGCAATTCAACGTTCGTTCCAAGATAAATTGTTCATTGTGCATCTAAAAGAGATTAGTCGTCTTCCCCCGACTTTCTTCCAACATTGGCATCAGAGCTCGGTTATGATTTCTAACTTATTTTTCTATTGAATTTTCTCGTTTACCATTTGATATCGGGATCAAGAGAATGAATTTCACATTGTCTCGATGTTTATTGCTCGGAATTGTAATCTAAATCGTCAAAAACGAACCAAAGCGAAGAACAAGTTTGGGGCCGCATATACCCTTACAGTTTTGGCCATTTTTCAAAATATTTTTTTGGCCAAAATCAATTTTTAAATATACAGGGTGAAAATACTCATCGAGACTAGTTGAATGGTGGGTCAAGCGCTGTTAGAGGACGCCGCACGTGGGTGCAGCCAGAAGCTGCGTCGTGTGGGTGCCACGCACCAGACGTGCGTCAGCGAACCGACACGTGATAACGTCATCCAACGATTGATAACCGTCGGACGATGTCATCGATGACGTCACCACCGACGGCAGTTGGCTACTCGACGACTGGCCGACAATCTAACCCGACCGAGAACGATCCAACCTGACCCAACCGAGACCTAACTCGACCCAAGTCGATTAAAGACCGAACCGGTCAACTAGTTCGACGGTCAAACTGGTCGGACCGGTCGCCAGTTGGATCGGTCGGACCGGCCAGGAGCCTTTATGGCTCACTGGCTCATGTGCAACACGCGTCACACACTTAGGCAGCGCGTGTGGGCGCATGGAGGTTTCGATTGGCGTGTGTTTAGCAGTATTTGGTTCGTATGGATGTGCTTTACACTATGGTATAGTTATTTTACATGTTTGAGTTTTTTAAAGGTGTAAAAATGTGTACGAAACCCTAAGTACACGTATTTTTGGGGTATGAATGCATTGCTTATTCTTTTTTAGTCTTTATTTCCTTATAGTTTTGGAAATACAGAAGCTAGCCTACATGAAAATGGAAACATATATGTTGTGTAGAGCTTGATTCAATGATAACATGTATATAGTTTAATATGCTTGCAATTTCTTGATTCAAAGTAAATTCGAACAATGGTTGGAAATCCTTGATTTTTTCATTACATGTTGAATTATGGTTTTGATTATAGTTGATGCATGATTGTTTTTGTACGCTGATTCACATCATGCTGTGCCTTTTGTGTTAATGGAAAAATGTAGAAAATACATGAGGTCATGTAATTATTTTTTTTCTAATGGAAGTTCGTAGGTTGGTAGAATTCGAAGGAGTTCTCACCTAAAATTTAAAATTTGCATAAATTAAACTAATTAATGATAATAGAACAATCGGACATAGAAGCTGATTGGGAACATAGTGAACTTTCGTTTATGTGTCTTTTGTTGAATTATCATTAATTTAGTTTGTCTTTGCTGTAAATTAAATATGTGTTTTACTATGAAAAATGTGCTAGTATTGATTCTATGTTTATTATGTCAATGTATTATAGCAATTGATTATGGCTTCGGCATCCAAGACCATTGTGGCTGACCTCAATAAGGGTGGGAAGCTGAACGGTGGCAATTGTGATATTTGACACTGAAAGGTTTAGTACATCCTTGTGGAGAAAAAGGTTTTGGAAACCATTAATCACACCATGGATGAACCTGAGTATGGAACTTCAGCTCAACACAAAAGAAATCTAGAAGCTTATCAAGCTTGGAAGAAGAAAAACAGCATTACTTGCATCACATTGCTGAGTTGCATGCAAAATAATCTCATGTGTGAGTTTGAAAGTCATGATAAAGCTCAAACAATGTGGGTTACCTTGAAAGGTAAGTTTAGGGGTATATCTGTTACTAAGTTGAGGAGACTCACCATCAACTAAGGCCCATTTGAGGCTAACCACTAATTTCATGAACTAAGGCCCAATTTGACCATTAAACCTCAATTTAATTTTAGCATAAAAGTTGTGCCATCAATTCAAGGTTAATTTAGATGTAATGAGTCACCCTAGATATGGGCTATTGATCCAATAGATGCCTCACAATATTAATTGAATTCTAATTTCAATAAATTTGAAAATTTGAGCAAGAAATTACCTAAAATTGTCTAACTTAGCTTAGAAAGTCCAATCACATGTACCCATGGTGTAGATCCAATATTTTTCATGATGATTAAGTAATTAGGCCAATAGGAAATTGTCAGATTGGTTTGTATGGTTTAATTGAACTAATTTCATCAAAATTGGACCGTTTCTTTTTAAGTTGGACCGTTTTTTCCCCAAATTGGACAATATTTCCTTTCAAGGACTAAATTACACAAAATTTAGAACCCGAAGGACCAAACCATTCAAAAACCAACCAAACCTGTCACACCGGTGGAGGAGGCCAGTTCAACCCTCCGTCGATCAGCTCTCGATGGTCAACCACCACCCACGAGCGTCCTGTTGTGTCTATTTCACTCCCATGCACTTCAATTTTCCATATTTTGCAGAAATGCCCTCGGGTTTTGTGAAATTATAAAATTTGCCCTAATTAGGCCTTAATTGCAAATTTGATTTGTACTTCTAATTTCGACTCGTCAACACCATCCAAATTACGTAGTACACATTTTAATTGTAATTAACCCTTAATGGAATCAATTAGGCTCTCCGATTGAGTTTTTAGCCATCGAATCAAATCGACAGCTAAGATTCGATCTTGAAAGGGAATATATATGACATTTTCCGTCCAAAACTTAAGGGGGTCTTATTTACATTTTTCCAGATCTAAAAACTTGAGTTTTTCTCTCAAAACTCTCTCTCTTTCTCGCCCCCTCTTTCCTTCGTGTGGTCGCCGTCCCTCCGCTGGAAATGGCCCCACGCTAGTAAATCCTCTATTAACACCACTATTTGCTAGCTTCCTCGGTCCTTCCCCTCCTCCGTCATAGCAGTCAAATGCCACGGGGATCGCTGAAACTCCCCATTCCGGCCTTCTTCCCAATTGGCCCAAAGATTGGCAGTTGAGTCGGTTTTGAGACCTGGGACCTCTCCTCCTTGATCAGCAATTAATGGCAGTCTTGAGGTAGTTTGACCATCGCCGATCACTCATTAGACGAATCTCCGACCCTCTAGTGGTTGGGGTTTGATTAGAAAGCCATCGGAGGAGCTCCAATGGCCATCTCTTCTCTGATGGTCCAAACTAGGTCTAACCGGACTTGATTCTTCACAGCCACAAACTTGTGGCCAATCGACACCAATCCGACCCCTCCGATGATCATCGACCTCCGTGGGACGATCCTCGACATCCTCGAGTTGCTGTGGAGCCTTGATCATGATTTGATCAAGTTCGTTTCGTTGAAAATTGCACAAAGGTAAACATCTAATCTTGGGCTTAATGAAGCGAGATCTCCTTAGGAGATTGGGGCTTGAGCTCGAACTTAAGGTTTTGATGATCAGTATGCCTACTATAGGATGATTTTGAAGATCTAGAATGGATATGGATGATTGATGATGGTTTGATAATGGTTGATTGCTTAATTGAACTTGATCTGCAATTTTTGGATGATTAGATGACTGATATGAGAAATGGCTCAATATTAGCTTGAAAATGTGTTTTTCTATTTTCGAAGTCTTCATAAAAGTCAAAAATGGTTTGAATATCTTTCCAACGAGATATAGAATGTCTTGATTGGGCCTTGTTAGATATGGTTTTTGCATGTCCAAATTCAAGTTCATAATCTATTAATTACTTGTTGTTTTGTTGATTTGTGGTTTGCACTATTTGTTGATTTTTTGCTAATTTTTTGGATTTGATTTTGAGGTTAGTATCTTCATGAAAATTGCTCAAAATTACTTTGGTTATGACATATCTTTTTTCCAATTTTTTTTGGATTAGATTTGATTAGGAAAAAATCATTGTACTAATCTACTCTATTTGAGTCCAATATGCATTTGCTAGGGAATGAGCTAGTAAACATGCTTGATTGGATTTGCATCCTTCATGGAAGTCATAGAACACTTCTAACAAGATATAGATTGCTTTAAACGGTCATCGTTAGTTAGGTCAATTGCTTGCACGAATTCATGTTTGGGTTGCTGCAATTTGAGATGTCAAATGTTTTGTTCTATTTTCCCATTTTCGTGTAGATTTTTGTGAACTAAATTGGACATCAATGTCTCCATGAGAAACGGCCATGACATTGCATTCTATACATAGGAATTTTTGTGGATTTTTTTATAATATTAAATCAATGAAAATCATTCATGTTCTGTACAATCCCTACTGCAATTGTGATTGATTGTGTCTTTGTGAAAATGTCTTCAATTGAGCTCCTTAAGAGCATAATTGGTGCATGATGCCTTCTATACATATTTAGAACACATCATAAGTTTCGAAATGATGTATTGCATGCATCATATGAAGGTCGTTTGCTATGTGAAATCCACTTGCCAGGTTAGCACATTGCTGCTAAAATAATCATGCATTGTGTCATAAGTCCTTAATGATGTTCGTGAATTTGTGTGATTTTTTGTACATTGATCTAGGGTTAGGTATCTTAATTAAATTTGTTGGCCACATTTAACCTTATGTCATGTTTGAATGTCATAATTTCCATGCATCATTTAGGTAGTCTAATGAGCTTGTTATCACGCATCATGTTTTGTCATATTTACAATTGATTTGTGCACTTCTACAATTGCTATCATTTGAGCATGAATTTGACTTTAATTGAGCTTGATGTCTCCTAGAAAGTCTTAGGGCACATCGTAAGCTTTCTAATGATGCTAATTTTGTCTTGTTTGCATGTCATTTGGACCATATTTCATTTTTGAAAAATTTGCTGTGAACTCTATCATGAGTGAAATTCAGAATGCTTGTTTAGCCATTATTGAGTCAGACCTCTTCTCATTTTCGTATGAATTTTTTGGTAAAAATATTGAGGTCAAGTCATTAACAAAATTTGTTTGTCATCCTCATGTTTAGGTGGTGGTGAATTTTTAGAATTTTTATCCGTCGTTTACTAGGTCAAATTGCTATTGATTTGTCATGATGTCTGACTGCCCTGTTTTGTTCATGCATTATTTTGCGTTCTTCGATTTTTACAAATTCATGTGCAGCTCATCTTAGGAAACTCCCTTCATAGAAATTGTTTCTTATTGTGTGTTTGATGTACTATAATTTTCTTGGACCAATTAATTATCCATGGAAGTTGTTCTCATCTTGGTTGCCTTTTTTTTATGTTTATTGTTGTGATCCTTTGTAGCAATTTTGTTCTAGAATTTTTTAGAATGTCTCGCATGCTGAATTGAGATTAGTGATCTTCATGAGTTTTTGATCCTTATTTTCCGAACTTCATACACAAAAATTCTTAGAAGATAGAAAGAGTTTGCAATGCTTTGCAAACTCTTAAATGTTGCAAAACAATCTAAAATTTCAGGTTTTGAATGATCCGAATTCAATTTTTACTTATGTATACCTATAGAAAATCCTTTTAAACATTCTTTACATTTCGATTTGACATGTTATTATCGAATCTTTGATTGATCATTTAGGATGTTTGTGATGCTCAATTAGTTGTGCCCTTCGATGCACCCAAGCTCACCTTAACGACAAGACATGATTCTTGGTTGATAAAATCATGTCTCAATCTAATGTTTTCCTAATAAACTTCAATTTGACATAAAATTTGTCGAAGTTTGGATCATATTTAGAACGTTTGTGATACTTGATCAATTGTGCCATTGGATGCATCCAAACTAGTTTTGATGGCTAAATGTGCTCTATAACATTGACGAAGTAATATCCTGTTCCATCAAAACCTTTTTGAAGTGTCGCATCTTTTTACCGATCATTCATGATATCTTTTTAGGCATTACTTGAGTCATGCATTGATCTTTTAATTTGCTATGAAATGAATGTGGATGTGATTGGCGCATAATGATTAAATAAGTGATCCAATGTCGGCTCACTTGAAGGGTGAAAGGTTTGAGTGCATGCTTTTATACTTGCTTTGCATGTGATTTTGAGATGTATGCATATGTGCGATGCATAATCTCGTGGGGTATCTTGGGTTACACTAAGAATCAGTTTAGGGACTTCTAGCATTCGTTGCCACGCAAAAACACAAATGGTGGCCAATGGCTATAAGTCATTTAAAAAGGAATTGGATACGCATCCTACATGGATCATATGAATCCTAAAGGCCGACCTTGAGGCTATGTTTGATTAGCTAAATACATTGACTTGATTTCTTGATTGTGATTGTTTTTGTCTATTTGTGATTGTGATTGTTTCTGTTTGTTTTGCTATATGTACATTTTTTCCTATTATAAAATTTTTAATCTTAGTATTAGACTATAATTAGAATAGGCCCATGGAGGTGGCAATCCTGAAAACGTGAAAATGATCAATGGTCGATGTCAAATCCGACCCTATTTTGTACCATTAATTTCCAATATATGTTTCGAGTTTTTTTTTTGTGTTGTATAGATACCCGACGAGTTGCGAGTTCCTTTGCTTTGCTTTGCTTTCTATTTTATGATTGCATGTTCGATTTACCGTTTTCCTTAAACAGCTTTGAGTGTTTTTTTACCGTATTGTCTTTAAATTTCAATTAATTGTCTTATTTCCTTTTCTCCTTTAATAGAAATAGAATGACATGAAACAAACTATCCACACATGATCAACTAGTTAACTTATTATTTGCATGAAAAGGTAAAAAGACACCTTAGGGAACGCGACAAACTGTAAGGTATTGAAAGGGCGTTAATAGAAATATTAACTTAACCTAAGTCCTCGAACTTTAGAATCTCTAGTTGCGCGGATATCAAGGAACCACTCCTAACCGTCGATTGGGTTTTCTAAGTAACCCCCCAAAAAAAAAAATGAGGCTAGTGGCAACTCCTAGAATCATATTTTAGGTTGTTTAACACAACCAAAAATAAAAATGAACGCGTTGTGCGGGGTATGGATCTCGACAAAACTCACTGTGATCTAGCATACTCGACATGGAAATCATCCTAAAGGATAAAGTGATGCCATCGTATTAGGCAAAAGTACCATCGAGAAGGTTACATGGTAAGAATACTCCTAAATTCGTCTTCCACACGTAATCTCTTTTTTCAAGGTGTATTGCGTGTATGGAGGTGAATCACGACACCTTCCCATCATCGCGCAAAGTATGAGTTTTGGAGGACCCGCGATTGTGTAGATTTCGAACTCAATGGGACAAAATTGAAGATGAGGTGATAATGTCCTTCATGGACATGATCCCAAGTGCAAGCTTGTGAGCAAATACCCCTAATCACCACCCTTCCCTAACGAGCAATCATGTGGAAAGGCAGGCTACAGCAATCACGCGTCTACAATTCACCTTTGGTTTAAAGAATGATGAGTGTGGAATCAACATATACTTGTAATCTTTTAACCTTCATATCATTGGCTAATTATAGGACGAGGATGTAAGTTTCATATTCGAGATGTTGTTGGTGCATCGAAATACCAACTTTGCAGCCACGAGGTAACGTCGACCTATTGGGAATATTGAAAGTGCCCTAGTGCCAAAACCAGAAAGATTAATAGCACCATCAAAATACATGATCCATTTGTCATGTGATGTTAATTGAATTCTTTTTGGTTCTGGCACTGGGGCACTTCTGATATTCCCAATAGGCACTTCCGATATTCTCAACCAACATGTCAGCTATGACTTGACCCTTGATAGACTTTTGGGCCATACTTTGTATGTCAAACTCAGAGAATGATATCTACCACTTGGCCAATCTTCCCACCAATGCAGACTTCTCCAAGAAATATTTGATTGGATCATTCTTAGTCATTGATAGGATCATATGGTGAAGAGTGTATTGGTGTAATCTATGCAATACCCAAACCAAGGCTACATATATCTTCTCAACTTCTGGATCATGCACCTTAGAAGTAGAAAATTTCTTACTAAGGTAGTATATCGCACATTCTTTTCCATCATTTAGTCCTATTTGGGCAAGCATAGCCCCCAATAACTCCTTATGCATGGTAAGATATAAAATCAATGACACTCTAAGGACTGCTGGAACTAAAATTGGAGGCTGTGAAAGGTATCACTTTAATTCTTCAAAAGCATTATGGCACTCTTCATCCCATTCAACTTTGGCATTTTTCTTCAAAAGTTTGAAGAAGGGTTTTGTTGTTTTGGACAATTGAGAGATGAATCTAGCAACATAATCCATCCCTATCCAATAGACTCCAAACTTCTTTGATGGTAGCTAGAGGTTTTAGATGACAAATGGCTTTAACCTTTGACAGATTGATTTCAATGCCTTGGTTACTAATTATGAATCTCAACAACTTCTCAAACTTTGTCCCAAATATGCATTTTGTAGGGTTAAGGCTCAGCTTGAACTTTCTAAGTCGAGTGAATAATATCCTCAAGATTTCGACTTGGTATTCACCTTGTCTTGATTTGGCGATCAACCATCAACAAATATTTCAATTTCTTTATGTCGGAGCTCTTTTATAAGTGGCTCTAGCATTCTTCAAGCCGAAGGGCATCGTTTTATAATAGGTCTCCCATGGTGTAATAAAGGACGTCTTACTTTTTGTCTTTTTCTTTTATTCGAATTTGATTGTAACCAGCAAAACCATCCATGAAAGAGAATAGTTCGAATCATGCCATACTGTCAACCAAGACGTCGATATGTAGTATAGGGAAGTCATCTTTTGGACTTGCTTTGTTCAAGTCGCAATAGTCAATGCATACCTGAACTCGTCCATCCTTCTTCATGACTTGGACGATATTAGCAATCCAATCAGCATAATGAGTAACTTTAATAAAATCCACCTTCAAAAGCTTCATGACTTCTTCTTTAATCTTTTTTGGACAATTCTAGCTCTGTCCTCCTAAGTTTTTGCTTCTTAGGTGGAATATTCATATCAATTGGTAAGGCATGCTCCAAAATGTCAGGATCCAAACTTAGCATATCATCATAGGACCACGCAAATATATCTTGATATTCCTTTAGGAGTACGTTCATCCTAACAGCCTCCAATTTAGAAAAACTAGCCCCAATCTTGATTTCTCGGGGAATCATCCAGATTTGCAGTAATTGTCTATTCAATAGTGAGAGGTTTATATTCCTCATGACGAACCTACTCCTGTTCAATAGTCTTCGGATCACTTTCGTCATCTGACTCGTAAGAACCCAAATCAATGGAATTTTCTTGGAACGAATCCAAGCTATGCAAATGACTATCTTAATCATGCAAAATGTCATGCCTAAGGTGCAATGAACAAGGTTAGTATGATCAACAATAAAGTAGTGCATGTCATTTTGAAATTTTTTTTTTTCGAATAGTGGTTTTAAAAAAAAAAAAATTGGCAAGGAACTCATCCTCATATATCAGACATCCTCATTCCACAAAGCGATTTAAAAATAGGAAACGTGCGAAAGGCAGTGGGACATCTACAATCCGACCCCAATTTTCAGAACGGAATTACGTTAGCATCCAATCTTCAATCGAGATTACAATAAGGATTGGTAAACCCCAAAAACGCCGAAAATGCCATCTTGAGATGAAAACTCGATTTTTTATCGGTGGGATGCTAAAGTTCAAAAAAGTGGAAACGGGCCATGGGTGAGAGCCCAAGTGGGCCCAAGCCCATGTTGGGCAAACCCAATGGGCTTAAGCCTACAATTAGGCGACCCATAGGCCGAAGCCTATC
Source organism: Eucalyptus microcorys (assembly GCA_014182515.1). Classification (NCBI taxonomy): domain Eukaryota; kingdom Viridiplantae; phylum Streptophyta; class Magnoliopsida; order Myrtales; family Myrtaceae; genus Eucalyptus; species Eucalyptus microcorys. Next base: position 15,147,154 of record CM024570.1, on the reverse strand, counting down.
ATGGATAGCCCAAATGAGCCTAAGCCTAAGTGGGTGGCCCAAGGCCCACACCCCCAAGAGGTAGGCTGCCATGGTAGGGCTGCAGGTCCTCCAAGTCCATCAAGCTTTCAATGCAAGATCTTGACTTTTAATGAACCCCATGTGTGTGAACAGTACCCAATCTTGGCGAAATGACCAAATTGCCCTCTCATTCAACTAAGAACAAAAGGGTAAGATAGGAAAGGAGCTAGGAAGGGGCACTCATGTGCTGAAGATGAGGGAGGTGATGTCATCCCCTAGCTTATCTTCTAGCCTAGCCATGAGAGGTTCATTAAATGACATTAATGAGACTTGGGCAAGAACTAAAGTGAGAAGTGATCCAAATCCTTGATCTTGGATAGGATATGGCAAGATGTAATCTTGGCCATCCAATAACCTAAGCATGAGCTGCTCTTTATCTCTCCCCAAATTCGTCCATACTTCTCCTTCACTCTCATTTTCTCACTTTTTCTCTCAAGTTCATCTTTCTCTCCCTCCTTGCTATAGTTGAACCACCCTTTGTCTATTTGCATCTCATTTTCAAGCCATCCTCTTCATTTTTCCTCATATTTTCCTCACCGGCAACCGACTACCACCCACTGCAGCTGTGCAGCCGCCTGTAACACCATCCAGCCCACTCATAGGAGCTTTGGAGGCGTGACCAACAGCCCTCGCCGCTATTCGGTCTTGTTGCTCCTTCCTCGATGCTTTTTAAGCTAGGACTTGGGTGTGAGTGGTTTTCTAGACCTTGAATAGGGTTGTTGTTGCTTTTTGGAGTTAGTTTAGGGCTTTATTAAGGTTGAATGATGTTTTGTTAATGTGATAAGTGGGTTTTGGTATGAAAGGTTATCATAGGGTCTTGATAAGTTATCTGGATAGCTTATCATGTTCTAGCTGATAACTTATCGTGTTTTCATTGATAGCTTATCATGTTCTAACCGATAACTTATCATGTTTTCATGGGTAGCTTATCATGTTCTAGCCGATAACTTATCATGTTTTTGTCGATAGCTTATCATATTTTAAGCCAATAGGTTATCGCAGCTTATCGATAAGTAGTTATGTGATAAGCTAGTAAAGTGTGATATGTGAAGTGTGATGTATTATGTTAATAAGTAGAGGTGTTAAAATGGGTACACAACCCATTTATGGACCCATGTTTGCTTAAATGGGTCGTTAATGGGTCAGGCCTTATTTCTCAAGGCACCCATGATGGGTTTTAAAAATAAAAGGACCAAATATATTGGTCTTAAACGAGTCTACTCTGTACCCATTTAAGACCTATTTACCAACCCATTAAAGATAACCCACGATCTAGTCTACCCTATCCTTTTTTGCTTCCACGAATCTGATTCGCTGCCACCTCCATTGCCCGTCGTTGCTTACCGCCGCCTAACGTCGCCTCGTCGCCGCTTGCCACTGCCCATCGTCGCCTTGTCGCCACCCATCGTCGCGTGAGAGGTTGAGACGCTGTTTGTCGCGTTCAACCCCACTTGCCACACCTAGTTCAGCTTCGCCGGGTCGTCGGCGAGCACCTTGATCTTCGCATAGATCCTCATCGTGCCGTCGGCTGAGTTGTACTCAGTAGCCTGGTCCCACGTCTCGAACGAGATCGGCGACTCCTTGACTATGATGGATGTGATGTTGTAGGTCTTCACAGTCATGACACCAGCGTCGCGGAAGGTGATGAGGGCCTGGGCACTAAAATGCCAGTGGTGATGGGGTTGAGGGCCGAGGAGACCCAGCCGTCCTCGCCCTTAAGCAGGGCGGCAACGAAAGCGACGGTGGCAGAGGAGTTGGTGGGGTGGTAGGAGAAGTGGATGGGGGCGGAGAGGGTGGTGAGATCGAGGCAGGTGGAGTAAAGGGCGTTGTTGGTGAGCTTCTGGGAGGAGCAGCCGACAGCAGGGGACAAGAGGGGGAGGAGGGTCGCCGTGGTGAGGCGGCGAAGGAGGGGTTGCGGAGAAGAGGAGGAAGCCATTAATGAGAGAGAGAGAGAGAGAAAGGGAAGGGGGTATGGTCGGGTCGGGTATGGGTATGGGTAGAAAAATTTATATTAGGCATAAATGGGTCATAAATTGGTTAATGGGTTAATTTGAGTCAGATCATTAATGACCCTACCTAAACTCGACCCAACCTACCCGTTTAACAGCTCTATTAATAAGAGATGAATTATTGGATAGTTTATGATGACAAAAAGTGAATTTAATGAATTATGTTCAATTGCAATTACTTATCCTACTTTGATGAGTGGCTTATATGCCATGGACTTGTAAAGTTGGATGGTACTTTTATATGATATAATATGAGGCACGTGGGTGACATGATGACATATGGCATAGGTTGCATATTGCATGGGCATCACATTGGTTAATGAGAAAGATATAAAATGAATTGTGTGATGGTATGCTCATATGATCACCTAAAGACCCTAATGGGTTTATGTGGGGTAGTGAACCCGTCTTGATGTATTTACGCAGGACGATATCTGATTAAGTTCGAATGCCCCCAAGTCGACGAGATGCCATTCGCGGATGGATTTCAGAACGAAGCTCCTTACAGGAGTACCATCTTGATGTGTTTATGCGGGACGATGTCGTGCTCGATGGGGCGAGACAATGCTTGATTATATCGGATGACCGCGAACCTTCGGGTTGGCCTTGGGTCATGAGTGGTCGTAATAATCTAGACATGGTTTTGTGAAAAGTGCATGAGTTGTATTTGTGATTATGTCTAGGTTATTGCATGGTATAGGCGCATGACTATACTACGTGGTGCATTTGTATGATTGGATCAAGAGCATGGAAAGTGTTATGGGAATTGTTTATGTATTATCGATGATGACCTTGAATAAGTGGATATGCTTTCATGTAAATTGTCTTGGCAAAAAAATAGAAACTTTGCTATTGATCTGCTATTGGTAGAGGAATTGCATGTTCAAGGCGTTTCTGAGATGAACAGCTTCCCTACAAAAGGTCTAGGAAGTTCACTCATTGAGTTTAATCTCACGGTTGTCTGTTGAATGTTTACAGGCCTTAAGAATGATTGAGCCTTTCCACCAAATCCAATTCGAACTCCACATAGAGCATAGCTAAGAGGCCACTGAGTATCCAATAGGGGAGATCGACGCAGGTTACACACGTTACATCACAACTGCCTAGGTCGATGAAAGACCTCCTAATCTAGTGGCTCATCGTTTTGTAACTTGGTATTTCTAGGTAGAAGATGAGAAACACGGTCCTATCCGTGATTTTGATGGACCTCCGGCTGCCGGAGGATTAGGGGGAGGCATTAGCTGGGATGCGATGGATGTGGATGTTCCCGAGAGGGAGGTGTTCGATCCCAAGCTTGATCCCAATATGATCGTCAAGCCGAAGCCCTAGATTCTGGAGCTCGTAAATAGTTAGGTGGTAATGGGGTTATTAATACTTTTTGGACCGCCCTCATAGTACTAGAGGTGCTAGGTTTACCTCAAACCCCTTTTTGGTAAAGGTCGTGGCCGCGCTTGTAGACTAATTGGATCTGACAAGCAACTAAGCTTAGTTTGGTGTGTTTAAGCTATTTTGATTATCGCTTGTATAATATGACAATCTTCTAATGCATATGTATATATATGAGTGTGGTTAAAACTATCCCTGTTTGTTTATAAGGTGAATTGTTTATGCTTCTGCTTGCATATTTAAATTGAATAAAGTGATTAGGTCGGCAACGCCTCCTAGGATGTCGCAATCGAATGACCTAAAGGAAATGAATGATGACAAGTGCGGGTTGTCGCGCATCTTGAGCGGGTCGAGGCGTGACATCCCCGCTGGTTTGGTATCAAAGCATGGTCATTACTTGGAGTGATAAAGCATGTTGAGACCTTAGGATAATTTGATAGGAGCGCTTATGATATGCATGTGATTGCTGATTGTTTTATTGACTTATGATTCTAAGTTCCTGACTGTATTTGTTGGAATTGTGAAATTAGCTTTCTTTAAAGCTTTAAGAGGAGTCTAGCTTGGATTCAAAAATGAATAGAAGAATGGGAGCTCTAGAGCAAGCTAGTGCCCAAGCAAGGGCACAGGAGGAAATTAATTAATTTTGGTAATTAATGGGAAAATTATCGGGCGTCGGTTTATAGCGCCAAAAAAATGTTATGGACTGTTGAAACTAGTGGGATGTTTAAAAAGGTGAATAATTGTATGACATTCTAGGTTAGATCGAGAAAACCGTCGAAGTACGATTGTGTCCATTGGACCGTAGGTTATTACCTAATCTAGGTTGTATTCACGAAGCCGTAATTTAGCACCACCACCAAACTTGGAATCAGTTGTGCACGCTGAGCCATAATTCAGCATTACCACCGAACTTGGAATCAGTTGTGCACGCTGAGCCATAATTCAGCATTACCACCGAACTTGGAATCGGTTGTGCACACTGAGCCGTAATTCAGTATTACCTGTGCCCGCTGAGCCGTAATTTAGCATTAACCACCGAAGAATTAGTAAGATGTGTCCACTGAGCCGTAATTCAACATTAACCGCCCAAGAATTAGTAAGCCATGCCCGCTAAGCTGTAATTTAGCATTAACCACCAAAGTTTTAGTAAGTTGTGCCCACTGAGCGGTAATTCAACATTAACCACCGAATAACTAGTAAGCCATGCTTGTTGAGCCGTAATTCAGCGTTAGGGTTGATTATTTGAGATGACAGTGTAGGCCGTGCTCGCTGAGTCGTAATTCGGCATTGAATTTGAATAATTGAGATGAGCCGACCAAGAAAAGGATCGAGATGACATGTAATCGACTAGGTCGATTGATCAATAATTTGATCTGATGTTATGAATTGATTGAGTGATATGATGATATAAGGCATTTGTAAATAATGTTGATTTGCAGGATGCAACTAAGGCCAAGGTAAGTCCTCTGACTCGTGTTGTGCTTAGGCAGCCTTTAGGGCATATTGGCTTCCTAATCGGGTCTTAGGGGGTAGAACTTGCTGAGATGTTGTCTCACTAGTTATTGTATAACCATTTTCAGGCCCCTAGTTGAAAGCGGTACGGAACTCGAGGCCTAAAGTTCAGAAGGTGAAGCTCGGAGAATCGGCGAGCATGTTTGACTATCTAGTCCTAGGACATTTCTCTTTTATTGAAAGCTGATTCCTTTTTGTAGGCTTCTGTGTATAAACCTATGTGTTTATAAAAATGTCTTGTGAAAAATTGGTCCTACTTTCCTATCCCATTATTTTATTGTCTGGGGATTTTATATGCTTCTGCATGCGTATATTAAATGAATGGGTCGGCAATGCGTCTTGGAACCATCGCTATTAATCGACCAAGGAGGGATGTGCACGTGCTCGAAGGATCGAGGCGTGACAGCCCCGTTTAAGTGGTATCAGAGTGAAGTTCAAGATTGGAGTGATAAGGAGCGATGGGTCATAGGATAGTTAGTAGGAATGGCCTTTATTTCATGCTGGTGCATGTGTTTAATAGCTTATTGGTAGCTTGTTTGTGTGGGTCACTCAAATTCTAATATGGTATTAGAGTTAAAAAACAGGTTTCTATAAAAATCCTGTAACATGAGTGATCGGGAGCTGATGACTCCTAGTAAGAGGGTTGTAACCTCTGTGACTCGGGGTGGAACACCGACAAGGATCAGTGCTCGAGGCAATTGTGACAGAGCATTCGCTCAGGCTAGCGCAAGTGTAAGAGTACCGCTGTAGGCTAGTACTAGTGTAGTAACACCGAGCGATCCTAGGTTCAACAGAATCGTTCAGGTGCTAGTGTCCTTGGAATTGGTTGAGCCAGCAAGCTCAGGACCGAGCCGCTGCTGTTGCCGCTGTCACTACCACCTTAAGTGCCGCAATCGCCGTTGTTGCCACACCTGTTGAGGTCCAATGTGGAGATATGATCTGGGAGAGAGCCGTTGCATCCGAGTCGAGGTACAGATCCAGTAGAGATGGAAACCAATTTGGGAAGGAGCCCATGATCGGAAAAAGGTATTCTGTTCTGCCCAACTGGAAGGGTGGGATAGACAAGTCAGCACAAACTCAGAATGTCGTGTGTTGCGGAAGGCAATATGGATCGACCCCGTGCCACTTTAGGATGGGTGCTTGTTCTGAGTGTGACCGATAGGGTCACTTGGTCAGAAACTGTCCCAAAAAGGTCGATGGAATAATCAGACAGAATGCGCCGCAGAACGCACCGTGGGGTATTTGGAATAGACCCCGGTGCAAGAAAGAGTGCCTGCTGTCATCGGACAAGAAATAGAGGACTCACTGATTGTGTGCTGAATTTGTAGAAAGAAGCATGGATCAGTCTAGATGTGGCCAGCACGGCCATCAGGGAGGGACTGTCAGTGTGAGTCCAAGGGAGCATAGATACCGTTACCGCAAATAGTACGCCACTGGGATGGCGAAAGGGACAAGAATGGAAACGACCATGCACCGATCAGAGGAAGAATGTTTTTGGGATGATTTTATCAGAGTAGCGCAGCAAAGTTTTGGTGAAGTTCGTGGAACTTCAGTTTGTTGTATTAAAGCTGTAGAATGGGAATCACTGACTAGAGTTATACTTGACCAGTTGCTTGCGTATAATTTTGACGTCTTATACAAAATGAGTTGGCTCAATGAGCCTCTTGTAGTGATGAATTGTTTTCGTAAAGTAACCCAGTTTAACCCAGTAATATGTGAAAGTTTCGAGTGTATAGGGAGTCGAGAAGGACTTTCGATTGCCCTAACCTCGTCGCTTGTAGGCAACCCGTTTGGTAGACGAATGTTGTCAAGGTTATTTGATGATGGTTAGAGATAAAACAATGGAGGAACCGAAGATTGAGGATATCGTAGTAGTTCAAGAATTTCTGGATGTGTTTCCACAGGAATTGTTAGGCCTGTCATCGGAGAAAAAGATAGAAATTGTGATTGAATTAGCCCCCGGAACAGAGCCAATCTCTAAGGCTCCTTACTAGATGTCGTTGTCGAAGTTGAAAGAACTGATGGTGCAGATGTGGGAATTACTGAATAAGGAATTGGTACGTACCAGTGCATCACTTTGGAGAGCACTAGTTTCATTTGTAAGAAAGAAAGATAGTTCATTGCAATTATGCACCACTATCATCAACTCGACCAGGGGACAATCAAGAACAAGTGTTCATGGCTGAAGATCAACAAATTATGTGACCAGTTACAAAAAAAGTGTCGATACTTTTAAGGACCGACTTGAGGACAGGATATCATCAGCTGAGAATCAGGAAGAATGACATTCCTAAGTCAACATTTCGTACTCGGTATGGTCACTATGAGTTCACAGTGATGTCATTCAGGTTGACGAATGCTCCTGCTGCCTTCATGGATTTGATGAACCGTATATTCAAGGAATATCGAGATCGGTTTGTGATCGTGTTCATCGATGATATTCTGGTGTATTCTAGAAGTGATGAAGAGCATGAAAGTCATCTGAGACTAGTGCTACAAACACCGAGAGTCCATCAGTTGTACGGCAAATTTAGCAAGTGCAAGTTTTGGTTGACTCATGTTGCTTTCTTAGGTCACGTGATTTCAGGCAAAGGAATCTCTGTGGACCCAAGCAAGATTGAAGCTGTGATTAAATGGCCAAGACAGATGACAATGTCAAAGACCAGAAACTTTTTGGGTTTAGCCGAATACTACAGAAGGTTCGTGGAGGGATTTTCAACAATAGCTCTGCCTTTGACTCGACTGCTGAAGAAGGAAAAAGAGTTTGTGTGGACAGACAAGTGCAAGCGTAGTTCCAAGGGCTTTAGTAGAAGCTGACTACCGCACCTGTGCTAACCATTCCATCTAGTCCTGGAGGATACGAGGTCATTTATGCACTGAGTTGGGAATCTTCAATTGCACATATGCTGGTTAAAGAATGGACCTTACTTGAGAAAGTTCGAGATTCGGTTTTCAAATTTGAGATGGGCTACCTTCCAAATCTTATAGCCGCTCTCAGAATTGAGCCGGATGCTCATATTAGAATCAAGGAACAGCTTTATAAGCCGAGAGGACTCTTGTAACCTCTCCAAACCCCAGAGTGGAATTGAGTGCACATCACAATGAACTTTGTGATGGACTCACTAAGAAGTCAGAGGGGCAATGATTCCATTTGGGTAGTGGTCGATAGACTGATGAAGTTGGCTCACTTTATCGCCGTATGAAATGATCTTGATTTGAATAGGCATGCAGAAGTGCTTGTGCGACATATAGTTCGTCTACATGGAGTGTCAGTGACAATTACATCAGATCTAGACTCGAGGATTCCCAGTTTCAGCATAACAGTCAGATGGTTCCTTTTGAAACAGGACGGAGCAGAATGTACAGAACTTCTGTTTGTTTAGATGAGGTTAGAGAATGAAAGATCAAAGCATAGAGTCTGTTTAGCAGTTAGTGATTGCAGTTGCCGTGATCAGACATAGATTCAAGACCGCTGAGAGCTGCCAGAATTGTGGTATCGTTAAGCATCAAAGACCTTTAGAGTTCCAAATTGGTGATTACATCTTTCTGAAGGTGTCACCAATGAGGGATACCTTGTGCCTTGGCAAGGAGGGAAAAACTGAAATCGAGATACGTAGGTCCATTTAAAATTCTAGAGAAAGAATCAAGATCCTAACGTATCGTGTTGCATTGTCACCGAGGTCGGAACAAGTGCATGACGTCTTTCACGTGCTGAGGTTGAGGACGTATGAACCTAACCCGACCCACATGCTAAATCTTGAAGAATTAAACGTGGACGACAGAGTGTCGTACGTGAAAAGCCCTGTTCAGATTATGGTTCAGAACAGATTCTGTGTACCAAGATGGTCCCCTTGGTCAAAGTGGTCTGATGATACCGCGAGACTGAAGAAGCAGCCGAGGAAAGTGAGACTAGATGAGATGACGATACCCCCACCTTTTTGTTTAAGGATTGGTAAAGGTTTAAATTTCAATGACGAAATGTTTATAAGAGGGGAAGAGTTGTGACATCCTGAATTTCCAGTATTGCTTTCAATTGAATAAATTGGGCCTTTTATTGACGCGTCTATAGTGCTATTCTCAGAGCCGATCACTCGTGAGATAACTAGACTATCTAGGGAAGTCATTAAGAGATTTTAATGCAAAGAACTTGAGAATTCGACCAGAAGTCGACTGCTCGACCGTGCTAGTTTGCAAGGGTCATTACGGCATTATCAAAATCGATCAGAGATCAGGGATAGGTCAATTCGACTGAGATGTATGATCAAAGTGTGGGTGATTCCACCTGATTGCAAAATTCTCATCGATTAGCACTAGATCGATTTTATGTCGTTTTGGGTACCCTATGTCCGTAATTGAAACCTTGAGATTTTCACAATCACCGAGAGTCGCCAATGTGTCGAGTGGGTTCATTGTGGCTCGAAAAAAAGAAAATTGACTACTGGTCATTTGCACTAAAAATTTTTGAAACCTACTTGGTAGCTTAGGTCACACTAAAAACGCGACGAATTGAAATTAATCGCGAAATTGAATCCGATTTTAGAAATTAAAAGTTCTGTCATGTCACAAATAATTTTTGTCGGCTCATCCTCCGAAAAATTTTCGGAGACTTCGAGATTTTTATGGAAATTTGATTCAGACATTGCAGAAAATTAGCGAAAATTTGGACGGGCCAAATTAAAGGAAATTTGGACTTCCAACCCGAGCCTTTGAGTGTCAGGGACTTATAGAAAATTGTTTGGGATTTTTCTTCAGCAAAATTGGACATTGATTTGGAGAATCAAATGAAGAAATTGAAGCTCCAGGGTGGAAATTCGGTTTTGGCAAGGGGGCTGCAATTTTGACATTTAAATTGGATAATTGGTGGGAAATTATTTCAAGAAAGTATTAGAGGGGGACAAGAATTTAATGGAAGAGATAATTTGGTTGGACTTTCTTCCCCTTAGCTTCCCCTTCACGCTCAGCCGCTCTCTCTCCCTTATCTCTTCGACGCATGCCTCTTCTTCCCCCTACTTCTGCCGTTCTCTCCATTTGCTTTCCCTCGAGCCATCCCATTTTTTTCACGTGCAGAACAATCCCCGCCCCCCGTCAACCGCTCGACCGTGCTAGTTTGCAAGGGTCATTACGGCATTATCAAAATCGATCAGAGATCAGGGATAGGTCAATTCGACTGAGATGTATGATCAAAGTGTGGGTGATTCCACCTGATTGCAAAATTCTCATCGATTAGCACTAGATCGATTTTATGTCGTTTTGGGTACCCTATGTCCGTAATTGAAACCTTGAGATTTTCACAATCACCGAGAGTCGCCAATGTGTCGAGTGGGTTCATTGTGGCTCGAAGAAAAGAAAATTGACTACGGGTCATTTGCACTAAAAATTTTTGAAACCTACTTGGTAGCTTAGGTCACACTAAAAACGCGACGAATTGAAATTAACCGCGAAATTGAATCCGATTTCAGAAATTAAAAGTTCTGTCATGTCACAAATAATTTTTGTCGGCTCATCCTCCGAAAAATTTTCGGAGACTTCGAGATTTTTATGGAAATTTGATTCAGACATTGCAGAAAATTAGCGAAAATTTGGACGGGCCAAATTAAAGGAAATTTGGACTTCCAACCCGAGTCTTTGAGTGTCAGGGACTTATAGAAAATTGTTTGGGATTTTTCTTCAGCAAAATTGGACGTTGATTTGGAGAATCAAATGAAGAAATTGAAGCTCCAGGGGAGGAAATTCGGTTTTGGCAAGGGGGCTGCAATTTTGACATTTAAATTGGATAATTGGTGGGAAATTATTTCAAGAAAGTATTAGAGGGGACAAGAATTTAATGGAAGAGATAATTTGGTTGGACTTTCTTCCCCTTAGCTTCCCCTTCACGCTCAGCCGCTCTCTCTCCCTTATCTCTTCGACGCATGCCTCTTCTTCCCCTACCCCCCGGGAGGTCTCACCCTCACGCCCTATAATTTCTCCACTCGCTCTTTTCCTCGCCGCGATAGAAGCCCACAAACGAAGCCTCCACAGAGTCGACTTCCTTGGCCTATTTCGGTTGTTGACTCTTCTTGCTTCACGTCCTTCAATTCACGAGACTACAGCCCCCCAACCGAGCTCAGCCACCCGTCTTCATGGGTCAACAACGGAAGCCTTGTTGACTCTAGCTCGCGGCCACCGAAGCGAATTCAGCAAGCCTACACATCTCCTCAGCCAACCGAAGCTGCCCATGTGCGTCTCGCCGTTGCTTCTCCAGCTCAACGCCAGTCAATTACAGCAGGTCTTCAACGCCAGCGAAGCTTGTCTACACGCCAGCAAGCTACCCGAATTTTCAGCTCCATCCAACGAATTTCGTGAGCCCATCTCCATCAAGCACGGCCTAGCATTCAACCCACAGCTCGGCCAACAAATCCAGCAAGTTGGTTCGGCCTAGCATGCATTCTTTCCCAGCCCAGTTCGGACCTTTCTTCAGCCTGTCGCAGCCCACAAATGCAGCAGCCCAATTTTTGAAGCCCGCTTCAGCTTTGTCCATTTAAGTTGCAGCCCATTCTCAGTCTTGGAGTCAGCCCAAGAAGTAGACCTAAGCCCATAAATTTATGTGGGCTTGCAAGGCTTTTGGCCCGGTCCGAGTGTCCGTCGACGCAGCCGAAAATTTGGAATTTGTTGAGATGAGGTCAGAGAATGAAAGATCACAGCCCAGAGTCTGTTTAGCAGTTAGTGATTGTAGTTGCCGTGATCAGAGATAGATTCAAGACCACTGAGAGCAGCCAAAATTGTGGTATCGTTGAGCATCAAAGACCCTTAGAGTTCCAAATTGATGATTACATCTTTTTGAAGGTGTCACCAATGAGGGATACCTTGCGCCTTGGCAAGGAGGGAAAAACTGAAATTGAGGTACGTAGGTCCATTTAAGATTCTAGAGAAAGAATCAAGATCCTAACGTATCGTGTTGCATTGTCACCGAGGTCGGCATAAGTGCATAACGTCTTTCACCTATCGAGGTTGAGGACATATTAACCTAACCCAACCCACGTGCCAAATCTTGAAAAATTAGACGTGGACGACAGAGTGTCGTACGTGGAAAGCTCGGTTCAGATTGTAGTTCAGAACAAATTCTGTGTACCAAGATGATCCCTTTGGTCAAAGTAGTCTGATAACACTACGGGATTGAAGAAGCAACCGAGGAAAGTGAGACTAGATGAGACGACGATACCCCCACCTTTTTGTTTAAGGATTGGTAAATGTTTAAATTTCAAGGACGAAATTTTTATAAGAGAGGAATAGTTGTAACATCCTGAATTTCCAGTACTGTTTTCAATTGAATAAATTGGGCCTTTCATCGACGCGTCTATAGTACTATTCTCAGAGCCGATCACTCGTGAGATAACTAGAGTATCTAGGGAAGTCATTAAGAGATTTTAATGCAAAGAACTTGAGAATTCGACCAGAAGTCGATTGCTCGACCGTGCTAGTCTGCAAGGGTCATTACGGCATTGTCAAAATCGATCAGAGATCAGGGATAGGTCGATTCGACTGAGATATGTGATCAAAGGCTATCCTTGAAGGGCTTGAACGAGAGTTGTTCACCCACTGTGGGAAGGCATACCTGCAGGAAATTGACTCTGTCTTCCCTGGTTCTAAGTCTAGGTCCATTCATGGTATCAGAGCCATGGTTTCGTTTGTAATGATATTTGTTCCATGCGCTTGGTAGGTGAATCCAGTGCTAAGAAGATCTTTTACATCATGTCCACAGAACTAGAAATTCTCGAACCACCTGTTTCTCTTGCTCCTTCATCTTCAACCCCTTCAGATTTCCGTGTTTCTAATGCTTATAAGATAGATTGTCTCTATGAAGTCTCTCTTAGTAATGAAACTAAGATCTCTGAAACCCAACTTTCTCTCATGAACCCATATTTCGCTTTTGCTAGACCCACCTCATCATTTTCACTCATCCGCTCCATTCGCCAACTTATTCATCAAACCCCAAAGTAAGTAAAGGAGTACGTCCAGTCCTCCAAATTCGACCAGCACCCCATTCCTTCTACTGAAAAGAAGTACTTTGTTACTCTTCAGATCCCTCTAGAGTTTCCCAGACAATTGGCTCAACAAGGATATACTCATGTTCATTATGGCACTATTCGTCTAGCTCTCACCTTTCATGGTCGCAAGGGTTTGCCAATTGTTGCCAGAATAGCATTATTGAATACTCATTTCTTAGAATACCAGCATGCCTGTATTGGCACTGTCCAAACTACCTTGAATGCTGGCACAATTTTTGTGACTCTGTATCTTAACTTTAATATCACTTTTTCAGATCCACAGTTACTTTCTTTTATGAAGGTACAGGTTCAGCTCATTGGAGCTCCTCAAACTGCTAATTCCATTGCTGCAACACTTCACTACCAAATGGTTTATCGAGTGCAGAACCATGCTCTTGATCTAAATTTCAACAATGGAAATGAAGATGCTTTGTTCATCTCCATGCAAAATGATCAAGCTTCATGTATCCATGTTCCTAGAGAAATTCCAAAGGAGAAGTTAGCCACTCTCCTTTCAGAGACATGGATCACTAATTATGAAAAGCTGCACCAAAATAACAAGCCTTTCCAATCTTCGAACTCTGAATTCATCCGAAAGAAAGATGGAACTGTTTTCATCAAATTTGGCAAGGAAAAGGAAGAAAGTCCATCCATCTTCCAAACCCTTTTCATGATTGAACCATATGTTCCTGAATCAATTTCCAAGCCAGATCCAAAAAAGCTTGCAAGAAAATTTCTTTTGGTAATGATAGACCCAACAATTATATACATAGAGTATTAAATACTTTCGACCAAAAAAAAAAGAGTATTAAATACTAAAAAAATTCCTTGTTTGTTTTGCCAAATGAGTTTCTTTGCAAATATTCATTTCACCTTTTCCCTCACTTCATTGGGCCCCCCAAAGATAACTCACCTCTCTCTCTCTCTCTCATGCTCTAAATAACGCTCTGTTTGGAAAAACAAAGCACGGAGAAAGAAGGGAAATTGGTAGAGAATGTGAAAAACCGCCGTCTGAAAAGAATTTGAGAAAACTTAGGGTAGGAAAACATGAAGAACAGATTTCCACCGGGCCCACCATTTCTTTTTTTTATCTTCACTTGCTGTGAAGTAGAGGTGTCAAACGGGTAGGTCGGGTCGGGTTTGGGTCGAATCATTAATGGATCGACCCAAATTGACCCATTTAAGCCTAATGTAAAATTTTCGACCCATACCCGACCCGACCCATATTAATAATATATTTTCATATTTAACCAAATTTGGGAAAACTTATTCTTATATATATTTTTTAAAAGATTATATTACTATAAAACTTCCAAGCTTATTTCTTATCAACATAAATTTAATGGACAATTTTTATAATTTTTAAAATAATTATTTTAAAAAATCGAATTTTAATTATTTTTATTTTTAAAAAATTAATTTTTTAATTAATTTTACTTTTATTTTTAAAATATAATTTATTTTTTTCCTTTTGGTTCTTCTTCTTCTTTGGCCGACAGCCGGCCGCGGGCGAGCCTCGAGCTCGCCCCTCGCCGGATCTGGCGAGGCTCGAGCCTCACCAGACGTCGGCGAGGCCTCCGCCTTGCCAGATCTGGCGAGCTCGAGGCTCGCCGGCGTTGGGCGAGCTTGAGCTTGCCCCTTGCCGAATCTGGCGAGGCTCGCCGGCATCGGGTGAGCTCGAGCTCACATCTCGTCGATCTAGCGAGGCTCGAGCCTCGCCCGACATCGACAAGTTCGAGTGCGGCGATTGGCGAGGTTTGAGCCTCGCCAAATTCGGCGAGCTCGAGGCTCGCTTGGTCGGTCGCCGGCCATTGCCGTGCCAGCAACCGAAGGAAGAAGAAAGAAAAAAAAAAAGGAAGAAAGAAAAGAAAAGAACAGGAAAAAAAAAAAAAAAAAAAAAAAAAATTAAAATTAAAATATAATTATAATTTCAGTATTTATAAAAAATAATTTTTGTAAAGTTAAAAAGAGAAGAGAGAGTCTCTCTCTTAAGACCTACTTAAAAGTTAAAACCAAACCCATTTAAGACCCACTTAAGACCCACTTAAAACCCACCTATTAAAGTAAACCCATTTAACTACTTTTTGTCAAAAACAAGTGACCCATATATAACCCATTTATGATTTAAATCGGTCATATATGGGTCTAAGACCCATTTTGACACCTCTTCTGTGAAGAAACGGTAGAGGGTGGGCACATTAACAAGCCGAATTTACTACACTATCCTTGTCTCTTATCAAAATCACAACAAAATAATTCCTTCACGCATAGTTAAACGCGAGGGGGCACATTTCTTTGAAACTTGGAGTATTTTGACATGAACTGAGAAAAAACTTTCTGAGAAAAATAACTCATTCGAAATTTCATTTATTAAATGACTATTTCAGGCACGAATTGGTGACAGTCGAGAACAATAAATTTACAAAGACAGGGTCGAAAAAGTAATTTGAGAAATAGTTTTTCACAATTTCCACACCCCCTATCCTACGTTTCCAAAAGCACCACCTCTAGAGGACTCTTCCAAACATGGAAGTGTCGCTCGCACGTCCCGCCTTCCTGCTTCATGTTGAATCTCTCTTCTCTTTCACTTCATCACGCGCTCACACAGACAGATTAACCTGATAGAGAGAGAGAGAGATGCACAGCAGTTGGTTCTCTGTGTTTTGTTCTTCATTTGTATTGGCAATTTCGCTGCACTCGGGTTTCATTTTCTTGATGGGTTTTTTTTTTTGGGTGTTCTTGCCCTTTTGAAGCAGAAATTTGGTCAGTCTTTTGAAGTTTCTCGTGTTTGGTTCATGTCATTTGGGGAGGTGGTAGGAAAAGAATGGGACGAGGTAAACAGTTGATGGGTCTAAAACAATGCCCTGAACCAAGGGCTTGCAGCTTAACTGTTTGATCAAATGTCTCAATCACGTAACGTTCCAGTTGTTACAACTCTTGTAGTATGCTAGACAGCGAATGCGAGGTTGCTAGATTGATTCCACGATCAAGGATAAAGAGGGGCCTTCCTATGTGGTTAGTCACTTATGCAATGCTTGTTCATTTTTCTTAATGGATAAAAATTGAAATTGATGTTGTTTTAATTTTGTTAGATGCATATTTTTTGGTGTTGGAGATAGGGCTTCCAAGGAGGGTAAAGAGGCTCTGCATCAGGTCGATCCTTTTGCAAGCTTGACTTACCAATAAGCCAAGACCTCTGGAGCCGTTACTAGTGCAGGTTCGACATATGCTAAAGAGGTACTTAAATTGAGAAGTAGTTGAGCAAGTTGGGTAATTTCTGGCAGTGGCAACAAAAATTATATAATAGAGTTGAAGCCATCAGCCGATACTCTTGAGAAGGAGAGGGATATCTACTTTGAAAAATTCGGAGATATTGAGATCTTGGACTACTATCTTGAGATAGAATGCCTACCCATAATGTTTCTATCAAGCATTTGTTCCAGGCATTCTTGCCCTTTGTTTCAGGCATACTTGTTTTGTCCATCTCTGGTGCTGCCTGAATGTTGATAACTTACTAACTTCTTCTTTGGCAGATTGTGGAGCAATAAAGATGATATTTCCTGCAGGAGATGACGATGCATTGGTTGTAGCAAAAGCTCAAGCCGTGGTGTCGCTACACCGAAAGAAGCGAGTTACCGAGTCCCATAGCCGAGGTTCCCAAAGAAAGAACAAGCGTAAATACTCAGAAAAGGAAAAGCATCATAAACCCATAAGTTGATGCTGCTGCTACTACTTTGTCTTCTTTGAGGCAAAGGATTTAGACACTTCCAATGTGTGTTCTAGTGGTTTATCTCTCATGAATTACTGATTTTCCATTTTTGGATGCTTGAAGACAGCTTCTGGTTTATTCTCCATAAATAGATATTTAGACAACTCTACCCATGGAAAAGCCTAGGTAATTTTAAAGGGTTTTAACCATAGTCAACATGGCATTTTGTAGCCTATATACAGTCGGAGTTTTTGTTACTCCTTTGAGCTCAGTTAACTAATTTGATCGTGTGAGTACTAAGAGACATATACAATGACTTTACATCCTTCACAAGGTTCATGGCAGTTTCTGTTATGTATTACCACATTGATGGTGGCATGTTTGGACATATTTTATAGGAAAGACTGGCATGTTGATGCCATGTTTCATGTATATGGTCTAGGTGGTTTGGTTTGCGACAAGTTAATACCTTCATAATTTAGGAGCGTTTGATAATGTATTGTCTGTTCTGGTTGGTGCATTTATATGAGTCCATTGATGAGTGGATATATTATTTCGAATGGATTATTTTAATTTGTTGGTCAAGAGATCTGAAATTTGGTTTGTCCAATGTCAATCTTCTTCTTGCACAAATTATCGGTGAGTGTCTATCAAACTTGTGATTGACTAAAAATACCATTTTTATCTATTAACTCACTACGTTGTCATCTTTATGACTTTGAGTTCTTTATGGTGCACATTTCTTTAATGATGACATCCATTGGCATATGAAAAATAGTTAAAATTTTCAAAAGATCTCAATATTGAAAAATCGACAGTTTAGTGTCTATAGCCATTCCAATGATCATTGATTCCATAGTACCATATGCACTTTCCTATGCAAAATCCAACCGAAAATACAAAAAAAGAAAAACTCGAGAGCAACAAAAAACTCCATAAAAAAACTCATGATCAACCACTTTGTTGATCTATGAGGACTATGCCAATTGCTATCACTTCCTAACTTCATCGAGACACCAATAGCGGTCCGGAAATAACAAGAAAAAATGAATTTACCTAGACATTGAAATTTTAAAAAAAGTATAAGAAAAGTGAAGCTAACTAGTTTTGTACCATAGTAAACTTAGAGAAATATCATGAATTTTCTCTTCACGAAACAGGAGGAAGATCACAGCCATCCTTTCCATTGCCTCATTGGTGCTTCAACTTTCCTGAGGCAAAACCAAAGGCTGCCATCCACCCTGAAGGACCAAAGCTGAATGACGACATCCTTCATGAGTTCATTCCGCGTGTAAGGATGCGCAACTGCATTCCACCTCTCCGTCAGCATATAAGAAAAATTTTTGCTTGTATAATTCCACTTCTTGAGTCGTAACCCGTGAGAAACTTCGAGACACGGCTGATGTGAATCGTTGCGGAAGGATCGTTCTACGAAGGCCCAGATGGTGCGAATTGCAAACCTCGACCTCCAATCAAACCTGTGATTGGCAACCTCGGTATGAACGTGACCTGTTGACGAACACGTGTCAACCAACCAACGTTATAGACGCCACGAGCGAAAGAATTCGCTATCTCGCTCGATAAGTCAAATTGACCGCCACAAGAGAATCTTGATTAGGTCAAGTTCTCAAAAGAACAATAAAAGAGAACCTCTCAATTCTTTTCCTCAAAAATAAAATATATCCGTCCCCAAAGAAATTTGGCAAATCCTTTATATAGGCTGCCACACAAACCCTAAAAACCAACCCTAAAAATCTAATGCGTCATATTCTAGAATATTCCTATTCTAGAATATTCTTAAACAAGAATATATATAAATTGACTTGGTCAATTATTTGGTGACCAGATAATTAAATTGCACCAAGATTTTCAAGATTCTTCAAGATTTGATCCAAAGTCATCTTCACGCCAAAGATTACGAACCATGAAGCCAACAGTTTGCCTGAATTGTTTGGCCCGCGCTCGAGTAATCGAACCAGTAGGAATAGACAATAGGTCCCTAATACCTCCTCCTCGATATGGCTCGATGTCCACATCAACAGCTCAATGAGGGAAACCTTAATGCCCTCCTTCCTATTTAAGATTCGGATCTCTTCTTCGCTCAAGAAACCTTGCCTTATCTGCTTGTTGGGTATAGAGAGCCTACTTTGGCCGCGGCTCATATCTGTGGCAGTAAGTGTCTTCTCCACCACGAGGGTCACATCTTGACCATGCATTTCCTGTATTTTGTCCATGTACTTTGTTGGCAATTCGCTTGGTCCGATTAGAGCAGCGAGATCCATCTTGGGAGCTTTCTTGGGTTTCTTGGAAACTCTACCCAATTCTTGGGTTTCGGAGGAATCGAGGGCGCTTGAACGCATCTTGCAGTGCTCAGCGACAACTCTTGAGGGCTCTTGTTTGTTGTTTTGGACAACGACAAATGGATCAGAACTTGACTTCTGGGCGTGGATTGTCAGCCTTCGCGCTCGCGGTGATCTCTTCTTCTTAACGGTCCATCCAACACCGATTGACCCAAAAGTATTGGTGGTCATGAGGGCGACCTTCTTCTCATCATCACGATCCAAGAAGGGAGCCGCGAGACTTAGCTTTCCCTCGGAGACCAATGAAGCTGCGTCCGCCAAGAGATGAAGAGATGAGAAATCGAACTTCTTCTTTCTCTCCCCCTTTGAAAGACGGTTTGCAGACCAAAAATAGACCGTCGCCGCTGGAAAACATTGATACCCCATTATCGCCAAGTGATGGAGAGATGAAAAGACGAAAAGATGATGATCGTGGGTTTTCACAGAGAGAGAGAGAGAGAGAGCGCGACGAAGAAGGGGTGAGAGGGAGGGGAAGAAGAAAGCTCTTGCGATTGCAAATTAGGAAATATTAGGAATTACTTGAAGAAGATGAGAATTCTGAGTGGATCATCAGTGAGATACGGGAGTTTCAAATTAGGAAATATTAGGGCAAGTAGCGACTGCGTGGCCATTGTGACCGTTGTGACCGTTGAGTGCTTACTCGGACGAGTGATTCTGAAATATAATTTGTTGTCAATCTCCGAATTAACCACGAATTGTTGTCTGCCCCCGAACTTTTCCCAAAAAAATTTTACTTTGATTTTAATTGCACGTGTATAACAATTCCCCGGATTTTATTACACGTGTACCTGAAAACACAGAATGATTTCAGTAGGAGCCGAGAGCTAATGAAAGATTGTCACTGATTTCTCTCATTCAAAGGCGTTCGTCGTCGGTCTCAATCGCCAGAAATCTACCGTGGCCGTCGATTTCCGCCGCTCCCACTGCCCGTGCCGAAACTCCTCTTTTCTGCCCTGTTTTCTGGTGGGAAGTTTGAAGTACTCCGTTCCATTCGGAGCTCCTTGGCCGGTGCCCATCTTCATTGCCGACACGTCTAGGACCTCCATTCTCCAATCTGCTCACCGGACGAGGCTAGAAATCCAAAATCACCATGGTAATTTCCATTCGCTCTGTTTCTATCGCTTACGAAGGAAACGGAGGCCTTGAGCTCTATTCGATGATTAAGAGAAAGATTCTCGTCGTTCTGTATACCCGGTCCTAACATATGCTCTCTCGCGCGTTGTTTCTTTTTCTGTCTTTGAGTTCCATATGCTTGAGTGTGTTCGCGTGGCGGTCAGCGAGTGGGGGTGAGTCCTGTGGTGGTCGGAGGTCTATGACGATGGAGTAAAGCATGTTTGTGCTGCGCTGTTCTCAGGGCATATTTCAGGAAGTTACATTCATGATTTTCAGGATAAAATGAATGTTCAACCATTTAACTTTAGATGAAACACATAACGAGATAAAAAAAGCTATAAGCGGATAGTCAAACATGGCTGGATGCAATTTATATGTTATTCATTTTTTATTTAAACTGGGTTGTAATGAAAAAATCTATATACATGCCACTAAAATCATCGCAAGAAAATGAACCGCAACAAGATTACATGTGCGAATTTATTACAATAGAATCTTCTCTTCAGGAGAGATGGCGGAAGTCCTCCTAAATAACGCATTTCGTGGCCAGGCAAGCTAGATCCCCATTTCACTCTCAGCAATTGCTATTGTAAATATTCTCAGGCTCTAATGTTCTTTCTGGGATGGAACGTGCATTTTCAGAATGGATGATTGAACCATCTTTCCTGGATTCCTAAATGCACAAGCATATATATGATGGGAAAATATGTTGACCACCAATAAGTATTTCGTGTCAATTAGTGTGACAAATGTTGGATGTCAAGATGCCAAGTTTAAGTCTAGCAAAATACTTGAAAGTTGAAAACAACAATTGATTAATCAAGTATAAGACTGGATGCACAAAGTAAAGAAAGCAAGTGTAGAGTTAACTGTACAAAGAATGAGGATTAAGTAGGGTGGCACTGTACCTCAAAACGCATAGTGCATTCTTGTCCTCCTCCCCCCACTCTGGCTCGAGGGGTAAAGACTTCAAATGCGCCAAAAATAAACCTTGTTCTGGTGGAATCATCCTATGTTGCCCCCCGGTTGACATACTTAAAATCATTGTTAAGAATGTTAGTGCCATCAGAAAAGTCCACATTCTTCCTTGAACAAAAATCTTCGTTCCTCATGAACTCATCATGGTAAGAATTCTGAAAACAAAGTATTTTGTTTTGCCCTTTTATGTTCTTTATCTCCTTCAAAGAGCCCAGCAGATAGCATACCTCCAGCAAAGTCGAGGCCTTCACAAAATCGTTGTCAAGAGCTCCAACAATATGCACAATCAACTCGTTCTCAGCCCAAGAATGAAGTTCCTGGAGCTTCTTAAGTTTTGCTGTGCGGCTCTCTTGTACCAAATTCTTATTGGTACCTTGTACCTTACTGGAATCATCAGAAAGCAGTTGTTGCTCTCCATTCCATTGTGTGCCAAACCTGGGAAACTCTACTGAAGACCAAAGAACTGCTGAGAAAGGCTTCTTATAAGAGTTATTGTTCCCCGCAAGATTTTGATAGGGGTTTGGTGAGACAATTGCTCTTGATATTGGTGGGAAAGGATTATGTTCAATTTCAGATTCAAGAGCATGTCCTTGTCAATGATTTAGATCAAAGGTAGCCCAGCCAGTAGAATTGCCCATGCTATGGGGAAGTCTTTCTTTTGCTGAGAGCTGTTAGATAAATTTATCCTAATTAGCACACTACCGTATAGAGCTGTCTATAAGTATGACCTGGCCAGTTGGATACTACTGTATGCTTCTGCTTTGATACGCCTTTATGCCGTTAACCCACGAGATTGCATCACAGGAGCGTCCTAGGACTAATGAAAATAACAAAGTGGCACAGGTTATAAATCGAGATAAACCAGATTTCACCATATAAGGAACACCGAATCAACAAAACAGTGCACATACAAAGTTTGAGAAATCAACTAGAAGAAGCAAGGCGTTCAATTTCTATATCTTTGAAAACTAATGTTCTCAATAGCTACCAAATGCATATGAAAGAAACTGCTCAACACTATCTATTGGCGATCGCCATAATCCTCTTTTAATTGACCACTTCCCTTAATCATACGAATACTTTTTTGATACTTCCTTACTCATACCCTTTTTCTTAACAACATCGACCTACTTACTTCTCTAGGACTGGAAGATCCTTCATTTATGTAAGAGAAAATTTTTATTGCCTGTAGTCCTAAAAACGTATTTTTTATAAGTGAAAATGAGAATTCTCTTTCAAAACAAATATTCTAAGAACTTGCTAATGCATCAAAATTTCTTGAGTCTCACTTTCCCCACAATGTCTAGGGGCAAAAATTGCCACAAGGATACCATGGAGTAAATTTCTGTTGATTAAAACATTAGAGAAACACATAATGGAAAAATTTAAGAACTACTGAAAAGGGTATGCTTATCAAGTGGATTAATTGACATTTGACAATTTTCAGGCAGAATTTACAAGCTTTGGCCTTCCAGTCTTCTGATCCAACCCCACTCGAAGCCCAAGCTCTGCAATCTCTAGTGTATCAACAATTCCCTGGAGCTCCAATTCAGCAACTGCTCATTGGTTTTTGGAATTCTCCTCGAACAAGTTTCTGGATGTCTAAATACCCCATTCTCTCAAGAACGGGTTATCTTCATCCACAACCCATTGCTACATAAGCAAAATAATCCCATCCTTGCATCTGATCTCATCTTGCACGCTCCTCCTGTACAAACAGTTGCCAGTGATTGCAACAGTGTCTCTTTGAAACCCTTTGTAAAAGCAACATTTCAGTTGTTTAGAATCTGCATTCCCTTGGAGGTGACCCAGATTAATGGCTTTTCTGATAATTGCAGGAGGCTCAAGTTCACAGAGCAAATTCAGAATCGAATCCAAAAGATCCAAGGAGAAAAGTGTGCCTGTTGTGTCTTTAGTATTTCCTGTGGGTCTTCGTGCACCATGCTATGCGCATATGCCTCTCAGCACGGTGAGTGTGTAACCAAGGATATCGATATGAGAAGACCCTGTAGGAAGACCTAACTTGCCCTCCCCTGGAAAAATCAACAAGCCTGCTAGCTTTTCTGAAGAATCTGTGTATAATGTAAACTCGGAAGAGATGGCGACATCATTTATTCTCTCACAGGATGCTACTGAGAAACGCTTGATCTGGTAAAAACTCATCAAAGCCCATTCGGACATCTTTGCTGTCATAAGCAGTAGCAACAGCTAGTTTGGCAAATAAAGTAGGTAAATGTGCTTCTTCTAAGCAGATTACTGAGAGAAGCAACATAAACCATTCTTCTTGAAATCCGATTGTCAAACAAGAGAAAATGACGGTATGTGACGAAGACAAGAACATAATTAGGTTCAATGAAAGGGGGAGGAAAAGAAATTGAGAAAGTGGCCTAAAGAGAAGCAAGCGAAAATGGAACCTACCTACTAAAGAAGTCCGAGCAATTTCTGACACCAAAGACAAACCAGGATCTCCACACAGCTCCGCTGGGTGTACAGGGTTCCTTCCCATCTTGGCAAGTGTATGGTATTATACACTAAGGATCAACTACGTCTTGGCTCCAAATTCTTGCAAGCATGAGAAATTCATTTGGAAAGAATTGAACCCAAATAGTTTGCTGGTGTCTCTCTCCAGCCAATGAGACATTTGCTAGAGCTTGCAAGGCTATCCTGACGGCTCCACAATTAAGGCAGGAGTGTGCATCAGAGCCCTCAAGACAGTCAAAGTGATCCTAACTCCATTCTTCTCGATGAAAGTATCCTGATTTACAAACTCTCCAAGCACATGGGTTTTTCTTTAGCTTCAGTGATGGTACCAGAAGTTTACAATTCAAATATTCCAAGTGTTCTTGAATTAGATCAAGTATCAACGCAAGGACACTCCTTGAAGCAAGATCCGCACACCAGTCTGCATTTCTTGATACTTTCACAAGAACTTCTAAGGTGTCTGCTAGACTTGTGGCTTTAGAATAAGCAAACAACTGGTTGAGGATATCTTCTGGCGAAGAAGACCCCACATTCTTGTCCATTGAAGATTAATTATTCTTTTGGCTGCACACACACAAAGCACCTAATCAACTATGCGGCGTTTTTATTGTACAAGGAACTATCAAAGACTAACTTCCATCGTGAGTCAAGCTCCTCAAACTGAAAACTTGTCTACAAAGCATGCCCCAATAAGAAAAAAGGCAATATATCGATTCATCAATGGAAAAGGGATTCTGCGTAATGCGCGTAAAATCCATCCAACCTGTCATTGGCAATCTTTCAAACAATTGGTGGGCACGAACCCTAAAGTGCATAAGACCAAGCGGAATACCTGTTTGATACTCAACTCTCCAAGGTGACGATTCCTGTTAAATCAAATTACGAAGATAGAATGGGGGGTAAAAATGAAACCAGAGGTGGAATTTAATTCGATATTGCCTTCTCCTTCTCGGATTTTAGGAGAAGAAAGAGAACTTCAAGAGGTTTACGTGGGCTTCTCAAACGCACTTATCTTGCCCCGAAAAAAAAAAAATCGCTAAGAAAGACTGTTTTAATCAAGTTGTTACCTGTACAACATTATTTTCTCAATCTGGTTATACGTATTTTTGACTTCTAAAGAAAAACTTATAAAATAAAATGCCAATACAATTTGGTGCAATTTTCATTCCTTTTGAAAAATAAGAGCAGTGGAATTTTTTTCTATGTTTACATTAGTGATGAACATGAAAATTAAAAATGTTTTCGTCATATTAATTAGTACAAATCGACATATAAATACGAGAAATGAAACTTGATATTTATTTAGATTTATTTTCCTCCTAATTTATATTTTTCTCTGTGTACTTACTATTTGAAAATTCCCCATCATTGCTGTTTAAAGTTGTCTCTTCGAAGTTTTGCCTCGTCATTCTGCAAAATCTCTAAAGTTTGGGAAGTGAGGGTTTGCCTATAGTTTCTCTTGTGGTCGAGCTATGACATTCTTCTTTGAGATTTGCTCATTTTGAAACTATGAATATTATAGGATTTGTTTTAGGGAAAATCATACAAATAGTCCTTGAACTTTAACCTAATGCGTAATGTAGTTCTTAAATTTTTTATTTATTCAATATGATATCTGAAGTTTAACTCAATGTATAATACGTCCTTTAACTTTAATTTAATTAACGTAGTCCCTGGACTTTTAATTCATGTTTAATTTAGTCTTTGAACTATATGAAAATTTTCAATATTCTCTTTTCATTAATTTAAGTTAAAAGACAACATTGAACATATTAAAAGTGGATTCGGTTCCAGTTGGGAGTAAGCCCTTAATAAGAGATAAATTAGGCTGTAATGCTGAGAGTACCCTTTTCATGGAGACAAACTTAGTAGTAAAAGGTCCGTGTATTCTCATGAGACTTTCTTTCCCAGCTTGTTTTGTTCAATTTGTTATTCATCCATATATTTTTTTTGGTGTTGGTTATCATCATCTCTGCTACTGTTCTCCAACCTTTCCAATTCCAACGACCATTATCTTTCACTGTTGCTAGGAATTGTTGTTTACACGACTCTTCGTATGCTGTTAGTGTTGCTGTGCAGGGTCGTTTACTTAAATGTTCTTTTAAATGTCTCAAACAATGTCATGAGATTCTTTGAGGGAAACGACAAAATGTGCGAAAAATGAACGGGGAAGCCCATCTTCCCTTTTAGAGATAATGAAAAGAAAAAAAAAATTGTGAAAATTTTATTTTGCCTGATAAAATGTGGAGTCCAATCATTTTTTGCTTCAAAAGATTACTGTGCTAAGGTCCAAGAAGCTTTCGCATGACCTTTTCTGGCCATGGACGATGATAATTGCCCCGTTAGTGTCGTGCTTGTTTAAAAGGAAAAAAAATAGTACTGCCATTGAGCATGAAGCTAAACACAGCCGAAACACTTATGTCGCTTTCGGTGGAGTGCGTATATAGTTTGTCTGTTAGCAACTGGATGAAGGGGGATAATCTCAATGGAATCAATCAAACCCAATAGCAATTGGATGACTGATGTGTCTATCTAAGGCAGGTTACATTAGTTTGGTAGGAATAACTAAGAATGACTTGAGCAAGTGAAACAGAAAGTAAGAACTATCTCGATTGATGGAGAGTACCCAAATGAGAGCGGTATTAGGTTGGATTCTGGGGCTCATCCCACTTCTAGGATGGTTGTTGTGGTGGTGGAATGAGATTTGGTATGCATGACCGGTTGAGCGAAGAGGTACCGACGCCGGTGTAAAGTTGCCGCCAGGACAAATGGGGTTTCCATTCTTCGGAGAAATCTTCACCTTGCTCTGGTACTTCAAGAATTTTTGCCACCCGGATGAGTTCATAAACTCTAAAAGACGGAAGTATGATCCTCGTTCCCCATCTAACTTTAGACTGAAAACTTGTGACATGAACTTTTGCAGCTTTGTATTTGCAACTGTAAGAAAAGTTAAGGGAGAGTACACTCTCAGGCTTCTACTAATGCCCCTGTACATGTTTCAGGTACGGTGATGGAGTGGGAATATACAGGACTCACCTCTTCGGATCGCCTTCCATCATAGCATGCTTCCCATCAATAAGCAAGTTCATCTTCCGAGATGAGGACGCATTCCTCCCGGAATGGTCGAATGTCGATCTTGTGGGCACAAATTCTATAGTGGCAGTTCATGGAAAGGCACATGCCAGGTTCAGGAGCTTCGTCTTGAATGCAGTTAACCAACCCGATGCTCTTCGCGGAATAGCTGCTTTCATATAGCCGCATTTGGTCGTTGGCCTTGAGTTATGGGCCGAAAAAGGCAGAATCGTCGCTTACCATGAAACTAAGAAGTTTTAGCCCATCGCATAGGCTTACCATAAGATAACTTCACCGTTCACATGATTATTTTTTGCCAGTTCAATAGTCCTCAAGGTTTCATTAGTGGTTTTTAAATTTGTGTATCTTCTTTGCTTAAGTTCACCTTTGAGATTATTGGGAAACTGTTTATGAGCTTTGAGCCGGGGCCACAATTGGATGAGGTCTACTGGTTGCTTCATGAAATGGTTAAAGGGATAAAAGCTCAGCCGCTCAACTCCACGGAACTGCATATCACCGAGGTAAGTGATTGTAACACAAAGGAAGCAATATTGTAATTGGATGAGGTCTACAACGCAAAGTGATTGTAACACCAAGGAAGCAATATTGGACTGAATTGTCCTAGTTTTATGCGAAGCTGCCCATTTAAAACCCCAAATGATCTAAATTATTTCTCCAATCCTAGTGCAGTGCCGGAAGAAAGTCAAGGCAATTTTTGAAGTCGAGCGAGAGAAAAGGAAAAGCGAAAGCAAAGAAACTATGACCGATCTTATGGACGGAATTCGACAAATCAAAGATGAAGAAGGCAAAATACTATCCGACCAAGAAGTTCTAGATAACATCACTATTCTTGTGATAGCCGGTTATGAGTCCACTGCACTTGCATCAATGTGGGCAATTTACTACCTTGCCAAGTATCTCAATGTTCTAAAGAAACTCCGGGTACCAACATAGTTCGACTCTGTAGCTTAATTATCAGAACTTCTTATCTACTGTTTCATTGCAACTTGGAATTCTTGACTTGAATGGCAGGAAGAGAACATGTCCATTAGCCAGAACAAGAACGGTGAGTTCATCACGAGCGAAGATGTCTCGAATATGAAATATACTAACAAGGTAACGTAAAATCACGGGAGGATTTCAGAGTTCAAGTGATCAGTTGCCCAAAAGATTAAAAAAAAACTTATGAAGCTGACAATTACTGATATACAGGTGGCGGAGGAGACTTTAAGAATGGCTTATATTGGAGCTTTTAAATTCAGATTAGTCGCAAGAGACATCAATTACAAAGGTACGAAACTATCCACAAGCCTTGCAGATATATATTATTAGCACATGCAATATGGTCCACAGCTCTACCACGGATAAATCTTTAAATTGTTGTTTTAGCAAAACTGCCTTTTCAAGGCCATTTTGTACCTATTAATAAGATTTCTCTGCAATCCTGCATTATTTTGCACCAGCTTAGATACTTTATACCTACAAGAACTGTCGTGACCAATACATAAGAGTCAGTGTTGACTGCAGTGTCCTGTCCAGAGCAATTAAAGATAGAGTTTTACAATGAGGATCCCTGAAATTTGTTTAGGTTATAGGATACCAAAGGGAAGGAAAGTCATTCTGTGGCTCCAATATCTCCACACAAACCCGGAAAAAATTGTGCAGGTGGACCATAAGGCTCGATGTCAGTAATGTTTATGGACAAAGCATTCGTTTTCCTTTTTCCCTAATTTGTTCTCTTTCGGGCAAACCTATGTAATACTTGGTCATATTCTTCAGGGATCTGCAAAGCCGGAGGCATACCAAGTGTCTGGCGGGGAATCGAGAATCTGCGCAGGAAACATGCTTGCGAGGATGCAACTGGCGATTCTACTGCATCATTTATCAGTGGGACACAAGTAAGAAGAAACGTGAAGCTTTTACTCCTTGAATTTAGAGAAATTCAAGTTCATTGAACCATAAAATTCACAACAATGTTTGGCAATGGAATTTTCAGGTGGGAATTGCTCAACCCAGATGCGGATTTTTTCTATCTTCCCCACCGTGCACTGGCTGATAAAGTTGAAGTTAGTTTCAGCAAGTTATGAGTATTGATCCTGACGACAACTTGAAAACTGCACAAGGCTGGAAGAATTGAGTCATATTGGTCTCATCATATGTATGCTTTTTTATTTTATTTGCTTCAACCATAATATTAAGGAAAAAATAAATTTGAGAATTTATCAATAAGCTACAATCTTGTGACACGTCATGTAGAAGTCACATGCTACACTTTTTTTTTTCATGAATTAGAACTCAAATGTAATTTGAGAAAATGCACGGAATTCTACTTCATTAAGTCCCAAATGTTAGACGCAAATTGCGCAACCCCAAGATCTCCATAACTAAAACAAGAACATGCATAATTGAGTAGAAAGATTAACGTATCTATTTTGGGATCCATCGAACATAAAGCGGAAGCAGAAAAGGGATTACCCATTCATCAAGGGGATCCACGCATCAAATCATTCTCCTCTATTGCCCTCCGTATCATTGGCTCAATGAGGCGGCCCCCCTCATGTTTAGCGTTAGGTAAACGCTCCTTAGGTGAGGATACATGTGAGAATTAGAGTTAAATGAGAGACTTGAGCACTATTTATAGAGTTTCCAACCAGGCCCCCTTCATTATGGGCTAGGCTCAACTAGACCCACACTAGCCAGCCCTATATTAGACTAATTAAGAAACATTCTATCTCACCTTAGACCAACCATGTTTTATGGTAACCGTAAAAACAATAAATTACAATATCAATTAATGTAGTCCACATTAGGAATTTTCTTACATTCTCCCACTTGGACTATATTAATTGAATCCGTACTGTATGTACGCACATTTGGTCTAGAGATAATTCTTAATAGTCAATCCTATCCCATAAAATCTTAAACACCGAATCATGGCGGTTACTGCATGTATACACACAGAGCCTTCCATGGTCATGAATGCTCTCAACTTTATTGATATGGATTCAATATGGTAGTGTGACAAATGGATAACATCTCTCATAAAGATATCTCATTTGTCAGTCACCATTCTCTTACCTTAGGCATCACAAAAACTTATGCCACTAGAGAATGCTTTATGATTCCAATGAATCAACATATGTCTTGTCCTTACGGTTAACATTTCTTTATGTATAACAAGACATATGCACAAGGCTAATAACCGAATGTCCCTAGCCTTCACTCAAGGTTTATACAGTACCTCGAAACTTTATCAATATGTATTAACATAATAACAACACATTCAAAAATATTTTATTGAATGCAAAAGTTGATACATATCAAACCGTTACAAAGTGTAACGAACACAGATGAAACATTTATCAGAGTAAAACCAAAATAGCTCCCACTGAACAACAGCATCTCATGATACTCCTAAGCCCATGCTAATGACATGTCGCTCAAATACACATGGGCGTAGGCCTTTAGTTAGCGGATCTGCAACCATATCATCTATGTAAATATGTTATATTATAACGTCACATTTATGTACCGTTTCTTTATGGTCAAAAATTTTGACCGCCATATATTTAGACTCCTTGAGACCTCTGTAGTTAATAAAAATACTATAAATTTATTGTCTCAATACAACCGTATGGGTCCATCCATAAAGTTAAAAATGGTCAACTTCTTAATGAGGTTCCGGAGCCTAATAGCCTAAGTAACAATCTAAAATAATGTTACAAACTTTGCTTCCATAGTTGAAGATGACATAGAACTTTATTTACTGCACTTCCTGCTAACATAAATATGTATTCTATTATTAATCTCATGTCATCATAACAGCCAGCAAAGTTTACATCTAAATACCCTACTAACTGCAAGAATTGAACATGTTTGTAAATTAGCATATAATCTCTTGTCCTCTTTAAGTACCTCAAAATCTTCTTGGCAGCAACCTAGTGATCGCGTCCTGGATTTTACTGATATCTGCCTAGAAGTTCCATCACAAAGACGATATTTAGTCTAGTGCAAATTTGAGCATACATTATACTTTTAAGTGCACTGACACAAAGTACACCATTTAATTAGATTTTCTCAATATCTAAATAAGGACAATGTAATAGATTCAGTCCATCACCCTTAACAACATGAGTAATTCCTGGCTTGCAATGATGTATATTGAATAATTCCAAAATACGATCAACAAATGTCCTCCTAGAAAATCTAATATAATATGACAAAAACAATCCTTATGGACCTTAGTGCAAAGGATAAAAGATACATCAAGGTTACTACTTGTAAGCAAAATATTATGTTCACACAGTATGAGAAAAATAAATTTCCTCCCATTGACCTTGCAGTATATATTAAATTACTTTGTTCCCAATTGAACAAAATAACAACATTATAAAACTTTAATAATATTATCTGGAAACTTGCTTAAAACCATTAATAAAACGTTTCAGTCTACACACAAGTTTACTTAAATCATTTACTGCAAAATCCTCCAATTGCACTATATAGATTTTATATCTATTTGACGTAACCCCATATCAAAATAAATTATTAATGATACGTTCACTCTGAAAGAATCTATAAAAAATACTAGAAATAAATAATTATTTCTTCATATAAACTATCCACCCCGCTTTCAAAGTGAAAACTTTAGCTACCAATTTGGTTTTAAATTCCACAATTTTTCTTTGAAATCCTTTTAATTTTGTGCGTCAATTTGCAACTAATGAACTTATGATCTTTAGGCAAGTCAGTAAGTTTCCAAACACTATGATTTTTTTTTTTTTTTTTGGTAAAGGCAAACACTATAATGTTTCATAGATTGTATATTGCCTTTTATGGCATCTAATCACATACTTAATTGAGAACAAGAAACGACATTTATATATATATATATATATATATATATATATATATATATAGATGTCGTTAAATCAACCATGTAGTGGATATTGTAATCATGCTCTCACAAATAGACTATATAATCTGATGGAATATCTGATCGTTTTTCCCTAGAAAATCTCCTGAATAAAGCTACAACCACTTCATTCTGCACTTGAGAGGTTTGAGAAATTTCATTATAAATTATATCAAAAATAGTATCTTGAACCTCAACAAGTTTAGTCTATGATACAGGAGATTCCACAATTGTTTGTACCACAATTGTCGGTACCACAATTTTCAGTATAGGCATAGACAAAGACACAGTGATCTTCCATCGTTCTATTATCCTTAATAGTCTGAGAGCAGCTATCCTCTACCATTACATCGAACTTTAGAAACTTGACAGTATGTAATTCCATAATTCTTGTACCTTTATTAGGGTCATAAAATCAATACCCCTTTGAACAATCTGAGTAAGATACAAAATAATTTCGAGTGGATTTAAATTCCAACACACTTAATATTGGATTAGATAACCTCACTTCTGCATGACACCTCAATATGATTCAAGTAATTTATGTCCAGTTTATAACTCAAAAGAAGTTTATGAAACAACTTTTGTATGTGAAAATGTTGTTTTCAAAATATCAGCCCACAGAAGATCGGATAAATTAGTCTTACTAATTATACTCATCACCGAGTTCAATATAGTGCATTTATGCCTTTCAGCCAAATCTTTTTGTCAGGATTTTTGGGTATCATAATTAAATTACCACACCAGAATTTACCAAGTATTTGACAAATGACCCTTTAAGCAATTCGGTATTGTCATACTTGCCAAAATACTTACCGCTACTATTAGGCCTGACAACCTTCAAGACTAATTTTAACAAGTTTATTCTTTATCTCGGTCATTTTCCTTAAATAGAAAACTTTTGGAAACAACCTTTTAACCATATACGAGATGTATATGTCATTAGGACTTAAACACAATCTTTGCAGATGTGTCCTAATTTCGATATCATACAAGACATAATTTCAAGCAACCAAAGCTTCCATCATCTTATAGCAGTGCAATCCACAGGCAAACCTCTTTTCAAGTGTTCCAGAATGGAACGCTTCATGGACAATAAGCAAATTATATTGCTCTTTTCTCAAGCAACAAATCATATATCCACAACTTAAAATTTGAAATAGTAAAAACCTCAATAATAGTGGATTTATTAATTACAGAAAATGTGACTAAAAAAACAAGCAATGTATATAATTAGCATCATGTGAGTACCGTGTAACTTGACGTACAAGTACACATCCAGAGAGTTACACGCATAATCATATAATCACATTTGGGCAGAATACATAACATGCAGTTGTACACTCCCCACATGATAGCGGTTATGAGAATATATTCCAATTCTTCGTGAATTCATCACCTTTGGGCATATGAATCACTAGGATTAGTCACTCCCCCACCACACCATCATGTATCCCTCCATAAACTAATACACAATCACCTCCTTTGGGAGTATGACTACGCATTAAACCAAGAGACATCCCAATCATCATACGAGACCGAAATTTCTCAAACCCAATCAAGCGTGCCACTTTGGCGGTCACTACTCAATTGAATCATTGAAATTCTCTCATACCAAAGATATAAATTTTACTTATCACATACACCATATACATGTGATTTTAACTTTAGTGATAGGGGCAACAAGTCACTAAAAGCACATATCATGCTAATTACATTAAATATTTATGTATGTATATATATATATAGCGAATCTGAAAGACAGATTCCAATGAGATCACCGATCACAGCAACACAAGAAAATTCTCATAACAGAGAAGAAAGCATCTCTTATGTACCCCGATTATAGATTACCAAAACAACATAAAAAGAATGCTGATCTAGATGATCTATTACAAGTCAACATCAATAGCAATACATGGTACTCCAGATTGACAAGCTTAATAGTTGATCAACTATTGCTCATGAATTTCATAAGATAAACAATGTCTCCAAGGTCAACAGCTGATTTATTAGCCAATTTTAAGTAACAAATAATATTGCATCAACCAGTGGCCTATAAGTTGAGTCAAACCACAGAACCAAATATCTAAACTATAACAGTAGATACTATTGCTCTGTGTAAATATTGTCATACTCCTTAACTATAAAAAATGTTCAACTTGATAGACTTTAACAAGTGATCGGATGAGTTTAGGTACAATATGCAATAACTTAATTTACATGCATTACCCACATTCAGCAAATGTGTATAAAGAAATATGCTTGAGTAACAAAAGTTTCATAACATTTACTGTTTCTCATCACCTCAATACATAATTCAATTACTATCACATAATAGTTGTATCTCATTATAAATGTGTGACTCATTAATAAAAAAAAAATTAAACTTTATATATTATCAATGAATCACACTTTTATAACATTTATGTGATAACATACCTGTAACCCAACATCTGTATTTCCAAAATCACAGAAAATATAAGAAAAATGTGCAAAAATACACTAAAAATACACGTATTTGGGGTTCTGTATGTATTTTCACATCCATAAAATCATCAAACATGTAAAATAAATTCACCACAAGATAGAGGACGGCCATACGAATCCAACGCCACCAGCCACGCGCCGAACGGAGGCTCCACACGCCCCCACGCGCCACCTGAGTGCGCGGCTCGTGAAGCGCACGCGCGAGCCGCGCCCCAAGCCCCACGCATGGGAGCGCGTGAGGGTGCGTGACTGTGCGTGGGCGCGTCTCTAATGCCCTAGCGGCGCGTGGCCGTGGGGGCGCGTGAGGCCTCCCCCGGCAACGCGCCACCGACCGTCTTGCTCGTCTCATCGAGCCCAATCCGAATTTGTGATTTAATTTTATTTTTATTGAACAAAAAATCTCGAAAATCACAAAGTAGGGCAAAAAATTTATACATTCAAGTTCTAGGGTTATGTTGCTCTGATACCACATGTTAGACGCAAATTGCGCAACCCCAAGATCTCCATAACTAGAACAAGAACATGCATAATTGAGTAGAAAGATTAACGTACCTGTTTTGGGATCCATCGAACATAAAGCGGAAGCAGAAAATGGATTACCCACTCATCAAGGGGATCCACGCATCAAATCCTTTTCCTCTATTGCCCTTCGTATCACTGGCTCAATGAGGCGGCCCCCCTCACGTTTAGCATTAGGTAAACGCTCATTAGGTGAGGATACATGTGGGAATTAGAGTTAGAAGAGAGACTTGAGCACTATTTACAAAATTTCCAACTAGGCCCCCTCATTACGGGCCAGGCTCAACTCGACCCATATTAGCCAGCCCCATATTAGACTAATTAAGAAACCTTCTATCTCACCTTAGACCAATAATGTTTTATGATAACCGTAAAAATAGTAAATTACAATATCAATTAATGTAGTCCACATTAGGAAAACTCTTACACCAAATTCTTGTGATAAAGCGGATACACTTTACAGCATAGCAATTGGAGTAAGAAAGGACGAAAGCAACGCACCGGAAGCCTCCAGAACGAATATGCTTGTCAAATGCTGATCATAAAAAACAATCCAAAACTACTATATGATATCACTTCGAAGTGCAGCAATTTGGGTTTCTCTTGCATTATTCGATCTCCCATTTGTAGAACCAAAAACCCTAATTGATGGAAATTTAAAAAATCTTAGGACAAATAAAATAATTCGACTACTGGGTGGCGCAATAGCTACTCCTTTTGCGCAAGTCAAGATGAAATATTTTATTGATCTCCCGGACGTGAGAGCTTTATATTAAAACGGTTGACTTCTCTTAGTTTTTCATTTTATACCAAGCAAACTTAACGAAAATTATTCACGTCATAGTTGAGCGTTTCCAGTCAGAGAGCAATGGTTGAGAACTCATCTCTGGAGAGAAAGCTCAATGGCTGATCGCGCGAGATCTGGGTTTGCTCAGGACTCGCTTCATTTCTGGCTGTTGTCAAGGTTGTGCGATCCTCAGCCTCGCTTTGCCTTGCCTTCGGCCACGTGGAGTAGCCTCACCTTGACCGCCTGAGGTCATGCCTCTGGATTCGCTCGGTCTCACCAAAGGCTCGATCAGAAACACACATCACAAACAGTCCTACACGCCATCACTTGTGCAATCTGGCTTTCGTGGGTTTGTGTGAAGGCAAGAATGAATTCTACATTGAGCACTCACCTCATGGAGAATCAAACGTACGATTTTTCTGATTTCTGTGTGAGTCTTGATGCAATCTGGCTCGATTCTTGTGGAATCTGGCTTTCGTGGGTTGTGTGAAGGCAAGAATGAATTCTACATTGAGCACTCACCTCATGGAGAATCAAACGTACAATTTTTCTGATTTCTGTGTGAGTCTTGATGAAGTTATGAATCTTAATTTCTTTTTAGGTGGGTATCACCTTAAGGAGAACCGCATACCCTCACCTTAATAAAGGGGAGTACCTCTTCGATTCTTCTTAGGGTAAGGAGAATCGACGCCAAGCATAAATTCCCCTTCCAGGTTTGCATCTCGTTCGTTCTCTCCATTGTCCTTTTCCTTGGCTTTTGCTTTTTCATTTTAAAAATTCTTTATGAAAAGACCCAAAGCAAATATTATTTACCAAACACATATGCATTTTCACAAATAAAATTTACCAAATAGTATAAGCATTTCATGAAAAACCTCAGCCTAAAGTCCTTTTAATTTGCAAAGGCGTTCCCAAACACAACCTACATTGCACATGGCTCACTCACCAAACCGTGTGAGCCCTTAACCGTCCTTCAAGTAGTAATTTCAAGAAAAGGATTATATTGTTGTTCGTCCTTGCCACGGCTCATTAGATCACAAAGTACAAACATTACCCACATGTAAATTAACTAAATATAATAGTCCATTTTTGCAACCCACCTTAAAAGCGTGAGTTAGAGGAAAGTGATGGAACAAAATGCCGCTCTTAAAAAAGAAAAGCATTCCGGTGCTGAGTTTCCGGAACAAAGAACAAGCTCTAATACTGGGAATAGGAAAAGTATTATAAACCCAAAAAATGATGCTGCTACTAGTACTTTGTCTTCTCCGAGGTAAAGGAATTGGGGTGCTTCCAATCTAATATACATTCTAAACATATTAATCCGTTAGATCTTGTAACGTTTAAATTTTTATGAACTCTTTATTTAAATTTCATTTGTGACTGATTTCCACATTCGGCTGCTAGTACGCCTAAAAAAGTGCTCGCATATTAAATAAACTTAAGGTTGCTAAATTGTATTTGTATAATGGATTAACAATTATAACGAACAGCTAAGCAACTTGTCTTTTAGCATCAAGAAAAAAGAAAAATATTAATGAGATTGATAATTGGTTATTCTTTATGAATAGAGTAGGAGTTGACCTATAAAAATACTTTCTAGCCTTTGTGTATTCCAAGATTTTCAGGATTGATTAATTGGAATTCTTTATGAAAAGAATATGAATTGATTTAGAAAAAGACTTCATGGTCCACGTTTAATTCAAGATTTCAAGTTTTGACGGTGGTCCAATTAGGCTTTCGTGAACAACCATATGAACTGTTCTAAAAAAAACTTTATGGTCTTTGTTTGGTCAAAGATTACAAGTTTTGACCACGGATCTTGAAAAACTTTCTGGTCGCGCTACTAAGCTCACGTGAGCCACCACGTGGACAAAGTATATGTTAAGCCACCTCATACATATATTGAAATTTCTGTGTGAGATTCGTAGACAATAAATCTCAACCGACTCTTATGAAAACATTAAACTAAATGCTCTAATTGAATTTTCGGAGGAGTAATAATAGAGTTGAAGGATAAAAAGGTTAAGACTTCTCACATTTTTAACTAATTTCTTTTGCAAAACATGTTTATCTTAAGAAAGATGTTATCGGGGAGAAAAAATTAAAGAGGGTAATGATTTGTTCTAACATTTTAAGTCAGTGGATCTTGTAATGTTCAAATTTTTATGAACTCTTTACTCATATTTCATTTGTGACTAATTTCCGCACTCAGCCGTGGTATGCTTGAGAGAGTGCTCGCATATTAAATAAATCTATGGTTGCCAGTTTGTATGATGGGTGAACAAATAATAACGAACGGCAAAGCAATTTGTCTTTTAACATCAAGAAAAAAGAAAAAATATAAACGAGACTGATTAATTGGTCATTCTTTATGGACAAAGTGTGAATTGATCTAAAAAAAAAATATACTTTTTGTTCTTTGTTTATTCGAAGATTCCAAGACTGATTAATTGTAATTCTTTATAAAAGGAATATGAATTGATCTACACAAAGTCTTTCTAGTCTTTGTTTATTTCAAGGTTTCAGTTCTAATAGCAGTCCCGTTAATAGGCTTTTGTGAATCACCATATGAACTGACCTAGAAAAAAGAACTTTTTGGTCTTTGTTTATTCCAAAATTTTAAGTTTTGACCGTTGATCTAGAAAAACTTTATGGTCGTATTACTAAGCTCACTTGAACCACTACGAGGACATACTATTTATTGTACCACTTCATGCAATGTTGAAATTTCTGTGTGAGATCCGAAGACAATTAACTTCAACCAAATCTTATGGGAAAATTAAGCTAAATGCTCTAATTGAATTTTCGGACAAGTAATAATAGAGTTGAAGTATAAGAAGACGAAGACTTCTCGCGTTTTTTATTAATTTCTTTTGTCAAACATATTCATGTTAAGAGAGATAATATTGGGGATAAAAAATTAAAGAGGGTAACAGTTTGTTCTAACATTTTAAGCCATTAGATCTTATAATATTTAAATTTTTATGAACTCTTCAATTTTATTTTATTTTCATTTGTGACTAATTTTCATGCTCAGCCACTAGCCTAAGAGAGTGCTCACACATTGAACAAATCTATGGTTGCTAGTTTGTATGATGGGCGACAATTATTAACGAGCAGCAAAGCAATTTGTCTTTTAGCATCAAGGAAAAAGAAAAATATATAAATGAGACTGATTAATTGGTCATTCTTGGACATAGTATGAATTGATATAAAAAAAAAAAAGTACCTTTTGTTCATTGTTTATCCCAAGATATCAAGGACTGATTAATTGGAATTTTTTATAACGGAATATGAATTGATATACACAGAGGCTTTATAGTCTTTGTTTATTGCAAGGTTTCAGTTCCGACAGGTTCCATTATTAGGCTTTTGTGAATCACCGTATGAATTGACCTAGAAAAAAGAACTTATTGGTTATCGTTTATTCCAATATTCTAAGTTTTGATCGTTGATCTAGAAAAACTTTATGGTCACATTACTAAACTCACTTGAACCACCACAAGTACAAACTATTTATTGAACCGCTTCTCGCATATGTTGAAATTTCTGTGTGAGATCCGAAGAAAATTAATTTCAACCAATTCTTATGGGAAAATTAAGCTAAATGCTCTAATTGAATTTTCAGGCGAGTAATAATAGAGTTGAAATATAAAAAGATAAAGACTTCTCGCATTTTTAACTAGTTTCTTTTGCCAAACATGTTTGTCTTATGAGATATAATATCGGGGATAAAAAATTAAAGAGGGTAACAATTTGTTCTAACATTTTAAGCCATTAAATTTTGTAATGTTCAAATTTTTATGAACTCTTTTTTTTTCATTTGTGACTAATTTTCATGGTCGGCCGCTATTACGCCAAAAGAGTGCTCGCATATTAAATAAATCTATGGTTGCTAGTTTGTATGATGGGTGAACAATTATTAACGAGCAGCAAAGCAATTTGTCTTTTAGCATCAAGAAAATAGAAAAAAAAAATAGAAATGTGACTGATTAATTGGTCATTCTTTATGGACATAGTATGAATTGATCTAAAAAAAGTACTTTTTGTTCTTTGTTTATTCCAAGATTCCAAGGACTGATTAATTGGAATTCTTTATGAAAGGAATATGAATTGATCTACACAAAGGCTTTATAGTCTTGGTTTATTTCAAGGTTTCAATTTTGAAAGCGGTCCCGTCATTAGGCTTTTGTGAATCACCATATGAACTGACTTAGAAAAAAGAACTTTTGGTTCTTCGTTTATTCCAAGATTCTAAGTTTTGACCGTTGATCTAGAAGAACTTTATTGTTGCATTACTAAGCTCACTTTGAACCACCACGAGTACAAATTATTTATTGAACTACTTCATGCATATGTTAAAATTTCTATGTGAGATCCGAAGACAATTAATTTTAACCAACTCTTATGGGAAAATTAAGCTAAATGCTCTAATTGAATTTTCGGATGAGTAATAATAGAGTTGAAGTATAAAAAGATAAAGACTACTCGCATTTTTGACTAATTTCTTTTGCCAAACATGTTTATCTTATGAGAGATAATATCGGATAAAAAATTAAAGAGGGTAATGGTTTGTTCTAACATTTTAAGCCGTTAGATCTTGTAATGTTCGATTTTTTATGAACTCTTCATTTTTTTTTTCATTTGTGACCAATTTTAATGGTCGGCCGCTATTATGCCTAAAAGAGTGCTCGCATCTTAGATAAATCTATGGTTGCTAGTTTGTGTGATGGGTGAACAATTATTAACGAACAACAAAGCCATTTGTCATTTAGCATCAAGAAAAAGGAAAGATATAAGTGAGACCGTTTAATTGGTGATTCTTTATGGACATAGTATGAATTGATCTAAAAAAATACTTTTTTTGGTAAAAAAAAAAAAAGAAATACTTTTTGTTCTTTGTTTATTCCAAGATTCCTAGGTCTGATTAATTGGAATTCTTTATAAAAAGAATATGAATTGATCTGCACAAAGACTTTCTGGTCTTTGTTTATTTCAAGATTTCAATTTTGACAGCGATCCCGTTATTAGGCTTTTGTGAATCACCATATGAATTAATCTAGAAAAAGAATTTTTTGTCTTTGTCTACTCCAAATTTTCAAGTTCGAAAAGCTGCTCCGTTGATCTAGGAAAATACTTTTTGGTCTTTGTTTATTCTAAGATTTCAAGTTCTGACAATTGTCCTGTTGATCTAAAAAAAAATAATTCTAGTCGTTATTATTATTATTATTTTCAAGTTCTGACTGTTGATCTAGAAAAATTTATGGTCACGTTACTAAGCTTAAGTGAACCACCACGACAAACTATTTCTTGAGCCACTTTTGTTGAAAACTTTGTTTGAGATTCAAGACAATTAACGGACAAATATCTTTTGTTACTATTATAACAAGCAAAAGTGTACACACACAAGGCGTGTCTATGAACAGTTAACATTTAAAAGATTTCATAAAATCGACTTGACATGAAACATTTAAATCATTAGTCGATTATACACATATGTACAGAAAAAAAATATATATATGATGATGTTTTTGTTAGGTCATTTATGAGATTACAAAGATTCAATATTTAAAATTGAAATACGTTAGAGATGAGATAAAGTTATTAATCAATACGTTCATCCATTGACAGATTTTATACAAAATAACTCATGAAAAATATACATGAATAATTATTTTTTGCTTCAAAAGCCGTAATTGACTTTCCCACAGTGTAAACGATGCCACGTGATTGCAGTAAATTGTCCATTCATTGTAATGAAGTTCCAACAATTGGCACCGAGATGTGCAAATACACACATTTTTGGTGAAAGAGAAAGAAGCCGGAGAGATCGTCTCCCTCGGGCCGTGCCACCATGGTGACGAGCACCTCCGCCGTATGGAGGAGCGGCACAAGTGGCGCTGCCTTCACTGCATATAGAAGATTGCTAGTTTGATTAGTATGATGGATGAACAATTAATAACGGATAGCTAAGCAATTTGACTTTGAGCAT
Source organism: Eucalyptus microcorys (assembly GCA_014182515.1). Classification (NCBI taxonomy): domain Eukaryota; kingdom Viridiplantae; phylum Streptophyta; class Magnoliopsida; order Myrtales; family Myrtaceae; genus Eucalyptus; species Eucalyptus microcorys. The sequence goes on along the minus strand of CM024570.1, from coordinate 15,105,747 downwards.
CAAGAAAGAAGGAAAAAAATACAAATGAGATTGATTAATTGGTTATTATTAATGATTAGAGTGTGAATTGATCTAGAAAAAAGGACTTCCTAGTCTTTGTTTATTCCAAAGAATAATATCACGAAAACTCTAAATTTGTATATTTATGACAATTTTACCCCAAATGATCACAATAAACCCCAAATTGGTACACTTACAGTAAATTTACTCCAAACTGAATAAATACGCCATCCATTAAATTAGATTAATACCAAAAAAAAACTATAAAACTGATATAACTATGATAAATAGAATAAAATCCTACATTGATATGCTAGTTAATTGTTACGTGTCATCTAATTTAGCAATTTGACAGTAAAATTTAACAAACACTAACATAAGGTAAATTTTTCACAAATGTACCAGTTTGAGATAATTTTGTTAAAGATGTACTAGTTTATGGTTAAATTAGTTTGTGGTGAATTTATCAAAGGTGTATCAGTTTGGGATTTTTCATTGTATTAACCCTTATTCTAATATTTCTAGAATTGATTAATTGGTTATCCTTTATAAAAGATTATGAATTGACGGAGGAAAAGACATTACGGTCTTTGTTGATACCAAAATTCCAATCATGTTATTAGGCTTTCGCGAAGCTCCAAATCAATTTATCTGGGCAAACACTTTCTGGCCTTCTTTTATTCCAAGATTCCAAGTGCTAGTCGAGGACAAATTATATGTTGAGCCACTCGGTTCATATGTTAGAAAAATTTGTGTGAAATTCAAGGACAATTAAGAGACGAATACTTTTTTTGTTAGTATTATCAATAATAAAAGCGTACACCCATAAGTTGCGTGCGAAAAGTTGGCATTTAAAAGATTTTATAAAAACGTATTCGCGTGAAATATTAGAATCATTAGTTGATAAAACAAAATTTTTAAAATAATTGAAACAATTGCACAAATATATATAGAAAGAGAAAATATCTCAATATTATTTTTAGATCGGCTATTACATTAAAGAGATTTTTATTTTAAACTTGACATATATTAGAGATGAGATAAATTTCTTAATCTACAGATTATCCATTAATAGAATATCTCCAAAATAACTCTTGAAGTATATGTTTCGAAGAAAAAAATTATGGTCCAGTAAAAATAAGAGGTCTTTTTTACTTCATAGAAATGATTTTTTTTTTTTTTTTTTTTGCTTCAAAGACATAATTGACTTGCCCACAGTGTAAACAATGCCACGTGATTGAAGCAAATTGTCCAATCATTTAATTGACCCAAAGCCTCGTTTTGCTATGGAGTTCAAACAATTGGCAAATTGGAGACGCAATATGGGAATTTGCCGGTCTCCCTCCTCTCCTTTACCCATTTCTCCTCTAGATTCGAATTCATTGGATTGGATGCATCGCAATTTAATGTAGACTCCACGTGGAATTCATGTGTGGACTCCACAATTTCAATAGTTGTAATTCAATTGATTTGTTTGACGTGAATTTAGATAAGTATTCCTCTCTCCTTATCAAAAGAAGCATTATTCCGATTGTCGAGTATAATTAATTTTGGCATGTCTGGGGCCTCTAAATACGCTTCACCTCCGTGTCTCAAGCTTATAAGTTACTCTCACCTCTAAAATGTATTCTTAATTTATCACTTATGAGAAAAAAAGTCAATTAATTTGAGCTTGAAGCTTACCAACCTAAAATGAATTTGAATGGGGCATTTTCAAGTAAGGTGTTAAGAAGTACCGATACTCTTCGAGAGCCTTCCTGTCATGTTGGACACTCCGATACGTGTTTGATACTCTTCGAAATTTGGTCAACACGTGTCGGAAAATCCGACACCTAGTTAACTTTCACTCAAGTCGAAATTCCAAATGCGAGTTTCCAACATGCAAGGTCAATTTTAAAATTTTTTAATAAATGATGAGTCAAAATGTATATATGTGAAAAAAATAATAATAATAATAAATAGTAGATAGGGAAAGAAGAAAAATCTATTATTCTCTTCTCTTCTGACTCTCACTTTCCATAATACACAATTCACTCCCCAGTTTTTTTTTTTCTTCTTTTCCAACACATCGACACGCGAATCTAGAATATAAATTGCTTGTTTTTTTTTTCCTTTTAAGTTTTATGGATAATTGGAATTGAGTTTTTTTTTTGTCGGTAAATTGAGTTGAATTTGTCAAATTAAAACAATGAATGATATTAATAAATTGGAGATTAATATTTTTAATGTAATTTCATTCTAGGTTTTCTTTATTGTTTATTTATTTATGAATTTGAATCAAATTAATTTGATTAAAATAATCATAAAAATGATAATTTATTATGTATGTATAAAAATATATATAATATATAACGTGTCCCAACATGTTGAATTTTTTTTTTTTTGTCGTTAAATTGAGTTGAATTTGTCAAATTAAAACAATGAATGATATTAATAAATTGGAGATTAATATTTTTAGTGTAAATTCATTCTAGGTTTTCTTTATTGTTTATTTATTTATGAATTTGAATCAAATTAATTTGATTAAAATAATCATAAAAATGATAATTTATTATGTATGTATAAAAATATATATAATATATAACGTGTTCCAATATGTCGAAATTATTTGTTTTTTGAAAAACGATATGTCAGCGTGTCGTGTCGCGTTGTGTCATATCATGTGTCACATGTCAGTGTCAATACTACTTAGATAAGGTGAGAGCAATTTGTTGCTCTAGTTTACAAGGATTCCTTCTAGTTCTTTTCCCACCAAATTAAGCTGAAAAAAAAACTTCAATCCGTCTCCTTATACATGCCACGTCCATGATATGAGATTGATGTTAGAATAATTGAGGGTGGACGAGTCATCTTTACAAGATAAATAATCTTTCGAAGCATTGTGGCATTTTTTATGATGTAAAATCAATTCTATGTGAACACAGATAATCTAGACACATGATTGTATATGAATATGTCAAATTGGAATAATTAAATTATGTGAAACAATTTCTTTTGTTCTTTTCTTTGGGCTTATCCCTGTAAAAATAATAAACTAACAAGATGAGACTGAGTGACAATTGCCAATAAGTGTTTGAGTTTCAGTGATAGAATTTTTATTAAATACTTTAGTTATGAAGAAAATAAAGAAAAAAATAATAATTTTTGTTAAAATTAAAATATTATTAAAAATTATCCACATTAATGTTGGTCGTGCCATGTAGGACAACCGACATTCACGTTAGTGATTCTAGTGAAAATTATTCGGTGGACATAATTGGCAAAACGTGAAAAGTTTATGACTTAAGTTGCAATTATAATATTTATGATTGAATTGGTAAAAGTGCAATATGTTTAAAACTTTTTGGACAATTTTTTCTAAGTCTCCGAAAATGATTTTTCTTTTACCATAGGTTAAATTAAAATTGAGCTCTCTCATGACCTTCGAACCTAATTTATCAAATTAATTAATCATTTTAATTTACGTAACTGAAAAAGTAAGGGTCTATTAGAAGAACGAGTAGTGAAGTTGTGAAGATTATGAGTGACATATGATGGTGGAGAGCTAATAATGGTGCTTGGAGCTGCCTATACGTAGAGGTATTTAAGAGTGTATTCGTTTCACGAAAAATGAGTAAAAAATAATTGCTTGTATCGCTTATAAAAATAAATGAATGGAAAATTTTTCATCACCCATGAAATAGTTAGGCAAAGATTGCAATTGATGATGAAAATATTTTTCATTGATTAATTTTTTAAAAATATAAACAATCATTTGTCAAAAAATATTTTTCAAATCTCTCATTTTTTCCAAAAAGCTAAATCATCTTTCCCGTGGATTGAAAACATCTTGCATAAGCACTTCGAAAGAGGGTGGATGTATCAGAATTTGATTAGGAAGAACTAAGAAGGAGGTAAGAAATTTTGTAGTGGCAAATTCGCAATAAGTTGGCCGGTGGAACCGCGGATCTACTCCACGTAGGACAACTCAAGCGACCCTTTTTGAAAGATAACTTAGAATTCGATACAAATTATTGAATGTAGTAAGTAAAGTACAATAAGTAAAAAAGAAGGATTGAAAAATAAAAATTTAGATCAGCCTTGGATCCTTGAGCCAACTGATGTGTACACCTCGGAAAAGGTTGCTCACATAATTATGTGAGCTCCCCCACTATCCTTGAATTATTAATTTCAAGAAAAGGACTGTATTGTCCTTCCTCGTTGCCATGACTTGCTAGATTACCGATTATAATCATAATCTACACCTAAACTAATTAATTATAAATACGATAATGTCTATTTTGTAACTCACCTTTAAAAAAAATGATTAAAGGAAAGGGGTGGATAAAAACATGATTCTTTAAGACAGTAATGTATACATATCGAGATATTTATCTTGCATGATATTGTCACATTCAAGTAATGCTAGATATGCCAAAATCGGCATACAAAATTTATGACAAACTCAGTAAACAGAGCATTTCTCCATTAATTACAATCAACATGTTTCCTGTTTTTTATTGACCATCTTTTTTATGTGGTATTGTCATATGATATAAGTACCATGTGAACTAATTTCTCTATGAAGGAAGGAAGAAAGTATTTCATGCATGAGTTTTATGAAAGTTTAAAGGAAATCTTTGTGAATTTAATTCTTGATTTGTGCTTCGATTAAGCAGCTAATAAAGGTGCAATCTCCAACATATCAAGTACAAACAATTTTTGGAGCCAAAAAAAAAAAAAAAAGAACAAATCATTTGGGTATTTAGGCCGTCTCAATCGATTTTACGCTCGCATCTCGTCAACAAAACGGGCATCATCTTTGCTCGCCTTACAATGCGCATCCTCGGCGTAGAAAGAAGGAAATTCAGAAACGTAGAAAGCGTGACTGACGATAAGGTGGACCGTGTGCATAACATCATTCAAAAGTGGGATCCAATTCCTCTTGTCTTTGCTTTGGCTGGGCCCTATAACGTTGACAAGGGAGGTTTCGCACTTTTTTTTAATGTAAGTGGCCCCCGCATGCTCATAAATTACATTAGTTTTTACCTCAAACTCCAAAATACGTCCATCTCATCTTCTCTTCATTCTTGATTGCATAATGAAGCGTTTATATATTATATTCTACTTACAACCTCCTAAAGAATTAGCTCAAGTTTTGTTTAGTGATAAAATTACGATTGTAAATTTTGGACATTAAGTTTTCTTATTTGTATCTTCGCCCATCTTATCTTCTCTTCATTCTTGGTTGTGAAATCGAATTAATTTAATGCAAGTTTGTACGTCCAAAGGGAAACTGACGGGAATTAGCTAGTGTAGCTTGAATGTTAAAAAAAAAGAGTAAAGAAAGAAGAAGGCTTCTATGCATAAGGCAAACCATCTAAGGCGAAGCAACTAGTTAATTAACGAGTTAAGCAAGAGCACCATATTTACTGCATCACAAACACTTATCTTCTTTTTTCGCTTAGCCCCTTCTACATCACAAACACTTATTTTAAAGACGTTGGACCGAGATGTGTCCATACACATGCTGGTGAAAGGGAAAGAATTTGAAAATATTAAAGTTTACTCGACCACTTCTACGATAGAAGTTAAATGTGTATAGTGATATCTAATTCAAGTAGGAACGTCAAATGGACCCATAAAACGGGCTTCAATAAATAAAAGGTCTAAAAGATACTGAGAAGGTGAAACAACCCAACTCGAAGGCAGGGAATTGCATTCATGGGTTTTGGCGACCCACTCCCCGATAAAATTAGCCTCTCTTCTACATTGCTGCATTTGGAGCTTCGGGAATAAAGGGAGCAGCTCAGCACACTCAAACAACTAGACGCGTATCTCCCACGAGGTCCAACTTGGATTTAAAACCACATTTACCAATGTCAGGGAATCTGACTCAATTGTTAGATTCTCTTTCTCTCTCCTCCTCTGCAAAAGGTGCTTTAGAGTTTCAATTAAAGCCGGTACCTCCACTTGCAGGGGTGAAGTAGTGCGAACAGACCTGGAGAATCCCTCAACAAGTCTTCCTTGGCTATCTCGGCAAACATCAGCCACTGCGCCCTCCTCTGTTTCGGTAGAAAAGGCGTCGTCGATATTAACCTTTAGCGACCCAAGTTCCGGTGGACGCCAAATTAGGTCAGATCTGGTAAGGTTTTGCTGAGTTTTTGAAGGTTACAGACCCCAAAGGCAAGATATTCTTGAATTAGCCAACGCCATGTCCACTATGCTTGCTGGATTAGGAAGCAATTTTCGGAAAATGAAATGATTCTGCGCTTTCCACATCTGCCAATGGATCGAGGCCAAAACCTCTAGTTCGGGTGAGTTCGGCATGGTTTCTCCAAAATCTACAATCCATGCATCAATTCTTGATATTCCTTGTGGCGGTATGTCAATATTAAGCTGTGGATGAGACCATATCTTATTTGTCCAGGGGCACACTAAAAATAGGTGCTCAGTTGACTTTGGGAAACCTTCGTTGCACAAAGTACAGCACGGATCAAGTAATAGCTTTCTTCTGAACAAATTTTTCTTCGTCAATAGGGCATTTTGACATATAGACCACATGAAAAATTTGATTTTTGGAGCGGTGTTCAATTTCCAGATTTTCCTCCATAGACCGCAAGGTGCTTGATAGGAAAATGATGGTAGATTTTGCATTGTATATTGTTATGCTTCTCTTATGCAATTATATCCACTTTCAACTGAATATGTGTCTGATTGTGTCCCTGTCCATATGATCTGGTCAGTAGCAGTTGTAGATCTCACTGGGATTGATAGGATTTCCTCACTGTTTGATCATCGAAGCTATTCTTTGGTAGCTGAATCTAAGATGTGTTCTCCTCTTCATTTATCAAATCTGCCACCAAAACAGGCTCACTTGAAGCTGGACCTCCAATTACGCCTTTCCTCAGCCACCTATCCTCTCGAGCTTGTATTTTCTGACCATTGCCCACTTACCAATGTGTTTTGTGGACTATTAAGTCCCTTCCCAGGCCATTCCCACAATGGTCTTGTTCCTTTTTCTGCATGCCACAAATCCCTTACGGGGAAATATATTCCTTTGAGAATTTGTCCTCATAGCAAAGACGGTTGCTGAAAAGTCTCAATGCCTGTTTTTCGAGCATTGCTTTGTTGAAAAAATTAAGTCTCTAAATCCAAGCGCCCCCCACCCCCCTCTTTCCATCTTTCCTGGTTTTGAAAAATTCCTATTTCTTCCTATGTAAACTTGACTTAGCACTCGAGTTTTTTCACCAATAAGCTGCTATTTTTTGCTCAATTGACCTACAGATGGACATAGGGATTTTAAAGATCGACAAAGCATATCACGGAATTGCCTGAACAATTGTCTTGATCAAAATTTCTTTTTCGGCTTTGGATATATGTTTTTCCTTCCACCCTTCTAGTTTAGCATTCACTCTTCCCAAAATCCAAGCAAACATTTCCTTCTTGGAACCACCGTAGTCCGACAGTATTGCTAGATATTTCCCTGTTTTGTCAATCACAGGAATTCTAAGTTCCCTAGCTAGATTTTCCTTTAGCCTAATAGGACAATCCCTGCTAAAAAAAGATCTTGAATCTGTCCAAATTAATAGCCTGTCCTGAAGCTGCACAATACTAATTCAACACACTTGCCAGGCTTTGACATTTTTGTAACTTCAGATCTAGGAAAAATATATAATCATCTGCCAAAAATAGATGAGATTGAGTAGGACACCACATGTTTAGCCGCATACCTTTGATGTTTCCTATTTCGATTGCTTTTTTGATGAGAGTGGAAAAAACATTAGCTATCAAAATGAAGAGATAAGGGGAAAATGGGGTCTCCCTATCTAAGCCCCCTTGATGGATAGAAATATTGTAAGAGTTCTCCATTAAATTTTACATTGAAAGAGACCACACTGCGTAATCCAATGCACCCATTTGGCATGAATCCCATTTTGAGTAGACATTTATTTAAAAAATTACATTCTACTCAATCATAAGTTTTTTGCATATCCAATTATAAGATAGCCTGAAATTTCCACTTTGTCGTGCTATTCTTTTGATGTTGCTCTTAAGCGGAGTTGCATGCAAAATGCGGCTATATTCGACTATCTATTTCTCCCATTAATAAGTAAATCATTCTGGCCCATGGAAAATCTAATTAAAAGGCTAAGATGGGCAAAACAAAAACTCAACCATTCTGCGGAGTGCCACCAGGCGGACTATGTGGTCAGGTATTTGACGTGGAGCGTGAGGTGTCCGATTCTTCCTTTGGACAGATGAAAAACCAGTCCTATTATCGTACCTTGTACGGCTAAGGTGGAGAAAAGTGGGGCATGTTGTCCATCACGCTTTCAGCTTATTAATAGGATTACGCAATCGATGTGACCTCATGACACCCAGAATATTATAAAGGTTGTTTTGAATCTAAATGTTGGAAAAATCTTTCCTTCGTTCGAATATCCCAAGACATTAAAATATCATATCAATCTTTTTTTTTTAAAGTAAAAAAAAAAAAGAAGCCAAATTATAATATGACACGTTTATTTTGAATTTTTTTTATGACATCAAAAATTCTATACTATAACCATTGCGATACATTTGCTATAAACTTTTTATTGTCATATGAAATGCCTTAAAACTTATAACTATGTGATATATTTACACTTTGTCAAGATTTTGTTAAATGATTTTTTAGCTAAAATAACATTATTTTTATATGCGCTAGAACATAGCGTCTATTTAGCCAAATTTTTAATGGTTCTCATTGATATATATACTTACGAGATTTTTGGTATTACAGAAATTTTTTAAGATAAATATATCATAATGGGCATGATTGAGAGTTTTTGGCGATTTTTGCTTTTTAATTAGGAAGCATCGGTTCAAAGATCAAAACCCAATAAAGGCAAAGGCAGAGAAGCATAGACCAACTCTTCGCGAGACAAAGGTTGCTCTTAAGGTCCCAAGTAACAAATTACTCTCGACTCGAGGAACTTCTTTGCAGTTCTCAATCTCATACAAACTGCGGCATCAGGACACTGAAAACAACTACAGCCTCAGGACCACCAACCTCAGAAAGGCAAAAGGCAGAGAAACATGGCCAATTCTTCACAAGAAATGGTAGATGTTTCCAACAAACCTCACAAAAGGCCCTTCAGTTTCCGTCTGCATTCAATTGGGCACAAGCTAAAAGAAGCCGTGGAATATCGACTCCGGATGAAATCAACCTCCAATTCATCCACAGAATCAATAGATTACCAGCAAGAACAACAGTCTCAGGACCACCAGGTTCACAAGCAAGAACCATCTAAGCTTGAGGTCGTGGTTGAGAACAATGGGGTTGAAAACGTTACCGAAGATGACCCAGGGCCGCCTGAGTCCGAGGGGGTTTTAACCTCCATCAAAGAGAAGCTCGAGCAAGTTCGCCAGGACAACAAGGCATGCTCATGGGAAAACCTCTCCATTTACCGGATCCCACACTATCTCAAGCATGGCAAGGACATGGCCTACATCCCCCAGATCGTCTCCCTCGGGCCGTACCACCACGGTAAGACGCACCTCCGCCAGATGGAGTGGCACAAGTGCCGCTGCCTCAATCACATCCTCAGGCGCACGAGTCACGAGATAGGCCTCTATCAAGATTTGGTGAAGAAGGTTGAAATGAAAGCTCGCACCTGCTACGAGGGGAAGATATTCATGAGTAGCGAGAAGTTCGTGGAGATGATGGTTTTCGACGGGTGTTTTGTAATCGAGCTGTTCCTGGGAGTCATCATGGGGTTTGATAAACTTGGGTACCCTAGCAATGACCCCATCTTCTCACTGTTGCGATCGATGCACATGATCCAGGGGGACATGCTCAAGCTCGAGAATCAGATCCCACTCTTCGTACTCGACCATTTGCTTGGCCTCCAGTTCAGCATCTCCGACCACAAGGGGTTCGTGGCCAAGCTGGCGCTCATGTTCTTTAGCCATCTGATGCCCATATATGCCCCCCGGCCCGATTGTAGCAGCAAGGGGCTGGAGATTGTACCCGACCATGGCGGGCTCCATTTCCTTGAAGTGTTCCGGCTGAACATCCTGGGCTTGGGCCTAAGGCGACAGACAACAGGGAAGATGCCATGGCTGCAGACACAACAACGTTCCATCCTCAGTGTGACGGATCTCCGAGAAGCTGGGATCGGGTTCTGCGAGAGAAAGACGGACAAGTTTTTGGACATCGAGTTCGAGGATGGGACCCTCCAGATCCCCCAGCTTCTCATCCACAAGGGGACGAGGTCGCTCTTCCTCAACTTGATAACCTTTGAGCAGTCTCATTTCCATTGCAGCAACGAAATCACCTCGTACATTACTTTCATGGATGACTTGATCGACTCCCCCGAGGATGTCGAGTACCTCAAAAAGCGTGGGATCATCAAGCACCGGCTTGAGAGCGATGCCGAGGTGGCTGACCTCTTCAACCGGCTTTGCCAGGAGGTAGTCTTCAGCATCAAGGACAATTATCTCAGTACACTATCTGAGAAGGTGAGAAACTACGAGAGCCGCAGAAGCCGATCATGGAGAGCCTATCTCGAGTACAAGTGGAATGCCTGGATAGCCATTCTCAAGCACAACTACTTCAACAATCCCTGGTCAATCATTTCCGTCATTGCTGCGTTCATTTTGCTTGTTCTTACTTGCACACAGACCTTCTATGAAGTATATGGCTACTACTGGCCGGTATCTTGATTTCTCGTGCAGGGGAAATTATCTGATGAACACTTTAAGAGTGATGAAATTCTGGAGAAATTTGAGGAATTAGGATTATGGCTAATTGATGATTAGCGGCAAATTTGGAGATCAATGCTCAAGATGTATTGCTTAGATTGCATCTAGATAATTATTGCATTAACTTCGTGAATAATTCTATCAATAATTCTATCTCATATAGTTCAATATTCATTATGCATGTCTTTTGGTGCTTATGAACTTAGACTAAGTCACTTATGCATCATAGATTAATGCACGTTTACTTTTGACTTATAGCTCATGGGTTCTTGTCCCGGAGCTTAATAATTAAGCCTTGTTAATTTTTATCCGATTGGCTCGGGTCTTTGTTTTCTCATACTTCATTGACTTTATTTGGTTCTACTTTATGTCGCGACCAACCTCGATGGCTAATATACAGATGGGAACTGGTTTAGAAGTAATTGTTTAAATGACAGTTCTTCAAGGCGTATTGGCATAAAGAAGTCTCGAACACATCTTCTTTGATGCTCGTCGAAGAGGTCCATTGATCGAGAACATGGGTTCTCCAAAACCTATAACTCACGTGACAAGTTCATTTTAAGGTTTTTAGACAATTTAAAAATATTATCTAGGAATTGCCACTAGCCTCTTTTTTGGATGCCGGCTAGTTGCCCAATCAAGGATTGGGTTATGCTCATGATCTTCATTAGCGTCCTTTTAGTACTTAATGAGTTTGGTTGTTACCTAAAGTGATCCTGCATTCATTTTTATGTTTTCATGCAAATTCATTGAAAGGTGATCATGCATAGATGGTTCGTTCGTGCTATTCTAAACCAACTATCAACAAGGTATGAAATGAACAAGGAAGTAATTGAAAGTAATTTGTGAGAAAGTAAACACTCAAGGCAAACAATAAGCGAGCTATTCTAAGGGCATGAAAAGTAAACCCGCAATTCCTTGGGTATTATTACAAATTGGATTTGAAAACCCGAGGTATACGCCAAAGTTGGGTACAAGTAAAAAAAGAAGGCCGAATTGGACATCAGCCATCTCCTCATCATTACGTGGACATTTCGGTCACCGCCTCTTCAGGACATTTCAATTACATTGGCTTTTGATCAAAGGACTCAAAACACAATACATTGCAAACAAACGTGCATTTCACATCAAGCTATTACAAACAATGACAAGCTGGACAACCAATGAACCAAGCAAGCGCATTCAATTGGTCAAGAAGGGCCTCAAGGGCGCCCTTTGATTTACACAAGTCGACCCATCCTAAGACCGTTAGTTGATTGTTTTATGACCAATGATAATTGGCCATCCCTTGTGTTCACAAGTGGTGGTCAATACCATTTGGTCATAAATTCGGATCACATGTCCCCCAAGGGTTTCCCATGAGTGTCGCAACTTAAATTTCAGGTGCATCACTTAAAGTTTAGGCTAATGGACTACTAAATCTTAAACTTAGCTCGGGCCCTCCCAGACCCATACCAACTCGTGACTTAGGTTCAAGTTTTTATCATGCAAATGGATTTTATCTAGGAGTCGCCACTAATCAGTTTATGGTAGGTCGATTAGACACCTAAGTAAAATAATGAGAAAATTATTTTACTCCTACGAACCAGAAATTTTGGATACAATGACTTGATTACACTAAATCTCTCTAATGCCCTTTCGATACCTTTTTTTTTTATTTTTTCAAAAATATTTTTTGCAAGCAGTTTGGATTTATTTTAACTTAAATTACTATCATGTCAAAATGTGATTACACGAGTGCTCAACCATTATTAAAAATTCAACAAATGAAATAAATTGCATTACATAAAGTTAAGGGATAAGTGCACCAGGAGTCCTACAACTTGTCACGAAAGTGCATTTGAGTCCTAAAACTTGCAAAAAGTGCATTTAAGTCCTAAAACTTGTCAAAATGTTTCAAACGAGTCCTAAAATCGACGCCGTCTAATTTCTTAACGGAAAAAGCTTACGTGGCCCCGCGTGGCTTTTTTAATCGTTTCTCTCTCCTCTCATTGCGAATAGATTAAAAAAATGCCACACACTCAAAACGACGTCGTGTTCTCCTTTCTTTTTCACCTCCGTCTTCTTCACCGTCGTCTTCCCTCTCCCCCCCTCCGTCTATACGTCTGCTTTTGCTATTCCGAGCGAACCCTAAGCCCCAAATCGAATTCGTCCGAACTGCAGTTCTCTTGCGATTTGGGTCCTCATCGACCTCGAGTTCGATGCTCGTCGTGAGTTCGTGTTCTTTCCTTTGACGACTGCGAGTTCGTGCGAAGACCTCTCTTGTGGGAGTTTCAACATCTCGGCAGCGAAGCGATTGGCGTCAGGGACGACGACAGGGTCAGCAATAGCGATGGCGACTCCTCCTCACGCAGGTATCACTCTCTGCATTATAGCATTTTGTTGTTTTCCATTCTAATATACTTCTATTAGGTTCCTATAATACGAAGCCCAGAAGAATGAGGGCGCCAACATCGAATCAAGTGGCATAACTCCTAATGAGGTCAACTCGGAGCCAACATGTTATTGTGGTCTTCAATCGCCAATTCTTATGGCAAAGACAAGGAAAAACGCAGGAAGAAGGTTCCATGATGTGCTAAGTTTAATAGTCCAAGTTGCTGCGATTTCTTCATGTGGGTTGATCCAAAGATACCAGATCATGTGAGAGACATGATAGTTGACCTACTTGAAAGAAATCAAGCATTGTGTGAATCAAGCCAATCGAGGCGTGACGAAGTCGATGTGAGCTCATTGCTAGCTGAAATGAAGACTCAAAAGGCAAAAAATAGATGTTTAAAGGAGGAGCCCGCATGAGTAAAGAAAGGGAAGATGCTATATCAATCGGCATTCATTGTATTCATGTGTTATATTGCTGTATTGGTTATGTGTAATGTGAAAGTTGGTGGGAATTTTCTAAGTCTTCCATAGTACCTTATTTCTAAACTTGTAAGTTTGAATACTAGTTGTGGATAATTGAGATGTGAATGAAATCTGATGTGAGTTTGTAGTTTGCAAGACCGATTGCTTGCCATGCGAGAAATTACTTTCGCATTGAAAAATGTTGCTTGATTTGTGTGCTTATCAATAGCACTATATGAGCTATTGCCACCAGAATAATTTTGGAACCTATTAACAATCCTATTAACAATAAATGGGAAAGAAGATGACAAAAGTATTGAAAGAATGAAAATTCTTCATGGACAATTTCAGTAATCAATCACCTATTAACAATCCTGAAAAGCAACCACTTTCGTGCATTATCCAAACCAAAACCAAGCATCCCACATAACTCATTGAAACACGATTCATTGACAAAGCAACATGCTTACATTTTCAGTGCACAAAAGGCTTTGTTCAACAAAATGCTTGCACTTTCAATGCACAAAAGGTTCTTTTTAACAAAATATGCACTTTCAGTGCACAAAAGGTTCTATGCACAAACGCTACATGTCTCATACAGAAAACCAGCTAATGATTGACATAAATTCACCTAACAACACCAATTTCAGCAAACATATCAATCCACTATGATGGTCTCCGGTGGTCCAGTAGGTCCAGCCTTCACTTGATTCATAATTCTGGCGCTTTTCCTTACATATGGTCTCGCAGCAATAGGCTTTGGAGGAGTTGTCGTAGCTTGAGATGACTGAGCCTGGGATGACTGAGCCTGCAATAGTGGCTTCGGCTTCACCGCAATGTGTCATCAAGGAGCTGCCTGAGGTTGTGATGGTGCCTTTCGCTTTAAACCAAGATGCTTCTGAGCTATTGTAACCTGAGATGACTGAGTCTGGGAACTGGCCTCAGGTTGCGATAGTGTCTTTGGCTTCATCGTAACATGCTTTGGAGGAGCTAATGTTGCACGAGATGATTGAGGTTGGGAACTTGCCTTGGGTTGTGATGGTGCCTTTTGCTTTAAACCAAGATGCTTCTAAGCTCTTGTAGCTTAAGATGATTGAGCCTGGGAACTAGCCTCAAGTTGCAATAGTGCCTTTGGCTTCATTGCAACGTGCTTTGGAGGAGCTACTGTTGCATGAGATGATTGAGGTTGGAAACTGGCCTTGGGTTGTAATGGTGGCTTCGGCGTCACCGCAATTTGTTTTCGAGGAACTGCTGATACACGATATGACTGAGGTTGTGCACTAACTTGGGAATGCACCTTTACTGTTGATGTAGCTCTTGCACCAGTTGTATTAGGCTACATAAGAATGAGCATGTTTTTAGCTTAAGAAGACAAACAATTGCTATTAGAAAATTTTAAAAGTATTACTCACCTTAAGAATATGAAGGTTTGTCATAGGATTTGCATCAATACCCAACCCTACCATTTTCATCCTCTTTCCCTGTGATTCTCTTTGTATCATGTCATTTCCAATGGCAGGTCTTTTAATATGAAATAATAAAAAATTCATTGAACATGAGAATGTAGTCACAATACATGTATGCTTGGGGATTGAGGTATTACTCACCAGAATTTTTTCAGGTCTATGCTTAACCATTATATTGGCCGGTGCACAATAAATGCCTTCCCCTTTATCAGAACGAACTTCACCAACAGCATTGGTTGCACCAGTACATCCTCTAACATCAACACTAGCCTGAGTAGAAGCGGTGGCAGTACATTCTCTTACATTTGCACGAGCACTACACCCTCTTACATCTGCACTAGCACTACACCCTCTTATATCTGCACTAGCCTGAGCAGAAGTATTAACATGCCCACTATTGTCTCCTATTGAATTGGCACTTGCAGAAGCATTGGCATGGCTTTCGAATCCTTCTCCGATTATGCTTGTCGTTGCTTTAGCTTTAGCCTGAATATTTATAATTACTAAATTGGAACATTGACATATAAAACTTACAATAATTGTTAGATGACAACTTACTTGTCTTATTCCGAGCCTTGGTCCGAAAGGGAATTAGCCTCGAGATTGAGCATGAGCTTCAGCTGTACTTGCACTAGCATGAGCATTGGATGTACATACATTAGCCCGAGCATTGGATGTACATACATTGGCCCGAGCATTGGCCTGAGAAGCACATATTAAGCATTGATTAACAACATGTTAAAGTGACATGCACAGCATTCAGATGATCAGTTAGTTGAGGAAATACCTTTTTTAAAGGACATCCCTTGCAGTTATGTCCAAGCACATTGCAAGCAAAACAAGTCATTTGCTTACCCTCTTTAGTCATTCTATCACCTCTTACAAGCTCAATCGGTTGCTTTCTTCTACTCCTTTTTGGCCTACCAGGCATGTTCTTCATTGGTGGGGGTTGAGGAGCTTCGTTATTGGTTTTATTCCAAAATTTATGTCCCCTCACTGTAGGCATCATGAATTGATAAGCACTTAGATACTTTGTCTTGTTGAAGCACTCAGCTAGATAATCAGTCGGGTCATTTCTCTTATGGTGTATTGCACAAATGGCATGGCAACATGGAATTCCACTAAGTTCCCAAGCTCTACAAGAACAAGTTTTTAAATTCAAATCAACAACCTATTTGTCAGCACCTTCCGTAATCTCATATCCTTCCTCTCCATTCCATATCAAATGGCAATACCTACTAGCAGTTGTATTCTCATGTAACTTATGCAGAATCCTTAGACCATAATTTCTAATCCACCTAGCACATCCATCCCTCTGAGTATGCATTCTATTCATAACCATGATTCTAATATCCCCCAACATACTCACAATGGCCTTGCACCTAGCTTCCACACACCTGACATTAAAAACCTCGCTGAGATTATTATCAACGACATCACATTTAATATTTGTGTCAAATAAGGCTTTGCACCAATGTTTTGGCTCAATATGGAATAAATCATCATGACCTTCCTGAGTCATTTCCTTCAACCTCTGTCTATGCACCTCGAAATCTGACATATTATTACTCTTGACACATCTCCAAAATTGTCTCATCAACTGTTTTCCTTTGTATTTTTGACCCCAGTTGGAATATATGTGCCTTGCACACATCCTATGCTCTGCATTTGGCAAAAGTTCAGCTACAGATTGGACGAGACCCTGACAATTACCCAAAAAGAGAATATATATATATATATATATATATATATATGAAAACAGAAAGAAAAGCATTGTAATGTCACAATCAATTTACAAATGAAAACATAAAGAAAAGCGTACCTTTTGTTGGTCACTTATCAAAGCCCATCCGTCACCATTACACATATCGAGGTCTGACTTCAACAATTCGATAAACCAAGTCCATGTGTCCTTATTCTCGATTCTTACCACTGCCCATGCCACTTTGGATACATTTGATTGTTGCCATCCCTTCCTACGGCACATAACAACTCGCCCTTGATCAAACCCTTCAAAAAGCATCCATCTAATCCAATGATCTTCCTACATCCAGCCAAAAAACCTTTCTTGCAAGCATCAAAGCAAATGTAAGCCTTATCAAATAATGGTAGAGAATTTGGCAATGGCCTTTCAACTGTCAATTTAAAATTGCTTGAAGGGCTTGCAGTGTAAAGCTCTCCCAAGTAGTCGTACATCTATGCATATTCCTTCTTGTAATTGCCTTGTAGTTCCTTCAATACTTTCAGCTTTGTTCTCCTACACTGACTGAAAGTGACATTTATTCCCAGTTGTTCTCTGACTAATTTCTTTAACTCTGGTGCTTTGATTTTAGGCATTGCAACAATGAGAATCATGAAGTGCTTAGCTAAATAATTACTAGACACTCTTTTATTCTCGAAAGTGATACTGCATATATGTTGATTTATATACTTTCTCAAATGAAATGACCCAGTTCTCCTATCAATAGCACCATAGATCATCCACTTATAATTTTCCTGGGCACACCTGGCTCTTACAAAGCTTTTTGTGTTCTTAGTGTATTTGATTGCTCTTTGTTCAGCCACAGAATACTTCAAAATTGCACTTTTGAACTCAGTTGCATCCTCAAATGTCATGCCAACAATAAATACTGGATTTGTACCACTTTGATCATATGATGGGAACCTACTTCTCCTCCTTGAGATAACATCAACCTCTTCGTCACCCTCATCATTTAAAATTGATTGAAGACTGTCTTCCTCATCTGAATCAGCATACTCTGTTTCGTACCCAGAATCATCTAACGATTGAGCCTCATCCACAGTCGGTGGTTGGGAAGTACCAGCAGCCTCACTATAATTTAAAATTTGGAGCCTATGTCTTGCTGAAAATTTCATTAATTTTTTCCTTGCTTCAACCAGTTCAAAGTCATCATCATCACTCGACTGTTCCATATCCACCAAATTATGTGCATCATCATCCTCTTCCTCATCTAGATCCCTATTGGCATCGTCATCATCAATATTCCCAATCACATTAGACATACCTCCAGTTTCCATCTCAACACCCATCATCTCAGCTCCTTTCTTTTTTTTCATCAACATGCTCAACATATAGCTTAATATTTTCAGAGCACAGATGATGATAAAATTGATCCATCACATCAGAGTTATCCCATAAATACCTAAGAGTTATGCCGTCTACAAGAGTTGTACTTCCAGGAACTCTGTAAAAGAGTTTATCTATTTTGCACACACCTAAAGCCTCAATAGCTTCAATTATACTAGACAATGAACTCTTATTTAAATTTATTTCAGCAACATCAGCTCTTCCACCTATGTATTCCAATGGTGGGCCGACTTTAAACTTACCTCCATAGCGAACAGTGACATAAACTTTATTCTCGGCCATTGGACCTACAAGGGAACAGAAACAAAGAGCAAAGCACTTTCAATCATCAAATTATTGAAGCAATGTTCAAGTTAAAAGACTAACAATCAATACAGAAAACAGCAAATTAGCATAATGTGCTTTACAACCATAATGCAACTACATGATCAATAGTGAGAGCAAGGGACCTATTGTCGCATTTCGGTAGGCGATGTTCTAATTTGAAGCAAATGTTCTAATTTATCGCAACAATTGGAAAATGCAAAACAACCATAATGCAGAGAGTAAAACGCCCTTGCAAAACAAAAACAAAAATCGTAATATTACCTTGACATACCCAAATGCTGTAATGTAGAGAGCGATACCTGCGTGAGGAGTCGCCATCGCCGTCCCTGATGCCACTCGCTCTGCCGTTGAGACGCCGAGATGCCCGCAAGACACGTCTTTACACGAACTCGCAATCGTCAAAGAAGATAACATAAAGTCGATGTGTGTCAAACTTGAACTCTCTGAACTCCAAATAATGAAGAAATGAGGATGCCTACTAACGTCGTTTTGCATAATGCAGAGATTAAAGTACCTTTGCAAAACAAAAGAAATCGTAGCATGAGATACCCAAAATGCTATAATGCGAGAGCGATACTGCGTGAGGAGGAGTCGCCATCGGCCGTCGCCGACCCCTGTCGTCATCCTTGACGCCAATCGCTTCGCTGCTAAGATGTCGAGACTCCCACAAGAGAGGTCTTCGCACGAACTCGCAATCGTCAAAGGAAAGAACACGAACTCATGACGAGCGTCGAACTCGAGGTCGATGAGGACCCAAATCGCAAGAGAATTGCAATTCGGACGAATCGATTTGGTGCTTAGGGTACGGACAAATTCGATTTGGGGCTTAGGGTTCGAACAAATTCGATTTGGGGCTTAGGGTTCGAACGAATGCAATTTGGGGCTTAGGGTTCGCTCGGAATAGCGAAAGCAAACGTAGAGACGGACGGGGTAGAGGGAAGACGACGGTGAAGAAGACGTGACGACGAGAGGGGAGGTAACACATGGTGAAAAAGAAAAGAGAACACGACGTCGTTTTGAGTGTGTGGCATTTTTTTTTTTTAATCTATTCGCAACGGAGGAGAGAAAAACGATTAAAAAAAAAGCCACGCGGGACCATGTCAACTTTTTCCGTTAAGAAATTAGACGGCGTCGATTTTAGGACTCGTTTGAAACATTTTGACAAGTTTTAGGACTTAAATGCACTTTTTGCAAGTTTTAGACTCAAATGCACTTTCGTGACAAGTTGTAGGACTCTGGTGCACTTATCCCTAAAGTTAACAATTTTTTGGGTTTTATTAGATTTTTTATCAAATGCGTTTCTAACTACATGACCTAATTTTACTAACAAACAAATTCTAATTAAATGATCCTATTATGCAAACAAGTTAATATGCATCTAATATTTTTTTTATTGAAATCGGAATTAATAAAAACCCTAATTAAGCTATCTAAAAATGAATAATTTTCTAATTTATTTTAGGGATTAATTTGACTTAAACCCTATCATACCTTAGAAAACTATTTTTTTTTAAAGATGAGATTATTAAAATGTGCGAACATTATCTAAAACCCTATTAAAAAAAAAAGCCATTTAGGTCCAACCCTAACCTATTTTAAAAAAAATTATCTAAAGATGCAATCCTAAAAATATAATCCTAAAAAATTCTAACTTACTAAATTTGCATGTTTGATTTACTAAACCTATATGCTCATGCGAAATTTTGATTTTTTTGATTTTTTTTTAGTTTTTTTAAAAGATAAGTAATTATTAAATAAATATTAAATCTAAACTATCAACAAAATAAAAAATTAAAATAATCGAAAAAATAACATTTGTCTCATAGGTCAAATTAACGATTATCCTAACCTTAATTATCACGACAAATAGTTCAAAATAATTAAAAATCGATCCGAAATCTTACGAATCAAATTAATAATTATAATAATTTAACAATTGAAATTTTACCGAAAAACCCAAAAATTAATATAATTAAAAAAAATAATATGACGTCTCTCGGATCAAATTAGTAATTATAATAATTCAGGGCAAAAACTTGCGGTTAATTCTTACAAGATTCAAATGATTAACATCAACATACCATGCTCCAATAATAACCAAACTTAAATAAAATAAATAAAATAAAAATAAACCACCTAATGGACACAACACGACGGGCTTCCGCGCGGTGGTGCTGCTGGTGGAGTGGCGGTGACGCAGGCAGCAGGGGTGCGGCGGATCGGGCGGCGCTCCGGCGGGGTGTCGATGAAGCGGGTTGGCACGGAGGTGTGGCGCGCGACCAGCGGGCGTCGGGCTAAGGCAGACCGGCGGGCGTCGGGCGGACCAGCACGAGCTGAGGTGCGGCGGAGGCGAGCGGCTGAGGCGGAGGTCCTGCAAACGGCGAGTGGAAGCGTCGGCGAAGGGAAAGCAATGGCGGCAGAAGCGTTGTGCAGAGCGAGCAGTTCCAGGCGTCGGGGTCGTCGCAGGTCGCCGGTGTGGCGCGGTGGTGAGCGGAGACGCGGCAGGGGCTTGGCGAGGGAGATCGGCGCGCGAGCGGCGCCGGACGGTCAGCGAAGGCGGGCGGGCCACTGCTGGTGCTCGTGGGTTGCTGCGGCGATGAGTGCAGGAGCGCGGCGGAGACGGTGACTGCGGCAGCGGTGGGCGCGCGGCCGGCTCGGGGGAACGGCGGTGACGCGAGGAAACCAGCAGCACAAAAGATAAGTCGCAGCAATGGAGAACTCGCGAGGAAGAAGATGAACAGCAGCTCTTATTTTCTTTTTCCCTTTTTTTTTTTTTCTCTTTTCTCTCTCTCTCACCTGTCGGACGTCCCTCACCTCTCCCACTCTGTTCACGTCGCTGTCTTCTCTTTCTGCACTCTTTCTTTTTTTCTTTTCTGACTTTTCACTCCCCCAAAAGAGGAAAACAATTTTTTCTCTTTTTTTTTTGTTTTGAACTTTGACCGAAAAAGAAACCCTCCTCACGTTTTTTTTTTGCTCTAAAAAAGTTTTTTGCTTCACAATTTTTCGAAAATCCCCCACTCCCCTACACGAAAATTATGTCTCTCTTTTATAGTGATTTCCAGATAGCCACTTTCCACGACAACTTTCGAGTTTCCATCTTATGTTGCATTAAATCAAGCTTGCAAATCGGAGCGTGATTTCACAATTAACTCGATATTACTTAATTTCTTCCATTTTATCAAAATATTTGCCCTTTATTCACTTGATTTTTCAATTGTTTCTGTATTTATCAAAATCTGAATACTCATCAGAATTTCAAATTTTCCTACATAATCAATCAAATCAATTTCCCATTTTTTCCATTTTTTTTTCATTTTATTTGTTCTGATGCTTTTTTTTTTGGTTAAAATTAATCCCTAATTTTTATGCAAAAAAATCAATAACTGGGTCGCCAAAATTTAAGTGTCAACAACGAGCATGCATCGGCCCTAAAAGATACAGCTAACGTTCACATGCAAACACATGAAAGAAAGTATGCGCTTAGGCTAATAAGCCTTATTTCTCAAACAAGCAATCAATAAGAGTGAACCTAAGAAAAGTCACTTATTCATTATTTAGACAATTCGGGTCATTAGAGTGCTAAAACAATATGACTAATCAAACAATCTTCAAGTGATGCAAATCACATGTCATTGCAAAGCTAATGAAGTGTAGAACAAATGTCCAGAAGACCATTTATCCCAACTTTGAACCATCTAACCCGAAATGAGCGAATTCTTTGATTAAAAAAAAAACCCGAAATGAGTGTTTTATCCCAAAGAATTCAGAATCCGACCCTTCTGGTCTGAATATAAAATTCTAGAAAAATATCAAATGACTTTGAAAATTCATGAAAATTTTTGTACAACTAAAACAAGATTGCCAAACAAGTCTCAGTTTTGAGTTTCTTGAAATGAGTTATGGATTAGTAAAGAAAGTTCAATTTGCATTCAGATGTCAGAACAATTTTAGTTTCGAAACAGGGCAGAGCTTCCTCAAATGATTTGAAGTTTAAGTCAACAAATCTTGGAATTAAATTTTGAAAATTTGCTTGCGTCGTTTGGCAATTTTGCAAATGAAGACTTTAATTTCACCAAAATAATTAAATAAGTACATAAGTCCAAAGAAGACAAGCTTCATGGTTTGGGTGCAAAATGATCATGCACGCTGATCAAACCCTAAGGACGTCCAAACCAATTTCAATTTTAATGAAACTAACTTTAAATGAAAGATTAAGATGTTGGCTTCAATTTCATGTTTTGGGAATTTTCAAAGAATGATATTAATTTCGTCAAAATTGCAAAAACACGTTTGAGCACTCAAAGAGGATCTGGGCATGAATTGATCAGGCGCTCTAATCAGATCCTTCGATTACCTTAATGTGCTTCGATTTCAATGGAACTAACGTCAAATGAAAATTTGAAATGTCATCTAAAACTTTCATGAAGAACATGTTTTCATATTTTGAACATATGATTTATAACAATCAAAGAACACATAAAGGTCGAACTGAAAATTCAATTTCCAGAATATCACTGCAACATTGTGAGGCCAATTAAAAACAGCAAATGAGCTTTTAATTTTCTGAAAATTTTTGTCAATCTAAATTGAAATGTGATGAACACTTTTCATGAGGATATGTTTCTACATTTCAAACACACAATTTTATAAAAATTGAAGAACACGTAAGGTCAGACTGGAAGTCAGATTTTCAAAAACAAAAACGTTCAATTAAAGAACGATCATACCGACCAAACAACCTTCATTTTTTACGAAAATTTTTTGTGAACTAGATCTGGACATGAAGAACAGATTTCATAGATATCGACTCCAAAATCGCATAACAAAATTTCCTAAAAAATGAACAAGGCAGCAAGGTTTGACAAAACAGAGCATATTCAAAGTTCAGATTTCAAGTCCAAGATTGCAACATGATTTCAGCATGCAAATGACGTCACATGATGATGCATAATATGTCCAATCGAAGCTAATGACAATTACTTGCATTCTCTAGTTGATCACGTCACAGAATTTGGACGTCGAGATCATCGTATCATCAATAATATGCAATCAGTCCTGAAATGACATTTACATGCTAATCATCACCAAATCAAGTATCAAGACCTAATCAATGCATATCAATCAATCTCATAGCAATGAATAACAACTTCTAATTATCAATGAACATTGAAAGTGTAAGTCCTAGCCTAATTATTGATTGAAAATCAATATTTACAACCTCGCTTTCTGAGGAGCACATCCATGAAATGCAACTCTGACATATGTGTAAGAAAATAAAAATCTTAGTTACCTTACAATGTAGCTGGTTGTAGACATTTGTGTGAAATATCAAAACCCAAGACAGGCAAAGGCGAGCAAAGGCGAGCAAAGGCAGGGAAACGTGAGGCACAAGAAATGGTTTCTGCTTACGACAAAGAGCTCGAGTTGGTACTTAATCACCCTCAGGCTCAGAGAAACTGTGGAATCTGGACTCCCCAAGAAATCAACCTCTAATGCATCCACGGAAATAATAGATCAACACCAGCAGCAGCAACAACAGCCTTAGGAACACCAGGTTCTCAAGCTACAGCAATAACCATCCGAGGCCCTCCAGGTTGTGGTCGAGAACAAAGGGGGCAAAAACATCTCAGAAGATGAGCTGAGGCCGCCTGAGTCCGAATGGATCATCTCCATCAGAGAAGCTTGAGCAAGCTTGCCAGGATGACAAGGCCTGCTCATGGGCAAAGCTCTCCATTTATCAGATCCCGCAATATCTCAAGGATGGTGAGGACAAGGCCTACATCCCCAGATTGTCTCCCTTGGGCCGTATCACCACGGTAAGAAGCGACTCGGCCAGATGGACCGGCACAAGTGGCACTGCCTCCACCACATCCTCAGACGCACTGGTCATGAGATAAGTCTCCATCTAGACGCGGTGAAGGAGATCGAGGAGAAAGCTTGTGCCTGGTATGAGGGGACGATATCCATGAGCAGTAACGAGTTTGTGGAGATGATGGTTCTTGATGGGTGTTTTGTGATCGAGCTGTTCAGGGGAATTGCACAGGGGTTCAAGGAACTCAGCTACCCTCACAATGACCCCATCTTCTCGATGCAGGGATCAATGCACACAATCCAGTGGGACATAATCATGCTCAAGAATCAGATCCCTCTTTTCATACTAGACCAGCTGCTCGGCCCCCAGCTTGGCGATCCCAACCAGAAGGGGCTTTGTGGCCAAGCTGGTGCTCCGGTGCTTTGATCCTCTGATTCCAACAGACGAGCCTTTGACCAAGCTTAGCCACAACAAGCTGGAGTCTCTCGGCTACACCACCTTCGAGCCGTTATCTGACCAGGGCGAGCTCCATTGCCTCTAAGTGTTCTGGCGAAGCCTTCTCCGCTCGGGCTTGAAGCCAGAGCGAAGGACGTGGATCAAGCAATGGTCGCACTCCAACCAGGTTGCCGAAAAGAGGCAGCAGCAGCTCATCCACTGCATGACAGAGCTCCGGGAAGCCGGGATCAAGTTAAAAAAGATGAAGACGGACAGGTTCTGGGACATCCAGTTCAAGGATGGGATTCTCTGGATCCCATGGCTTCTGATCCACGATGGAACAAGGTCGGTTTTCCTCAACTTGATAGCCTTCGAGCAGTCTCACTTCGATTGCAGCAACAACATCACCTTGTACGTAATCTTCATGGACAACTTGATCAACTCACCCGAGGACTTTGGGTACCTTCACTACTGCAGGATCATAGAGCACTGGCTTGGGAGCAACACGGAGGTCACTGACCTCTTCAACTGGCTTTGCCAGGAGGTGGTGTTGACATCAATGACAGTTACCTCTCTACACTGTCTGTGGAGGTGAACAGATGCTACAACCATAGGTGGAATGCCTGGAAAGACAGTCTCAAGCACAAGTACTTCAGCAGTCCCTGGGCAATCATTTCCGTTATTGCTGCTTTTGTTTTGCTTGCGATTACTTTGACGCAGACCTTCTATGGAGTCTATGCCTACTACGGGCCAGGCTCTTGATCTCTGCAGTTTTTCAGATCAGTTCTCACTCAGTTTTCCTCCCAGTGAACATGCCCCTGAAAGATTTTACACAGAAAATTTCATTCAAAATCTGTTGCATTTTCTTTTATTTTTTCCTTGTATTTGAAATAGAGTTATAAGCTACGGAAGGGGAAACAACAAATATGCAATTTGTCCAAGTATCGGTTTTGCCTGAGATGCAATTCCTGTTGGAATGTCCAAACGGTTTGTATGCAAATAGATTTGTTCTATCAATTCCTAAAAGCCTTGTGCCATTAGAATAAACCTCAAAGCCTCCAAACAATTCCACAACCATCTTTAAAACAGCTTTCTGGTAACCCTTTTCATCTTAAATTAGAACAAATTATGGCTGACAGTATATGAAATGTTAACTCATGAAAGGCAAACAAGAGAGGGACTCTGAGCTGGCCAAGGCTGACACTTTCATTGTCTACCCAAGAGCAGAAACAATCTTAGCTTACAGCAGAAGGTCGTTGTCTAAAACAACACCATTACCAATTAATGCTATGGAATCCTTGCTCAATGAACCTGTTAGTACAGACATCTGACACAGATAATCATTCTCCTTCAAGCACCAAGAGGATTTTGAAACTAATCCATGTTACAACAGTACATCCTCTCATAAATCGGTGGCCATGAACTAAAATGTGTAAGGGACAGTTGATAAAAGACAAGCGTAGACAAACACATAATAGGTAACAAAAGAGAACTAAGAACTTCAGCTATATTAAAATGACAGCAGTTAAAAAAAAAAGAATGCCCTGTCTAGAACAAATTGGGACTACCATGGCTAGCTGGTTCTCTTTGGCTGCTGTTTGGCCCTTTCCTTTAGCCGCTTGGCTTGTTTCCTTTTACCTTGGCCCCCTTCCACTCACTCTGACTTCTGTCTATGTGAGTGCAAGTTTTTGGGTCCGAGATCTCGCTGTATAGCTCTATATAGCTTTCTGGTTTAAAGTCAATATAATTCTTACCTTTACCCAAAAAAAAAAAAAAAAAAAAAAAAACAAATTGGGACTACCCCTTATTAAAGCTAAGACAGAAATATTACAACTAATAAACTCCTCTCGAGAAGTTTCCATGATGGTTTTTGTAGGCTTTCTAAAAGATCTCTTTAAGATAGGTGGAGAATCAGGCAACAGGCCAAAATAGTTTTTGAGCCAATCTTTTGCTGTGAGAAAGCTCCATCAGCTGGCATGACACCATGGATAAAACAAGCCTACTCAAGAACTATAGATAGATCATACTTGAAATATTTAATCCCTCGGAAGGCTCGCACTCTCAGTTGAATATGCTC
This sequence comes from Eucalyptus microcorys, assembly GCA_014182515.1. Lineage (NCBI taxonomy): Eukaryota > Viridiplantae > Streptophyta > Magnoliopsida > Myrtales > Myrtaceae > Eucalyptus > Eucalyptus microcorys. The sequence goes on along the minus strand of CM024570.1, from coordinate 15,078,955 downwards.
TCTTTCCATCTTAGTGCTGATGAAAAAGAAGTAGAGTCAAAAGGCAAAATAAGTATACAAAGCAAAAAATCAGAGAAGCAGACATGCAGGAAAAAAAAAGAAAAAAAGGTTCAGCATACCCATTTGCCGAAAGAAATTGGGACATATTTGTACTTGACCATAAGCATTATCTGTCTCCTCATTGTAAGCGTAGACAACATGACCCAGTAGAAAGGAGTACTGGCCCGAAGACAGGTACATCAACCACACTGAAGAACATCATTACGAAAGCAATCTCAAATGCCCCTCTGATTTGTAACCTTCCATTGAGAGACAAGAAGAATATCTTCAATAAGTAACCATCCAATCTAAGCAGGAAGTGAATTTTTATATCCAAAAGCTCTCTGAAAGGAACCAATGTAATCAGTGGCTCAAAATTTGACTCTTCAATAGCATAAGCATACGACACTTCTATATGACATTCTCAATTTAGTGTGAAACATTGGTTGGTTTTGAATCAGTTAAATGACAAGAATATTGTCAGTTAAAGATTGTTAAAAAAAAGGCCACACATCTTAAAGGAAATAAAAGAAGTAAACATATCATCACATGGAGAGTCCGAGCTTCTCAATTCACTCCAGTTCACTTTACATTGTTAGTTTCAATCGCCACCCCCCCATGAATAAACTCACGCGTCTACGTGTAAATGGAAAGAAAGATTATATACAGAAGTAGATCAAGAACGCTTTTACAGCAAAATTATATCAAAAAGGCATTTTTACATCACGTAAAATCAGTCTCAAGTCAAGAACAAGCGATTGTTTTGTGATAACAAAATGCAAACATGAAACCGAGACAACATGATGCTTCCACACCATTCAACTTCTTCAGTTGCTAGATCTTGAATCTAGTCATGAGACCTCAGGCGCCTCTTTTTCACCCCAGGCCCAGCTAAAAGCATCAGTCTTAACACTCAATCGGTCTCTCACAAATTCCAAATTATTCCACGTCCTCCAAGAGATCCAAGTCGAAGGCAAAAATCATCACGCCAATTGAATCCTTCCACTTGAAGTCAGAATACCCAAGAACACACGATTCATCTTTCTCCTCCAAAATGAAGCAGATCAATTCCACCAAATCCAATCAATAGCAAATCGGAATGACCAATGCCAAAGTGCCCCCTAAATCAACTCCCACTGAGAAAAACTAGGATCAGTCTTCAATTGGAAAGCATGACAAAACACTACCTAAACGTTAAAAACACAAATTTTGCCAATCTCTCACAAATTCAATCTATACCGTTTGCCTCCCAAGTTATCCAAACTTGAAGGCACAAATCGTCAACTCCAATGAGTCTTTCCACACTCAAAATACCTCTAACTCAGAATACCGGGAACACAAATTCGATCTTTCACCCCAGAAATGACGCAGATCAAATCCACCAAATCCAATTGATAGCCAAATGCAATTACCAATCGAAAATAATAATGCGAACCGATCCCAACCGTAAACCTACCGACACCTGAACTTGGGGAGCCTCAGGTGGGGAGGGGCAGGCCGCCGCCGCCGCCGCCGCCGTCGAGTTCCTGGAGCTCCGGGTCGACCTGAGGGGAGAGGAAGCCGATGAACAGGTTCAGCATGTAGATGCCCAGCGTCGACGTCACGATGTAGAACGCCTTCACGAAGGAAGCCCCGGACGACGTACGCGCAGGCCACCGCCAGCGTCGCAACACGCGCGGCACCGACATATCCAGCAGGTGCTGGTACCGCTGCGAGACGGCGGACGTCCACCGCGACGCGGCGGAGGCGGAGGCGGAGGCGGCGGTCGGTGTTGGTGGTGAATGGAGTGATTAATTGATGGGCTCGGGCCGGACCCTTAGAGATCGGGCCTAATTTTTTGCCCACGCTTGCCCAATATATAGGAATAGTCGGGTTGGGCTTTATAACTAATTAGCCTTTGTCCAATTAATCCAGAAGTGCCTTTTGAGTACATGTGGCTTAGTTTGGGCTTGGGCAAGCCCAGGGCCGCGAGCCTCATAATTAAGTCTAGTGGCAATTTTTAGATAATTCACTATAAAATCCATATTGCAACACATGCCAAATTTGAGAGAATTGGAACGAGCTATCGCACCTCCCTTATTTATAAAGCTTAAATGCTATCTTGTCGCCTGTCGACCTCCTTGAACCGTGACTTGGAAGAGCTGCGACACGGAAGCGTTATGATCAGGTTCTATTTTTTTCTCTGTTCAAATTTTCAATTTTCTTCATTTTTAAATTTGTTTGTAAAAAAATTATCGATTTCACAATCGATAGCCGTTATGATTAATTATGGTGATTTTTAAATCAATTTTAACAATCACGATGAAACCTTAAGGAGTTGATCTTCAAAAATCACGGCTCGCCTTGATCTTCCCAAGGAGTGATAATTGCAAACTGAAATATGAAAATTTTATCTTATTTGGAGGATAAGTTTCTAAAATACATCGAAAAGAGAAAAAGGAAAAAAAAAATTGAAAAGGGGAAGGAAAAAAAAAGAGAAAAGTCGGAGGGGGTTCCCTTTCTGCTCCAGCAGTGGCACCAGAAAATGGCTTGCATCACTATTTGAATCGACTCCATTCTCCCTTCTTTGGCGCCCGCACTCGTCCTCCAAAGCTCGTCAATCAACCGTTTCTTTATGTCTGTACGGCGCTGTCATCGTCTCTTCTCTGGCGTCTATTGCCTAACAGAAACGCAGGCCGACCTCCTGCTACTGTCGTGGATTGCATCGCTGGGTTCGATAACTGTGAAATGTCATCTACTTTCGCATATTGCAATGTGGAGCTATTGGGCTCGCCTAAGGTACAATTTTTTTTTTGGGTCAGTCCTAAGGTACAATTAAGGGTGTACAAAATGAATCACCTAAACCATGATCCGTCTAGTGACCAGTTTCATTGGACCGAACCAGGTGCGATCTGGTTCACGGTCCTAGGATTAACCATTCCGGTCCCTGATTCTCATTTTTGGGAACCGATCACCCCTAAGTGTAACTTGGAAATCCCTTCAATGGTGCATCAAACGTTTATCAATCTTGGAACTGAAAAATCAAATTCTTTAAATGTAGGTTACCCACAATTAAGGAACCTTTAGCACAATTTACCTACTGATAAGTTCGCACTCCTCCATATTAGATTAGCAAGGAGAAACCGCTGGGACTCACCTGGTGATGTTACATTAAGTGAAGATCAAGAGCGCCGCCATAGCTACACACAAGGCAAGAAAAACTCTTGAACCAATCTCCATCTCATTGTCCGACACATTCATGAGAAATGACTCGGCTCAATCAATCAACTCGAAGTAGACAGCCTCAACTAATTCGGTGGAGTCAAAGACCTCGAGGAGGGTACTTGCGAAGAGGTTGAAGTCTAAAGGTACGTTTGGTTCAACGTTCCCTCGAAAGCATCTTAGAGAAATGCTTGGGTGTTTTGCCAACCCATCTCAAGGGGCTTTCAGCCAAATGCTAGCATTGGAACATGACTAACATTGGGCTTTTAGCATTTGGCCAAATGCTAAAATTAAATTTATTTCTTTGAAAATTACTATCACCAATTTTTTATTTTTCCAGTTTTATGCCCGTTATTGTTCATCTTTTCTTGAGGAAGGGCAGCCAATGAGGGCAGCCGATGAGAGTTGATCTAGTAGGCAAAGGGTCGGCGAGAGGCTAGCAAGGTGCCAGTGAAGTCGTGGGAGGGCCGCTTGGGTTGCACGACCACGACGATGAGGCTTGAGGTCGCACAACCTAGGCAACGGTTGCTGATGCCAGCCAGATCTTGCCAGAGGCCTTAGTCCTTCGTTGGAGGGCTTTTATTTTTTAAATTTTTAAAAAAAGCTAGACCCAAAAGCCCTTTGCAAAAAAATATTTGCTAAACACTATTTAGGATAAAATAGCTTTGTAAAGGATTTTTTTACCAAATGTAATTTGTATTTCCTCAGTAGGCTTTAGATCAAAGGTATTTACATTTTCCCAATGTTCATTTGCAAAGCTGAACCAAACATACCCTAAGATGGAAAGTCAGCGGAGCTGCGTGATACTCGCTGGCCTCAATGGAAAGGAGAAGGTCGGGGATGAGGGCGTGGAGACGGTGGTTTGGAACGGAAGGCGGAGATGGATTTTGAGGAGGAGGAACGGGAGGACGAAGGGTGCAACAGAGGAGGCGGAGCTCATACTTGCGGAGGATTCCGAGGTCGGAATCGCACATGGTTGGGATAGAAGTAGAAGAAGAAGATTCTCAAGGTACACCCAGGACGTCGTTTTGTTTTAAATTATCCCTTAAATTGTGCAGAAATTGTCTCATTTGCCCTAGATCTCTGACGAGCGTGAATGCTTCACGTGCCATTCCTAGTTCCAAATGAAGGGCAATTGGGGAGTTTTACTCAAAAACTTGGGCCTCACCCAACAGATTATTCCTTTTAAAATCAATCGGCTAGGGTTTGACGAACCAAATTGAGATGAATCAATAAGATTTCTGCCCTCGTGGAAAAAGCGCCATCACAAAAACCTCCCGAATTGACACAATTCCGCCGAGACGTTTCCTAGCCGTGCCCAGAAAGATACGAGGTGTTTGTGTATTATGTTTGTTTAATATTTCGAATTCGACTTTCATTTCTTACTCCAATATCTAAAGCCATGTGCAGTCATGCATATGTTTCCTAATCTCTTGCAACAAAACTAATTTATTTCACTTTGTCCAATCACGCCCGCTAGGATTAAGCTAGAGATAGATTGGTTGTCGTTTGCAGAAATTAAAACGATTGATCACTGCATCTAAAATTCTAATTGTTCCTTAGAAATTTAAATTTGCGGTACAAGGCACAAGTCCTCTTACATTAATAAAGCTTAAAACATGTCATATCTCTCTTGCATTTCCTAATTGACGATTCTTTGATGGTTTTTGTAGACGAGGTGATTCTGGTCTCTATTAGCCTTAAACATTTACATACATTGCCTTTCGGTTGATTTCGAAAAGTTTTAAAGCATTCCATAAATTGTTGACAAACATTGTGATAACTCTATGAAAATAGAGTCATTTTATTTATTTTAGACAACAAATAATGCAATATGAGAAAATATATATATTTTTCTAATTATTTGAATTTTCCTTGTTTATGTAGCATAATGAGATATAGAGAAGATAATGAAAAGAATGAAAAAAATCAAGAATTCAAATCGGAAAGCATTGGAAGATGTATATCAAATAAGGGAATCTTTAATTTTATTCCCTAATTTTATCTGCAAAAGATGGATATCAAATCAAAGATTTTCCAATTTACTCCATAATTTTATGCAAAAATTCGAAAAGTTTTAAAGCATTCCATAAATTGTTGACAAACATTGTGATAACTCTATAAAAATAGAGTCATTTAATTTATTTTAGGCAACAAATAATGCAATATGAGAAAATCTATATATTTTTCTAATTATTTGAATTTTCCTTGTTTATGTAGCATAATGAGATATAGAGAAGATGATGAAAAGAATGAAAAAAATCAAGAATTCAAATCGGAAAGCATTGGAAGATGTATATCAAATAAGGGAATCTTTAATTTTATTCCCTAATTTTATCTGCAAAAGATGGATATCAAATCAAAGATTTTCCGATTTACTCCATAATTTTATGCAAAAATTCGAAAAGTTTTAAAGCATTCCATAAATTGTTGACAAACATTGTGATAACTCTATAAAAATAGAGTCATTTAATTTATTTTAGGCAACAAATAATGCAATATGAGAAAATCTATATATTTTTCTAATTATTTGAATTTTCCTTGTTTATGTAGCATAATGAGATATAGAGAAGATAATGAAAAGAATGAAAAAATCAAGAATTCAAATCGGAAAGCATTGGAAGATGTATATCAAATAAGGGAATCTTTAATTTTATTCCCTATTTTATCTGCAAAAGATGGATATCAAATAAAAGATTTTCCGATTTACTCCATAATTTTATGCAAAAATTCGAAAAGTTTTAAAGCATTCCATAAATTGTTGACAAACATTGTGATAACTCTATAAAAATAGAGTCATTTAATTTATTTTAGGCAACAAATAATGCAATATGAGAAAATATATATATTTTTCTAATTATTTGAATTTTCCTTGTTTATGTAGCATAATGAGATATAGAGAAGATAATGAAAAGAATGAAAAAAATCAAGAATTCAAATCGGAAAGCATTGGAATATGTATATCAAATAAGGGAATCTTTAATTTTATTCCCTAATTTTATCTGCAAAAGATGGATATCAAATCAAAGATTTTCCGATTTACTCCATAATTTTATGCAAAAAAATAAGCAATTGCCTGGGAATAAGAACTTGGATTTGTCCTAAAAATAGGAGAACATTGAAAGGCTAGAGGACAGTGAGGTTTTTAATTTTAGATTGATTTTCATTGTTCTGGAGTTTCTTCAAATATTTAAAAAAAAGATAAAAGTTGTGACAGAATTTTCATTCTTTGATTCAAGATGTTAGGTTTAATTTATATTTTCGCTTCTTCTTCTATTATGTTCTAATTTTCTTTTGTTAGGTTATGATGTAGCCTGACCATGATAATATAAATTTCATAATTTTTATGCATGCAAATGATTTTATTTATGTGAGTTATATATCTTATTGTGCTTAATACTTTTAAGCGACTAGCCACCACTTGAATGATCTAATGCGCATGTTTAAGACTGAGAAGTGATAACATATAATTGCTATTTATAATATATAACCATGAATTAAATATGGATATAGATATGCCGCGTTATTTGTGTAACTTTTAGTGATAAGGTGATTCATAAAACTCATTGTAAGTGGGGAACATTAATAGATTTTAATGTACTTATGTTTATTTAAATTCACATAGAAATATGGTAGATTAATAAACTGAGTAAGTTTGTTATAGGGTAGTAAATATATTAGGAAATTTCATTATCGCATTTTTGATATTGTTCTTATACATGTAACAATATGAAATTTACATATAATAGTTATGGTGAAATCGGATGCTCTAACATATTTATCTAATTAATTTATTGCATTTAGTTTCCAAAGTTTGCTTTTAAGATTTTAGTTTTAACTTATTATCAATTCTATTATGATTTGTTAGATAAATTTTAGAATTAATCCATTTTTAGTTTTAATTAGTTTATTAATCATCAATCTCCGTGGGATGATATTATTTCTCATAATTATATTACTTGTTTGACACGCTCACTTACGTTTAGAATTTGATGAACACATTACTGTTAGTATAAAGTAGCTGACTTTATAAGTAAACTCCAATTTTATTTATTTATTTTTTTTTTGTGACATGCAACATACAAAGTCATTGGGGGTAAGTACAGTATAAGTGCAAATACTTTCGTACGGTGTTTGAGTGCCAAAATTTTTTTTGCTCACTTAAGTACCACAAATTTAAAAAATAGATCATTTGAATGTCACTTATGATTTGCCCCACCGGAAAAGTTGACATGGCCGCTGGTTGTCCGACATGGTCGGCGGAAAATATTATTTTAATAATAATATTATTTGTTATTATTTTTTTGAATATTTTTTTTTTACTTTTCTTTTTCCTTTTTTTCTTTAAGGTCAACGAGGGTCACTAGTGACCCTTGCTGACCGTGACCGCCCCACCCTTGGTAGTGAAGGTCCTGCGCGAGGTCGTTGGGGTCGCTTTGGGCAGCATCTAGCTCTGGGTGGCCGCAAGCAACATCGCCTAGAGCAGAAGAGGGCCGTCGAGGGCTCGTCAGCGGTTGGTGAGGCCTCAACGGCCTCGCTTAGGCCTTCGCAATGAGGACAAGGTGACCCTTGCTCAGATTTGGCCACCCTCATTGCGAAGGCCCTAAGCAAGGTTGTCAAGGCCTTGCCTACCATTGGTGAGGCCACGATGACCCTCACTTGCTCTGGGCAATGCCGACGAGGGCCCTCGTGGCCTTTGCCTAGACCTGGCCACCCTCGTTGCGAAGGCCCTAGGTGAGGCCGTCGGGGCCTTGCGAACCACTAGAGAGGCCGGGATGACCCTCACTTGCTATGGGCGACGCCAGTGAGGGCCCTCTCGGCCTTGCCCAAGGCCTTCGTGGTTGAGGGAAAGGCGGCCCTCACCTAGATCTAGCCACCCTCGCCACGAAGGCTTTAGCGAGGCCATGGGCGCCTCACTGACCATTGGCGAGGTCGCAACGACCCTTGCTTGCTTTGGGTGGTGTCACTCGCGGTTGCCCAGTAGCCGACGAGGGCCCTCGAGGCATTGCCTAGGGCCTTCACAGCTGAGGGTGAGGTGGCCACTAGTCATGTTGACGACTATGAAAGAAAAGTAAGGATGCGGCCGGTGAGGGTCGCTAGTGACCCTCGTCAGCCCTAGAGAAAAAAGATACAAAAAAAAAAAAGCAAAATACATATGGAAATAAAAAAATTCAAAAAAATTAAAAAGTAAAAAAAAGTTCCATGTAGGATATTTGGCCAGAATTGTCACCCAAGTGATCGATTTTTCTCCGATGTGGCATTCAAGTGAGTGAAAAAGAAAATTTTGGCACTCAAGTAAACGCCCTACGAAAGTTTTGACACTATTACTCTTATGCCCAAAGTCATTGGTCTCAAAAACATGAACCTAATAAACAGTGCACAAGTTTAGAATAGCTGCAAGTCTAGCCCATATAACACATTAAAAAGTCGAAGGCCTCCTCCACTCTCCTCTCATGTAAGGGAGGCGACGTCCACATCTCGTCCAAGTCAATGGTGGGAGTACGACTCCATCAGTCGAGTGAGTTAGGTCTTCAACTCCTTCTCCAACTCCACTTCCTCATCCCAATGCTTCTTCTTCATCGCCACCAGCTTGTCTTCATGCTCTTTCTCCAGCATCTCTCTTTTAGCCACAAATTCCTCCATTTCCTTTCCCTGAACCTGTAGGAACTCAGCAATTTTCTCCACCCTGAACCAAAACCGAATTATTGAGGGATGAAACAAAATGGAAACAGCACGGTAAAGCTTTTCAGTACCCCTCTCCTTATCTTCAGCACTTGAAGTATTAGCATTTGATTGCCTTAATCGCTCCCTCTTCTCCTTTTGTTCCCTCTCAAAGTCCTCTTCCTTTGCATTTAATTCATCATGTATGGCCTTCACTTGACTCTTTGAAGAACTGCTCCTGATTATCATCTGTTGTAAGCACATTGCACGAATTAGCGGACATGAAAATACAACATGGGGGGAAGTAGGAATTCTTTAATCTTACGGGATTAACATCATATGAAGAAATTCAAATATTCCACCAAACACAATGAGCATATATCAGGGACCAAATTCAGCCTTTCAAAAAATTTGAGCCTGAGAGTTATAATCTTGAGGATTGGCTTAAACTCCATAAGCTTGAAAACTGCATTTGTTGTCCTTCCTCTTCCATAAATATTCACACAATTTTACAATTAAAGGAAAAAATTTCTATAACACTGAAATTTTATGGTTAGGTCACTTTAGGTTTCAAGAGTGTCCTATAGCTTTTTGCTCCCTCACATGTACTCACACTGACTTTTTATAAAATAAAATTGTAAAGGGTGGCTTTGATTCCATAACTTAAATAGCTTCATACACCTAGGCTTGGCTACTTCCCTAGATTACTAGGCGTGTAGACCAACCTGAGTAAAGGTAGGTGAAATACCTACAGGACTGTTAACATGCCTTACGGCACTGTTTACTAACCAACAGGTTAACGGTCTTCCCCTGGTTAGTAAACAGTGCCGTTAGGTCCCATTAGGTTTCAAGGGTGTCCTATAACTTTTTGCTCCCTCACATGTACTCACACTGACTTTTTATAAAATAAAATTGTAAAGGGTGGCTTTGATTCCATAACTTAAATAGCTTCATACACATTCTTTCAAGTTTTAATTGACCATAATGCCCATGAAAAAGACAATGTTCTTCTGAAAATCCACACTCTCTCTCTTGATTATCAGAAGCACATTAGAATAAGAAGTTGCAAGCGCATCTTCTGAATCTCCATTTTGGACACTCACTTTGTTAGACATCCATGGAGTAGTCAAACTAAAAGGAATACTCTAATTAAACAACTTGATAGAACATCGAAACACTTCAAAATACCACTTCCCCACATGAACAAACATGCCCGGTGACCCCAATGGCATGTGTATGGCATCATAGGAAACACAGTTTAACTCATTGCAAATCTGGACAGCAAGTATATCTATCATTTCCAATGTGTTTCAAGCTTCAAAATGTCATGATTTGAATAAAAACACAAGTTCCATGTAATGTTCTGTTATATGAATGTAGATGTATGATGGGTCAAAATAACATCAAAATGAGATTCAACCACCATTGTAAAATCATGCTCAACAGGGTAGGCATTCAATTTCAGTAAGTATACAGCATGCACAACTTAACAAGTGCATCAATTTTACAAGAACTTGCCAAGATTCAAGTATGCTTATTTATTAAGTATCTCAAGCCTCGCTCACAAAAAGGACGAAGCACTCATCATTCCATGAAGAAACAATCACGAGAAGCAAGGTCTTGGATTGTGTTCCACATACTAAAGCCGTGAAAATGCAATGACTTAATAATAGATCGATACAAATTCTGAGCTATTTAGTATGGACATGAGATCGAAACACGCTAAAAACGACGAGCAAAGAGCAATATATTAATGCGTCATCATGAACACAACCAATGTCTTCCTCCCATGAGATTGAAACACACCAAAGTCGTGCTTAACAGGTGCTGGCCAGTGCGCATCCCAACGACCATAATCCAAATTTCACTCCTTAAAAAGGCGTTCGAAGATGCCAAAGTGACCAGGGATTGAGCATAAGCGAGTCTAATATCACCAAAACATATTTCATCCGTACAAAACATTGAACATTTGGTGTGCGCAAACATCAAAGACTTCATAGCGAACATTTGGCTTCAATTATTACAGCGAATCAAGTGAATTTTAAACTGCCAACAAACCAATGAACATTTCGTAAGGGCTGTCAGTAAGATAATTCTTCATATGCAAATGTCAATCATGAAATTAACTGAGAGAGAGAAGTGGAGTTTATCAGATGAACTGCGTAGATAAAAAGCTACTAACAAAAAAAAGTAAAACATAAAAATAGTTTGGAAAATACAGGTGTCGGGTAGTTAAGTCTACTAACCAGTTGGCCAAAATCTTCAGAGCAGTTGCCAACACCAGTTCAACACTCGACGATCCTTTGCCCTGGTGATTTTGGTCATTCTAAGGCAGGGCATTTTGGTCATTTCATAAGAGAAATATAAAAGAAATCCCTTTGCCTTCCGTCATTCCACGGATCTCCCGCCCAAAAAAGAAACCCGAAAAATGACGAAGTTCTGGATTCTTCTGGGCGCCGCGAGCCTTTCACGTCCTCTCTAGCTTCGCCGCCGGCCGCCAGCCGCCAGCTCCGTCGGTGGCCACTGCCGGTCTTCCATCTCCGAACACAGAAGACGCAAGGAGCTCGAACCTAGATCCTCTCGATTTCCTCTCTCGTCCAAGGTACATTTCCGTCGATTCTAAGTATTCATATGTCTCCCCCTAACCGCCGTCACGTTCTCCGACGGTCAGACCTTACCTCGAACTGAATCACCTCCGGTTGCTGTGTAGAAAGCAACATCGAGAGTTGCGCGAGTAGGTCGGTGGATTCATCGGTGCAAATGCTTCTTCGAGATCGGAGACAGAGGCTCGAGGCCTACGACTGAGTGTTCCGTCAGCCGTTGGCGTCGAATTGCGAAGAGGCTCCATTTCAATCGCCGTGGTATGCACTTCGTGTTATACGGGGAGAGAGAGAGAAGAGTCGAGAAATCTTCGTAGACGGCCAGTTCCTTAGGACGTTCCAACGATGATGGAATTTGTCCATCAATTATCACACTCATCCAATCGTTTCTTTCCCGATTAAATTCGACACACGAGTTCATTTTTCATAGCCACAAACGAGATTCACTGTTTCTTTGGTCCATAAGGTTGCTGGTGCTAATTGGTTCGAGAGTACTGGTTTGAGTTCAATGCTGTGGTGTCAAGGTATGGGAGGTGCCATGTGTTAGACGACGCACAGAAGGTATTCGGTGATATTATCCAAGACAAGGATCAGTAATGTTGCCTTGCGGAATTCAATTGTGCTTAGCCAGGAACTGTAGGAATACGCTCATCTCAGTTAGAGCATTCGGATTCCAACAAATAAGCCAAGTCAAACATCTCCTTTTACATATGATCATGTGCGATTTCGCTTCATGTTCTGTTTTCGTACTCATATTCCCATCTGTTAATGTTTCCTGTTCAGAGTACCTCGTTGCTCCCGCCTTTTACTTCATTGCCACACAGACCTTTCTTGTTTCAATCAGTAGCCTGGAGTTGTTTGTCAAGTTGAGTGAAAAAGAGTTGCTCTTCTTTGTTATTGAATGCCGCAACTCGTTATCAATTACCTTGAGTTAGATGTGGTTGATTTTTTATAAGATTCACATCAAATTGTAAAGACCACCAAAGCTCCCTCATCTTCCAGGTTCTCGCTTCTCATCTAAATGGAGTTCATAAGTAATCTGTGCATGTTTAAGAAATTGTGACATTCTGGTTGAGTATACGGAAGGGTGTCTTTAAGTCTGTGCAACTTGACAAAGTTTATTTTTAAGTAGCAAGGCCCATGGAAGTGGGGCTACATTCTCAATTGGCTTCTTTTTAGTGGGTACCATAGTATTTCACCTAGAGGCCTGGAACAATGGCACATGCTTCTGGTATCATTTCCATTGCCTACTGAACATGCTGGATTAAGGGCTATACCTGCAGTATGTGTTCGCCATATGTAATTTCTTGGTCATAAGTGCTGTAAATTCATGTTCAATGCATGTTGATTTCTTGGCTATGAGTGCTGCTTCTAGATGTATGGTAAACAGCGAATGCTAGGTTGCTAGATTTATTCCACGATCAAGAATATAGAGGGGCCTTCCTACGTGGTTAGTCACTAAGCAACGAGAGTAGTGTGTCTTCTGCAATGCTTATTCATTTGTCTTAATGGATAAAAATTAAAATTTGATATTGTTTTGGTTTTGTTAGATGCATATCTTTTGACGTTGGAGACAGGGCTTCCGGGGAGGTAAGGTAAAGAGGCTCCACGTCATGTCAAACCCTCTGCAAGCTTGACTAACCAACCAGCCAAGACCTCTAGAATAGTTCCTAGCTCAGGTTCAGCATATGCTGAAGAGGTTCATGTTAGAAGTAGTTGAGCAAGTTGGGTAATTTCTGGCAATGACAACAAAATTTACATAATAGAGTTGAAGCCGTCAGCGGATAGTCTTGAGAAAAAGAGGTATATCTACCTTGAAAAATTCGGACATACTGAGATCTTGGGCTCCTACCCTGAAATAGAATGCCTACCTATAATGTTTCTATCAAGCATTTGTTCCAAGCATATTTACCCTTTGTTTCCGGCATACTTGTTTTGTTCTTCTTGATTGCTGTCTAATGTTGATTACTTATTAACTTCTTTGGCAGATTGTGGTAGCAATAAAGGTGTAGTATTTCCCGCAGGAGATGATGATGCATCGGTTGTAGCAAAAGCTCAAGCTGTGGTGTCGCTACGCCAGAAAGAGGCAGAGTTACTGAGTCCCATCATTGCCGGGGTTCCCAAAGAAAGAACAAGCTTAAATGCTCAGAAAAGGAAAAGCATCATAAACTTGTAAGTTGATGCTGCTGCTAGTACTTTGTCTTCTCCAAGGCAAAGGATTTTAGACACGTCCGATGTGTGTTCTAGTGGTTCATCTCTCATGAATTACTGATTTCCCATTTTTGGATGCATTCCTTGTTCCTAAGCTTGAAAGCAGCTTCTGGTGTACTCTCCATAATTAGATATTTAGACAACTCTCTACCTGTGGAAAAGCCTGTAATTTGAAAAGGGTTCTAACCATAGTTGACTTAGCATTTCGTAGCCCATATATAGTCGGAGTTTTTGTTACTCCTTTGAGCTCTGTTAGCTAATTTGATCATGAAGTACTTACGGATATATCCAATGACTTTGACATCCTTCACAAGCTTCATGGGAGTTTGTGTTATGTAGTACCACATTGATGATGGCATGTATTGACATATTTCATAAGAAAGACTGGCGTGTTGATGCCATGTTTCATATATGTTGTCTGGGTGGTTTGGTTTGTGACAGGTTAATACTTCTATAATTTATGAGTGTTTTGATAATATATTGTCTGTTCGTGCATTTTTACAGGTCCATTGATGAGTGGATGTATTATTCTAGATGGACTTTTTTCAATAAGCCGGTCCAGAGTTTTGAAACTTGGTTTGTTCAATGTCAATCTTCTTGTTGCGCATATTATTAGTGGGTGTCAATCGAACTACTGATTGCCTAAAAATACCCTTTTTACCTATTGACTAACTATTTCGTTCAATTAAGGGGCAACTTTATTATGGTAATATCATCTTTATGACTTTGAGTTCTTTACCGTGCACATTTCTTTAGTGATGACATCCACTAACATATGAAAAATAGTCAAAATTTTATATGGAAAAATAGACACTTTAGTGTCTATATCCATTCCAATGCTCAGTGATTCCATAGCACTATATACACTTCTCACTTGAATGTATAAAATGCCAACTGCAACCAAAAATACAAAAAAGAAAAACTCGAGAACAACTAAAAACTTCATCAAAAAATCATGGTCGACCATAGCTGATCTATGAGGACTACCCAGCTCCTATCACTTCTAACTTCATTGAGACGCCAATAGTGGTCCCGAAATAATAGGAAAGAATGAAATTACCTAGACATTGAAATTTTAAAAAAAGTATAAGAAAAGTGAAGCTAACTAGTTGTGTACCGTGGTGAACTTAGAGAAGTATCATGAATTACTTCTTCACGAAATAGGAGGAAGATCACAGCCATCTTTTCCATTGCCTTGATGGTCTTCAACTTTCTTGAGGCAAAACCAAAGGCTGCCATCCACCCTGAAGGACCAAAGCTGAATGACAACATCCTTCATGAGTTCATTCCGCGCGTAGGGATGCGCGACCCCATTCCACCTCTCCGTCAACACGTAAGAAAAATTTTTGCTCTGGTAATTCCACCTCTTCAGTTGCAATCCGTGAGAAACTTCGAGGCACGGCTCAATGAGGGAAACCTTAATGCCCTCCTTCCTATCTAGGATTCGGATCTCTTCTTCGCTCAGGAAACCTTGCCTTATCTGCTTGTTGGGTATAGAGAGCCTACTTTGGCCTCGGCTCATGTCCGTGGCAGTAAGAGTCTTCTCCACCACGAGCGTCATATCCCGACCTTGCATCTCCTCAATTTTGTCCATGTACTTCGTCAGCAATTTGCTCGGTCCGATTAGAGCCGCGAGACCCGTCTTGGGAGTTTTCTTGGGTTTCTTGGAAACTCTTCCCCATTCTTGGGTTTCGGAGGAATCAAATGTACGCGACCTCTTCTTGTGGTTCTCAGCGACAGCTCTCGAAGGCTCTTGCTTGTTGTTTTGGACAACGACAAATGGGTCAGAAGTTGACGTCTGGGCGTGGAATGTCGGCCTTCGCGCTCGCGGGGATCTCTTCTTCCGAACGATCCATCCGACACCGATTGGCCCAAAAGTGGCGGTGGTCACGAGGGTGACCTTCTTCTCAGCATCACGATCAGAGATGGAAGGCCTGAGACTTAGCTTTCCCTCGGAGATGAAAGAAGCTACGTCTGCCAAGAGATTGAGAGATGAGAAATCGAGCTTCATCTTTCTCTCCCCCTTTGAAAGACGGTTTGCAGACCGAAAATAGACCGTCGCTGCCGGAAAACTTTGATACCCCATTATCGCCAAGTGATGAAGAGATGAACAGACGAAGAGATGATGATCGTGGGTTTTCACAGAGTGTGAGAGAGAGAGAGAGAGAGAGAGAGAGAGAGAGAGAGAGAGAAAGCGAGCGACGAAGAAGGGGTGAGAGGGAGGGGAAGAAGAAAGCTAGTGCGAATCCAAATTAGGAAATATTAGGAATTACTTGAAGAAGATGAGAATTCTGAGCGGATCATAAGTGAGATGCGGGAGTTTCAGAATAGGAAATATTAGGGCTTTGTGACCGTTGTGACCGTTGAGTGCTTAGTCGGACGAGTGATTCTGAAAAATAATGTTGTCAATCTCCGAATTAACCACGAATTGTTGTCTGCCCCGAATTTTTCACCAAAAATTGTACTTCGATTTGAATTGCACGTGTGTTACGATTGTCTGGATTTTAATTACACGTGTACCTGAAAACAGAGCATGATTTTGCGGGGAGCCGAGAGCTCATAAAACATTATTACTGATTTCTCTCAGTCACAGGTCTTCTCCGTCGTTCTCAATCGCCAGAAATCTGCCGTGGCTGCCGATCTCCACCGCTCCCACCACGGCGCCAAAACTCCTCTTTTCTGCCCTGTTTCTGGCCGGGAAGTTTGAATTAGGCGTACCCTTTTTTCTTCAAAACACTGGTGTGCATACTTCTCCAGGATTTGAAGGTCCTTTATTTCCATAAGAGTAAATTTTTATCACAGACAATGAAAACGAGAAGAACTCAATATTGTCACCGCTTGTAGTCTTGAAAATTAAAACAAACATCATAAGAACATGCTAATTCATCAAAATTTCTTTATTCTCGCTTTTTCCTCAATGTCTAGGGGCCAAAATTGCAACCAGGATGCCATGGACAAAATTTCTGTTGATTAAGACATCAGAAAAAACACATGATGGAAAAATTTATGAAACTATAGAAAAGGGTATGCTTATCAAGTGGATTAATAGACATTTGACAATTTTCATGCAAAATTTACGGCTTTGGTCTTCCAGTCTTCTGATCCAACTCCACTCGAAGACCAAGCTCTGCAATCTCCAGTGTATCAACAATTCCCCAGAGCTCCAATTCAGCAACTGCTTGTTGGTTTTCGGTATTTCCCTCGATCAAGTTTCTGATTGTCCAAATACCCCCTTCTATCAAGAACGGGTTATCTTCATCTGCAATGCACTGCTGCATAAGCAGAGTAATCCCATCCTTGCATCCTCATCTTGCACGTTTCTCCCCCAGTACAAACAGTTGCCGATGACTAAAAAAATGTCTCTGCAAAACCCCTCGTAAGGGTACTGTTTCAGTTGTTTAGAATCTGCACTACGTTGACCCTGATTAAGGGCTTTTCTGATAATTGGGGGAGGCTTAAGTTCATGGAGCAAATGCAGGAGTGAATCCAAAAGACCCGAGGAGAGAGGAGTGCGCCTCTTGCATCTTGTACATTTCCCATGGGTCCTCATGCACCATACTATGCACAACTCTCAGCATGGTGAGTGTGTAACCAAGGACATTGATCCGAGAGGACCCTGTAGGAAGACTTAACTTGCCCTCCCCCAGAAAAATCAAAAAGCCCGCAAGCTTTTCTGAATAATCCGAGAATGTATAATGTAAACTCGTTAGAGATAGTGACGCCATTTATTCTCCCATAGGTGCTAATGAGAAATGCTTGATCGGGTGAAAACTCACCATAGCGCAAGTGTACATTTTTGCTGTCATCAGCAGGAGCAACAGCTAGTTCGGCAAATAAAGTAGGTAAATGTGCTTCTTCTAAGCAGATGATTGAGAGAAGCAATTTAAACCATTCTTCTCGAAATCCAACAGTCAAACAAGAGAATATGACATTATGTGATGAAGACAAGAATGCAATTAGGTTCAATCAAAGTGGGAGGAAAAGAACTTGAGAAAGTGGCCTAAAGAGAAGCAAGCGAAAATGGTACGTACCTATTGAAGCAGTCCGAGCAATTTCTGACACCAAAGACAAACCAGGATGTCCACACAGCTCTGCCACGTGTACAGGGTTCCCATCTTGACAAGTATATAGTACCGTACACAAAGGATCGACTATGTCTTGGCTCCAAATTCTTGTAGGCATGAGAAATTCATTCGGAAAGAATTGAACCCAATTAGTTTGTTCCAGCCACTGAGACAATTGCTAGAGCGTGTAAGGCTATCCTGATGGCTCCGCAATCTAAGGCAGGGGTGTGCATTGGAGCCCTCAAGATGGTCAAAGTGATTCCAACTCCGTTCTTCTCGATGAAAGTATCCTGATTTACGACTTCTCCAAGCACATAGTTTCCTCAGAAGCTTCAGTGATGGTACCAGAATCTCAGAATTCAAATATTTTAAGTGTCCTTGAATTAGATCAAGTATCAAAGCAAGGACACTCCTTGAAGCAGGATCCGCACGCCCATCTGCATTTCTTTATATTTTCGCCAGAAACTTCCGAGGCATCCGCTAGACTTGTGGTTTTAGAATAAGCAAACAGCAGGTCGAGGATATCTTCTGACAAAGAGGACCCCACATTCTTGTCCATTGAAGATTAATTATTCTTTTGGCTGCACACATAGAAAGCACCTGATCAAGTATGCGGCGTTTTTATCGTACAAGGAACTATCGAAGACTAACTTCCATCGGGAGTCGAGGTCCTCAAGCTGAAAACTTGTCCAAAAGCATGCCCCAATAAGAAAAAAAGGCAACATATCGATTCATCAACAGTAGGGTGTTCCAAGTGTAATGAGCGCAAAATCCACCCGACCTGTCATCGGCAATTTTTCAAACACTTGGTGGGCACGAACTACAAAGTGCATAAGCGCAAGCGGGATCCCCGTTTGATGCTCAACTCTGCCACAGAACTACCGTTGATTTGCTTGCGATCATAACCTTCGTCCCTTCCAAATGCTAATTGAGCTCTCCAAGGTGATTCCCGTAAAACCAAATTGCGAAGATATGGGGGGGTAAAAATGAAATCAGAGGTGGAATTTAATTCGAATTTGCCTTCTCCTTCTTGGATTTTAGGAGAAGAAAGATAATTTCAAGAGGTTTCCGTGAGATTCTCAAACGACGAAGCCCAACGCCTTTACAGAAAGTTCGCTGAGAAAGACTGTTTTGCCCAAATGTTACTTTTGCAAAATTATTTTCTCAATCTGGTCATATGTATTTTTGGCTTCTAAAGAAAAAAAAAAACTAATAAAACACCAATATATTTTTGTGGGAAAATCTCAAATAAGGACCTGAAAGTAGAGCTATTTTCTCAAAAAAGGACATAAAGTGGACACATGCCAATAAGGACTCGAAGTGGCTAACTTACTCTCAATTAAGAACTTGAACTTCTAATTTTATTCACAGCCAGGGGTACTTTTGTCCAAGAACATTGTTGTTTATTTTTTGTCTCTCTCTTTCTTCTTTTTTCTTTCTTCATCTTTCTCACTCTCTACATCACCTCCATTATCAGCTCTCCATCGCTCTTTGTGTCATCTCGTTGTATAACCAAGATTGGGTTTTCTTTAACACGAGCCATTACAATGTAGTCTAACTCGTTGAAAATTTTAAATTTTGCTCCTCAAAATGGTTTGTAGACAATTCCACAAAGCCGAAATGACCCTTCAAAAATAAGTTCTTTTTATTCCAACATTCATCGCAAATTGTGATCTCAAAGCCAAAATATGAATATGCTTTTGCTGAGACTCAACTTCTTGTCCAACTCCCAAGCTATGCAACTAATCCCTTTGGCGACGTATTTCTCTCGCCTCGAGAGTGCATCAAACTCCACTTATTCCGGGCCTTCCGCTAACCCAGCAACTGCAATTGTTTGTGCTGTTTTCGGTCCTGCTTGCCAACAACAGAGTAACAATATCCAAGCATCGCCAAATCGTCTTGTTTGACTAACTTATGCCTCTATTCAATTAACACTTGGTGATCAACAATTTCACGCCAAAGAACAATTTTGTTGCAGCTAGCGAATATTTCAACCTTGACAAGAGTTTGCCTCATCAATTTCAAATTTGGGTTTGCCTCTCTTGCGTAAATTCAATCTTTCAAAGATCCCCCTTCCCCTTTGCAATGCCAATGGCTCCTTTCAATAATCCCTAGTCTAGAGACACCCACTCATACTCTTGCCATTCTCATTGACACAGCTCTTCTCCTCAATCAATACCCCATCTTGAGATTGATCATTAGTTGTATCTAACATCATTAACTGTAGAAACTGTAGTGCTTTGTTGCCCCACTGCCACCATTGACAAGTCCTATTCGAGCTCTCGACCTCATCGACCGCTTCCCCTGATAGAAAATCCAACATCGTTGTCGTTAGATGGAGGTCAATCCGAGCTTTAGGTTGAGCACAAGCGAGCCGAGATTCGATGCATCTTGAGGAACTGAGGATTTTAGCATCCGAGAAGGTGGCCGGTAGCAAATAACTCCAATTCGACTTCTTGTCACCAGGACCAACTACGTGATGACATGAATCTCACGAGGTCGCTGGTAGGGGCCTGATTATGGTGTTGAAGAAGGAGGCTATGTAGAGAGAAGGAGGAGGTGTGACGAAGATGAAGAAAGAAAGAAAAATTAAAGAAAAAATGTTCTTGGACAAAACTATCCTAAGCTGTAATTAAGATTGAAAGTTTGGGTCCTTATTTGAGACAAAATTAGCCACTTTGGGTCCTTATTTGATACAATGTCCACTTTTGGTCCTTTTTTGAGAAAATAAACCCACTTCAGACTCTTATTTGAGATTTTCCCTATTTTGGTGCAATTTTCATTCCTATTGATAAATGAGAGCAGTGGAATTTTTTCTTTTGATTTCATTATTGATGAACGTGAAAATTAAAAATGTTTTCGGTCATGCTAACCCATACATACCAATCTACGAATACAAGATGTGAATCTTGATATCTATTTACATTTATTTACCTCGCACATTACATTTTTCTCGGTACACATCAATATTTGAAAGTTCCCATCATTGCTAATTAAGGCCGTCTCTTCCTAGTTTTGCCTCATCATTCCACAATGTCTCTTGAAGTATGGGATATGAAGGTCTGCCTATAGCTTCTCTTGTGGTCAAGCTGGGGCATTCTTCTTTGCAAATTGCTCATTTTAGATCTATGAATGTTGCTGGAGTTGTTTTAGGAAAAATGACATAAATGGTCCTTAAATTTTGACTCAATGTACATTGTAGTCTTTGAACTTTTAATTTGTTCAATGTAATCTTTAGACTTTTGATACATGTTCAAGTGAATCCCCAAACTATATGAAATTATTTAATGTTATCATTTCATTAATTCATGTTCAAGTGCTTTAATTTAATTGGTTTATGAGAATTGCAAGGTCTTCTATAAGCTTACTTACACTCGTCAACCTTTGCACTCGTGTCTATAAATTGTAAGAAAATATTTTCTAAAAAGTCATAAAAAATCATATGTGATCCCACATATATATATATATATATATATATATATATTTTATTTATTTGTTGTCGTAAATCCATTAGCAAAATTTATCTTTATATGGTCTGTTTTTTCTAAACCTTTTTGCTTTAACCAATTAAAAGTTCATGATTATCAAAATAATTTATCGTAACATTTGTTATCTACACCACACATTTGTTATCTATACGTAGGATATTGAATTCTAGATGTTTTTTTAGTGAAAAAAGTTTTTCATTTCAGTGGAAAATTGAACATTCCTGTTATTTAACATGTTGGGCCCCCAAACTTTAGGAGTAGTATAACTTTTGCACTAAACTTTTAACCATTGCACGATACGTATCTAAACTTCAATTTTGTAACTGCCATTAATACTTGGTTATATTTATCATTAGCATGTGCAATGGAAAAAAGGAAATCTTTTTTTTTACCCAAGATTTCAATGAAAATGAGAAAAATGGAAGATGGAGAAAAATAAATAAGGGTTAATACCATGAAAAACCCCAAATTGGTACACCCGTGACAAATTTACCCCAAACTATTTTTTTGACCATGAAAAACCCCAAATTGATATACCTATGACAAATTTACCCCGATTGACTATAAAAAAACCCTAAACTGATAAATTTATGACAAATTTACCCAAACTAATTTATTCGACCGCAAAAAAACCCAAATTGGTAAATTTATGATAAATATACCCTTTGCTAAATTGGTTAATACTACAAAAAAATCACAAAAATTGTAAACTGTGACAAACGGAGCATAAAATCCTAAATTGGTATACCAGTTAACTGTCACGTGTCATTTAACTTAATAATTTGACTATAAAATTTAATGAAAACTAACAGAGTGTAAATTTGTTACAAGTATACCAGTTTGGGGTAAATTTGTCAAATGTATACTAGTTTTGAGTTTTTGGTGGTCAAAAAAATAATTTTGGGTAAATTTGTCACAGGTGTACTAGTTTGGGGTTTTTCAGGGTATTAACCCAATAAATAAATTAAAACATATGTATCGAAAGCACGAATCTTGCTAAATAAAATCTGTCAATATTTGATGAATAAACTAATAGAACTAACAAACTATTTTAAGAAAAAATAATGCGGTTAAGTATGAAATTAAAATACTCATTACGTGTTTTAAATAGTTAATTAATACAAAAATGATGCACCCAATAAAATATTTAAAAATATCACGTTGGATTTCGGTTAATTATTTCCTTTTATAAGTTGAGGACATAATTTCCTTTTATTATTACCTTTTGATGTATTTTGATGAACCAATTTTTCATAAATTAAATCAGCCATTTAAATATACATGGTGAGCTAACAATTGTTGTCCATTGAATTTCTTTCTTTTTGATGATTAGGGCTTTTCCATCTTTATTTTATTTGTGTTCATTCTTTTTTCTATGAATATCTTGCTTAGTTTTACTAAAGTGGCAATATTTATTAGATGTTAACAAATTTCTATTTATCTTTCCTATTATGAGTACTTTAGTTGTCCTAGTTTTCTCCCATTTTTTATATATATTTTTCATTTTATCACATTAGGGTAAAAGAAAGAATTCCATCAAAAACTTAAATAAAAATAATATTTTACCTCTTAAAAGTCATGGGCGTTTTATATGTTGACAGAAAAAATAATGGAGAGTTAGTGACTGTAGCAAATGAAAGTTCGAGAATATTATATAATAGTTGAAAGTTCGAGAACATATGCATATTACCCTCAAAGTCCATGAGGTATTTTCGTAATTTGTTCTAAATTTTAATTAACTTCTTTTCATAACATTATTGTTATCTAGACAACAATATCGGCCCTAACATTTTTTTTTGGGGGGGAGGAGAGGAAGAATCTACCCAGCAATTTTAAGTAGGTATTGATGGCCTATAGGTTATCTAGTGAAAGAAATTTTGGCTTTTAGTGAAAACCAGCAATTTAATGAAAAATCGAACTTTATTATTATTATTTTTTTTATTTTGACATTTTCGCTGTTGTCTCACTTCTTTTGGGCCTCCATAAACCCAATATACGACGTGTTGGGGGATAAAGCAAATTGGCAGAGATTGTCAAAATCCTCCTTCTGAAAGAATTAGAGAAAGTATAGGGGAGGAAAACATGAAGAAAAGATTTCCATTCCATCGGGCCCACCGTTCCCGGTAGCGTGTGAAGAAAAGGTGGAGAAGAGTGGGCACGTCGACAAGCCCGAATTTACCTCCAAAAACCCTTCCAAACATGGAATTCTCGCTCGCACATCCCGCCTTCCCGCTTCCTCTTGAATCTCTCCCTTCTTTCACTTCATCACATATTCACACGAACGCAGGTTAACCTCACAGAGAGAGAGACGCGAAGCAGTTGGTTCTCTGTTATTTCTTCTTCATTGTATTGGCAATGCCACTGCGCTCGGGTGACTTCCTTTTTCCTTAATGGGTTTTCTTTCTTGGTGTTTTCGTGAGGAATGTTTTGCCCTTTAGAAGCAGGAAATTGGTCGGTCTTTTGAAGTACCTCGTGTTTTATTCATGTTGTTTGGGAGTTGGTTGGCAACGAAAGGGATGAGGAAACAAGTTGATGGGTCTGAAACAAAGCCCTGAACCAAGGGCTTGCAGTTGAACTGTTTGATCAAATATCTCAAGCACGGAGCATTCCGGTTTTTACAGCTTTTGTAATATGCTAAACAGCGCATGGTAGGTTGCTGGATTTATTCCATGATCAAGGATAGAGAGGGGCCTTCCTATGTGCTTGTCTCACTTAGAAACGAGAGTAGTGTGTCTTCTGCATTGCTTATTCATTTTTCTTAATGGATAAAAGTTGAAATTTTGGTTTTTTCAGATGCATATGTCTTTTGATGATGGAGATAGGGCCTCCAAGGGGGTAAGGAGGCTTGATGTCATGTTGATCCTTCGCAAGCTTGACTAATCAACCAGACAGGACCTCTAAGAATAGTTCCTGGCACAGGTTCGGCATATGCTGAAGATGGACTTCAAGTTAGAAGTAGTCGAGCAAGTTGGGTAATTTCTCGCAATGATAACAAAAATTATATAGCAGAGTTGAAGCTTTCAGCAGATAGTCTTGAGAAAGAGAGGGGTATCTACTTTGAAAAATTCGTAGATATTGAGATCTTGGGCTACTATCCTGAAATAGAATGGCTCCCTATAATGTTTCTATCGAGCATTTGTCCCAGGCATTCTTGCCCTTTGTTTCAGGCATACTTGTTCTGTTCATCTCTGTTGCTGTCTAAATGTTGATTACTTATTAACTTCTTCTTTGGCAGATTGTGGGAGCAATAAAGGGGATATTTCCTGCAGGAGATGATGATGCATCGGTTGTAGCAAAAGCTCTAGCCATGGTGTCACTACACCAGAAAGAAGCAGAGTTACTGAGTCCTGTTGCTGAGGTTCCCAAAGAAAGAACACGCTTAATACTCAGGAAAGGAAAAGCATCATAAACCCATAAGTTGATGCTGCTGCTGCTAAAGTCTCTTCTCCGAGGCAAAGGATTTTAGACACTTCGATGTGTGTTCTAGTGGTTCATATCTCATGAATTACTGACTTCCCATTTGTGGATGCATTCCTTGTTTGTAAGCTTGAAGATAGCTTCGGTGTACTCTCCATAAATAGATATTTAGACAACTCTACCTATGGTAAAGTCTAGGTATTTTTAAACGGTTTTAACCATAGTCGACATGGCATTTCATAGCCTATATACAGTCAGAATTTTTGTTACTCCTTGGAGCTCAGTTAGCTAATTTGATCATGAAGTACTTACAGATATATACAATGACTTTATATCCTTCACAAGGTTCATGGCAGTTTGTATTATGTATTACCACATTGATGGTGGCATCTTTGGACATATTTCATAGGATAGACTGGCATGTTGATGCCATGTTTCATGTATATCGTCTGGTTGGTTTGGTTTGTGGCGAGTTAATACCTTCATAATTTATGAGTGTTTCATAATGTATTGTCTGTTCTGGTTGGTGCATTTTTATGAGTCCATTGATGAGTGGATGTATTATTCCGACTGGATTTTTTCAATTTGCTATTCAAGAGTTTTGAAATTGTGTTTGTTCGATTTCAATCTTCTTCTTGCACACATCATTGGTGGGTGTCAATCGAACTTGTGATTGCCTAAAAATACCCTTTTTACCTGTTGACTCACTACGTTGTCATCTTTACAATTCGAGTTCTTTTCACTGTGCACGTTTCTATAGCGACGGCATTCATTAGCATATGCAAAATAGTTAAAATGTTCAAAAGATCTCAATATGGAAAAATGGACACTTTAGTATTTATATCCATTCCAATGCTCAGTGATTCCATAGCACTATATAAACTTCTCATTTGAATGTATAAAATGCCAACTGCAACCAAAAATACAAACAAAGAAAAACTCGAGAACAACAAAAAACTTCATCAAAAAATCATGGTCGACCATAGCTGATCTATGAGGACTACCCCAGCTCCTATCACTTCTAACTTCATCGAGACGTCAATAGTGGTCCCGAAATAATAGGAAAGAATGAAATTACCTAGACATTGAAATTTAAAAAAAAAAGTATAAGAAAAGTGAAGCTAACTAGTTATGTACCGGGGGAGATAAGTACATTAATGGTGCCATAAGTTGTGTACGGCGCTCACTTTGGTGCCAAAAGTTTCTGTCGGATCACTAAAGTGTCAAATCGGAGGAAAAACGCTCACTTTGGTGCCACCGGCGAAAGATTCCTGCCAAAATAATTACGTGGCTTTTTTTTTTTTTAAATCGACAAGGCCTTAAACGACGTTGTTTTGCTGTCCTACATGGATGGCCTCACAAAAACGACGCCGTTTAACTCATTGGGGATTGAAATTAGGGTTTCGACTTGGCCGCCGAGTGGCCGTCATCAGGGTTGGGGTCGGGGTCGGGGTCGAAGCTGCGGCCGCCGAGTGGTCATCATCATCGAGGTCGGGGTTGGGGTCAAAGCTGCGGCCGTCGAGTGGCCATCGTCGGGGTCGGGGTCGGGGTCGGGGTCGGAGCTGCGGCCGCCAAGTGGCCATCGTCGGGGTCGGGGTCGAGGTCGAAGCCGCTGCCGTTGAGTGGCCATCGTTGGGGTTGGGGTCGAGGTCGGGGTCGAAGCCGTGGCCGCCGAGCGCAAGGACCGTCGAGGATGGCGACGGCCGGAGATTAGGGTTTTGAATTGGGGGAGACACCAAACGGCGTCGTTTTGGTGTTAGGATGCTTGACCCCATGTTCTCCGGTGAGCCACATAAGCTTAAAAATTAATAAAAAGTGCCACGTCGGATTTCCGACTAACCGGATCGGAGTTGGCACCAAAGTGAGCGTTTTTCAAATTTTTTGGCACTTAAGTGATCCGCCGGAAACTTTTGGCACCAAAGTGAGCGCTGTACACAACTTATGGCACCATTAGTGTACTTATCCCTGTACCGGGGTGAACGTAGAGAAATATCATGAATTACTTCTTCACGAAATAGGAGGAAGATCACAGCCATCCTTTCCATTGCCTCGTTGGTCTTCAACTTTCTTGAGGCAAAACCAAAGGCTGCCATCCACCCTAAAGGACCAAAGCTGAATGACGACACCCTTCATGAGTTCATTCCGCGTGTAAGGATGCGCAACTGCATTCCACCTCTCCGTCAGCATATAAGAAAAATTTTTGGTCGTGTAATTCCACTTCTTGAGTCGCTGGTGAGGCCGTGACGACCTTCGCTTGCTTTGAGCAATGCTGACGAAGGCTCTAATGGCCTTGCCTAGACCCGGTCTCCCTCGTCGTGAAGGCCCTAGGTGAGGCCGTTAGGGCCTTGCAAACAACTGGAGAGGCCGGGATGACCCTCACCTGCTCTGGCCGACGTCGAGAGGGCCCTCGCGGCCTTGCCCAAGGCCTTCGCAGTTGAGGGCAAGGCGACCCTCACCTAGATCTGGCCGCCCTCGCTGTGAAGGCTTTGGCGAGGCCATGGGGACCTCGTCGACCAATGGCGAGGCTGTGACAACCCTTGCTTGCTCTAGGCAATGTCACCTGTGGCTGCCCAGTGGCCGGTGAGGGCCCTCAGGGCATCACTTAGGGCCTTTGCAGCTGAGGACGAGGGGGCCACTACTCATATCGACGACTATGAAAGAAAAGTAAGGACGCGGTCGGCGAGGGTCACTAGTGATCCTCGTTGGCCCTAAAGAAAAAAAAAACATAAAAAACAAAATACGGATGGAAATAAAAAAATTCAAAAAAATATAAAGTAAAAAAATTTCACATAGGATATTTGGCTGGAAGTGGTACTCAAGTGATCGATTTTTCTCCGATATGATATTCAAGTGAGCAAAAAAAAAAAGAAAAAAGTTTTGGCACTCAAGTGAGCGCCGTACGAAAGTTTTGACATTGCTACTGTTCTTATGCCCAAAGTCATTGGTCTCAAAAACATGAACCTAATAAATAGTGCACAAGTTTAGAATAGCTGCAAGTCTAGCCCATATAACACATTAAAAAGTCGAAGGCCTCCTCCACTCTCCTCTCATGTAAGAGAGGCGACGTCCACATCTCGTCCAAGTCAATGTTGAGAGTACAACTCCATCAGTCGAGTGAGTTAGGTCTTCAACTCCTTCTCCAACTCCACTTCCTCATCCCAATGCTTCTTCGTCATCGCCACCAGCTTGTCTTCATGCTCTTTCTCCAGCATCTCTCTTTTAGCCACAAATTCCTCCATGTCCTTTTCCCGAACCTGTAGGAACTCAGCAATTTTCTCCACCCTGAACCAAAATCGAATTATTGAGGGATGAAACAAAATGGCAACAGCACGGCAAAGCTTTTCAGTACCCCCTCTCCTTATCTTCGGCACTTGAAGTATTAGCATTTGATTGCCTTAATCGCTCCCTCTTCTCCTTTTATTCCCTCTCAAAGTCCTCTTCCTTCGCATTTAATTCATCATGTATGGCCTTCACTTGATTCTTTGAAGAACTGCTCCTGATTATCATCTGTTGCAAGCACATCGCACGAATTAGCGGACATGAAAATACAACATGGGGGGAAGCAGGAATTCTTTAATCTTACGGGATTAACATCATATGAAGAAATTCAAATATTCCACCAAACACAATGAGCATATATCAGGGACCAAATTCAGCCTTTCAAAAATTTGAGCCTGAGAGTGATAATCCTGAGGATTGGCTTAAATTCCATAAGCTTGAAAACTGCATTTGTTGTCCTTCCTCTTCCATAAATATTCACACAATTTTACATTCAAAGGAAAAAATTTCTATAACACTGAAATTTTATAGTTAGGTCACTTTAGGTTTCAAGAGTGTCCTATAACTTTTTGCTCCCTCACATGTACTCACACTAACGTTTTATAAAATAAAATTGTAAAGGGTGGCTTTGATTCCATAACTTAAATAGCTTCATACGCACTCTTTCAAGTTTTAATTGACCATAATGTCCATGAAAAAGACAGTGTTCTTCTGAAAACCCACTATCTCGTGATTATCAGAAGCACATTAGAATAGGAAGCTGCAAGCGCATCTTCTGAATCTCCATTTTTCACTTTCTCAGCCATCCATGGAGTAGTCAAACTAAAAGGAATACTCTAATTAAACAACTTGATAGAACATCGAAACACTTCAAAATACCACTTCCCCACATGAACAAACATGCTTGGGTGACCCCAATGGCATAGTAAAGCTGTGAAAATGCAATGACTTAATAATAGATCGATATAAATTTTGAGCTATTTAGTATGGACATGAGATTGAAACATGCTAAAAACGATGAGCAAAGAGCAATATATTAATGCGTCATCATGAATACAACCAATGTCTTCCTCCCATGAGATTGAAACACACCAAAGTCATGCTTAACAGGTGCTGGCCAGCGCGCATTCCAACAACCACAATCCAAATTTCACTCCTTAAAATGGCATTTGAACATGCCAAAGTGATCAAGGATTGAACATAAGCGAGTCTAATATCACCGAAACATATTTCATTCGTACAAAACATTGAACATTTGGTGTGCGCAAAACATCAACGACTTCATAACAAACATTTGACTTCAATTATTACAGCGAATCAAGTGAATTTTAAACTGCCAAAATATATACTATATAGACAAACCAATGAACATTTCGTAAGGGTGATCAATAAAATAATTCTTCAAACGCGGATGTCAATCATGAAATTTACTAAGAGAGAGAAGTGGAGTTTATCGGATAAACTGAACAGGTGAAAGCTACTAACAAAAGGAAAATGAAATAACTATAAAAGATATATATAAAAACAAGAAAAAAAAATAAAAGTAGAAGATAAAAATAGTTTGCAAAATACAGGTGTCGGGTAGTTAAGTCTACTAACCAGTTGGCCAAAATCTTCAGAGCAGTTGCCAACACCAGTTCAACACGCGACGAATCCTTTGCCCTGGTGATTTTGGTCATTCTAACGCAGGGCATTTTGGTCATTTCATAAGAGAAATATGAAAGGAATCCTTTGCCTTCCGTTATTCCACGGATCTCCCGCCCAAAAAAGAAACCCGAAAAATAACGAAGTTCTGTATTCTTCTGGGCGCCGCGAGCCTTTCACGTCCTCTCTAGCTTCGCCGCCGGCCGCCAGCTCCGTCGGTGGCCACTGCCGGTCTTCCATCTCCGATCACGGAAGACGCAAGGAGCTCGAACCTAGATCCTCTCGATTTCCTCTCTCGTCTGAGGTACATTTCCGTCGATTCTAAGTATTCATATGTCTCCCCCTACCCGCCGTCACGTTCTCCGACGGTCAGACCTTACCTCGAACTGAATCACCTCCGGTTGCTGTGTAGAAAGCAACATCGAGAGTTGCGCGAGTAGGCCGGTGGATTCATCGGTGCAAATGCTTCTTCGAGATCGGAGACAGAAGCTCGAGGCCTACGACTGAGTGTTCCGTCGGCCGTTGGCGTCGAATTGCGAAGAGGCTCACGTCGCAGAGTTCGACAATCAACTTCGGCTCCATTTCGATCGCCGTGGTATGCACTTCGTGTTATACGGGAAGAGAGAGAGAAGAGTCGAGAAATCTTCGTAGACGGCCAGCTCCTTAGGACGTTCCAACGATGACGGAATTTGTCCATCAATTATCACACTCATCAAATCGTTTCTTTCCCGATTAAACTCGTGTGTCGAATTTCGAATTCATTTTTCATAGCCGCAAACGAGATTCACTGTTTCTTCGGTCCATAAGGTTGCTGGTGCTAATTGGTTCGAGAGTACTGGTTTGAGTTCAATGCGGTGGTGTCAAGGTATGGGAGGTGCCTTGTGTTAGACGACGCACAGAAGGTATTCGGTGAAATTATCCAAGACAAGGATCAGTAATGTTGCCTTACGGAATTCAATTATGCTTAGCCAGGAACTATAGGAATGCGCTTATCTCAGTTATAGGATTCGGATTCCAGCATATAAGTCAAGTCAAACATCTCCTTTTACATATGATCATGTGCGATTTCGCTTCATGTTCTGTTTTCGTACTCATATTCCCATCTGTTAATGTTTCCTGTTCAGAGTACCTCGTTGCTCCCACCTTTTACTTCATTGCCACACAGACCTTTCTTGTTTCAATCAGTAGCCTGGAGTTGTTTGTCAAGTTGAGTGAAACAGAGTTGCTCTTCTTTGTTATTGAATGCCGTGACTCATTATCAATTACCTTGAGTTAGATGTGGTCGATTTTCGATAAGATTCAGATCAAATAGTAATGACCACCAAAGCTCCCTCATCTTCCGGGTTCTTGCTTCTCATCTAAATGAAGTTCATAAGTAATCTGTGCATGTTTAAGAAATTGTGACATTCTGGTTGAGTATACGGAAGGGTGTCTTTAAGTCTGTGCAACTTGACAAAGTTTATTTTTCAGGAGCAAGGCCCATGTAAGTGGGGCTACATTCTCGATTGGCTTCTTTTTAGTGGGTACCATAGTATTTCACCTAGAGGCCTGGAACAATGGCACATGCTTCCGGTATCATTTCCATTGCCTACTGAACATGCTGGATTAAGGGCTATACCTGCAGTACGTGCTCGCCATATGGTAATTTCTTGGTCATAAGTGCTGTAGATACATGTTCAATGCATGTTGATTTCTTGGCTACGAGTGCTGCTTCTAGATGTTAAATTGACTGCGTTTGGGTTGTATATGCTGGCTTCAATATGCTGGCTATGCATGTTGATGCCATGTTTCATGTATGGGTGGTTTGGTTTGTGACAGGTTAATACTTCCATAATTTATGAGTGTTTTGATAATATATTGTCTGTTCTAGTTGGTGCATTTTTACGGGTCCATTGATGAGTGGATGTATTATTCCAAATGGATTTCTTTCAATAAGCCGGTCCAAAGTTTTGAAACTTGGTTTATTCAATGTCAATCTTCTTGTTGCACATATTATTGGTGGGTGTCAATCAAACTAGTGATTGCCTAAAAATACCCTTTTTACCTATTGACTCACTATTTCGTTCAATTAAGGGGCAACTTTATTATGGTAATATCATCTTTATGACTTTGAGTTCTTTACCATGCACATTTCTTTAGTGATGACATCCACTAACATATGAAAAATGGTTAAAATTTTATAAGGATCTCAATATGGAAAAATGGACACTTTAGTGTCTATATCCATTCCAATGCTCAGTGATTCCATAGCACTATATACACTTCTCATTTGAATGTATAAAATGCCAACTACAACCAAAAATACAAAAAAGGAAAAACTTGAGAACAACAAAAAAACTTCATCAAAAAATCATGGTCGACCATAGCTGATCTATGAGGACTACCCCAGCTCCTATCACTTCTAACTTCATCGAGACGCCAATAGTGGTCCCGAAATAATAGGAAAGAATGAAATTACCTAGACATTGAAATTTTAAAAAAAGTATAAGAAAAGTGAAGCTAACTAGTTATGTACCGGGGTGAACGTAGAGAAATATCATGAATTACTTCTTCACGAAATAGGAGGAAGATCACAGCTATCCTTTCCATTGCCTTGTTGGTCTTCAACTTTCTTGAGGCAAAACCAAAGGCTGGCGTCCACCCTGAAGGACCAAAGCTGAATGACAACATCCTTCATGAGTTCATTCCGCGCGTAAGGATGTGCGACCCCATTCCACCTCTCCGTCAACATGTAAGAAAAATTTTTGCTCTTGTAATTCCACCTCTTGAGTCGCAACCCGTGAGAAACTTCGAGGCACGGCTCAATGAGGGAAACCTTAATGCCCTCCTTCCTATCTAGGATTCGGGTCTCTTCTTCGCTCAGGAAACCTTGCCTTATCTGCTTGTTGGGTATAGAGAGCCTACTTTGGCCTCGGTTCATGTCCGTGGCAGTAAGAGTCTTCTCCACCACGAGCGTCATATCCCGACCTTGCATCTCCTCAATTTTGTCCATGTACTTCGTCGGCAATTTGCTCGGTCCGATTAGAGCCGCGAGACCCGTCTTGGGAGTTTTCTTGGGTTTCTTGGAAACTCTTCCCCATTCTTGGGTTTCGGAGGAATCAAATGTACGCGACCTCTTCTTGTGGTTCTCAGCGACAGCTCTCGAAGGCTCTTGCTTGTTGTATTGGACAACGACAAATGGGTGAGAACTTGACGTCTGGGCGTGGAATGTCGGCCTTCGCGCTCGCGGGGATCTCTTCTTCCGAACGATCCATCCGACACCGATTGGCCCAAAGGTGGCGGTGGTCACGAGGGTGACCTTCTTCTCAACATCACGATCCAAGATGGAAGGCCCGAGACTTGGCTTTCCCTCGGAGATGAAAGAAGCTACGTCTGCCAAGAGATTGAGAGATGAGAAATCGAGCTCCATCTTTCTCCCCCCCTTTGAAAGACGGTTTGCAGACCGAAAATAGACCGTCGCTGCCGGAAAACTTTGATACCCCATTATCGCCGAGTGATGAAGAGATGAACAGACGAAGAGAGAGACAGAGACAGAGAGAGATAGAGCGCGACGAAGAAGGGGTGAGAGGGAGGGGAAGAAGAAAGCTAGTGCGAATCTAAATTAGGAAATATTAGGAAATACATGAAGAAGATTAGAATTCTGAGCGGATCATAAGTGAGATGCGGGAGTTTCAGAATAGGAAATATTAGGGCTTTGTGATCTGTTGTGACCGTTGAGTGCTTACTCGGACGAGTGATTCTGAAAATAATTTGTTGTCGATCTCCGAATTAGCCACGAATTGTTGTCTGCCCCCGAATTTTTCACCAAAAAGTTGTACTTTGATTTTAATTGCACGTGTAATACAATTCTCTGAATTTTAATTACACGTGTACCTGAAAACAGAGCATGATTTGCGAGGAGCCGAGAGCTAGCTAATAAAACATTATCACTGATTTCTCTCAGTCACAGGTCTTCTTCGTCGTTCTGGATCGCCAGAAATCTGCCGTGGCTGTCGATCTCCATCGCTCCCACCACGGCGCCAAAACTCCTCTTTTCTGCCCTGTTTGCTGGCCGGGAAGGTTGAACTTTGAAGTACTTGGTTCTCATTCGAAACTCCTTCACCTGCGCCTATCTTCATTGCCGACACGTCTAGGACATCCATTCTCCGATCTTCTCGCCAGCCGAGGCTAGAAATTCAATTCAACAAGGTAAATTCGCTATTGCTTACGAATGAAACATAGGCCTTCTTGAGGTTTATCGGATGAAACAGAGGCCTTGAGCTCTATTTGATGTTTGTGAGAAAAAAAGGTTGCGACTGAAGCTCTTTTAAGGAGGAGTAGGAGGACAAAGGGTGTAGCGGAGGAGGCGGAGCTCATACTCGCAGAGGATTCCGAGGTCGGAATTGCACATGGTTGGGGTAGAAGTAGAAGAAGAAGATTCTCAAGGTACACCCGGGACGTCGTTTTGTTTTAAGTTATCCCTTAAAATTCGCAGAAATTATCTCCTTTGCCCTAGATCTCCGACGAGCATGAATGGTTCACGTGCCATTTCTAGTTCCAAATGAAGGGCAATTGGGGAATTTTATTAAAAAACTTGGGCCCCACCCAACAGATTATTCCTTTCGAAATCAATCGGCTAGGGTTTGACGAACAAAATCAAGATGAATCAATGAGATTTCTGCCCTGGTGGAAAGAGCGCTATCACAAAAAATTCAAAAAAATTAAAATGTAAAATAAAGTTTCATGTGGGATATTTGGCCGGAATTATCACTCAAGTGATCGATTTTTCTCTGATGTGGCATTCAAGTGAGCGAAAAAAAAATGTTTGGGCACTCAAGTAGCATCGTACGAAAGTTTTAACACTATTACTCTTATGCCCAAAGTCATTGGTCTCAAAAACATGAACCTAGTAAATAGTGCACAAGTTTAGAATAGCTGCAAGTCTAGCCCATATAACACATTAAAAAGTCGAAGGCCTCCTCCACTCTCCTCTCATGTAAGAGAGGCGACGTCCACATCTCGTCCAAGTCAATGGTGGGAGTACGACTCCATCGGTCGAGTGAGTTAGGTCATCAACTCCTCCAACTCCACTTCCTCATCCCAATGCTTCTTCTTCATCGCCACCAGCTTGTCTTCATGCTCTTTCTCCAGCATCTCTCTTTTAGCCACAAATTCCTCCATTTCCTTTTCCTGAACCTGTACGAACTCAGCAATTTTCTCCACCCTGAACTAAAACCGAATTATTGAGGGATGAAACAAAATGGAAACAGCATGGTAAAGCTTTTCAGTACCCCTCTCCTTATCTTCAGCACTTGAAGTGTTAGCATTTGATTGCCTTAATCGCTCCCTCTTCTCCTTTTGTTCCCTCTCAAAGTCCTCTTCCTTCGCATTTAATTCATCATGTATGGCCTTCACTTGACTCTTTGAAGAACTGCTCCTGATTATCATCTGTTGTAAGCACATCGCACGAATTAGCGGACATGAAAATACAACATGGGGGGAAGCAGGAATTCTTTAATCTTACGGGATTAACATCATATGAAGAAATTCAAATATTCCATCAAACACAATGAGCATATATCAAGGACCAAATTCAGCCTTTCAAAAAAAATTTGAGCCTGAGAGTGATAATCCTGAGGATTGGCTTAAACTCCATAAGCTTGAAAACTGCATTTGTTGTCCTTCCTCTTCCATAATTATTCACACAATTTTACATTCAAAGGAAAAAATTTCTATGACACTGAAATTTTATGGTTAGGTCACATTAGGTTTCAAGAGTGTCCTATAACTTTTTGCTCCCTCACATGCACTCACACTAACTTTTTATAAAATAAAATTGTAAAGGGTGGCTTTGATTCCATAACTTAAATAGCTTCATACACATTCTTTCAAGTTTTAATTGACCATAATGCCCATGAAAAAGACAGTGTTCTTCTGAAAACCCACACTCTCTCTCTTGATTATCAGAAGCACATTAGAATAAGAAGCTGCAAGCGCATCTTCTGAATCTCCATTTTGGACACTCACTTTCTCAGACATCCATGGAGTAGTCAAACTAAAAGGAATACTCTAATCAAACAACTTGATAGAACATCGAAACACTTCAAAATACCACTTCCCCACATGAACAAGCATGCTTGGGTGACCCCAATGGCATGTGTATGGCACCATAGGAAACTCAAATTTAACTCATTGCAAATCTGGACAGCAAGTATATCTATCATTTCCAATGTGTTTCAAGCTTCAAAATGTCATGATTTGAATAAAACCACAAGTTCCATGTAACGTTCTGTTATATGAATGTAGATGTATGATGGGTCAAAATAACATCAAAATGAGATTCAACCACCATTGAAAAATCACGCTCAACAGGGTAGGCATTCAATTTCAGTAAGTATACAGCATGCACAACTTAACAAGTGCATCAATTTTACAAGAACTTGCCAAGATTCAAGTATGCTTATTTATGATTAAGTATCTCAAGCCTCGCTCACAAAAAGGACGAAGCACTCATCATTCCATGAAGAAACAGTCACGAGAAGCAAGGTCTTGGATTGTGTTCCGCATACTAAAGTCGTGAAAATGCAATGACTTAATAATAGATCGATATAAATTTTGAGCTATTTAGTATAGACATGAGATTGAAACACGCTAAAAACGATGAGCAAAGAGCAATATATTAATGCGTCATCATGAACACAACCAATGTCTTCCTCTCATGAGACTGAAACACACCAAAGTCGTGCTTAACAGGTGCTGGCCAGCGCGCATTCCAACGACCACAATCCAAATTTCACTCCTTAATATGGCGTTCGAACATGCCAAAGTGACCAGGGATTGAGCATAAGCGAGTCTAATATAACCAAAACATATTTCATTCGTACAAAACATTGAACATTTGGTGTGCGCAAACATCAACAACTTCATAGTGAACATTTGGCTTCAATTATTACAATGAATCAAGTGAAGATATATACTATATAGACAAACCAATGACCATTTCATAAGGGTGGTCAGTAAGATAATTCTTCATATGCGGATGTCAATTGTGAAATTAACTGAGAGAGAGAAGTGGAGTTTATCGGATGAATTGAGCAAGTGAAACTACTAACAAGAAGAAAATGAAATATATAAAAACAAGAAAAAAAAATAAAAGTAGAAGATAAAAATAGTTTGCAAAATACAGGTGTCGGGTAGTTAAGTCTACTAACCAGTTGGCCAAAATCTTCAGAGCAGTTGCCAACACCAGTTCAACACGCGACGAATCCTTTGCCCTGGTGATTTTGGTCATTCTAACGCAGGGCATTTTGGTCATTTCATAAGAGAAATATGAAAGGAATCCTTTGCCTTCCGTTATTCCACGGATCTCCCGCCCAAAAAAGAAACCCGAAAAATAACGAAGTTCTGTATTCTTCTGGGCGCCGCGAGCCTTTCACGTCCTCTCTAGCTTCGCCGCCGGCCGCCAGCTCCGTCGGTGGCCACTGCCGGTCTTCCATCTCCGATCACGGAAGACGCAAGGAGCTCGAACCTAGATCCTCTCGATTTCCTCTCTCGTCTGAGGTACATTTCCGTCGATTCTAAGTATTCATATGTCTCCCCCACCCGCCGTCACGTTCTCCGACGGTCAGACCTTACCTCGAACTGAATCACCTCCGGTTGCTGTGTAGAAAGCAACATCGAGAGTTGCGCGAGTAGGCCGGTGGATTCATCGGTGCAAATGCTTCTTCGAGATCGGAGACAGAAGCTCGAGGCCTACGACTGAGTGTTCCGTCGGCCGTTGGCGTCGAATTGCGAAGAGGCTCACGTCGCAGAGTTCGACAATCAACTTCGGCTCCATTTCGATCGCCGTGGTATGCACTTCGTGTTATACGGGAAGAGAGAGAGAAGAGTCGAGAAATCTTCGTAGACGGCCAGCTCCTTAGGACGTTCCAACGATGACGGAATTTGTCCATCAATTATCACACTCATCAAATCGTTTCTTTCCCGATTAAACTCGTGTGTCGAATTTCGAATTCATTTTCATAGCCGCAAACGAGATTCACTGTTTCTTCGGTCCATAAGGTTGCTGGTGCTAATTGGTTCGAGAGTACTGGTTTGAGTTCAATGCGGTGGTGTCAAGGTATGGGAGGTGCCTTGTGTTAGACGACGCACAGAAGGTATTCGGTGAAATTATCCAAGACAAGGATCAGTAATGTTGCCTTACGGAATTCAATTATGCTTAGCCAGGAACTATAGGAATGCGCTTATCTCAGTTATAGGATTCGGATTCCAGCATATAAGTCAAGTCAAACATCTCCTTTTACATATGATCATGTGCGATTTCGCTTCATGTTCTGTTTTCGTACTCATATTCCCATCTGTTAATGTTTCCTGTTCAGAGTACCTCGTTGCTCCCACCTTTTACTTCATTGCCACACAGACCTTTCTTGTTTCAATCAGTAGCCTGGAGTTGTTTGTCAAGTTGAGTGAAACAGAGTTGCTCTTCTTTGTTATTGAATGCCGTGACTCATTATCAATTACCTTGAGTTAGATGTGGTCGATTTTCGATAAGATTCAGATCAAATAGTAATGACCACCAAAGCTCCCTCATCTTCCGGGTTCTTGCTTCTCATCTAAATGAAGTTCATAAGTAATCTGTGCATGTTTAAGAAATTGTGACATTCTGGTTGAGTATACGGAAGGGTGTCTTTAAGTCTGTGCAACTTGACAAAGTTTATTTTTCAGGAGCAAGGCCCATGTAAGTGGGGCTACATTCTCGATTGGCTTCTTTTTAGTGGGTACCATAGTATTTCACCTAGAGGCCTGGAACAATGGCACATGCTTCCGGTATCATTTCCATTGCCTACTGAACATGCTGGATTAAGGGCTATACCTGCAGTACGTGCTCGCCATATGGTAATTTCTTGGTCATAAGTGCTGTAGATACATGTTCAATGCATGTTGATTTCTTGGCTATGAGTGCTGCTTCTAGATGTTAAATTGACTGCGTTTGGGTTGTATATGCTGGCTTCAATATGCTGGCTATGCGTGTTGATGCCATGTTTCATGTATGTTGTCTGGGTGGTTTGGTTTGTGACAGGTTAATACTTCCATATTTTATGAGTGTTTTGATAATATATTGTCTGTTCTGGTTGGTGCATTTTTACGGGTCCATTGATGAGTGGATGTATTATTCCAAATGGATTTCTTTCAATAAGCCGGTCCAAAGTTTTGAAACTTGGTTTGTTCAATGTCAATCTTCTTGTTGCGCATATTATTGGTGGGTGTCAATTGAACTAGTGATTGCCTAAAAATACCCTTTTTACCTATTGACTCACTATTTCGTTCAATTAAGGGGCAACTTTATTATGGTAATATCATCTTTATGACTTTGAGTTCTTTACCGTGCACGTTTCTTTAGTGATGACATCCACTAACATATGAAAAACAGTTAAAATTTTATAAGGGTCTCAATATGGAAAAATGGACACTTTAGTGTCTATATCCATTCCAATGCTCAGTGATTCCATAGCACTATATACACTTTTCATTTGAACATATAAAATGCAAAATCCAACCGAAAATACAAAAAAAGAAAAACTCGAGAACAACAAAAAACTTCATCAAAAAATCATGGTCGACTATAGCTGATCTATGAGGACTATCCCAGCTCCTATCACTTCTAACTTCATCGAGACGCCAATAGTGGTCCCGAAATAATAGGAAAGAATGAAATTACCTAGACATTGAAATTTTAAAAAGAGTATAAGAAAAGTGAAACTAACAAGTTATGTGCCGTGGTGAACTTAGAGAAGTATCATGAATTACTTCTTCACGAAATAGGAGGAAGATCACAGCCATCCTTTCCATTGCCTTGTTGGTCTTCAACTTTCTTGAGGCAAAACCAAAGGCTGCCATCCACCCTGAAGGACCAAAGCTGAATGACAACATCCTTCATGAGTTCATTCCGCGCGTAAGGATGCGCGACCCCATTCCACCTCTCCGTCAACATGTAAGAAAAATTTTTGCTCTTGTAATTCCACCTCTTCAGTTGCAACCCGTGAGAAACTTCGAGGCACGGCTCAATGAGGGAAACCTTAATGCCCTCCTTCCTATCTAGGATTCGGATCTCTTCTTCACTCAGGAAACCTTGCCTTATCTGCTTGTTGGGTATAGAGAGCCTACTTTGGCCTCGGCTCATGTCCGTGGCAGTAAGAGTCTTCTCCACCACGAGCGTCATATCCCGACCTTGCATCTCCTGAATTTTGTCCATGTACTTCGTCGGCAATTTGCTCGGTCCGATTAGAGCCGCGAGACCCGTCTTGGGAGTTTTCTTGGGTTTCTTGGAAACTCTTCCCCATTCTTGGGTCTCGGAGGAATCAAATGTACGCGACCTCTTCTTGTGGTTCTCAGCGACAGCTCTCGAAGGCTCTTGCTTGTTGTTTTGGACAACGACAAATGGGTCAGAAGTTGACGTCTGGGCGTGGAATGTCGGCCTTCGCGCTCGCGGGGATCTCTTCTTCCGAACGATCCATCCGACACCGATTGGCCCAAAAGTGGTGGTGGTCACGAGGGTGACGTTCTCACCATCACGATCAAAGATGGAAGGTCCGAGACTTAGCTTTCCCTCGGAGATGAAAGAAGCTACGTCTGCCAAGAGATTGAGAGATGAGAAATCGAGCTTCATCTTTCTCTCCCCCTTTGAAAGACGGTTTGCAGACCGAAAATAGACCGTCGCTGCCGGAAAACTTAGATACCCCATTATCGCCAAGTGCTGAAGAGACGAACAGAGGAAGAGACGATGATCGTGGGTTTTGCCACAGAGAGAGAGGGAGAAGGAGAGGGAGAGAGAGAGAGAGAGAGTGAGAGAGCGACGAAGAAGGGGTGAGAGGGAGGGGAAGAAGAAAGCTAGTGCGATTCCAAATTAGGAAATATTAGGAATTACTTGAAGAAGATGAGAATTCTGAGTGGATCATCAGTGAGATACGGTAGTTTCAAAATAGGAAATATTAGGGCTTTGTGACCGTTGAGTGCTTACTCGGACGAGTGATTCTGAAAAATAATTTGTTGTCGATCTCCGAATTAGCCACGAATTGTTGTCTGCCCCCGAATTTTTCACCAAAAAATTGAACTTTGATTTTAATTGCATGTGTAATACAATTCTCTGGATTTTAATTGCACGTGTACCTGAAAACAGAGCATGATTTTGCGAGGAGCCGAGAGCTAGCTAATAAAACATTATCACTGATTTCTCTCAGTCACAGGT
This sequence comes from Eucalyptus microcorys, assembly GCA_014182515.1. NCBI lineage: Eukaryota > Viridiplantae > Streptophyta > Magnoliopsida > Myrtales > Myrtaceae > Eucalyptus > Eucalyptus microcorys. The sequence goes on along the minus strand of CM024570.1, from coordinate 15,038,127 downwards.
CTTCTTCGTCGTTCTCAATCGCCAGAAATCTGCCGTGGCTGTCGATCTCCATCGCTCCCACCACGGCACCAAAACTCCTCTTTTCTGCCCTGTTTTCTGGCCGGGAAGTTTCATCTACATTGCCAAAACACGTCTAGGACCTCCATTCTCCGATCTGCACACCAGCCGAGGCTAGAAATTCAATTAACCAATGTAAAATCCGTTCGCTCTGTTTCTGTCCCGTATGAATGAAACAGAGGCCTGGAGCTCTATTTGATGTTTGTGAGAAAAGAGGTTGTGACTGAAGATCTTTTAAATGTTTTTAATGTGTGTTGATGTTGCTGTGATGATCTGAAATTGAATCATCGCTTTATATCTGTACAAGTTCATTGATTGAAATGCAGATCACTCGTTTGATAAAATGCTCGAATTAAATAAATCAGGATGTGCTTCTATTCAACCCTTGAATCGAAAGTCACGCTACCTCAATCCAACCTGTTCTTGACTCATTAAAGCCTCATTTATGGGTCGTCTTTTGTTGGAATATGATATTCATTTGTCATTGAATTGGTGTTATGATTCTCATCTTCGGTATGTTTCTCTTGGTCGCTATGCTTGGTCCCCATCTTCTCTCTCGCTGTTGTTTCTTTTTCTGTCTTTGAGTTCCATATACCAGGGTGTGTTTGCGTGGTCATCTGCAATTGTGGTGGGAGTTCTGTGGTGTCCAGAGGTCTATGATAATGGAGGAAAGCATGTTTGTGTTGCGCTGTTCTTATCACAGTACCGGGGCGCGTTGTTCTCTGGCGTAGTTCGGGTGATTGGTCAGTGAGCGCTGACTGTTTAGACATAGAAGAAGACTAAAGGAAAGCAGAAAGAGAATTAAGAGGCTGTTGCATCAGAGACGATGGACTGAGAAAGGGAAAGAAAAAGAAATAATTATTAAATAATAAAAAAATATAAACGGAAATAAATAAAAGATGAAAGATAAAAATGGTTGGAAAATAAGGTTGTCCGATAGGTTGTTTAGTCTCAACAATAATTTTAATTGAATTTCATTTAGTTTGTGATCTTACATTTTCATGATTTTCCGGATAAAATGAATTTTCAATCGTTTAAGTTTAGATGAAATACATAACAAGATAAAAAAAGTTATAAGTGGATAGTTAGACACGGACAGGTGCAATTTATATGTTATTCCTTTTCGACTTAAATTGGATTGTAATAAAGAAAGCTACATACATGCTGCTAAAATTATCACAAGAAAATGAACCACAATGAGATTACATGTAAAAAAAATAATTGCAACGGAACCCCTTCTCTTTAGGAGAAATCCTAGAAGTCCTTCTAAATTAGGCATTTCATTGCCTGGCAAGACATAAATCTGTACAGGTCATATCCCATTTTGCTTTCAGCAATTGCTATTGTAAATCTTCTTGGGCTCTAGTGTTCTTTCTAGGATGGAACGATCCTTTTCAGAACGGATGATTGAACCATCTTTCTTGGAGTCCTAATTGCACAAGCAGATGTATGATGTGAAAAAAATGTTGACCACCAATAGTATTACATGCCAATTAGCATGACAAATGTTGGATGCCAAAATACCAAGTTTGAGTATGACAAAATACTTGAAAGTTGAAGACAGCGATTGATTGATTGAGTATACAATTACGAGTGGATGCACAAGGTGAAGAAAGTAAGTAGATTAAAATGTACAAAGAGTGAGGACTCAAGTAGAATGGCACCGGTACCTCAAAACGCATATCGCATGCTTCCCAAATCTTAAGTAAACATCCTTGTCCTCCTCCCAATCCGGCTCAAGAGGCAAAGACTTCAAACGCGCCAAAATAAACTTTTTTTCCAGTGGAATCATCCTAAATTCCTCTCTTGTTGATATTGTTAAAATCATTGTTAAGAGCGTCAACACCATCAGAAAATCGAGATGAACCAGATTTCACCATTAAAGGAACACCGAAACAACAAAACAGTGCAAGCATAAAGTTTGAGAAATTAGCAAGAAGAAGCAATGCATTGAGTTTCTATATTTATGAAAACTAATGTTCTTTATAGCCACCGACTGTAGATGAAAGAAACTGCTCAACACTTCCTAATGGCGATCACCATAATCCTCTCTCAGTTGACCACTTTCCTCAAGCATACAAATACTTTTCCGGTACTAATCAGGATCTCCACACAGCTTTGCCACATGTACAGGGTTCCCATCTTGACAAGTATACAGTATGATACACAGGATCGACTATGTCTTGGCTCCAAGTTCTTGCAGGCATGAGAAATTCATTCGGAAAGAATTGAACCCAAATAGTTTGTTCCAGCAAATGAGACCTTTGCTAGAGCGTGCAGGGCTATCCCGATGGCTCCGCAATCTAAGGCAGGGGTGTGCATCGGAGCCCTCAAGATGGTCAAACTGATTCCAACTCCATTCTTCTCGATGAAAGCACGTAGGTTCCTCAGAAGCTTCGGTGATGGTACCAGAATTTCAGAATTTAAATATTTTAAGTGTCCTTGAATTAGATCAAGAATCAAAGCAAGGACACTCCTTGAAACAGGATCCGCATGTCCATCTGCATTTCTTTATATTTTCACAAGAACTTCTAAGGCATCCGCTAGACTTGTGGTTTTAGAATAAGCAAACAACAGGTCGAGGATATTTTCTGGCAAGAGGACCCCACATTCTTGTCCATTGAAGATTAATTATTCTTTTGGCTGCACACACAGAAAGCACCTAATCAACTATGCGGCGTTTTGATAGATAATGAATCTGTTGTTAGATTCTTCACTGAACCAAGCCAAAGCCCAAGGGCCCCGAGGAGTTTTTTTGAGGATTGCAATGACTTATTGGCTCAATTAAAAAGCATGTCCTTAGCCTATTGTCCACGAGAAGTCAATCAAGTTGCGGGTTGGACTGCTAAAGCCCTCCAAAAGGGATACTCCCATGTAATTGGCTATCTTAGCCGCCCCAACACCTTTGGGATTTATTATGCCTAGACTCTTTGTCATCAACATTTATGTAGTGTACTGCTGTGAATGAATAAAATGGTTTTAGCGTTTTGACCAAAAAAAAAAAAAACTTTGTGGCGTTTTTTTACCGTACAAGGAACTATCAAAGACTAACTTCCATCGGGAGTCAAGGTCCTCAAGCGGAAAACTTGTACACAAAGCATGCCCCAATAAGAAAAAAGGCAACATATCGACTCATCGTCAACAGTAGGGGGTTCAAATCCACCCGACCTGTCATCGGCAACTTTTCAAACACTTGGTGGGCACGAACTACAAAGTGCATAAGAGCAAGCGGGATCCCCGTTTGATTCTCAACTCTGCCACACAACTACCGTTGATATGCTTGCGATCATAACCTTCGTCCCTTCCAAATGCTAATTGAGCTCTCCGAGGTGATTCCCGTAAAACCAAATTACGAAGATAGAATGGGGGGTAAAAATGAAATCAGAGGTGGAATTTAATTCGAATTTGTCTTCTCCTTTCGGATTTTAGGAGAAGAAAGAGAACTTCAAGAGGTTTCTGTGAGATTCTCAAACGACGAAGCCCAACGCCTTTACAGAAAGTTCGCTGAGAAAGACTGTTTTGCCCAAATGTTACTTGTGAATTATTTTCTCAATCTCATCATATGTATTTTTGGCTTCTAAAGAAAAAAATAAAAACAAAACACCAATATGTTTTAGTGTAATTTTCATTCCTATTGAAAAATGAGAGCAGCGGAAAATTTTCTTCTGATTTCATTATTGATGAACATGAAAATTAAAAATGTTTTCGGTCATGCTAACCCATACAAACCGGTCTATGAATACAAGATTTGAATCTTGATATCTATTTACATTTATTTTCCTCGCACATTACTTTTTTCCTGGTGCACATCAATATTTGAAAGTTCCCATCATTGCTAATTAAGGTTATCTCTTCCCGGTTTTGCCTCATCATTCCACAATGTCTCTTCAAGTATGGGATATGTGGGTTTGCCTATAGTTTCTCTTGTGGTCAAGCTGGGGCATTCTTCTTTGCGATTTGCTCATTTTAGATCTATGAATGTTGCTAGATTTGTTCTAGGGAAAATGACACAAATGGTTCTTGAATTTTGATCCAATGTATAATGTAATCATTGAACTTTAATTTATTCTATATGATCCTTGAACTTTGTATTTATCCAATGTAATCCCTAGACTTTTGATACATCAGGTGAGTCCCCAAACCATATGAAATTGTTTAATGTTATTATTTCATTAATACATGTTCAGCTTATCAGATCATGGTTGCAGCGATGTTGTTGTAATGATGGCTAGCTAGCTACAACAATTCTCAATAAATTTAACTTCTGTCATAATCTAATATCGGATTTTGATACAATCATCTAATCCTCTCATCTTTCTTTTGGGCCCGTATAGTAGTTCAGTTCCTAGGTTATATCCTATGGCAATATCCTCCCAAAGCTAATCTTCACACAATATCATTGGTTTAACTCTTTGAAAAGGTTGGTAATGTCAATTGGGGCTGAAGGTATTTCCAATTTAGAAACCGGCACCCATTCAATCCCATCACTTGCGTGTTGATTACTCTAGGTCTCATTGACTTGCAAGGGTCAAGTGCTGAAATTTAATTGGTTTATGAGAATTGCAAGGTCTTCTGTAAGTTTACACTCGTCAACCTCTCCACTCGTGTCTATAAATTGTAAAAAATATTTTCTAAAATGTCATAACAAACCATATGAGATCCCACATATTTATTTATTTATTTATTTATTTGTTGTCATAAATCCGTTAGGAAACTTTATCATTGTATGGTCTGTTTTTTCTAAACTTTTTTGCTTTAACCAATTAAAAGTTCATGATGATCAAAGTAATTTATCGTGACATTTGTTATCTACACCACACATTTGTTATCTATGCGTAGGGTATTGAATTCTTGATGTTATTTAGTGAAAAAAGATTTTCATTTCAATGGAAAATTGAACATTCCTGTTATTTAACATGTTGAAGCTCCCAAACTTTAGGAGTAGTACAACTTTTGCACTAAACTTTTAATCATTACACGATACGTATCTCAACTTCAATTTGTAACCGCCATTAATACTTGGTTATATTTTTCATTAGCATGTGCTATGGAGAAGAGGAAATCCTTTTTTACCCAAGATTTCCATGAAAATGAAAAAAATGGAAGATGGAGAAAAATAAATAAATTAAAACATATGTATCAGAAAACACAAATCTCACTAAATAAAATCTGTCAATATTTGATGAATAAACTGATAGAACTAATAAACTATTTTAAGAAAAAGAAATGCGGTTAAGTATGAAATTTGGATACTCATTACGTGTTTTAAATAGTTAATTAATACACAAATGATGCACCCAATAAAAATATTTAAAAATATCACGTTGGATTTCAGTTATTTATTTCCTTTTATGAGTTGAGGACATAATTCCCTTTTATTATTATTTTTTGATGTATTTTTATGAATCAATTTTCATAAATTAAATCAGCCATTTAAATATACATGGTGAGCTAACAATTGTTGTCCATTGGATTTCTTTCTTTTGAGATTAGGGCTTTTCCCTCTTTATTTACTTTGCGTTCATTCTGTTTCTATGAATATCTTGCTTAGTTTTACTGAAGTGGGATATTTATTAGATGTTAACAAATTTCTATTTATCTTTCCTATTATTAGTACTTTAGTTGACCTAGTTTTCTCCCATTTTTTTCTATATATATACTCTTTTTTTTTCATTTTCTCACATAGCGTAAAAGAAAGATTTCCATCACAATTAAATTTTCACACTTAGTACTAAGTAAAAAGACTATATTAAGTTTGAGAGGAAGTGTTAGAATATTTAAATAATAAATCACTCATTCATCTTTATCTAATAATTTAAGCTTTTAGACTAGTTGATAATGGACAAAGAATTCTAGGAAGGTATGTTACTAGTTCTAGGGGCCTCTCCCCGGAAGGAGTCCTGAAAAAGTTTGTAAGTCAGGTCAATTGATTGTGTGTGAAATATTTGTGCTTGATACTTCCAGGCCATCGAGCGGTGGTGAGCCTTATGTTAGAAACTCAACACGTCCTTCTACATGCGTAAGGCTTGCAGCAATAGTTCTGGGTTAGTCTCGTCCTCCGAGAAATGTAGCACGAAAAAGCTCATATTATGCGTCCTATTGTCTTAGTTTATTTTTACCCTGCAGAAGCCTATATAGAGAGATTAATCGTATTGGGCCAGTTTTCACATGGATAATTTTTAGCTGGTTCTTGTTTTTTGTGGTGTCATTTTGTCTATATCATTTCCGTTACTTTTAATTTAGCCAGATTGTGGGAGTATGCAGCTGATGATGATGCATTGGTTGAAGGAGAAGCTCTAGCCTAGGTGTCGCTGCTCCGGAAAGTTTCAGAGTCACTATGTCCCGGTGCCGAGTCTCCAGAACAAAGAGCAAGCTCTAGTATTGGGAATAGGAAAAGTATTATAAACCCAGAAATTGTTGCTGCTGCTACTACTACTTTGTCTTCTCCTAGGCAAAGGAATTAGGGTGCTTCCAATCTAATGTACATTCTAAACATATTAATCCGTTAGATCTTGTAACGTTCAAAATTTTTATGAATTCTTTATTTAAATTTCATTTGTGACTAATTTCCATACTCAGCTGGTATTACGCCTAAGAGAGTGCTCGCATATTAAATAACATAATTTGTATTTTTATAATGGATTAACAATTATAACGAGCAGCTAAGCAATTTGTCTTTTGGCATCAAGAAAAAAAGAAAAAAAATATAAGTGAGATTGATTAATTGGTTATTCTTTATGAATAGACTAGGAGTTGATCTATAAAGTCATTTGAAATTAGAGAACAAAGATTTGTTAGAAAAAAAATCACTTTTGCTCTATAGAAAATTCTCTTTCGATATTTTACCTTAAAACCTCCGACGGTCAGAAATCTGCAGGGAAAAATGGGTGCCAAAAGTTTTATTTCTTCTTGATTTATCAATTTGGACATCACAACACCCTTAAAGTCAGGTCAAATTAGACAGCAAAGATTTGGCAGAGAAAATTCCATTTTGCTCCATAGAAAATTCCCTTTCGATCTTTTGCCTTAAAACCTCCGGCAGTTGGAAATCTGCATGGACAAATAGGTTCCAAAAGCTTTATTTCCGTACAATTTATCATTTCGGAGATCACAACACCCCGAAGTCTTGTGAAAGCAGAGAACGGAGATTTGCGAGAAAAAATTCCCTTTGCTCTATAAAAAATTCCCTTTCGATATTTTGCCTTAAAACCTCATACAGTTGGAAAACTACAGGGACAAATGGATTCCAAAAGCTTTATTTCCGTATGATTTATAATTTTAGAGATCATAACACCCTTCAAGTCAGGTGAAATCGAGAGAGCGACAATTTGTCGAAAAAATTCCCATTTGCTCCATAGAAAAATATCTTTCAATCGTTTGCCTAAAAACCACCGATAGTTGGCAATCTGCTTGGAAAAATGTGTTCCAAAAGCTTTATTTCCATGCGATTTAGCAATCTGGAGATCACAACCCCCTTAAAGTCAAGTGAAACTTGAGAACGAAGATTTGTTAGAAAAAAATTCCCTTTTACTTTATAGAAAACTCCCTTTCGTTATTTTGCCTTAAAACCTCCGACGGTTGGAAATCAGTAGGGACAAATCAGTTCCAAAAGCTTAATTTTTGTACGATTTATCATTCTGGATATCACAACCCCCTTAAAGTCAAGTGAAATTTGAAAACGAAGTTGTGTTAGAAAAAATTCCCTTTCGCTCTATAGAAAATTCTCTTTCGATATTTTGCCTTAAAACCTCTGACGGTTGGAAATCTGCAGGGACAAATGAGTTCCAAAAGCTTTATTTCCGTACGATTGATCATTTTGTAGATCACAACCCCCTTAAAGTCAAGTGAAATTTGAGAACGAAGATTTGTTAGAAAAAATTCCCTTTTACTTTATAGAAAACTCCCTTTAGTTATTTTGCCTAAAAACCCCCGATAGTTGGAAATCTATAGGGACAAAAGGCTTCCAAAAGCTTTATATCCACACGATTTATAATTATGGAGAGCACAATACCCTTAAAGTCAGGTGAAATAAGAGGACGGAGATTTGTCAGAAAAAAATTCCCTTTTGCTATACAGAAAATAACATTTCAATAGTTTGCCTAAAAACCTCAGAAAATTGGAAATCTGCAAAGATAAATGAGGTCCAAAAGCTTTATTTCCATACGATTTATCATATTGGAGATCACAACACCCTTAAAGTCATGTGAAATTAGAGAACAAAGATTTGTAAGAAAAAATTCTCTTTTGCTCTATAGAAATTTCTCTTTCGATATTTTGCCTTAAAACCTCTGACGGTTGGAAATCCGCAGGGAAAAATGGGTACCAAAAGCTTTATTTCTTCTTGATTTATCAGTTTGGACATCACAACACCCTTAAAGTCAGGTGAAATCAGAGAATGAAGATTTGTCAGAAAAAATTCCCTTTTACTCCATAGAAAATTCCCTTCCGATCTTTTGCCTAAAAACCTCCGACAGTTGGCAATCTGCATGGACAAATGGGTTCCAAAAGCTTTATTTCCATGCGATTTATCAATCAAGAGATCACAACCCCCTTAAAGTTAAGTGAAATTTGAGAACGAAGATTTGTTAGAAAAAATTCCCTTTTACTTTATAGAAAACTCCCTTTTGTTATTTTTCCTTAAAACCCCCGACAGTTGAAAATCTATAGGGACAAAAGGCTTCCAAAAGCTTTATTTCCACACGATTTATAATTCTTGAGAGCACAATACCCTTAAAGTCAAGTGAAATCAGAGAATGATAATTTCTCAGAAAAAATTCCCTTTTGCTCCATACAAAATTCCCTTTCGAAATTTTGCCTAAAAATCTCCGACAGTTGGAAATCAGAAGGACAAATGGGTTCCAAAAGCTTTATTTCCGTATGTTTATCATTTCGGAGATCACAACACCCTTGAAGTCATGTGAAATCAGAGAACGGAGATTTGCCAGAAAAAAAATTCCCTTTTGATATATAGAAAATTCCCTTTCGATATTTTGCCTTAAAACCTCCAACAGTTGGAAAACTGCAGGGATAAATGGGTTCCAAAAGCTTTATTTCCATACGATTTATCATCTTGGAGATCACAACACCCTTAAGGTCAGGTGAAATTAGAGGACGGAGATTTGTCATATAAAATTCCATTTTGCTCTATAGAAAATTCCCTTTTGATATTTTGCCTAAAAACCTCCGACAATTGGAAATATACAATGACAAATGAGTTCCAAAACCTTTATTTCCTTACGATTTATCATTTTGGAGATCACAACACCCTTAAAGTCATGTGAAATTAGAGAACAAAGATTTGTCAAAAAAAATTCACTTTTGCTCTATAGAAAATTCTCTTTCGATATTTTACCTTAAAACCTCCGACGGTTAGAAATCTGTAGGGACAAATGCGTTCCAAAAGCTTTATTTCCATACGATTTATCATTTCGGAGATCACAACACCCTTGAAGTCATGTGAAATCAGAGGACGGAGATTTGTCATATAAAATTTCATTTTGCTCTATAGAAAATTCCCTTTCGATATTTTGCCCAAAAACCTCCGACAATTGGAAATATACAATGACAAATGAGTTCCAAAACCTTTATCTCGTTACGATTTATCATTTTGGAGTTCACAACACCCTTAAAGTCATGTGAAATTAGAGAACAAAGATTTGTCAGAAAAAATTCACTTTTGCTCTATAGAAAATTCTCTTTCGATATTTTACCTTAAAACCTCTGACGGTTAGAAATCTGCGGGGACAAAGGGGTTCCAAAATTTTTATTTCTTCATGATTTATCAGTTTGGACATCACAACACCCTTAAAGTCAGGTGAAATTAGACAACGAAGATTTGTCAGAGAAATGTCATTTTGCTCCATAGAAAATTCCCTCTCAATCTTTTGCCTTAAAACCTACGACAGTTGGAAATCTGTAGGGACAAATGGGTTCTAAAAGTTTTATTTCTTCTTGGTTTATCAGTTTAGACATCACAATACCCTTAAAGTTGGGTGAAATCATAGAACGAAGATTTGTCAGAAAAAATTCCCTTTTGCTCCATAAAAAATTCCCTTTCGATCTTTTGCCTAAAAACCTCCGATAGTTGGCAATCTGCATGGGCAAATGGGTTCCAAAAGCCTTATTTCCGTATGATTGATCATTTTGGAGATCACAACCCCTTTAAAGTCAAGTGAAATTTGAGAACAAAGATTTGTTCGAAAAAATTGCCTTTTACTTTATAGAAAGCTCCCATTCGTTATTTTGCCTAAAAACCCCCGACAGTTGGAAATCTATAGGGACAGAAGGCTTCCAAAAGCTTTATTTCCATATGATTCATAATTCTGGAGCGCACAACACCCTTTAAGTAAGGTGAAATTAGAGGACGAAGATTTGTCAGAAAAAATTCCCTTTTGCTATACAGAAAATTCCCTTTCGATATTTTGCCTAAAAACCTCCAATAATTGGAAATCTGCAAAGATAAATGAGGTCTAAAAGCTTTATTTCCGTATGATTGATCATATTGGAGATCACAATACCTTTAAAGTCATGTGAAATTAGAGAACGACGATTTATAAGAAAAAAATTCTCTTTTGCTCTATAGAAAATTCTCTTTCGATATTTTGCCGTAAAACCTCCGACAGTTGGAAAACTACAGGGACAAATGGGTTTCAAAAGCTTTATTTTCGTACGATTTATCATTTTGGAGATCACAACACCCATAAAGTCAGGTGAAATCAAAGGACGGAGATTTGTCATATAAAATTCCATTTTGCTCTATGGAAAATTCCCTTTCGATATTTTGCCTAAAAACCTCCGACAATTGGAAATATACAATGAAAAATGAGTTCCAAAACCTTTATTTCCTTATGATTTATCATTTTGGATCTCACAACACCCTTAAAGTCATGTGAAATTAGAGAACAAAGATTTGTTAGAAAAAATTCACTTTTTCTCTATAGAAAATTCTCTTTCGATATTTTACCTTAAAACCTCCGACGGTTAGAAATTTGTAGGGACAAATGGGTTCCAAAATTTTTATTTCTTCATGATTTATCAGTTTGGACATCACAACACCCTTAAAGTCGGGTGAAATTAGACAACGAAGATTTGTCGAGAAAAGGTCATTTTGCTCCATAGAAAATTCCCTCTCAATCTTTTGCCTTAAAACCTACGATAGTTGGAAATCTGCGGGGACAAATGGGTTCCAAAAGTTTTATTTCTTCTTGGTTTATCAGTTTGGACATCACAACACCCTTAAAGTTAGGTGAAATCATAGAACGAAGATTTGTCAGAAAAAATTCCCTTTTGCTTAATAAAAAATTCCCTTTCGATCTTTTGCCTAAAAACCTTCGACAGTTGGCAATCTGCATGGACAAATGGGTTCCAAAAGCGTTATTTCCGTATGATTGATCATTTTGGAGATCACAGACCCCTTAAAGTCAAGTGAAATTTGAGAACGAAGATTTGTTAGAAAAAATTGCCTTTTACTTTATAGAAAACTCCCATTCGTTATTTTGCCTAAAAACCCCCGACAGTTGGAAATCTATAGGGATAGAAGGCTTCCAAAAGCTTTATTTCCACACAATTTATAATTCTAGAGACCACACAATTTATAATTCTAGAGACCACAACACCCTTAAAGTCAGGTGAAATTAGAGGATGGAGATTTGTTAGAGAAAATTCCCTTTTGCTATACAAAAAATTCCCTTTCGATATTTTGCCTAAAAACCTTCGACAATTGGAAATCTGCAAAGATAAATGACATCCAAAAGCTTTATTTCCGTACGATTTATCATATTAGAGATCACAATACCCTTAAAGTCTTGTGAAACTAGAGAACGACGATTTATAAGAAAAAAAATTCTCTTTTGCTCTATAGAAAATTCTCTTTCGATATTTTGCCTTAAAACCTCCGACGGTTGGAAATCTGCAGGGAAAATTGGGTGCCAAAAGCTTTATTTCTTCTTGATTTATCAGTTTGGACATCACAACACCCTTAAAGTTAGGTGAAATCGAGAAACGAAGATTTGTCAAATAAAATTCCCTTTTGCTCCATAGAAAATTCCCTTTCGATATTTTGCCTTAAAACCTCCGATAGTTGGAAAATTTGCGGGACAAATAGGTTCCAAAAGCTTTATTTCCATACGATTTATCATTTTGGAGATCACAACACCTGTAAGGTCAGGTGAAATCAAAAGACGGAGATTTGTAATATAAAATTCCATTTTGCTCTATAGAAAATTCCCTTTTGATATTTTGCCTAAAAACCTCGAATATTGGAAATCTACAATGACAAATTAGTTCCAAAAGCTTTATTTCCGTACGATTTATCATTTTGGAGATCACAACACCCTTAAAGTCATGTGAAATTAGAAAACAAAGATTTGTCAGAAAAAATTCACTTTTGCTCTATAGAGAATTTTCTTTCGATATTTTACCTCAAAAACCTCCGATGGTTAGAAATCTATAGGGACAAATGGGTTCCAAAAGTTTTATTTCTTCATGATTTATCAATTTGGACATCACAACACCCTTAAAGTCAGGTGAAATTAGACAACGAAGATTTGTCAGAGAAAATTCCATTTTGCCCTATTCGTTTTCTAATTTCAGTTGACTTTCAGGGTATCGCAATCTCCAAAATATTAAATCGTACGGAAATAAAGCTTTTAGAACCCATTTATCCGTGAAGTTTCCATCCGCCGAGGTTTAGAGTGAAAATACCGAAAGGGAATTTTTAATGGAACAAAAGGGAATTTTCTCTATCAAATCTTCGTTTTCTGATTTCAGCTGACTTTTAGAGTATCACGATCTTCAAAATATTAAATCGTATGGAAATAAAGCTTTTGGAACCCGTTTATCCATGCGATTTCGATCTGCCGAGGTTTGCAAAGTGAAAATACTGAAAGGGAATTTTTATTGGAACAAAAGGGAATTTTCTCTCTCAAATCTTCTTTTTCGATTTCAACTGACTTTCAAAGTATTGGGATCTCCAAAAATTAAATCCTATGGAAATAAAGCTTTTGGAACCCATTTATCCATGCATTTTCCATTTGCTAGGATTTACAAAGAAAATACCAAAAGGGGATTTTTGAAGGAGCAAAAGGGAATTTTCTCTGTCAAATCTTCGTTTTATGATTTTAGCTGACTTTTAGGGTATCATGATCTCCAAAATATTAAATTGTACGGAAATAAAGCTTTTGGAACCCATTTAATCATGCGGTTTCCATCTGCTTTGGGTTTACAATGAAAATACCAAAAGGGAATTTTTAAATGAGCAAAAGGGAATTTTCTCTATCAAATATTCGTTTTTTGATTTCAAATGACTTTCGGAGTATCGTGATCTCCAAAATATTAAATCCTACGGAAATAAAGTTTTTGGAACCCATTTATCCATGTAGTTTCCATTTGCCGGGGTTTAGAGTGAAAAACGAAAGGGAATTTTTGATGGAGCAGAAGGGAATTTTCTCTGTCAAATTTTCTTTTTCTGATTTCAGGACTGACTTTCGGGTATTACGATCTCTAAAATGTTAAATCGTTGGGAAATAAAGCTTTTGGAACCCATTTATCCATGCAGATTTTGATTTGCCGGGGTTTGCGGTGAAAATACCGAAAGGGAATTTTATTGGAACAAAAGAGAATTTTCTCTCTCAAATCTTCTTTTTCGGATTTCAATTGACTTTCAGGATATCGGGATCTCCAAAATATTAAATCCTACGGAAATAAAGCTTTTGGAACCCATTTATCCATGCAGTTTCCATTTGTTGGGGTTTACAGTGAAAATACCAAAAGGGGATTTTTGACGAAGCAAAAGGGAATTTTTTTTGTCAAATCTTCGTTTTCTGATTTAGTTGACTTTCAAGGTATCGCGATCCCCAAAATATTAAATCGTACCGAAAAAAGCTTTTCGAACCCATTTATCCATGCAGTTTCCATCTGCTGGGGTTTACAATGAAAATATCGAAATGGAATTTTTAAATGAGCGAAAGGGAATTTTCTCTGTCAAATACTACGATCTCCAAAATACTAAATCCTATGGAAATAAAGCTTTTGGAACCCATTTATCCATGCAGTTTCCATTTGCCGGGGTTTAGAGTGAAAATACTGAAAGGGAATTTTTGAAGGAGCAAAAGGGAATTTTCTCTCAAAATCTTCGTTTTCTGATTTCAGCTGACTTTCAGGGTATCGGGATCTCCAAAATAATAAATCCTACGGAAATAAAGATTTTGGAACCCATTTATCCATGCATTTTCCATCTGCCGGGGTTTAGAGCGAAAATATTGAAAGGGAATTTTTGAAGGAGCAAAAGGGAATTTTCTCTGTCAAATCTTCGTTTTCTGATTTCAGTTGACTTTCAGGGTATTGGGATCTCCAAAATATTAAATCCTACGGAAATAAAGCTTTTGGAACCCATTTATCCATGCATTTTCCATATGCCTAGGTTTACAAAGTGAAAATACCGAAAGGGAATTTTTGAATGAGCAAAAGGGAATTTTCTCTGTCAAATCTTCGTTTTTGATTTCAGTGACTTTCAGGGTATCGCAATCTCCAAAATATTAAATCGTATGGAAATAAAGCTTTTGGAACCCATTTATCCATGCAGTTTCCATCTACCGGGGTTTATAGTGAAAATACTGAGAGAGAATTTTTGAAAGAGCAAAATGGAATTTTCTTTGTTAAATCTTCTTTTTCTGATTTCAGCTAACTTTCGGGGTATCGGGATCTCCAAAATATTAAATCGTACGGAAAAAAAGCTTTTGGAACCCATTTATCCATGCGGTTTCCATTTGCCGAGGTTTACAGTGAAAATACCAAAAGGGAATTTTGGAAGGAGCAAAATGGAATTTTCTCTGTCAAATCTTCGTTTTCTAATTTCAGTTGACTTTCAAGGTATCGCGATCTCTAAAATGTTAAATCGTACGGAAATAAAACTTTTGGAACCCATTTATCCATGCAGTTTCCATCGGCTGCGGTTTATAGTGAAAATACCGAAAGGGAATTTTTAATGGAACAAAAGGGAGTTTTCTCTATCAAATCTTCGTTTTCGATTTCAGGCTGATTTTCGTGGTATCACGATCTCCAAAATATTAAATCATACGGAAATAAAGCTTTTAGAACCCATTTATCCATGCAGTTTCCATCTGCCGGGGTTTACAGTGAAAATACCGAAAGAGAATTTTTAATGGAACAAAAGGGAATTTTCTCTGTCAAATCTTCGTTTTCTGATTTCAGCTGACTTTCAGGGTATTGCGATCTCCAAAATATTAAATCGTACGGAAATAAAGCTTTTGGAACCCATTTATCCATGCAGTTTCCATTTGCTGAGGTTTACGGTGAAAATACCGAAAGGGAATTTTGGAAGGAACAAAAGGGAATTTTCTCTCGTCAAATCTTCGTTTTCTAATTTTAGTTGACTTTCAGGGTATCGCGATCTCCAAAATGTTAAATCGTACGGAAATAAAGCTTTTAGAACCCATTTATCCATGCAGATAAATCACTAAACTAATCATTAATTAACTTAAACTAATCACCCCTAAGCATAATTAACGCCCTAAGCAGAGTTTAGTGAGTAAACTTATCAGATTTACGGGCCGGTGAGTCCACGGCAACGCGGAGACGAGCGACAAACTCCGAAGCGGCAACACCAACGGGAGCTTGGATCGGCCCGAAATCGGCCCCAAAAAGCTAATGGTTGAGCTGAGCTTGGCCGAACTTGCAGCTGGACTCGTGGCCTCAAGTGGGCTGGCTTCGCTCATTGACTGGTGAAGACGCGTGGAAGTGGATGGCAGCTACAAGGGAAAATGAAAGGAACAAGGCAGCAGGAGGGTCTTCGGTGGAGACGGACGGCTAGCAGCGAAGTGGAGGGGGAAACAATGAAGTTTTACTTCGGTGAAGGGAGACAAGCGAAGGTGGAGGGCACTGGCAGACGTGCGGACGTGTGGCGTGGATGGCAGCAGCTTCGGTCGTTGTTGCTGGTGGAGTGGACGAGTGGCAACTGTAGGGAAATCGGTGGGGGAAGGGTGGTGGTGTTGTTGCGGAAGGGACGGAGGAAAAACGAAAAGAATGAAGCTGCAGGGGAAAGAAGACCGAAGCAAAAGACTTCGTTGGAGTGGATGTTCGTGCAAAGAGGAAGGAGTGTTTTCCTATCCCAAGCATTTGGTTGTCAGGGGATTTGTTTCGCTTCCGCATGTGTATCAAAACGAAAGGGTCGATGACGTGTCTTGGGACGTCGCATATTTATCGACCATCGAGGAATGGGCACGCGCTCGAGGGTCGGGGCGTGACAGGGAAGTGGTCACTTGCTTGAAAAGCCTCAAGCACCCGATTGCCGGAAAAAAGAAGAAGGAAGAAGCTTAATATCCTCATGTGACATCCCAAATTTTCAACTCTGTTTTCTTCTGAATGAATCAGGCATTTCATTGACGTGTCTATAGGGTTATTCTCAGAGCCGATTACTCTCGAGATAACTAGACTACCTGGGGAAATTATTAAGAAATTTTAAGGCAATAGACTTGAGAATTCGATCAGGAATCGGCTTCTCGACCGTGTCTATCTTTAGAGGCCATTACGGCATAGTTAAAAATCGATTTGAAATCAGAGATAGACTCAATCAACTGAGATGTGTGGCTAATCGTGGGTGACACCACTAAATTAGAAAATTCTCGTCGACCGGCACTAAATTGATTTTCTTATTGTTTTGGTACCCTGTGTGCGTATTTGGATCCTCGGGATTTTCACGACAACCGAGAGTTGCCAATGAGTCGAGTGGGTTCACAGTGGCTCGAAGAAAATCGACCACGAGTCAATTGCACTTAAAAATATCTGAAAGTTACCCGGTAGCTTAAGTCACGCTAAAAACGCGTTGAATAGAAATTAACCACCAATTCAAGTCCGATTTCAGAAATTGAAGCTTAGGCCATTTCACAATAAATTCTAGGAGTGTCGAATCAGTCTCAGAAGATTTTTCGGAGATTCCGAGATTTTTACGGAAAATCAATTCGGACGCCGTGGAAAATTTACGGAAATTTAGATGGGCTAAGTCGATGGAAATTGAGACTTCTAAATCGAGCCTTTGAGTGTTTGGGACTTGTAGAAAATTTCACGGGATTTTTCTTCATCGAAATTGGACCTCAATTTGGGAAATTGTGGAAGAGATTGAAGACCAAAAATTAGTGAAATTCGGAATTGGATTTTTGGCAACAAAATTGGCTTCAATTTAAGTTAATTGATGGGAAATTATTATTGGAAAGAATTAGGGGACAAAGTGTTTAATGGAAGGGATAGAATTTTGGACTTTGTCTCTTGATTCAATCTTCTTAATCAAGCAAACAGCTGGCCCCGTCGCTATCTCCTTTCCTCACCGCCTCTTTCTCTCTCTCCTTAGTCGAATGAATGTGTAGGTCCTTCAGCCTTGTTTCACTTTCATTTTTACTTTGCTTATCTCTCATTTTCCCTGCAAAACCACCAACACCTGCCCATCTCATCCACCGAAGCTCCCCCACCGAAGTCTTCTCCAGCTGCCAACATGCCAATCAACACCAAGCCTTCTTCTCCTCAATTTGTTGACCGAAGCCACACGTGTATCTAGCGAAGCCAGCTGAAATCCACCGAAGCAGTCCCACTACTCACGCCTTTAGCTCCCTCGGTCGAAGATCCCAACGAAGCCAACACTCCTCCACGCGTCTGCAGCCTGCTTCTCCCTGGTCAACAGCAAGCCACTGAAGTTATCGTCTCTTTGCTCAACCCACGATCTCTCTTCAAATTGTTAATCGAGCCACATCCATGAAGCCTTGAAGACGAAGCTACTTCTCCGTCTATGTCTCTCCCACGAAGACGTAAGCAACTTCTTCACGTCAGCCGTCTCCGCACGTGGTCTTCTCCAGCGAACGTGTCTTTATGGCCCAGCTTGCAAGAAGCGAGCCCATGGATTCCAACATTTTTAGCCCAGCAGTTGGGCCCATCTCTAGCAGAATTTGAAGCCTATGGATCCAGCAATTCGGCCCAAGTGAACTTCAGTCCAGCAGCCCAGTTTTTGAGGACCGCTTCAGCTTGGTCCATTTAAATTATAGCCCATTTTCAGTCTTGAAGTTCAGCCCAACATTGGTCCAAGAATTCAGCAGTCCAAGCCCGCGATTTTGAGGCCCAAGCCCAGTGTCTGCAGCAAGCCCGGTCCAAAGCAAGAATAAATCTCAGTTGGGCTGAGATTTGTTGGGCCAAGTTCAAGGCCCACCCAAGCCCGCCGGTGTCGTCGAAAGCCCGATTTCAGCCGCCGTCACGCAGTCGTCGCGGTGATCCGGTCTTCGCTTTTTCCAAGTGAGTTTTACTCAATAATGCCTTCTTAGTTTGCTAATTATACTTAAGGGTTGATTAGATTTAATTAAGTGCAATTAGGTGGTTAGATTAGAATAGATTAGTGGTTATTAGATAATTGTGATGCATGTTAGGCAATTGAATTGTGCAATTAGTGAATAGAGATGTGCTAATATTTATTGAATGCATCTCGAGATTTTTCCCGACCCTTATCGAGCTTCAATTAGGCATTACGGGCCTAAATTGGATTTTTAGTAATTATTTATTAATTTTCGAAATCAATTAATTATTTATTTATTTTCCGGAAATTAGGCAAGGAAAGCCGACGACCAGAATTTTATGCTGATTGTCATGGCGCAGTCCGTTTATTTAATTGAGCTTTATTTCATGCTGAATTGAATTATTTGTGAAATTGGGAATTAATCTTTAATTGAATAATCTTTGGTTATTAATTGAAAAATAACCGGGCATCGGTTGATAATGCCAAAAATATTTGAGTAGACTACAGAAAATGTGGGGGTTATGGAAAGGAAAATATTATATTTTGGCTAAAGCCGACCGTGTACATACACACGACATTTTATCGGAAGGGATAAAAATGGTTATTTGATTGTTTGCTTGGAATGGCATATATACCGGCTCGATGACTCTACGGAACATCTTGAGACAGGACGGTATGATCTACCGGCTCGGTGAGTCTACAGGTTATCTTGAGACAGTACGGTATGATAAATTGTGTGTATACTGATAAATGGTGTGTATACTGGTTCGGTGACTCTATATGTCATCTTGAGACAGGACGGTATGATCTACTGGCTCGGTGACTCTACAGATTATCTTGAGACAGTATGGTAAGATATATCGGCTCAATAATCCTATAGATCATCTTGACACAATACGGTATGATTTGACAGCTCGATGACTCTATATGCCGTCTGGAGATAAGATAACATACTATCTATATATCACCTAGGGTGAGTAATCTTGGATGTTGATCAGACTTATAGAAAGTATGGAAGGGGTCGATCAAGAAATAATTTGGATGGCATGTAATCGACTAGGTCGATTGATCGATGATTCGATCTGATTGGGTGATGTGATGTGATGATGTATATTTGATATATATACTAACTTGCAGGAAGGAATGAGGCCAAGGTAAGTCCTCTGACAAGTGATGTGGTTGGGCAGCCTAAGGTGTATTGGTTTTGCTAATCGGGTCTTAGGGGATAGAACTTGCTGAGACGTGGTCTCATTGGTTATTGAATAACCATTTTAGGTCCCTAGATGCAGCAGACTTGGATTTGGAAGATCTCGAAGTTCAGTGCAGTTTGCTGAAGGCTCCATGTTGGAGTGTGGAGGATGATGAAAAGGAGAACGGGGACCCATAGTTTGTAAAACCCCACTTCTGCTTGTAGACCTTGTTTTAAATCGGCTTAATGTGAATTGGACTTAATAGTTCACCTTGTATACATATGCGCACTGGTTTGCAATGTATATAAGAGTGAATGTTTTTAAGGGTTTGAAATTTATTCCTACTGTTCTATCCCATTGTTTTATTGTTTGGGGATTTATTATATGCTTCCGCATGTACATTAAAATAAAAGGGTCGGCGATACGTCCTGGGATATCGCAATTTTTTTTAATCGACCAAGGCAAGGAATGTGCACGTGCCCGAGGATCGGGGCGTGACATCCCGTTTAAGTGGTATCAGAGCAATGGTTAGGAATTGGAGTGATAAGGTGCGATGGACCATGGGATAGTGGTAGGGAAGACATTTAAATTCATGCTTGTGCATGTTGATGGTAGTTGTGTGAAAATATTGCTTGTTGTGTGTCTTTGATCTTGTAATCCAATGTGGATTTGGAAGACAGGTTTTAGTAGAAAAGACTGAACTATGAGCGAGTCGGAGCAGAGAACTCTGAGTAAGAGGACCGTTAGGCCTACGGCTCGGGTTAGGTTTCCGACTAGGGTCGGTACCCGAGGAGGTCACGGTAAAGCGCCAGCACAGGCTAACGCTAGTGGCGAAGCACCACTTCCAGTGGGTGCTAGGGTAGCAACCCCTGGTGAGCAAGGAACCATTAGGATCGACCAGGCATTGGATGCCATAAGAGAATTGATGGGGCAATAGGCCTGGGATCAAGTTGCCGCATTCACTGCCGTCGTTGTAGCTGCCGCTCAAGCCGCCACTACTGTTGCTGTTACCGCCACTGCTGAGGCCGCCCCTGCTGCAGCACCTGCCGTTGCACTTGTTGTCACCCCTGTTGAAGTTCTGCCAGGAGTTATGGCCGCTGGGAGGTCGATCCACTAGTTAGTAGAACAGTTTCTGAAGCTAAAACCGCCGAGGTTCATTGGTACCGGAGACCCTGAAGCCGCGTCTCTGTGGATACAAGATCTAGAGAAGGCATTTGCACTTTTGATGTGCAATGAAGAGGAAAAGGTGGCACTGGCTGTGTACCAACTTCAAGGTAACGCCAATATATGGTGGAGAGCCGCCAAGGATACCGTATTCCGGAAGGTGTGGTCCAGGTGTGGGACACCTTCCTCAGAGCCTTTAATGATTAGTACTTTTTGGGTACTGCTCGGGAACAAAAGATAGAAGAGTTCTATCGTCTCCACCAGGGGAGTATGACAGTTGACCAGTATGGGGTCAAGTTTGCAGAACTGTCACAGTATGCTTCTAAATTGATAGAAGACCCTGAAGAGAAAGCCTAGAAATTCAGAAGTGGTCTTCGTTCTGAATTGAAACAACCTCTACTACCTTTGGATTTGAAAGATTACAGAGAAATCTATCGTCGAGCTCAGATGATAGAGAAAGGATTGAATGAACAAGCTGCCTTATCTAAACCGAGGTTCAGCTCCTATCAAGATGGGATTCGTCAAGGAAAAAATCCATGCCTGGGGATAGATTCCAAGTCCCACCTAATAGGAAGGGTGGAGTTGGCAAGTTTGGGCCAAGTAGGAATGTTTTGTGTCGTTCTTGTGGAAGTCGACATGGATCGAATTAGTGCCCTCGAAGGATGGACGCCTGTTTTGAATGTGGCCAATAGGGTCACAGAGCTAGAGATTGTCCCAGTAGACCAAGAGGACAATCGTAGTTACCGCCACTGCCGCCGATGGGACAGATTAAAGGGTATGCACCTTTAAACGCGCCGCAAGGAGGTTAGCTGAGACCATCAGTTCAAGGCACAGTGTATGCCATCACCGGAGGACTGGACAAAGGGAAAGTACCGCAAATAGAACACCACTAGGATGACGAAAAGAATAGGAATGGACTGACTAGGCATCGAGCGAAGGAAGAATGTTTTTGAGGTGTTTTTATCAGAGTAGTGAAGCGGGATTTTGAGTGAAGGTTGTAAAATTTCCGTTGTTGTAATAAAGTGGTAGAAAGATGAATCTCTAACTATAGTTGTACTTGATGGGTTTGCCTATGTATAACTTTGATACTATATATAAAAAGGTTTGGCTCAATGAACTTTTGTTGTAATGAATTGTTGTTGCAATGCGATACGGTTTATTCTGTCGACAGAGGAAAAAAAAAATTTGAATTTATCAGAAGTTGAGGAGGACCCTCGATTTCCCAATTCTCATTGCAATAGGCAACCCATTTGTTAGACGGAGGTTTCCAAGATTACGTGGTGATTGTCATAGATAAGATAGATTGGAGAATTGCAGGTTGAGGACATTTCAGTAGTCCAAGAATTTATAGATGTGTTGTCATAGGAATTATTAGACCTGTCGTTAGAAAAAGAGATGGAACTTGTGATGGAGTTAGCATCTGGGACAGAGCCACTTTCTAAGGCTTCTTATCAGATGTTGTTATTTGAATTAATAGAACCGAAGGTCCAGTTTAGGATCAGGACATTTTAGTTGACGAACCTAGATATTTAGAAAATCCTATAAGAGGATACCGGTAAAAGAAAGATTGACTTTCAGATTTCGGAAAAGGGAATGTCGAAGTGTTGTGGGTGACGATAGGTGTCAAACAGTATGGAACTTGAGGAGGAGACCTTGTCAGGGATTCACTATAATAGTTGCAGTATTTGACCATATAGTGCGAGGTAGGTTAGAATCAACGTTAGCTCGAATGGTAGATCGATATAAGAATAGATATCGCCGGACAGGTTGCAAGTGTCAGATGTGTTAGTAAGTGAGAATTCAATAATGCGAGTCGGGAGGACTTTTACAGTCATGCGAGAATTCCGAGTGGGAATGGAAGTATGTTATGATGAACCTTGTGACTAGCTTGTTAGGGAATCAGAGAAGCAATGATCCCTTTTGGATAAGGGTTGATAGACTGATGAAGTCGATTCACTTTAGTGTAGTATGAAAAGATCTTGATTGGAATAGGCATGCATAAGTGTATGTGTGTCAGATAGTTCGTCTGCAGGGAGAATCAGTGACGAACTTATATCAGATCTAGAACCAAGGTTCCCAATTTTAGCAGAACAGTCAAATAGTTCTTTTTGAAGCAGAACAGAACAGAGCAGAGTGTGTAGAGCTTCAGTTTGTTGAGATGAGATCAGAGAAAGAAAGATCACAGGCCCAGAATTAGTTCAGTAGTCAGTGGATGCCGTGACAGTGATCAAAAATAGGTTAAAGACCGCGCAGAGCATATAGAAAAGTTACGCAGACAAGCGTCGGAGATCTTTGGAATTCCAAGTTGGTGATCACGTTTTTCTAAAGGTGTCACCAATGAGGGGAACTTCACGCTTCAGAAGGAAAGGCAAACTGTGTCCGAGGTACGTAGGTCCATTTGAGATTCTTGAGAGAATCGGGACTTTAGTGTATCGTCTTACATTGCCGCCAAGGTTGGCGCAAGTGCATGACGTCTTCCACGTGTCGATGTTGAGGAAGTACGAGCCTGACCCGACACATGTGCTCAATTTTGAAGAATTGGATGTGGATGACCGAGTGTCATACATGGAAAGACCGGTCCATATTGTAGACAGAAAGGAGCAAGTGCTGCATACAAAGACTATTTCGTTGGTCAAAGTGGTATGGCAACACCATGGTACAGAAGGAGCAACTTGGGAGACTGAAGAGTTGATGAGAGAATTGTACCCCCACATTTTTGCTTAAGTTTGTAAGGTTTAAATTTTGAGGATGAAATTTTTATAAGAGGGGAAGAGTTGTGACATCCCAAATTTTCAACTATGTTTTCTTCTGAATGAATCGGGCATTTCATTGACATATCTATAGGGTTATTCTCAGAGCCGATCACTTTCGAGATAACTAGACTACCTAGGGAAATTATTAAGAAATTTTAATGCAATAGACTTGAGAATTCGACCAGGAATCGGCTTCTCGACCATGTCTATCTTTAGAGGCCATTACGGCATAGTTAAAAATCGATTTGAAATCAGAGATAGACTCGATCGATTGAGATGTGTGGCTAATCGTGGGTGACACCACTAAATTAGAAAATTCTCGTCGACCGGCACTAGATTGATTTTCTTATTGTTTTGGTACCCTGTGTCCGTATTTGGATCCTCGGGATTTTCACGACAACCGAGAGTCACCAATGAGTCGAGTGGGTTCATAGTGGCTCGAAGAAAATCGACCACGGGTCAATTGCACTTAAAAATATCTAAAAGTTACCCGGTAGCCTAAGTCACGCTAAAAACGCATTGAATAGAAATTAACCGCCAATTCAAGTCCAATTTCAGAAATTGAAGCTTAGGCCATGTCACAATAAATTCTAGGAGTGTCGAATCAGTCTCAGAAGATTTTTCGGAGATTCCGAGATTTTTACGGAAAATCGATTCGGACGTCGTGGAAAATTTACGGAAATTTAGATGGGCTAAGTCGATGGAAATTGAGACTTCTAAATCGAGCCTTTGAGTGTTTGGGACTTGTAGGAAATTTCACGGGATTTTTCTTCATCGAAATTGGACCTCAATTTGGGAAATTGTGGAAGAGATTGAAGACCAAAAATTAGTGAAATTCGGAATTGGATTTTGGGCAACAAAATTGGCTTCAATTTAAGTTAATTGATGGGAAATTATTATTGGAAAGAATTAGGGGACAAAGTGTTTAATGGAAGGGATAGATTTTTGGACTTTGTCCCTTGATTCAATCTTCTTAATCAAGCAAACAGCTGGCCCCGTCGCTATCTCCTTTCCTCACCGCCTCTTTCTCTCTCTCCTTAGTTGAATGAACATGCAGCTCCTTCAGCCTTGTTTCACTTTCATTTTTACTTTGCTTATCTCTCCTTTCCCCTACAAAACCACCAACACCTGCCCATCTCATCCACCGAAGCTCCCCCACCGAAGTCTTCTTCAGCTGCCAACACGCCAATCAACACCAAGCCTTCTTCTCCTCAATTTGTTGACCGAAGCCACATGTGTATCTAGCGAAGCCAGCTAAAATCTACCGAAGTAGTCCCACTACTCGCGCCTTCAGCTCCCTCGGTCGAAGATCCCAATGAAGCCAGCACTCCTCCACGCGTCTGCAGCCTGCTTTTCCCTGGTCAACAGCAAGCCACTGAAGTTATCGTCTCTTTGCTCAGCCCACGATCTCTCTTCAATTTGTTGACCGAGCCACATCCATGAAGCC
Organism: Eucalyptus microcorys; assembly: GCA_014182515.1. Lineage (NCBI taxonomy): Eukaryota > Viridiplantae > Streptophyta > Magnoliopsida > Myrtales > Myrtaceae > Eucalyptus > Eucalyptus microcorys. The sequence goes on along the minus strand of CM024570.1, from coordinate 15,013,227 downwards.
TTGAAGACGAAGCTACTTCTCTGTCCTTGTCTCTCGCACGAAGACGTCAGCAACTTCTTCACGTCAGCCGTCTCTGCACGTGGTCTTCTCCAACGAACGTGTCTTCATGGCCCAGCTCGCAAGAAGCGAGCCAGTGGATTCCAACATTTTTAGCCCAGCAGTTGGGCCTATCTCTAGTAGAATTTGAAGCCCACGGATCCAGAAATTCAGCCCAAGTGAACTTCAGTCCAGCAGCCCAGTTTTTGAGGCCCGCTTCAGCTTGGTCCATTTAAATTATAGCACATTTTCAGTCTTGAAGTTCAGCCCAACATTGGTCCAAGAATTTAGCAGTCCAAGCCCGCGATTTTGAGGCCCAAGCCCAGTGTCTGCAGCAAGCCCGGTCCAAAGCAAGAATAAATCTCAGTTGGGCTGAGATTTGTTGGGCCAAGTTCAAGGCCCGGTCCAAGCCCGCCGGTGTCGTCGAAAGCTCGATTTCGGCCGCCGTCGCGCAGTTGTCGCGGTGATCCGGTCTCCGCTTTTTCCAAGTGAGTTTTACTCACTAATGCCTTCTTAGTTTGCTAATTATACTTAAGGGTTGATTAGATTTAATTAAGTGCAATTATGTGGTTAGATTAGAATAGATTAGTGATTATTAGGTAATTGTGATGCATGTTAGGCAATTGAATTGTGCAATTAGTGAATAGAGATGTGCTAATATTTATTGAATGCATCTTGAGATTTTTCCCAGGCCTTATCAAGCTTCAATTAGGCATTACGGGCCTAAATTGGATTTTTAGTAATTATTTATTAATTTTCGAAATTAATTAATTATTTATTTATTTTTCGGAAATTAGGCAAGGAAAGCTAACGACCGGAAGTTTATGCTGATTGTCATGGCGCAGTCCGTTTATTTAATTGAGCTTGATTTCATGCTGAATTGAATTATTTGTGAAATTGGGAATTATTCTTTAATTGGATAATCTTTGGTTATTAATTGAAAAATAACCGGGCATCGGTTGATAATGCCAAAAATATTTGAGTAGACTACATAAAATGTGGGAGTTATGGAAAGGAAAATATTATATTTTAGCTAAAGTCGACCGTGTACCCACACACAACATTTTATCGAAAGGGATAAAAATGGTTATTTGATTGTTTGCTTGGAATGGCATATTTACCGGCTCGATGACTCTACGGAGCATCTTGAGACAGGACGGTATGATCTACCGGCTCTGTGAGTCTACAGGTTATCTTGAGACAGTACGGTATGATATACCGGCTCGATAATTCTACAGATCATCTTGAGATATTACGGTATGATAAATTGTGTGTATACTGATAAATGGTGTATATACCGGCTCGATGACTCTATATGTCATCTTGAGATAGGACGGTATGATCTACCGACTCGGTGACTCTACAGATTATCTTGAGACAGTACGGTATGATATATCGGCTTGATAATCCTACAGATCATCTTGAGACAGTACGGTATGATTTGACAGCTCGATGACTCTATATGTCGTCTGGAGATAAGATAACATACTATCTATATATCACCTAGGGTGAGTAATCTTGGATGTTGATCAGACTTATAGAAAGTATGGAAGGGGTCGATCAAGAAATAATTTGGATGACATGTAATCGACTAGGTCGATTGATCGATGATTCGATCTGATTGGGTGATGTGATGTGATGATGTATATTTGATATATGTACTAACTTGCAGGAAGGAATTGAGGCCAAGGTAAGTCCTCTGACTTGTGATGTGGTTAGGCAGCCTAAGGTGTATTGGTTTACTAATCGGGTCTTAGGGGGTGGAACTTGCTGAGACGTGGTCTCATTGGTTATTGAATAACCATTTCAGGCCCTAGATGCAGCAGACTTGGATTTGGAAGATCTCGAAAGTCCGATGCAGTTTGCTGAAGGCTCCATGTTGGAGTGTGGAGGATGATGAAGAGGAGAACGGGGACCCGTAGTTTGTAGAACCCTACTTTTGCTTGTAGACCTTGTTTTAAATCGGCTTAATGTGAATTGGACTTAATAGTTCACCTTGTATACATATGTGCACTGGTTTGCAATGTATATAAGAGTGAATGTTTTTAAGGGTTTGAAATTTAGTCCTACTGTTCTATCCCATTGTTTTATTGTTTGGGGATTTATTATATGCTTCCGCATGCGCATTAAAATAAAAGGATTGGCGATACATCCTGGGATATCGCAATTTTTTTTTAATCGATCAATGCAAGGGATGGGCGCGTGCCCGAGTATTGGGGCGTGACACCTCAAGTCTCACATTATATAAAAGATGCCTTACAAACTCATTCATGAACACCTCTAAATGACCAAACTTCTTAGTACTCAATGGGGATCCAACTGGATCATTAGAAAAATTTAGCCTGATCCCTAGAATCCACCTAATCCCTAGAATCCACGGAGAGTCATGGTACACGAAGTCACAAGGATGACCAGAAACATGGGAACATTTTTCATGGCACAACATGAATTTTCACTTACATTTTACAGCTTTAAATTACATCTCTTTCACAATTAAGTCACCATGTCGGTTGTTTCCTTGCATTCTCCATCACCATTAGTACAAAAAAAGGAGCGTTTCATGGTCCAACATCTATACGGAGTGAACGAAAGCGTGAGTGAGACATTTGATGGAGAAATTTCCCGAATGGTACCTTCCCATCAATAAATATCTCCCTCTATTGCAGTGAATGCACCTAATGGAACCTCGAATGCTAAGATCTTCAAATGATATTCGTCCACGACGACAATGCAACATTAGCTAAAGATCTTAGAAATTGTATCGTTCCTGTATGCATGACCTATTTCCTCTTGCCGACATATTTACACACACGCGACCTTACTAACGCTTTTGTAATAATTTTCTGGTTCTTAGTGATCGAGTTATTTTTAGGGTTCGTTTGTTTGAAGAAAAACTATCTTCGAGAAATTGTCTTTCACCTTTCCAGTATTTAAATAATGGAAAACCAATCGACATGCGGAAAATGTTTTTGCAGACTAAAAATAACAAGTTTAAATTGGGGGAAAATGACTTTCCTTTATAATAAAAAGAAAATCATTTTTTCCAAGCCACCAAATAAATGGAAATTAATCACTTTCTATGTCTCACATTAGATAGGACATCCCCTATGAATCGACTCACAAATGATGATTCACCTGTAAATGGCTATCCTTTTGAGTACTCTCCTCGATTGACATGGAGTGAGTTGCGTTTGTTAGAAAAACTCCTTTATGATTTTTTTTTTTTTTTTTTTTTGCGGTACACCTGTTTCACATCCATATAAAATATCTCCAACGTATAGCTACTTATAACTACCAACTCTTTATTATCCCAACTAATTCCTGTAATGTACGGAGAGACATGGTACACAAAGTCACAAGGATGGCCAGAAAACATAAAGAACCATCTATGGGCATGTATCTGTCGATGATATCCAATTCTTTCATAATCTTCTTATAGATCCTCAACACTCTTGTATAGGGAATATTACAAGTCCTGTCTAATTGAGTAGAAAAAAGAAGGGAATATTACAAATCCTGTCCAATGGAGTTGAAAAAAGAGTATGATGGCCTTGAGCCAGTGACCCCTTTGGGTCTATACTTCAACAGCAAAGTGTTGTGGCTTTCTTTTCTTGGCATTTTGGAATCCGAAATTCCAATCGATGACTCCCAAACTACGTCGCTGATCAAAGATGTTTTCCTCTTAATCAATCCATGCTTCTCTTCGATCATGGTATGTATGTGTGTACTCTATGCATGTATATTAACCATTGATGGGATTGATATATGGGTAACTAGTGTTTGTCAAGTGTAATGCGTGCATGAACACATTTCTTGAATAAATAAACCCTAATTCACTGCACATACTTAAATATTATTTTGGTTTTCTTTTGTCTTGGATATTTGATGGGAAAGAAGGGAGGAAGAAAATGGAAGAAGGTGGAAGTGAATGTGGACTTAGATCAGATTTTGGGAATTTCGAATTCTAGAATGCCAAGAATAGAAACCGACAACACTTTACTGTTGAACTATTGTCCTAAAGGGAATATTATCAGGTGACTGTGTGCATGATCACATATTTTGAATGAATAAACCCCAATTCACTGCACATGCTTGGGAAAAGGATATCACAAATGTCATAACTCTTGTATAACATTCAGTTGAGTGTCACAACTTTTTTTCAATCACATGAGTACCATAACTTCTTTTTTTTTTTTATCACTTGATTATCGTATAACTTTTCAATTAATCATTGGAATGCCATTACTTTGGAAAAATGCTCACCACAACTATCATGCCACATCAGATTTCCAACACTTGCGTATACATCTTAAAAAATTTATGGCACTCAAATAATCGATTGAAAGTTATGGTACTCAAATGATAAAAAAAAAAAAAAAAGTTATAGCGCTCAAATAAGCATCTTATGAAAGTTATAGCATTTTTGGTGTCCTTATCCCCACATACTTAGATATTATTTTGGTTTTATTTTGTCTTGGACAGGTGATGGGAAAGGAGGAAGCAAATGGAAGAAGTGGACGTGAATGTGGAAAACCATGTGCACGTCCCGGGTTTTTCCTCTCCAAAGGGTTCATCATCTCCATCTAAGAATTGACTTCCTCAAAGGAAACATTTCACAAATAGCAATGCAAGCAATTCCACAAGGCCAAACATTGTGGGAAATACATATTATCAGGTGTCCAACCAGTGAAGCATAAGGAACCCAAATTTTCAAGCTTCACCAAGCCCTTCGGCTATTCTCTTTTGGGTTCTCTCGTGTCTTGCCTTCAAAAAGCTGACGGTCCTTCTCTTCCAGTAACGTTTCCTTCAGTCAATAAGGATGACAGAAGCATTACTTTGGCGTTGGAGTGGGAACACGGAGATTATCTCTGGTGGAGGAAGATGGTAACTCTTGGAGAGTTGAGCACCTCTACTCAAGGATTGAAAGGTTCGTTTTGTCTTTTAGGTTTTGGAGTTAATGTTTATTATGTAGAAAGTAGAATTGGGACTTATTGGCAGAATCCCTTGAGTTGAACACCTTGACTAAAGCTGCCTTTGTGAATTGACAGTTTTTTTTTTTCTTTAACTTCATTTTTTGGAGAGAATTTTTATCGTGCAGAAAGTAGAAGCGGTATTTATTGGCGGAATTCCCTAAGTTTATTGAAGTTACGTGGACATTGCTTGAGCTTTGATACCCTTTTTCTTGCGAATTATGCCTTTAGATGGAATCACATGATTTCTTTTTTAATACTGAAGCATACTTGTTACCTCTTTAATATGGCGTACGACAATAACTAGTGTTACTACTTTTTTGACTTATGTGATCACGTTTTCCTTACCTGCAAATACTGTTTTCCGGGCAAAACCTTCGGAAAAAATCATCCTTTTGATTCAAGATTGTCTATAGGAATGACAAAATCTGCTGCTACTGTTGGTGTTTCGTGCTTTGAGTATGCTCCTTTGAATGGTTGCTTTTTCGCAGGCATAATGGCAAGCAGAATAGCTGCCGAAGTGGCGGATGGTTCGTCCGACCTTCCCAAGATTTGGAGGCTTTCATTCATGTAACTTCGGGTCAAGTCAACAATAAAAGCATTCTGCCGAAGTGGGTGATGGTTCGTCCAACCTTCCCCAGATTTGTAGGGCTTTCATTCAAGTAATTTCGGGTCAAGTCAACAGTAAAAGCTGAAATCCACATCTATAGAAAGAGAAGGATGATGGGACTTATCCTACAAATGTCTCATTCCGTTTAGCGAATTTTAATCTTGGACGCCGTAGCTGTTTCTAGTTTCTTATCTCATTACTCATGTTGTGGACCACTATTTGGGGGATTTTATAAAACATGGCTTATGAACGTGACGACCGAAAGTTGGCGACGGAATTATCCCACTGCTTTTCTGATTGTTTAAACTTGGTACCTTGTTTATTTGAAGTTATGACGGTTTTCTGAGTATGTGTTGAGGTGTAGTTTATACTTTCTATTGTCATAGCTACCAGTAGGCTTTCATAGTTTGAGCTCTATTTTATTGGTTGTTTGGACTTGAGCCTATGAATAGTTATTGGATATATATAATTTCTTTCTTTTTTGATTGAAAGTTGTAACAGAGAGATGTGAGTTGCTAATTATAAAGGAATCATCTGCTTAATATAGATTTAGTTTAAGGGTAAACATAAACCTTGTGTGTTGATTTTTCTTTCTTGCTCTTACTCTCTAGTTCGTTATGTTTGAGTGTCTAATCCTATTAGTTTGGCACCAGATCTTCTCTCTTTGATCCTTGGTGACTAAGTTAATGATGAATTTCATGTGGTTTAGGAACTCCATATGAAGACAATAAAATAAATGGAATAGACAACTGATCAAACCAATTTACAGGTAGTTTTCTACATTGTTCTGTGGTTTCTTATGAAGATGTGGAAACTCTATTGGTTTGTAGGAAATTTTTTTACTGAAAAACATTTTTTCATTATCTTTTGCTTGCTTTGGGAAAATAAACTGGTCACGAGTCAATCCGAAAATTAAAGTTTAAAAATAAGAAGAAAAAAAAACTTCCTAATCTAAAAGTAGAAACTATCTTTGGATTCCATGGGAAGTGCTCAACTTCATCCAAAACGAACAAATCATCGTAGATGATCTGCATCTTCCTCTCGGACCCAATCGAAAAAGGCTCACGCCCCCGACTGCCTTTCCATTGATGGCGAAGCTCTTCTCGATGTTGAACTCTTCACTCTTGTATCAGACATTGCCGTCATCTCTGCGAGCTCCGCCGCCGAAGTGCACCTCAAAGATGGAGAGATCTAGGTATTCCTCCATCTGTGGTCCCCACCTTACTTTGCGACCTTTTGCAGCGCGAGGCTGGCCTTGACAGCCAGAGCTGCCATGTCCGATGCCATGAGCCACTGCTAAAGCTTGGGCTTGGGGAGAACGAAATAGAACTGGTTGGGTAGGAGCTCGTCATTGGCCCGGAGAACAGGTATGCAGTCCTCGTAGTGTAACTTGCATATAAAGCATGAAGAGGACAAGAAGAGGAAGGAGAGGACTAGGATTGAGCAATTAGACCGGTTCAACCTGGGAACCAAACCAGACTGATATTACTTGGCTAATTCACACAAGGATCAATTCGATTTTCGGTTTTATGCGCTGAACTGGACACCGGCTTTAAACTGGTTCAAAACCAACCCTAAATTATCTCAGACATATTTCTTTCTAGTTCTTGGTTTTCTCACTTCTCACAACTGTTGAAGAAGATCTATCAGCAACATTTGTCACTGATGAACTCCGGTCAACTTGCAGACCAAAATCAACACTTTTCTACGGTGTTCTATATCTTCTTGATCTCTTTACTAAGCATTGGTCTGAAGCACGACTTGGGTTTACTCTACACGCTTGCGAAAGGAAGCAGAATACTATTAGTTGATCGACATCGATCCCATACGTGCCTTGCAACAACCCTCACGTGGCAACAAGCCTTGTGTGCTGGGGACCCCCCTTTTACTTGAATAAACGGAAATGGTCAAACACTGTTGCAATTTTCATCCAAATTTGTTCAATATTCTGAAAAAATGCCTATCTTCGTCGTCTTGTGATGCCTTTCCTCTGCCGCTTCTTTATGTTAAATTTACATTGCTTGAATGACATTTGCTTATATAAACCATTTGAGCAATTAAATAAAAAATGAAACAAAAAGGAAAAAAGAAAATGAAAATGAAAATACAGGCTGGTTCATGGGTCGATACTGGAACAGGCTTGGAAAGGTCGGTTACCTGTTCCAAAAAATGGGAACTAGCTCTTATAGATAGGTTTCTGCTTGAAGGACTCAAAACACAGAGGTGGGGATGCTATGCCTATCTTCTCATCTCTCTTTTCCTTCAAAAGAGTAGCAAGGAGTTAACATCATAAATGATGAAGCAAAAGCACATATGAACATGAAACTCTCAATCTCTAACAAATTTTTTCCCTCTCCAGGGACTTCTCATTAATCACAATCAATGGGAAAAAAAAATACCTAAAGTGCCAAAATTTGGCATGGGAGATACTTAGGGTCTGTTTGGCAACTTGTCAAACAGTAAAAATTTATGTTCTTTTATTCTCGAGAGTAGATTTGGAACATAAATTCGTTTGATAAATTTTTTGTCCCTAGGAACAAATTTGTTCCCAAGATAGATTTAGAGTAGAATCGAGAAGTAAAAAAAAGTTGATTCTTTATTTCCAGGAACAATTCCAGAATCAAGCCAACCTATTTTTTTTCCCCTTTTCTCATCTTTCTTCTTGTTCTTCTTCCTTCTCTCTTCTTCTTCAACTACCGCCGCTGCTGCCACCCTCCATTGCCACCGCTGTCATTGTCTGCTGCCGCCGCCCATAGCCGTTGGTCACCAGTGATTGGTTTGGCAAGCTCATCGGAGGCTTGCCCAACCACTGGCATCGGGCGAGGCCGAGCCTCGTAGGTGGCTAGGTGGTCCTCGCCCGAGCCTCCCCAACCACCGACGAAGCTCGCCTGACCGGGCAAGGCTCGGCTAATGTCACCCCCCGAACCTCAAGCACGCACACATCCCTTGGTGGTCGATAAAATTGTGACGTCCCAAGACACATCGCCGACCCATTCATTTTATTGCACATGCGGAAGCAAATAAACAAATCCCCATACAACACAAATATGTGATAGAAAAGCAGGATACAAATTTTCACAAAACACTTTTATAAACAAACCAAGTTTATATACAATACTAGTCTATAAACAAAAGCCTACTCAAAAAAGAAGAGTCACTAAGCCATCTAGGCACAAGACTCCTCAACCGAGACCTCTGAGACATTCGGGGGTTCTGGGTTTTCCACGACACCGTCGGGGATGTTAGTGTCAAGGGGGCTAGCCATCTCCTCACCTTCAATAGCGGGTGCGTCAAAACCATCTAAGGGACCCTCCTGTTCTCCGTTAGGCCCATGGTGAAACCACGCCCTGAATCGATGAGGTACCAACTCTGGTAGACCCTCACCGACCATGATCATGCTCACAATGAGCTCATGAAGCCAGGGAGTCCCGAGGACAGGGAAAAATGTACTTTGCTCACTAAACCCCCTTAGCTGTCCAAAACGTACTAGAGAGACTGCCATCCTCGGACCTGAAAAGTTAAGCCCACGACGGGGTGAGACGATGTCTCAGCGAGTTCACGCCCTAAACCTCGATTAGAAATGAAATACGCCTAGAGATAGTCTAATCACACATCATACAAGACTCATATCACCTTAGTTTCTTCCTGCATGTTAGTACAATTCATATCACATATGCATATAATAAATGCACACGTCAATTGGAACGTTTCACTCAAATCTCAATCAATCACAGGGGTCCCGATTATAAGGCCAAATTGTTATGATATATCTCATTCCGTGTCACACAATTTTGGCCCATAATCAGACGCGTTTATTTCAATCAATCACGCGTTTCGATTGATTACTGCCCGTATAGGCACGATCTACCTGATGCACATCGGTCTTTTGGAGTAGCCAGGCATCGTCTCATCCCTTGAGCACGACAATGTCCACCCGACGCATATCGGGGACAGCATTCCTGAAGGAGCTTCGGTCCGACCTCTACCGCGATCCGGCATCCATTGTTCGGGCATCCCATATAGGGGCATTGTCCACTCGATGCACATCGGGGACGGGTTCTCATAACCATCACATGATCATTCAATTTTGGCAAAGGACATTGTGCTTTGCACTCACATGCCTCAATTAAGATGATGTGTTTGGCCTATTTTATTCGTATTAAAAACACCCGGTGAAAATAATCGTGTGTGGGTACACGGTTAGATCAAACCAGAAAAATCGATATCATTCCTTTTAAAATCCCACTATTTGATATAGTATTTAAAAGTATTTTCGGTGTCAAAACTCGACACCCGGTATTTTCTAATTAAATACCAAAACTTCATAATTTTGAAATAAATACTCAAAAATCACAATCATCACTCAATTGCACAATCCAACAATCAATGGCATAAACTAAGTACACCATTGCAATCAGCACCAAATTCGGGTCACCAGCTATCCCGGTATAATTTTTGAAAAATATTAAATAATGAAATAAATTACAAAAATAATTAAATAAATGCATACTTAGGCCAAAAACACTAATTTAACCACCTAAACGGGCCTAGAAAAATAATGCACCTATCCACCTAAATCAAGCAAACTAATTAAACCTTAACTAGTCTAATCTAACCACCTAACTAGCCTAATTAAATAACTAAATCACTAATTAAAACTAACTAACCACCTAATCCCTACTTAAGCTAATCTAATTAACCCTTAAGCAAGGTTTAGCAAGTAAACTCTCTGGATTAGCAAGCCGGTGAATTCACGGTGATGGCAACGTGACGGTGAGTGACACTTGGGTCTATGGCGATGCTAGGGAGGTTCGGACGGGTCCGGAAAAGGCCCACAAAGCTCACAGTTGGGCTATGAGGTTCGGTTTTGTGCTTGGGCTGAAGGAGCTAGATCCGAACGGCTAGAACGGCTGGAAACGAGCTAGGTGGGAGGGCGGCAGCTGCAGTGGGACCAGGTGACGTCGGGGAGGGCTAGACGGCGACAGTGGCGCGGCTTCCAAGCGAGCTCGACGGCAACCAAGGCGCGGACGATTGCGCGGGACCACTAGACAATGAGCGAGCAAGACGGGGGCGCGGGCGGGGTCGAGTAGCTCCAGTGGGCTCGGGCGGTGCTCGACTTGCTTGGACAATGGCTAGCTTGGTTGCAGGGGTGCTGGCTAGTTCTCTCTGGTTTTCTTGAGCTCAAACAACAACAACCATGGAGAAAGGAGAGGCAAGAAGGAAGAAGAAGGGCTGCAGCTTGAAGGGGGACCACCAAGCCTTCAAAGTCTTCACAAAATATCCAATGAACTCAATTGGTTGCCCCACCACCTTCAGCCATATCCATAGTAGCTATTTCCCTCACAAATCTTCCTCAACAAGTTATGGAAGCAGCTGAAATGTTGCACCCCACATGGACCTACAAATTTTGAACACTTCCCCTCCAATTCCAACTCAAATCCTCTCAAATTGGACTTAATTCAAAGGCCAAAATGTCAAGGAGGATGCCCACATTTAATTCCACATTTTCCCTTACCAATTAGTCCAACTTGAATGCCAAAAGTCCACCCAAAAACAGTCCTTTAATTTTCCCGGTCCAATTTCTCCAAACTTTGAATTTTCACCAAAAAATTGGGTTTGTAGAAAAATCTTCGAAGGATGAGTTAACGTTCCTAAAATAAATTGTGACATAACAGAACTTTCAATTTCTGAAATCGGGTTTAATTTTGCGGTTAATTTCAATCGGATGCGATTTTAGCGTGACCTAACCTACCGGGTAGCTTTTAAGAATTTTTAGCTCATTTGACCCATGGTTGATTATTTTCGAGCCACATTGTGCATCTTCGACTCATTGGCAACTCTCAGTTGTCGTGAAAATCTCGAGATTTCAAATACGGGCACATGGTACAAAATGACAGAAAAATCAGTTTAGTGCCATTCGACAAGAATTTCGTAATTAGGTGGAATCACCCACACTTTAATCACATACCTTGTCGAAACGACCTATCTTAGATCTCTGATCGATTTTGACGGTGCCGTATTGACTCTTGCAAATTAGCACGGTTGAGTAGTCGATTTCTGGTTGAATTCTCAAGCTTATTGCGTTTAGATTCCTTAACGGCTTCACCTGATGGATTAGTTATCTCGTGAGTGATTAGCTCAGAGAAAAGAACTATAGGCGCGTCGATGAAAAGCCCAACTCATTCAATCGAAAACAGAATCGGAAAATCAGGATGTCATAGCCAAGCTCGCCCAGCCGCCGGTGGGGCTCAACCTTGCCAGATCTGGGAGAGGCCGCTTGCCCAACCATAGCTTGGCTAAGCCTCGCCTTGCTGCCGGCGAGGCTTGGAGGCACAGCCTCGCGACACTCCGGTCATCCCAAGGCCGGCGATCGCCGGTTATCCCAAGGCATCAACAACCTTGAAGAAGAAGAAGAGAAAGAAAGGAAAAAAAGAAAAGAAGAAAAAAAGTAAAAAGTAATAAAATTATTTTAAAATTAAAAGAAAATAATTTAGATGAGAAATTTTGAAAACGGTACCAAACACAATTCTATTCCATAAAATAAAATTTTTGAATAGTTACCAAACAATTTAAAATGCTTAAAAATTGTTCTTAGGAACATAATAAAAAAAAAAATCATTTCGATCAAATATTGTTCTCGGAATATAATGGTTACCAAACACGCTCTTAAATGCCAAAATTTACAAAAGATACATATAAGTGTCACTTTCTTTAAAAAATGGCACTTGATTTCCATGTCCAACGACCTTGATTGGAAATTTTACGTGGCAATTTTTATTAATATAGAAATCCTATGTGGGCTGAAGGAGCTAAGTCAACAAAGAAGCCTTTTATATGAATTTTAATATACACATTAATTAAATTAAATTTAAAATTAAATTTAAAAAAGGGGCAAGAGTTACAAAACGGTGAGGGCTATGAAAGCCCTTGCGCCGCCGCCCCCACTATCGCCGAGAAGGAACCCCGTTGATCGGTGGCGAGGGGTTGCAAGCCCTCGCCCAAATCTAGGGCAAGGGTCGCAGCCATGGCGAAGTTCATCCCTCACCAGCTGGGCCAAGGGCTACCACCCCCTCGCGCAAGTCGGCCAAGGCCTGGCGACCTCGGCTGACCCTCTCCCCACCGTCACCGGCCCTTCTCGGTGACGGTGGGGTGGTGGCAATGACAACAAGGGCTTGTCTAGCCTTCGTTGTTTTGCAACTCCTCCCCCTTTTTTTAATTTTTTTATTATGATAATTTTAGTTTTAAATTTAATTTAGTTAATATTTCTATTAAAATTCAAACCCAAGGCAAAATGACCTCGTTTTTTTTTGCTTATATAGCTTGTCGGCATGCAAAATGATGTCGTTTTGCACTTGTCTTGCTAGAAAACCACCATATCAGTATTTTGGTCGAATTTTCTCACTATTGACACTTAATTTATCCATTTTGCTTCGATTTTGGTATTTATGTGTACCTTTCCAAATTTTTGGCACTCAAGAGTCCCCCTGTACCAAGTTTTGACACTCCATGTGTCCTTTCTCCCACAACTAGCCATATCCTTCATGTATGTGTGAGGTGGAGAGAAAGAGAGGAATTTGATAACCTCATCACGGATTTGGTAAATTTACCATTTCTGATAGTGTGATCATTTCTAGGATTGAGAATGGAATGGCATGAGGACATAACTTAGAAACCTGACCTTGCACAAGCCATGGTTTTCTTACTGAATCCCTAATTGCAAGAAAAGGAAGAAGAGAGAGATAAGAGGGATTTGCTTTTTCTTTTTCTCTACTTACCGTGATACTCTCAGATTTTTGCTGTCATGGGGTGGTTCTCTTGCTGCTTTATGGCAAGATTACATTCTGTGAACAAGTGATTATTAGCATAATGATTCTGTTGAAGAGTGCTTTTCACAACATTGATTAAACAACTAAATAAAAAAAGTTGTAATCTTCAATGCATTGACCGTTCTCATGATATACACTATCAATAATCTAAAAATGGAATTTCTCCTTTGCATGTTTGATAAGTTCCACAAGGCCACTCGCTAACAAAACATCTTTTATAATTCAAAAAGTCAGGTATTTGCTCCCATCAATCTTAACACAGATTTGTCTTGCGCAAACGTGTGCACCGTAGCAAATCAGACGATTGAAGAGCCTGAAGCGCTTGGAAAAAAAGTGTCACACCCCCAAGTGTCACATCCGATGGGAGATGTAATATCAACTGATTCGTAATTAACGATTTATTTCTAAATGGCTACCCGTTTGAATACAAATTTTGGCCAACGTGGTTTAAACTAGATCTGTAGAAAATCGGTCTTATGAGTTTTTCCAGCGGATGACGTCCCAAGTGTAGCTACCTACATGTTACAACAACACTTTATTATCCCACCTAATCCTTATACTTACCAACAACTCGGTACAAGAAGTCACTTGGATGATCAGAAACATATAAATCATCTACAGACACGCACGCGCACCCACACACATATATATATATGTCTGTATGCCAATGCCAATGATATCCGATTCTTTCATAGACTTCTCTATAGATTCTTAACCCCTTACGCTTAGATTGGGATTATTGCAAGTCCTGTCCAATGGAGTTGATAAAAGAGGATGATGGCCTTGAGCCAGTGAGCCCTACAGGACAGTACTTTAACAGCAAGGTGATGTCGGTTTCTGTTCTTGGTATATTGGAATCAGAAATTCCGATTGATGACTCCCAAGCTACGGCGCTGATCAAAGATGTTTTCCTCCCAATAAACCCTCGCTTCTCTTCTATCATGGTATGCATGTGTGTACCCTATGCATAGATATTCACCATTGGTAGGATTGATATATGAGTAATTAGTGTTTATAACGTGAATGTGTGGTTGGTCATATATCTCGAATGAATAAACCCCAATTCACTGCACATACTCAGATATCATTTTGTTTTTCTTTTGTCTTGGATAGGTGATAGGAAAGAAGGGAGCAAGAAAATGGAAGAAGGTGGAAGTGAAGGTGGAAAACCATGTGCACGTCCCCAGTTTTTCCTCTCCAAAGGGCTCGTCATCTCCATCCCAGAATGACAGTTTCCTTAAAAATTACATTTCACAAATAGCAAAGCAACCATTTCCACAAGGCCAACCATTGTGGGAAGTACATATCATCAAGTGTCCAACCAGTGAAGCACAAGGAACCGTAATTTTCAAGCTTCAGTGCGTGATGGCTATTCTCTTGTGGGCGCTCTCTTGTCTTGCCTTCAAAGAGCTGACGATCCTTCTCTTCCAGTAACCTTTCCCTCGGTCAATAAATTCAGCTCAGCCAATAATGACGACAGAAACATCGGACTTCCGAAGGTGGTTAGCGGATGTTTTTTGCCACTTGTCAACACCGTAAGAGATTTTGGTGGGAGCGTCTTGAAAAGCACTTGTTTCAAAGATGATTTGTCGCCGATTCGGTGTGGGTTGGAGAGCTTTCGGCCATTTTCGTTGTCAGCGATCTCGTTCTCATTAGATCGCATCAAAGAGATCAAGTCTCGCCTTCGAGTGGTAACTAATATCACTTCAAAGACAATACTAAGTCTAGCTTCTTGCATCGCACAAGCATTACTAAGTCTTTTAGCATTTTACTTTATGAGGTACCCTTTACGTCTCTAATCTTTTACATTATAATGGTCGCCTTCACATAACGAGCTCAAAAGTATTTGTGTTTTCTAACGTATTCACAAAATATATGCAGTTTAGGTGATATTTATTTTAGGCATTTATTATATTCAGTCTGTCAATTAGTATGCAGCTAGTACTCAGGGTGTACAACTCAAACCGAGGAAAATGACATGATTAATGCGCATAATATTTTTGTTTATTTTACGTGCGTGACGATTTTCCTAGCCACCCGCAGAACGTTACATCCTTGAAAACAAAAAGACAATTGAGCTAGAAACTGGTTTCTTTTTCAGATATATAGATGCTAAGTTATAGAAAACTAGTTAATTTCTTCATCCAAAGATAATTTTGTGTTTGTCTAGGTGCACCATTGATTTTTATTAAACAAACCCACCAATCAGAATTTTTTTTTTTATCAGCTCGATTAGTTCACTTACATTTTCCAGCTTTAATTATGTCTCTTTTAACATTAATTCACCATATTGAGCATTTACTTGCATTATCCATGACAATTAATACAATAAAGGGATTTTTTTCTGATCCAACGTTAAATCTTTCTTGGACTTTATTCACATTCAACAAGCATGAGTAACACATTTGACGGAGTAATATATCAACATTACATTAGCGGACATTATTTCTTGAACTAAGTTCAAGTTAGAATCGACTTCAAGGGCAAAATACTAATGTATCCTTGGTCCTTTTCCCTTGAATTTTCTCTTTATAACAGACTATCAACGACGTCATTATGGGGGTAATCTTCTTGGCAACTCGATTGTACATGCAAAGAGGGAGCCCAAACTCGAACCTAAGCACCAATTCCACAGCGCTAGTGTTGCTAAATACAAGGATTTTGCGAGATTACAAGTCAGTGACAGACATGGTCCGGCCTAATTCCAAATCACCGTGGGGAAACAATTTTGCATTCTTGCATGTACCTATACCGAAAGTGAAACCGAGCGATTCTGAGTTCTCTAATCCTTTGAAGTTTGTCCACAAAGCTCGTGAGGCGATCAAGAGGAAACAGAGCTCCTTTGGTGTAGTTCTCACAGGGAAGCTGTTAGAAATGATGAAGAAATGCAGAAACCCAGAGGTATGTACACGTCGCGATGATTAACTTATCAGAAATGCTAAGTATTTTATGTCTGATTTAAAAAATTGATATGTTACGTGATGTGATAGGCTATTAATAGGTATTGAACGTGATACGCTCTCGTTGTATAATTACTTGTGGTTTGTCATATATTTTGTAAATTGGTTATAAGTGTATTTAGCATTACTCGTTTTTGATATTATTGTTAACAAAAATGGAAGCTTGTTCGCTTGTACAAAATGTGTTTAATCATTGCAGGCAGTAGCGAGGCACATTAACAGGACAATGAGAAACTCGAGCATGATCATCTCCAATGTTATAGGGCCAATGGAGAAATTGTCCCTGGCTAATCATCCTATTAAGGGCATGTACTTCACTGTCACCGGCACACCTGAGGTATTTATGTAATTATTGTTTGATTTACCCAAGAGCACAAAATTACCTATGCTTTATTGGCAGTAGGCCTCTGTATCGTAGTTGTTACATGCATCATCTTCCGAAAATATTGATATAGATTATGAAATTCGGGAAATATAGGTGTCCAATGACCTATGTGTTACATTTTATGCAACAGCTGCGCTCCTATGTCATCTTTCAGAGTCGACAGAATTTTGAATTCGAGAAATTGGTTTTTCTTATTTACCACAACACATTCTCACTAGTCTGAATCGTGAGTGACTTTCTTCTATGCATCAATGATGTAACGAATACATGAAATATTTTCTTCGTGTTTTCTTTTTGCAGACTCTCCAAGTAACGATGATCAGCTATGCAGGAAATTTGAGACTAGTTGTGCGAGCTGAGCAAGGGTTCATAGATTCTGAGTTGTACACCCGCTCCTTGCATGATGCTTTGGACATGATCCTTCATGATGCATGTGGGAAGCAATAGAGACCATTCCTACTCCTATCCTTCCATGGTTCAACGCCTTATGAGAAAACCCTACTTTTTCCCCTTATTTTTCATTATGAAGATCTTGTTAATGGGACCAAATCTATTGTGGGGGGAGGGTGGGCAAATTATAAGTCTACTCCAAATAAGTGTAACTGTCGAGTCTTATGGTGGGGAACTCAATAAAGTCTGTTTTGCTCATAATTAATGGAATGCCTTTCACCAAAGATTAGTCTTTCATGACCGAATTATCTTATTTTTATGATGAATTCTATGTGGTTGAGGAAGTCCATTTAGTTAATCCAGATTGTCATATTCTAATGATGCGATGTAGACTGTTAGTAAAGGTTCAAATAAATGGAACGGGCAATTGGTTAAATCGGTCTATTAGTAGTATCCACACAGTTCTGTGTTTATTTGCAAGAAAATATTTTACCAAAAAACGTTTTTTTTTTTTTTTTTTTGGGTTTTCTATTTTTCGATGTGGAAAATAAACTGGTCACAAATCAATGATGGACTCAACCAGATAATGCAAGTTTTAAAATTTAAAAGTTGAAAAAAAAAAACTTAAAAATTTATAAAGTAGAAGCCATCTTTGAAGCTTTCATAAAACGTGCTCAACTTCATACTAAACAAACAAATCTTTATGGATAATCTCTGCATCTTCCTCGCGGACCGTAATTGGAAAAGTATCGTGCCACGAACTGCCTTCCCATCGAGGGCGAAGCTCTTCCTGAGTTCGAACTCTTTACTCCCATATTTGACATCGTCGTCATCTCCGTAAGCTACGTCGTCAAAGTGCACCTCCAAGACGGGAGAGATTTAGCTCTTCCTCCGCCGGTGGTCCCCACCTTGCTTCGCCACCATTTGGAGAGCAACGCTGGCCTCAACAGCGAGAGCCGCCGCGTCTGACGATCCACTGTTGGAGCTTGGGCTCCGGGAGAACGAAATAGATATGGTTGGGCGAGAGCTTGTCGTCGGCTTGGAGAGGGCGTGTGTACTCTACATAGTCTAACTTGAATATAGAACATAAATGTTGCATTTGGTAGTATGGATTTAAAGTTGAATAGAATAACATGCCGGATAAGAAATCCAGGCTAGGGGTGGAATAGACCCAAATTGGATAATTTTTTTTAATAAAAAAAGAAACATAACAATTTACTTCTAGTGATGGAGTGGTGGAGTCTGGTTTCGCCAGCCACCGTGCAAGGAACACCGACATAACAGCCTATCACTCCCCACCACCGTGCAAGACCACTGTGCAGGAGGATCACTGCTACAATAGCCTATCACTCCCAACCACCGTGCAATTGTCATTGTCTTCAATCAATGCTGATCATCATTGCTGTCTAGCCCATTTGGTTTGCCGATTATCCTCTGATGACCGTTGAACTGAATCGGCCATCGCCAATGAATGATGAAATCGATGGATCGACACCAGAAAGTCGTTTGTGAAAAAGGAGAAGAAACAAATCGAAATGCACAAAGTTTTGGGTGTTTGTATGTCGGTCCTAAACGATGGTCACCTGATTTTGCCATGATTCTTCGACGTCCAATCCTGTCCTCTACTCAAATCTGAGACTCTTTGTGCTGACAATTGAAAGATTTCAAAGATGAAGGAGGAGCTCCAGCGAAAACGGTGACTGCTCAAAATGTTGCCCTACATTTGGAAAGTATCACCTCTATGAGCAAGTGAGATTTTCAAAGATTTTGAATCCTCTCTTGGATTGCACCAAACATAAGAAATGATTTTTTTTTTATTCCGGAGGATATAGGAAGGATTTCTAATCCTACCTTATCCTATCTTATGTGATCATGTTTCCTTACCTGGAAATATTGTTTTCCAAGCAAAAGCTTCTAAAGAATCATCCTTTTTCTTCAAGATAGTCTCTGATGATGACAAAATCTGCTACTGTTGGTGTCTCATGCTTTGGGTATGCTCCTTTGGTGGTTGCTATTTTACAGGCATGATGGCAAGCAGCATAGTTGCCGAAGTGGCTGATGGTTCGTCCAACCTTCGGGTGATTTGAAGGCTTTCATTCAAGAAACTTTGTTTCAAGTCAACTACAAAAGATGAGAATCCACATATACAGAAAGAGAAGGATAATGTGACTTATTTTACAATGTCTCATTCCATTAGGTAAATTTTAATCTTAGATGCCATAGTTGTTTCTAGTTTCTTATCTCATTACTCATGGTGTGGAATATGACTTTACTCGAGGAACTTTTGAAAGCATGGCTTAATGTGACGATCAAAAGCTGGGGTTGGAATTATCTCAATGCTCTTCTTAAGGTTTAAAATTGTACATCACTGATTGAAGTTATGATGGTCTTCTGGCATGACGCCAAAATTTTCTCTCGAGTTATTCTCATCTTTATGATGAATTCTATGTGGTCAAGGAAGTATTTGTTCAAACATTCCGAAATAAATTTGTACGGAGTCATGTATTTGAAATTAACCCGCCAAACTTTGCACGCACCTCGTATAAAACCTCCTCATTTTATCGAGCACATCAAACTTGGCGTCCAAACCTGACACCATATTTCTTTTTTAATTTCTTTTCCAACCACCCTCTTTTGAAAACAAACCTTAGTAACCTTTTTTTTGTTTTGTTCAAAACGTTTAGAAATAAATTCATAGGTGCCCACGTACTCAAAATTAATCCGTCAAAATTTGTACACACCTAGTTTAAAACCTCATTGTTTTATTGGGCAAATAAGTTTTGGTGTCCGGACCCGACACCTCATTTATTTTCTATTTAATAGTCCATAAGGTCACCTTTTGCAATAATACTAAACAACCAACATAGAGCAATCCATCTCATCACATTACGCACAAGTTCTAAGCATGTCAAAAGTCATCCAAATCACTAAATACACCTTATCCAGCAAACACGACCCCAAGAATAATCACAAAATCACTATCAGCCCTAACCAGCAGAAACCGGGCCACTCGCGCGTCTCCAAGTTTAAATCCAGAAATTTAAGCAAATGACCTCAGAAAATTATCAAATTTGAATATGTTCTTAAGGACACCTATACGAACATTTTTCATCAAGACACCTTGACCCAAATAGTTTTGGATTAAGAGCAGTAAACTGCTCAAACCGTTACAAAAACTGTGCCTGTGTCCAAAAATTTTGTTTTCCAAATTCTGTTTTTCGTGAGGTGAAGTGGGGGGGGTGTGGGGCGTGTGGGTTGGTGGGTGGAAGGGACAAGGGATTGGAGGAGATGGGGGGGTGTTCGGCTGCAGCAAGAATAAAGAAAAGGGAAATGGCGTGCGTGAGGGAGAATGGAGAAAAGGGCTGCTGGTGGTAAGGGAAAAGAAGAAAGAGTAGGGGCGGCAGAAGCAGGGGATAGGGGTTCATGCGTGAGAAAGGGGAAGGGAGAGGGAGAAGAAAGTCAAGCCAAGAAAGACTTTAAGGGCAAATATCTCCATTCATCATCACTATGCCACAAAAGTCCTATGCCCCAAAGTCAAGAGGCCCTCCAATCACTAATTAGCCTTCAAATTTCACAAAAAAACCATTTTGACAGCCATTTAATCCCTTTTCTTCAGCCATCCGAATTTCCTTTGCTTTTTCTGATTTGTCTGAAATTGATTTTTCCGCAAAATTCCGGACTCGACGGAAGTTCTTTGAAAGATGAGACGATGTCCTAAAAATAAATTGTGACATGCTCGAACGTTCGATTCTTGAAACCGAGTTCAATTTTGTGGTTAAAATCGATTGGATGCGATTTTAGCTCGACCCAACCTACCGGGTAGCTTTTAGGGATTTTAGCACGTTTGACTCGTGGTTGATAATTCTCGATTCACGTTTGTGCATCTCTGACTCGTAGGCGACTCTCGGTTGTCGTAAAAATCGCAAGGTTTTAGTTACGGACACTGAGTACAGAATCGACAGAAAATCGGATTAGTGCCGTTCGACGCGAATTTCGCAATCATGTGGAATCGCCCGCAATTCAATTGTGTGTTTCCGTCAAACTGACCTATATCCGATCACTAATCGATTATAATGGTGCTGTATTGACCCTTGCCGATTATTATGATCGAGCAGTCGATTTCTGATCGAATTCTCGAATTTATCATGTTTATATCCCTTAACGGTTTCACCCGATAGATCAATTAACTCGTGAGTGGCCAACTTAGAGAAAAATGACCATAGGCGTGTCGACGAAATGCCAATTTTATATTATCGACATGGGGTCGAAATTCAGGATGTCACATGGTCATTGAGATTCGACAACTAGCTAGAAGAGGAAGACAAAGGAAAGAGCAAGAAAAAAATGAAAAAGAGAAGAAAATAAATTTTAAATATTTAAATATTATTAAAAATTGTCTACGTTAATAAAAAATTTTGGCCAAAATTGATGGGATGGACTCAAATGGTCCGAAGTATCCAAGTTAATCTCAAATGGTGGTTTGAGATTGCCGACCGACAAGCATATGACAATTCTGGCGATAGAATAAGGGCATTTTTGTCCAAAATATTTTTGAATATAGAAAACCAAAACTCTAACATTAAAAATCCCAACAAATCTTGAAGATGCTAAGGTCAAAATATGGAGTTATTGAGAAAATATTAGGTAGGTTAGATTTTTCATGTCAACCTAAAACACTCTACTCAATAATCGACACATGTCAAAATAGTGTCCACTATTGGCCTTTACGCTCTCTTGTCCGTTGCTTTCCCCATTGAATATTTTCTCACCACCGTCGCCCTCTCTTTTCCTTTATTTTCTATCATTTAATATTTTCTCCCTACCATTACCCTCTCCCTCCCACCTACTTTTCACCATCTTCTTCTCCTTCTTCTCGTGTATAGGCATACACATGCAATTGATAATCAACCCAAAATGCAGAAGCAGATCTTTATTTTTTATTCTCTTTTTAATATTGTGGTCATATTGTTTTCCATTGAATAAATCGGCATTTCATCAAAGCGCCTATAGAGCTGTTCTCAGAGCTGTTCTCGAGCTGATCACTCTTGAAATAATTAGATTATCCAGGGAAGCCATTAATGAATTTTAATGCAATAAACTTGAGAATTCGACTAGGAATCGGTTATTCGACCGTTCTCATCTTTAGAGATCATTACGGCACAGTTTAAAATCGATTTGAGATCAAAGATAGTTCAATTCAACTAAGATATATGGTTAATCGTGAGTGACACCACTAAATTGGAAAATTCTCGTCAGCCGGTACTAGACTGATTTTTCTATCGTTTTGGTACCCTGTGTCCGTATTTGAATCATTGAGATTTTCATGACAATCAAGAATCGCCAATGTGTCAAGTGAGTTTATTGTGCCTCGAAGAAAATCAACAACGAGTCATTTGTATTAAAAATTTCTGAAACCTACCCGGTAGCCTAGGTGATGCGAAAAGCACGTCAGATTGACATTAACTGCGAATTTGAGTCCGTTTTGTTCAGAAAATGTCAGAGATCGTTTTTTATCGCTAAATTGGGAAACAAGTGGGATCAATTGGTGAGAAAAAATACAAATTGGATTGGTAATGTGTCGGTTGATTTTATAGAGACCGGTTTGTGTTGAACCAAGTAAGAACAAGTGTCCAATTGGAAGGAAAATCAAGCAAATTTGTAGCTCCCCCTTTCTTATGCTTTTAGACCACTTTAAAGGTTGTATTAGGAGCCTTGGTGGCTGATTTGTGGTCAAGGAACTTAGCTGGTGGATGAGGATGGTCAAGGGGACCAAGAGTTGGAAAATAAGACCAAGTGACCCCATCTTGTTCCCTTCTCTCTCTCTCTCTCCCTCATCTACCATCCAAGCCTTCTTCCTTCCTCCATCCAAGCTGTTGTGTGAAGACCAGAAAGTCCATAGGAGAAGCCGGAGCAGCCATGCCACCATCGGACTGCACGCCGCATGCCGCCGTTGCCATTTTCGCCCCGCCTACGTGCCGCCGCCGCCCCGCGTCGTTCAGCTGCGTCTCTGCCTCTCTCTCGCCCTCACACCATTCCAGCAGCCTTGTCCTACGTCCTAGCCTCTATTTTAGCCGTGCCGGAGTTTTTTGGCTTGCCTCCGACCTCGTTGGTTCACACCAAGGCCCGGTTTGGCCCTTCCAACCTTCCTTTGTCCATTCCCGCCTTAAACCAGCCTTGTTGCCCTCTGTTTCAGCCAAGAATAGTAGCAAATAGAGAGGGTTTCTAGCAACTTGTTGGGCCCGTTTTGAGGTCGATCTCGACCCCGAAAGTTAGGCCCGCTTTGGAGAAAAGTGAGCCTCATTGCGTCCCTGACGATTTGAGCTGCTCGGATCGCCGTTCAAGTGAGTTTAACTCACTAATTCTCGCTTAGTAGGTTAATCACGTTTAGGGGTTGATTAGTTTAGGCTAAGATGGATTTGGTGGTTAGATTAGATTAGATTAGTGAATTTAGATAATTGTCGATGCATGTTTGGTAGTTGATTAGTGTAATTAGCGAGTAAACACATTCTATTATTTATTTAACGAATCTCGGAACTTTTCCGGGTCCGTTTTGGTGTCCAATTAGGCATTACGGGCCTAAGTTGGATTTATTGGCATTTATTTAATATTTTTCGTAATTATTTAATTAATTAATTATTTTTCGAAAATTAGACCGGGATAGCCGATGACCGGAATTTTATGCTGGTTATTGTGGTGCAATTGATTTATTTATTTGAGCTCTAATTTGTGCTGAATTCATTTAATTGTGATTTTAGGATTTTATTCCTAAATTAATAATTTTGGTAATTAATTGGAAAATTTCCGGTGTCGGTCTACAACGCCAAAAACCTATTTTTGGACTACTGAAAGAAGTGGGAAAATAAAAGTGAAATTATTATATTTTGCTTAAGGCCGACCGTGTACCCATACACGTCTATTTTATCGGGAACGATAAAATATGTTGAATTGGTTGTATGATTTTGATGGTATACCTAATCAGCTTAGAGAGAGCATTATTAGTGTGCTCTATTGACTCTAAGGTTTGATATGTCAGCTTAGCGAGAGGAGTACACTATTTATCAGCTTAGCGCGAGCTATACTATCTATGTATCAACTTAGAGTGAGCAGTCCTGATGTGATCAAACTTATTAGATAGTATTGATTTGGCCGACCGAAGGGAGGTCGTGATTACATGTAATTAACTAGGTCAATTGATCAATGATTTGATTTGATGTTATGAATTAATGTGATTTGAGGCATCTGTAAATGATATTAATTTGCATGATGGAACTGAGGCCAAGGTAAGTCCTCTGACCCTTGTTGTGTTTAGGCAGTCCTCAAAAGTAATTGCTTCCTAATCGAGTCTTAGGAGGATAGAACGCGTTGAGACGTAGTCTCATCCCGTTGTGGGACAACATTTCAGGCCTTTAGATGGCAATACCTCTAGCTCCTCCCGAGCATTTTGATATACCTAAGATCACTGAGATAAGTTATCATATTCAGATACACCATCACTTTAAAGGCTTAGAATATGTGCTGGTGAAATCCACTGTCTGGGTTAATGTGGGTGAACCCCAAAAGGTGCCCCACAAATACCGGTCATGATATCACCATTACAATGATGGACGAAGGGTGGGCCTTGTACCGAAGTCTGATGTACCTCTATATGTTTTAGAGGTAGCGTTTGGGAAAGACACAGTAGATCTTAAGGGTGGATCAGTGGTGGATGCGAAGGATCCCAAGCTTGGTGATGACCCTGACTCTCCGAAGTGCTCAGCCGTGGACTCCAGCTAGAGTATGGAAGAATGAGAGATCGTTGAGGAAAAGGAGGACCCAGAGGAGGACCCAGAGGAGAATCCTGATAAGGATTGAAACCCCACCCTTGTCTGCAGACTGTGTTTTCTAAGCTTATTAAGTTGAACTTGACTTAGTAGTTTGTCGTGTATATATATGCATTATGGTTTGCATTGTATATAAGTGTGGTTGTTTTTAAAGTTTGAAATTTGATCCTACTTTCCTATCCCATTGTTTTATTGTATGTGGATTTTATATGCTTCCGCATGCGTATTAAAATGAAAGGGTCGGCGATGTGTCCTAGGACGTCGCTATTTAATCGACCAGGTGAGAGATGGGCGCGAGCTCGAGGAGCGGGGAGTGACATCCTTGTTTAAGTGGTATCAAAGCAATGGTTAGGGATTGGAGTGATAAGGTGTGATGGTTCATGAGATAGTAGTAAGAACGACATTTAAATTCATGTGGGTGCATGTTTGTGATAGTTGTTTGGTAAAATTGCTTGTGGTTTAGATCACTCTATTTCTAATTCGGTATGGAATTGGAAGCAGGTTTCAATAGATAAAGCTAATCCATGAGTGATCAGGAGCAGCAAACTCCTACCAAAAGGGTTGTTAGGGCCGTGACTCAGGGTGGAACGCCGACCAGGGTCGATATTCAAGGAGGCGGAGGTAGAGCGCCAGCACAGGCTAGCGTGAGTGGCGTAACACCACGTCCTGTTGGTGCTAGGGTTATAGCCCTAGGTGATCAAGGAACCATTGGGATCACCCAAGCTTTGGACACCATGCGAGAGATGATGGGGCAGCAGGCCTAGAATCAAGCTGCTGCCTTTATCGCCGTCGTTGAATCCGCCGCCACTGCCGCTGCCAATGTTGCCATTGCTGCCACAACTGTTGCCGCACCTGTTGCTGCACCTACTGCCCCACCTACCGATGATCCAGCTGGGAACATAATCATAGATAAAGAGAGACCGATCCACAAGCTAGTGGAGCAATTCTTGAAATTGAACCCCCTAAGGTTCACGGGTACTAGAGACCCCAAGGCCACGTCTCTTTGGATACAAGATTTGATAAGGCGTTTGCACTTATGAGGTGCAATGAAGAGGAGAAAGTAGTCTTAGCGGTGTACCAATTGCAAGGGAATGCGAACATCTGGTGGAGAGCCGCCAAGGATATAGTATTCCTGGAATGTGTGATCCCTGTGTGGGACGCCTTCCTCAAAGCATTTAATGATCAGTACTTCTCGGGTACTGCTCGAGAACAAAAGATGGAAGAGTTTCAGCATCTTCGTCAAGGGGCAATGACTGTTGACTAGTATGTGGTAAAATTCGCGAAGCTTTCTTAGTACGCTTCGAGATTGATTGAGGATCCAGAAGAAAAAGCCCGAAGATTTAGAAATGGTCTTCGTTCTGAACTAAAGCAACCTCTGCTACCATTAGATTTGACAGAATATCAAGAAGTCTATCGTCGAGCCCAGAGGATAGAAAGAGGTTTGAATGAACAAGCTGCCTCGTCTGGATCGAGGTTTAGCTCTCACAGAGAAGGGATCCGTATAGGAAAGAGACCCATGCCTAGAGATAGGTTCCAGATCTCGCCCAGTAGGGTGGAGTTGGAAAGTCTGGACCAAGCTGGATCAAGATGTGTCACCTTTGTGGAAGACGACATGGTGTGAATCAATGCCCCCAAAGGACGAGCGCCTGTTTTGAATGTGGCTAGCAAGGTCACAGGGCCAGAGATTATCCTAGCAGACCAAGAGGACAACCGCAGTTGCCGCCAATGCCACTTATGGATCAAATTTAGGGGTATGCACCGCAGATTGCGTCGCAAGGAAGACAGAATAGACCACCAGTTCAAGGCATGGTGTGCCATCACACAAGGTCAGGCAGAGGCTGTGCGTGATGTGATCACAGGTATGGTTTTGCTGAACGACCATCCTGCTTACATTTTATTCGACTCAGGAGCAACTCATTACTTTATTGCTGAGCGGTATGTTAAGTTGTTAGGATTAAGTCCTATATTGTTGAGTCAGCAGTTTGCATGTCTACACCATTGAAGGATAAAGTGATAGCTGTTTTGGGTTGTTCTGGTTGCAAGTTAGTGAATGGTGAGCGAGTTGGGGAAATAGACTTGTTAGTCCTAGCCATGTATGACTTTGATTTGATTATTGCCATGGAATGACTCACCAAGCAACAAGCTATAATGGATTGCTATCGCAAGGCAATTCAGTTTGACCCGTTAGAGGGTAAGAGTTTTGAGTTTGTCGGGAATCGAGGAGGACCCTCGATTATCTTGATCTCGTCACCTGAGGCAACTCGTTTGTTAGATGAGGGTTGCCAAGGATACTTGGCAACTGTTGTGGATACGACAGTTGAGGAGCTAAAGATGGAAGATATTGCAGTGGTACAAGAATTTCCATATGTTTTTCCAAAGGAATTGCCAAGATTGCCACCAGAGAGAGAAATAGAGTTCGTAATTGAGCTAGCACCCGAGACAAAGCCAATTTCTAAGGCTCCTTACCAAATGGTGTTATTTGAGTTGAAGAAACTGAAGGTGCAGATGCAAGAGCTACTGGATAAGAGATTCATTCGTCCTAGTGCATTACCTTGGGGAGTACTAGTTCTGTTTGTGAATAAGAAAGATGGTTCATTGTGCTTGTGCATCGACTATCGGCAACTTGATCAGGTAACGATCAAGAACAAGTATCCATTCCCAAGGATCGATGACTTGGTTGATCAGTTGCAAGGAGCGTCAATTTTCTCACAGATCGACTTGAGGACATGATACCATTAGCTGAAAATTAGGAATGAGGACATTCCTAAGTCAGCATTTCGTACTCGATATGGTCATTACGAGTTCACAGTGATACCATTCAGGTTGACAAATGCTCCTACTGCCTTCATGGATTTGATTAACCGAATATTCAAGGAATATCTAGATCAGTTTGTGATTGTGTTCATTGATGATATTCTGGTGTATTCAAGAGTGAGGAAGAACATGAGAGTCATTTGAGTTTAGTGCTACAAACACTGAGAGTCCATCAGTTGTACGCCAAGTTCAGCAAGTGCGAGTTTTGGTTGACTTGTGTTGCTTTCTTAGGTCACATGATTTCAGGCGAAGGAATCTCCGTGGACTCGAGCAAGATTGAAACCGTGATCAACTGGCCAAGATAGACTACAGTGACAAAGATTCAGAAGTTTTATGGGTTTTGTAGGTTATTACAGATGGTTTGTGGAAGGGTTCTCATCATTAGTGTCGCCACTGACAAGACTCCTAAAGAAATAAGAGACGTGTGGACAGACAAGTGTGGGGATAGTTTTCATGAGCTGAAGCAAAAGCTAACTACCACACCTATGCTGACCATTCCATTTGGTCCCAGAGGATTCAAGATCTATAGTGATGCGTCGTTCAGAGGATTAGGTTGTGTGCTAATGTAACATGGCAGAGTCGTTGCACATGCCTCCCGTCAGTTGAGGCATCATGAATAGAACTATCTAACGCATGACTTAGAACTCGCGGCGATTATTTTTGCCCTGAAGATTTGGAGACACTATTTGTGCAGAGAAAAATTACAAATCTTCATGGACCATCAAAGTCTCAAGTACCTATTCTCTCAGAAGGAGTTGAACATGAGACAGCGCCGCTGGATGGAATTGCTAAAGGACTACGATTGTGATATCTTATATCACCTGGGAAAGGCGAACAAGGTCGCCAATGCTTTGAGTCGAAAGTCTTCAATTGCTCATATTTTGATTAAGGAGTGGAACCTAATCGAGAGAGCTCGAGATTTGGTATTCAAGTTTGAGGTAGGCCACCTTCAGAATTGAACCGGATGTCCAGATCAGAATCAAGTTACTCCAACCGACAGATCTAGACGTGCAGAAGATTCTACAGGAAGACACTAAGAAAAGAAAGATTGACTTTCAGATTTCTAATGAAGGAATACTGAGGTTCCGAGGATGTTTGGTTGTACCTAACGATATGGAGTTTAAAGAGAATATTCTATCAGAAGCGCATCGTAGTAGTTATAGCATCCATCCTGGTAGTACCAAGATGTATCAAAATTTGCGTCAACACTATTAGTGGTCAGGTATGAAGGTGGATATCGCCAAGCATGTCGCCAAGTGTTTGACATGTCAGCAGGTCAAAGCTCAGCATTGCAAGCCGAGAGGATTTCTGCAACCTCTTGAGATACCATAATGGAAATGGGAGCATATCACGATGGATTTCGTGATTGGACTACCAAGGAGTCAAAGAGGAAATGATTCGATTTGGGTAGTGGTCAACAGATTGACAAAGTCAGCTCACTTCATGGCCGTTCGAAAGGACCTCAGTTTGGATAGACACGCAGATCTGTACATGTGTCAGGTAGTTCGTCTGCATGGAGTGCTAGTTATGATAACTTCAGATAGAGACCCGAGGTTTACCGCCGCTTTTTGGAAGAGGTTGCAAAGTGCTTTAGGTACCAAACTGCAATATAGTACAACATATCATTCTCAGACGGATGGCCAGTCCAAGAGAACAATTTAGACCCTCGAGGACATGTTGCGAGCTTGTGGGCTAAACTTCAAAGGAAGTTGGGAAAATCAGCTACACTTGGTGGAATTTGCCTACAACAACAGTTATCAATAAAGCATCTAGATGGCTCCTTTTGAAGCGTTGTATGGAAAAATGTGCAGGACACCAGTGTGTTGGGATGAAGTTGGGGAAAGAAAGATTACAGGCCAAGAGTTGGTCCAGCAGTCAGTGGATGCCATGGTAGTGATCAGAGGCAGATTAAAGACCGCTCATAACAGACAGAAAAGCTATGTAGACAAGCACCGGAGATTATTGGAATTCCAAGTTGGTGATCACGTTTTTCTGAAGGTGTCACCAATGAGGGGAACTTCACGCTTTAGCAAGAAAGGAAAAATGAGTCCGAGGTACGTAGGTCCGTTTGAAATTCTTGAGAGAATTGGGACCTTAGCGTATCATCTTGCGTTGCCACCGAGATTGGCGTAAGTGCACAACGTCTTTCACGTGTCGATGTTGAAGAAGTACGAGCCTGACCCGACCCACATGCTTAATTTTGAGGAATTAGGCGTGGATGACCGAGTGTCATACGTCGAAAGCCCGGTTCAAATCATGGATAGAAAAGAACAAGTTCTACGTACAAAGACCATCTCGTTAGTCAAAGTGGTCTGGCAACACCATGGCACTGAAGGAGTAACATGGGAGACTGAAGAGTCGATGAGACGTTTATACCCCCACCTTTTTGCCTAAGTATTGTAACGGTTTAAATTTCAAGAACGAAATTTTTATAAGAGGGGAAGAGTTGTGACATTTTAGATTTTCATTTTTGTTTTCCATTGAATAAATTGGGCATTTCATCGACGCGCCTATAGGGCTGTTCTTAGAGCTAATCACTTTCGGGATAACTAGACTATCTAGGGAGGCCATTAATGAATTTTAACGCAATAAACTTGAGAATTCGACCATGAATCGGCTATACAACCGTGCTTATCTTTAGAGATCAATACGACACATTTAAAAATCAATTTGAAATTAGAGATAGGTCGATTCGATTGAGATGTGTGGCTAATCGTGGATGACATCACTAAATTGGAAAATTCTCGTTGGCCGGCATTAGACTGATTTTTCTATCGTTTTGGTACCCTATGTCTGTTTTTAAATTCTCGATATTTTCACGACAATCGAGAGTCGCCAATGTGTCGAGTGGGTTCATCGTGGCTCGAAGAAAATCGACCACGGGTCATTTGCATTAAAAATTTTTAAAACCTACCCAGTAACCTAAATCACGCTAAAAACACGTCAGATTGAAATTAACCCGAATTTGAGTCCGATTAAGTTCTGTCATGTCATAATTAATTCTAGGAGCATTGACTAAGTCTTAGAAGATTTTTCTACAAATCGAGATTTTATGAGAAAAAGTCGAGGTAGGGCCATTTTGTTCAGAAAATGTCGGAGATCGTTTTCGATTGCAAAATTGGAAAGCAAGTGGGATCAATTGGTAAGGAAAAATACCAATTGGATCGATGAGGTGTCGGTTGATTTTATAGAGGCCGGTTTGTGTTGAACCAAGTAAGAACAAATGTCCAATTGGAAAGAAAATCAAGCAAATTCGTAGCTCCCCCTTTCCTATGCTTTTGGACCACTTCAAAGGTTGTATTGGGAGCCTTGGTGGCTGATTTGTGGCCTAGGAACTCAGCTGGTCGATGAGGATGGTCAAGGGGATCAAGAGTTGGAAAATAAGACCAAGTGGCCCCCTCTTATTCCCTTCTCTCTCTCTCTCTCCCTCATCTACCGTCCAAGCCTTCTTCCTCCTCCATCCAAGCTGCCATGGGAAGACCAAAAAGTCCAGAGGAGAAGCCGAAGCAGCCGCGCCACCGCCAGACCGCATGCCGCATGCCGCCGTTGCCATCGCCGTTTCCACCCCGCCTGCGTGCCGCCACCGTTCAGCCACGCCTCTGCCTCTCTCTCGCCCTCACGCCATTCCAGCAACCTTGTCCTGCATCCTAGCCTCTATTTCAGCCGTGTCGGAGTTGTTTGGCCCGCCTCCGACCTCCATGAGTTCTCACCAAGGCTTGGTTTGGCCATTCCAACCTTCCTTGGTCCACTTCCGCATTAAACCAACCTTGTTGCCCTCTGTTTCAGCCAAGAACAGCAGCAAGCAGAGAGGGTTTCCAGTAGCTTGCTGGGCCCGTTTTGAGGTCGATCCCGACCTCGAAAGTTAGGCCCGCTTTGGAGAGAAGTGAGCCTTGTTGCATCCCCGACAATTTGAGATGCTCGGATCGTTGTTCAAGTGAGTTTAACTCACTAATTCTTGCTTAATAGGTTGATCACGCTTAGGGGTTGATTAATTTAGGTTAAGATGGATTAGGTGGTTAGATTAGATTAGATTAGTGAATTTAGATGATTGCCAATGCATGTTAGGTAGTTGATTAGTGCAATTAGTGAGTAAACACATTCTATTATTTATTTAACGAACCTTGGAATTTTTTTCCGGTCCATTTCAGCGTTTAATCAGGCATTACGGGCCTAAGTTGGATTTATTGACATTTATTTGATATTTTCTATTATTTAATTATTTATTTATTTTCCGAAAATTAGACCGGGATAGCTGGTGATCGGAATTTTATGTTGGTTATTATGGTGCAATCTATTTATTTATTTGAGCTATAATTTGTGCTGAATTGATCTAACTGTGATTTTAGGATTTTATTCCTAAATTAATTAATTTTGGTAATTAATTGAAATATTACAAGGTGTCGGTCTACAACGCTAAAAATCTATTTTTGGACTATTGAAAGAAGTGGGAAAATAAAAGTGAAATTATTATATTTTGGTTAAGGCCAACCGTGTACCCACACACGGCTATTTTATCGGGAACGATAAAATAGGTTGAATTGGTTGTATGATTTGAATGGTATACTATATCAGCCTATGGGTGATATGTCAGCTTAGCAGAGAGCAGTATACCGGTATATTATATTAGCCTATGGGCGATATGTCAACTTAGTAGAGAGCAGTATACCTAATCAGCTTAAAGAGAGCATTATTAGTGTGCTAGCGAGAGCAATACACTATTTATCGGCTTAGCGCGAGCTATACTATCTATATATCAGCTTAGAGTGAGCAATCTGATTTGATCGGACTTATTAGATAGTATTGATTTGGCCAACCAGAGGGAGATCGTGATGACACGTAATCGACTAGGTCGATTGATCAATGATTTAATTTGATGTTATGAATTGATGTGATTTGAGGCATTTGTAAATGATATTGATTTGTTGGATGAAACTGAGGTCAAGGTAAGTCCTCTGACCCTTGTTGTGCTTAGGTAGCCCTCATGGCGTATTTACTTCCTAATCGAGACTTAGGATGGTAGAACTCGCTGAGACGTAACCTCACCCCATTGTGAGACAACATTTCAAGTCCTTATATGGCAACACCTCCAGCTCCTCCCGAGCATTTTGGTATACCTGAGGAGATCACTAAGATAGGTTATCATATTCTAATACACCATCACCCTGAAGGCTTGAAATATGTGCCGGTGAAATCCACTGTCTGGGTTGATGTGGGTGAACCCTAAAAGGTGCCCCACAAATATCGGTCATGGTATCGCCATTACAATGATGGACGAAGGGTGGGCCTTGTATCGGAATCTAATGTACCTCTATACGTTTTAGAGGTAGCGTTCGGGAAAGGGACAACAGATCCTAAGGGTGGATCAGTGGTGGATGCGAAAGATCCCAAGCTTGGTGATGACCCTAACTCTCCGGAGTGCTCAGCCATAGACTTCAGCTGGAGTATGGGAGAATGGAAGTTGAGGAAGGAGGACCCAGAAGGATATACAAGGCAAACTACTAAGTCAAGTTCAACTTAATAAGTTTGCTTAGAAAACATTATGGTTTGAATTGTATATAAGTGTGGTTGTTTTTAAAGTTCAAAATTTGATCATACTTTCCTATCCCATTGTTTTATTGTTTGGGGATTTTAAATGCTTCCGCATGCATATTAAAATAAAAGGGTCGGCGATGCATCCTGGGATGTCGCTATTTAATTGACCAGGTGAGGGATGGGCGTGCACTCGAGGATCGGGGCGTGACATAATCTCTTTGATACGGTGGATCTCCAAGCATTTGTGACTTAGATATGGGCAATGCCAGTCTAGCCTCACTCAAATAGGGGCTAGGCAGCCTCGCTCGTGGTCAATGAAGCCATGGTGAGTCTTTTTCCTTTATATGAAGAGTAAGAAAAGAGAAGGATAGAGAGGAAAGAAGAGTTTATTATCATGAAAGACGAAGAGGAGGAGGAAAAGTAACAGTGAGAGAGAATGGATATAGTACTTTGATAAGTGGGACCTACTTTGACACATGTCAATCAATGGAGTGTTCTATAGCTAATGTGGAAAATTTAGGATTAATATCTCGGAAAACTACAAATTGTTATAATCATGATAAATTTATTTCAAATTAATTTTTTGACAACAAAAAATCCAAAACTAATACTCTTATGATAAAATTTACTGTTAGTTTTCATTAAATTTTAATATTATATTATTAATTTAGATGACACAAGACAGTTGACGTTGATTTGACTCTCCATTTGTCATGGTATATCAATTTATAATTTTTTGTGGTATTAATTTAATTTAACGAAGGATAAATTTGACACAAAAGTATCAGTTGGGAATTTTTTGTGGTTAAAAAGTTAATTTCAAATAAAGTTGTTAGAAGTGTATAAGTTTTGGGGTTTTTTTTTGTAGTATTGACCCAAAAATTTAACCTACCTAATATTTTCATACACGAGAAGAGAAGAGAACACGAATACTATAGGATGATATCGAGGGTTACCTAATGAGTAGCGGCAAGGGTAAGGGAGATAGGGGAGGTGGTGCTAGAGCGTTGGAGAACGACGGCTGGGCGGTGGCTCAAGCGATCAAGGAGTGGAGCAGGTGGGTGATGAATAAGGCGAAGGTCATCACCCACTACGGCTTCATCCCAATCGTTGTCATTATCGGCAAGAACTCCGAACTCAAGCCCCACCTCCTTTCAGCTTCTCTCTCCCTTCCAATTCCATCATACTTTCCCTTATTTTCTTTTTCAATTCCATTTCTGCTTGTTTGAGCTTGAGCAGGAGCTATGCCCCACCTGCTACTTTCATTTACATCTTAATAATATCAACTATTCACCGCTTATCGTGTCTTTCCATAAGCATCGTGGTGGACGCCACCACACTGGTGCCTCTCTGCCCGCCAGTGCTTGTTCTAGCAACATTTCCTCGCTTAATGGTTTGGAAAGAGAACTTGGGTAGGAGAAGAGAACACCTCTTTTGGGATTTTCGAATTTTGAGGTTTGGCTATTTTTTTATCGAAATTTTTTTGGACAAAAATGCCCTTATTCCAGTCGTTGGAAATATCATATGCTCATCGGCCGGCAAACATTTGATTGGCCGACAAGTTCAAGCCTTTTTTGAAACAAAATTCACTTTGGTCTTTTTTTTTTTAAGAAAATAAGTATGACATCTTGAATTTTCAATTCTGTTTTCAATTAAATAAATCGGATTTTCATCGACACGCCTATAGTGCTATTCTCAGAGCTGATCACTCCTGAGATAACTAGATTATCTGGGGAAGTCATTAGGGAATTTTAACCCATTAGACTTGAGAATTCGACTAGGAATTGACTACTCAACTGTGCTCATCTGTAGAGATCATTTTGACACAGTAAAGATCGATTAGAAATCAGAGATACGTCGATTCGACAGAGATGTGTGGTTAAACGTGGGCGATTCCACCAAATTGAGAAATTCTTGTCGATCGACATTAGACTGATTTTTCTATCGTTTTGACACCCCGTGTCCGTATTTGAAACCTCAAGATTTTCATGACAACCGAGAGTCGCCAATATGTCAAAGAGGTTCATTATGACTCGAAGAAAATCAATCATGGGTCATTTGCACTAAAGATTTTTGAAAACTACCTAGTAGCCTAGGTTACGCTAAAATCACACCAGATTGAAATTAACTGCAAATTTGAATTTGATTTTAGAAATTGAAAGTTTTGTCATGTCACAAGTCATTTTAGGAACGTTGACTCGCCCTTCGAAGATTTTTCTGTAAACCGAGGTTTTTGGTGAAAAGTTGACATAGAACCGTTTTCAATCGGGAAATTCAGAGGATTGTTTTTTTATCACGAAATTGGAATACAAGTCGGATCTATTGGCAAGGAAAAATGCCAATTTGATCAAGGACATGTCGGTGGATTTTATGGGAGCTGAATTGGTTTAATTCAAGGAGGAATTTGATGGAATTGAAGTGTAAAATGTGCAAATTCGTATGTCCCATGGTCCATGACTTTTTGGACCATTTCCTTAGCTTGTTGTGGAAGATTGAAGGCTGCAATTTGCTGAGAAAACCAGCTGGATGGGGGTAGAACCAAGGTCAAGAGGACAAAGTGATAGGAGAAGACCAAGGTGACCCCTTCCAAAGCCAAGTGTTCTCCCCCTTCCTCTCTCTTTGCAACCGGTCGACCATTTCCCCCCTTACAGTAGCTTGAGAGCTTCAAAAACTTGCAGAAACCACAGCTTAGCCTCCTCCTCCATCGTGCAGCCCCGTTTGACCGCTTGAACGCCGCCAGACTATCGTCACACCCAGTCGCGAGCTTGCTCGCTCGTCGTGCATCACCGCCATCCCAACTGCGTCGTCCGGCCTTGCTCACTCGTCCAACAACTCGATAGGCTAGCTCGAGCCACCGTCGGAGCTTCCACCGCCGTCGTACGCCACCGCCTTCGCCCATCCAAGCCGCAATAGCCTCGCCGTGCCCGTTTCCAGCTTAACCGACCACCGAAGCAACCTTCTCGGCCCCCGACCAAAATCGAACAAAGTGGGTATTTCCAACACTATCTAGCCCATTTTCAAGCTCTTCCGGACCCCAAAAGGCATCCCCGCTTTGGGATTTGTGAACCGTCTCCGCCTCACTATCGTTTTGATCCAAGCAGATCATTAATCAAGTAAGTTTAACTCACTAATCCCTACTTAGTAAGTTAATGACGCTTAAGGGTTGATTAGTTTAAGTTAAGTATGGATTATGTGGATAGTTAGAATAGATTAGTGAATTAATTGATCGATCTTGCATGTTAGGTGGTTAGAGTAGTGTAATTAGAGCCTACAGAAGCTCTAGTATTTATCTAGAGTGGTTTGTAAATTTTCTGGGCTCGTCTCGGCTTTTAATTAGGCTTTTCCGGCTTAAGTTGCATTTTTTGGGTATTTAATAATTAATTTTTCGAAATTATTTAATTAATTATTATTTTTCGAAAATTAGACCGGGATAATCGATGAACCGGAAATTTTATGCTGACTTCAATGGTGTAATTTGTTTATTTAATTGACTGCTATTTTATGCAAATTGAGTGTGACTTGTAATTTTGGGAATTTATCCCAAAATTTATTATTTCGGTAATTAATTAGAAAATTACCGAGCGTCAGTTTATAGCGCCAAAAATGTTTTTATCGACTGTATAATTAGTGGGAATTTACAAAATAAAGATATTATATTTTTGACTGAGGCCTACCATGTACCCACACACGATTATTTTACCGGGCACTATGAAATCGGTGAAATGGGTAGTGGATGAGTATATCTATAAATCAGCTTTGGTGAGCATAGATGAGCTTTAGTGAGCATAAATCAGCTTAGGTGAGCTACACTATCTATATCAGCTTTGGTGAACTATGTTATCTATTTATATCAGCTTCGGTGAGCTATACTATCTATCATTGTCAGCTTAGGTGAGCATTCATTCGTATAAGCTTAAGTGAGCAGTGATCATTTCAAGGAAACAACTTGATAGATAGTATTATTTGATTGTCACATCCCAATCTTCCAAGCACGTGCCCATCTCTCCATGGTCGATTAAATAGCGACGTCCCAGGACGCATCACCAACCCATTCATTTTAATCGCATACGGAAGCAAATAAATAATTCCAAGACAACAACAAATGGGATAGGGAAGTAGGGCCATAATTTTTCAAAACCAAACCACACTTATATTTATATACATAGTAACCCGTGTCATATATAATACAAGCTAATATATAGATGCAAGGTCTACAAAACAAGGGGGGTTTGCAAACAACTACTAATCTTCCTCCTGCTCCACATCCTTATCCTCATTGGAGCCTTCCTCTGAGTACACCGGAGTTCCTAGGCCTTCAAGATCCGGGTCTACCGGATCTACCACCGAACCTCCGGAAGGATTTGCTGTGCCTTTCTCAAAAGCAACCTCTAGCACATACACAGGTACCTCAGATTCCAATATGGGACCTTCTTTCTGTCCATGACGCTCACGACGGTACCATGATCTGTATCAATGAGGTACCTTATGGGGTAGAGCCTCATCGACCCAAACCACGAATTTCACGAGCTCGTAGACCAGACCCCTTGGGTGCCCATGGATTGGAATGTAGGCTACCTACTTTGTAACCTTTTTCGGCTGATCAAAACGCTTGGGAGGAGCTACCATCTATGGACCTAAAATGTTATCCCACAACGGGGTGAGACGACGTCTTAGCAAGTTCAACCCCCTAAAACCTAACTTATAAGAAAATACGCCATGAGGGTTGCCTGAGCGTAAACACAAGTCAAAGGACTTACCTTAACCTCATTATCTTTATGCAAGTTAATACAATTCGAATAACCATTCAATCATTTCAACCAATCAAATCGAATCATCGATCAATCGACTCAGTCGATTACATGTCATCACGATTATCTCTCGGTCATCTCAATCAATACTATTTATAAAATCCAATTACCTTACGGATTGCTCACTCTAAGCTAAAAATAAATAGTATATCTCACTCTAAGCTAATAAATAGTATACTACTCGCCCTAAGCTGATATATCGAAGCTTGCAGGCTGATATAGTATACTAATAATGCTTACCAGAAGCTGCTAGGTATACTGCTCGCTCTAAGCTGACATATCGCCCGCAAGCTGATATAGTATAC
The DNA here is from genome assembly GCA_014182515.1 of Eucalyptus microcorys. NCBI lineage: Eukaryota > Viridiplantae > Streptophyta > Magnoliopsida > Myrtales > Myrtaceae > Eucalyptus > Eucalyptus microcorys. The sequence continues at coordinate 14,974,771 of CM024570.1, read as the reverse complement.
CGGTATACTACTCGCTCCAAGCTGACATATTCCCATAGGTTGATATAGTATACCATCCTGATCGTTTAACATTTTTACCATTTTTATCATTCCCGATAAAAATAATCATGCGTAGGTACACGATCGGCCTTAACCAAAATACAATATTTTCACCTTTGAAAATCCCAATAATTTTCACAGTCCAAAAACACATTTTTGACGCTATAAATCAACGCCCGGTGATTTTCTAATTAATTATTGAAATTATTAAATTTTGGAATAAATACCCAAAATTACAAATCACACTCAATCAGTACAAAATAACAGTCAATTAAATAAATAGATCACACCACTACAATCAACATAAAATTCCAGTCACCAACTATTTCGGTCTAATTTTTGGAAAATAAATAAGTAATTAAATAATTACATAAATTAATTATTAAATACTAAAAATGCACACTTAGGCCCATAACGCCTAATTAAAAGCCGAGACGGGTTCAGAAAATTTCCGAACCACTCTAAATAAATACTAAAACTTATCTAGGCTCTAATTACACTACTCTAACCACCTAACATGCAATAACAATTAATTAAATTGCTAATCTATTCTAACTATCCACCTAATCCATACTTAGTCTAAACTAATCAACCCTTAAGCATCATTAACTTATTAAGTAATGATTAGTGAGTTAAACTCACTTAATTAAAGATCCGCTCGGATCAAAATGACGGGGACGCGGAGAGGCTCGGTAAACTTCAAAGCGAGATCGCCAGGCGGGGTCCGGAAAGCCACCAAAAGCTGGCCAAACAGTGGCTGGAAACCCATTAGGTTTGGTTTTGTTCGGGGCTAAGAGGGGCTGGACCGATGGCTCGGTTGAGGTGGAGATGGGCAAGGAAAACCAGCGGGGCTGAAGCGGGTCTAGGCGGAGGTAGGCGGTGGCCCCAGTGACCATGACGGCGACGCATGGCGTCTTGATGATCTGCTGGACGCACGAGCTAGGAGAGGTGACATGGCTGGAAAACAGCAGGGATGCGCGACGAGCAAGTGAGCATGCGGGAGTGCGACGGCGAATGCAACGGTGACTGCGGCTTCACCGGGTGGCTGCGACAGCGAAGGCAGGTTGCGGCTCAGTTTTCCTGGGTTTCTGGAGGTCTTCACACGATTGGATGGAGGGAGAGGGTGGCGTCGACAAGTAGAAAAAGGAGGGAAGGGACCGGCTGGGCTGGAAGGGGCCACCAATGTCACTCTCTCATCTCTTTGTCCCCTTTGGTGTGTCCCACCAAGCAAGGCTAGCTTCCCCTCAGATTTTCCAGACCATTTGCTTATTCTAGAAGTCATGAGTTGGTCCAAAAGTCATACATACAAATTTGCACAACATTTTCCCTCAATTTACATTCAAATCCTTCTTGACTTAACCCAATATGGCTCTCAAAAATTCAATTATCGGGTCATCGATCACATTGGCCTTTTTCCATGCCATTAGAACCTACTTGCATCCCAATTTCGCGATGAAAAACAATCATCAGAATTTCCCGATCGAAAACGACCTTATGTCGACTTTTTCCACCAAAACCTTGGTTTGCAAAAAAATCTTTGGAGACTAAGTCAACATTCCTAAAATGACTCGTGACATGACATAACTTTCAATTTCTGAAATCGAATTCAAATTCGCAATTAATTTCAATCTAACGCGATTTTAGCGTGACCTAGGCTACCGAGTAGCTTTCAGGAATTTTTAGTGCAAATGACCCGTGGTCGATTTTCTTCGAGCCACAATAAACATCTTCGACACATTGGAGACTCTCGATAGTCGTGAAAATCTTGAGATTTCAAATACAGACATAGGGTACCAAAACAACAGAAAAATCAATTTAGTATCGATCGACGAGAATTTTGTAATTTAGTGGAATCACCCACGTTTAGCCACATATCTCTATCGAACTGACCTATCTCTTATCTCTTATCGACTTTTAACTTTGCCGTAATGATCTCTACAGATGAGCACGGTGAAGTAATCGATTCATGGTTGAATTCCCAAATCTAATGCATTAAAATTCCTTAATGACTTCCTCAGATAGTCTAGTTATCTTAGGAGTGATTAGCTCTGAAAATAGCACTATAGGTGCATCAATGAAAAGCCCGACTTATTAAATTGAAAACAGAATTGCAAATTTCAAGATGTCCCATTGATAGATAGTATTGAAATGGTAGACCGAGAGACAATCTTGATGACACGGAATCGACTGAGTCGATTGATTGATGACTCGATCTGATTTGATGATTTGATTGGTTGATGTGATTCTTGAGTATATGAAATATACTGACTTGCAGGAAGAAATGGAGGCAAAGATAAGTCCTCTAACTCATGTTTGAGCTTAGGTAACCCTTGGGGCGTATTTTCTTCCTAGTCAGGTCTTAGGGGGGGTGAACTTGCTGAGACATTGTCTCACCCCATTGTGGGATAACAATTTCAGGTCCCTAGATGGCAGTTCCTCCTGAGTATTTTGGTCAGCCAAAGAAGGTCACTAAGCAGAAATGTTTCATTCCACTTCATAGAGACCCAAGGGGGTGGGTGTATGAGTTGGTGAGGTCCGTGGTCTAGGTTGATGCGGGTTTACCCAAAAAGGTGCCCCATTGATACAGATCATGATATCGTCAGGAGCGGAAGGGATAGAGGGAATGGCTTATACCAGAGTCTAAGGTTTCTTTTTATGTGCTGGAGGTTGCTTTTGGAAAAAATACGGCTGACCCTCCACATGGTTCGGTGGTGGACCGAGACCCTAACCTGTCGGAACCTGAGTCCCCGGTGTATTCAGCTGAAGGCTCCAATGAGGATGAAGATGAAGAGGAAGACTTGTAGTTCTTTGAGTCCCCCTTATTTTGTAGACCTTGCATCTATATATCAGTTGTATTATATATGACATGGTTTGCTATGTATATATATAAGTGAGGTTTGGTTTTGAAAAATTGTGGCCCTGCTTTTCTATCCCATCTTGTTATTTTCTGGGGATTATTTATTCGTTTCCGCATGTGCATAAAAATTAAATGGATCGGCGATGCGTCCTGGGACATCGCTATTTAATTGACCGCAGAGGAATGAGCATGCACTTAGAGGATCAGGGCGTGACAATAAGAGCACCTCAAGTCTTTATCTCAAAAAAAATTATTACGCAACGACTTCGAGAGTAGAAAACTAACATATCGTTGGTTCTTTTCACATGAATTTTCTCTTCACTCAAGCAGACCGTCAACGATGTGATTACCATAATAATCTTCTTGGCAACCCGATTATACATGCAAAGAGTGAGCTCAAACTCAAAGGGAAGCACCAACTCCACGGCGTTGGTGTTGCTTAATACGAGGAATTTACGAGATTACAAGTCAGTGAGAGAGATAATCCAACCTAATTCCAAGTCACATTGGGGAAACTATTTTGCATTCTTGCATGTGCCGATACCGAAAGTGAAACCTAGTAATTCTCAGTTCTTTGATCCTTTGAAGTTTGTCCGCAAGACTCATGAGGTGATCAAGAGAAAACGGAGTTCCTTCGGTGTAGTCCTCACAGGGATGCTGTTAGAGATGATGAAGAAATTCAGAAACCCAGAGGTATGTGCATGTCGCGACGATTAAGTAGTCAGAAATGCTAGGTATTTAAAGTTTGACTTGCATGATTGATATGGTAAGTGATGTGATAGATTATTATCAGGTATTAACTGTGGCAGTTTCTAGTCTTTGTGTATTCCAAGATTCCTAGAATTGATTAATTGGAATTCTTCATGAAATGAATATGAATTGATTAAGAAAAAGACTTCATGGTCTTCGTTTAATTCAAGATTTCAAGTTTTGATGGTGGTCCTATTAGGCTTTCGGGAACCACTATATGAACTTATCTAAAATAACTTTGTGGTCTTTGTTTGGTCCAAGATTTCAAATTTTGACCACGGATCTCGAAATACTCTCCGCTTGCATTACTAAGGTCACATGAATCACCACGTGGACAAACTATATATTGAGCCACCTCGTACATATATTGAAATTTCTGTGTGAGATCTGTAGACAATTAATCTCAACCGATTCTTATGGTGAAATTAAACTAAATGCTCTAATTCAATTTTTGAAGGAGTAATAATAGAGTTGAAGGATAAAAAGGTTAAGACTTCTCACATTTTTAACTAATTTCTTTTGCCCATGTTTATCTTAAGATAAATGATATCGGGGAGAAAAAATTAAAGAGGGTAATGGTTTGTTCTAACATTTTAAGCCAGTAGATCTTGTAATGTTCAAATTTTATGAATTCTTTATTTATTTTTCTTTTGTGACTAATTTCCATACTCAACCGTTATTACGCCTAAGAGAGTGCTCGCATATTAAATAAATCTATGGTTGCTAGTTTGTATGATGGGTGAACAATTAATAACGAATAGCAAAGCAATTTGTCTTTTAGCATCAAGAAAAAAAATATAAATGAGATTGATTAATTGGTTATTCTCTGTGGACATAGTATGAATTGATCTAAAAGAAAATACTTTTTGTTGTTTGTTTATTCCAAGATTCCTAGGACTGATTAACTGGAATTCTTTGTAAAAAGAATAAGAGAGTGTCGATACCGAAAGTGATTAACTAGACATAGTATGAATTGATCTAAAAAGAAAATACTTTTTGTTGTTTGTCTATACAAAGGCTTTCTGGTGTTTGTTTATTTTAAGGTTTCAGTTCTAACAGCGGTCCCATTATTAGGCTTTTGTGAACCATCGTATGAACTGATCGAGAAAGTTAAACTATGGATGGATAATTTTGGCCACAGGTATATGAAAATCTCACATTTCTCTCTCCAGGTCGGTTTGAAATTTCTAGGTTTCTCTTTTCTGGAGTTGCTTCTAAGGGCCTCTTTGGAGAACGACCGTGAGCTCTCCCTCTTCTCTCTCGTCTCTTCTCTTTCATCCCTCAAAAGACCTTGCTTCAGTGATCTTATCCCCTCAATTAGAGGATTTTTGGTCTATATTTTGTCTACCTACCAAGCCTGTCAATAGGGCTACTTCACCCACTCTCTGACTTAGTCAATTTTTCCACTTCTGCAGCTGTTGAGTGTCCGGATTTGGTGCGATTTTCCTGTGCCTTCAGTAGCTTATCTCTGACCAATGTTTGTCCACTTGCAGTACCAATGATGGTCTTCCATCACGTGCAGATATCGGGCTGGTTGAGCAGTTGAGGAGGATATGGTGGGGCCACCAAGTTGCTTACTTGGCAACTCCGAATTAAGACTTACTTGTGGGCTGGGTTTTGGTAACTAGTTTGAGTGCTTTAATTTATCAATTTGGCTGCGGTTTTTGATCAATTAGCAAATACATATATAGTAGTTTAAGATCTTGACCAGATTTTGTAATTGTGCCCACCCAATTTTGCAAGAAAGTCCCTCAAATTTTGCCATTTTCTTATCCGAAAATACCCAATTCAAGGCAAATTTGGTCATTTTGGTCCAATTTGATTGATTCGACTTGGCCCAAGTTCAATTTCAACTTAATTGGTGACCAAGATGATGATTTAAGTGTTTGGGCGAAATTTTGCGAAATTTGCGAATTGGTCCCTCAACTTTTGAAAATTGCATTTTGGCCCCAACTTGCCATTTTAATTCCAATCTAACTTCCTAGACTTGGCTAGTCACATTTAGATCATTGGCCCCAACTTGCTTCTCTTTTTAAAAAAAAAAAAAAAACGGGAAAAACATATTCCATTAAAAAAAATTATACTAAACACCTAGATAATCTATATACAAGAATTTGACATGAAACATTTTTGTGGAAAAACAAGTTCCCATTTTTTCGAAATGATTTTTTTGGCAAAAATTTAGGTATCAATACTAATAAGAACAAATTCTCCAAAGTTTTTTGTTATTTTCCAAATGATTTATTGCATGGCAATATTCTCATTTCATTTCTGATTAACAAAGGAATTAGATCAATGATTAAATTAAATTGCCATGGACCGACCCAAAGTATGACAAAATAAATTACATGATATAGGCATAGAAGACTTAATTCACCAAGGAAAATCAATGACAATCACATAGACACACGCATGAAATATGAGGCTCGATTTCTACCTAGACGGCTTAACAAAGTAGAGCTAAGAGGATGATCTGACCGTTGCAGTCTTGCATTAACATGTCAGGTCCCCTTAACTTCGGCTCAGTCGAATGGAATGCCTAATAATCACGCAATCTCGCAGAAATGGACAAACACATCCGACACCATGAAAAAATTTTCGGGGAAGAGAATGTCAACATCTACATAGCAGTCTTGTTTTGGAGGAAGTATCATTCTCAACGCCATTCTAAAAATCCTATTGCAGCCCAGGTCCGCCCGCATGTTATGTGTGCAATAGTGTAGTGCTAAAAGTAATAAAACATGCACAACAGTTTAAATGCAAACAACACTTCTAATTAGAAGAAATAAATCATTCATTCCACACCTTCCTGCAAGACAAGGATTAGCAAAGACTACTCCCCTAATACCTCCCATCTGCAAGAACATTTAATACCTTAGAAATGTTAGATATATACTTGATGTCCTCGCTGCCAAACAAAAATATTTTTCAAAAAAGAAAATTGGCCTAAGTCCATTAAGAGTTTTCAACTCAAGTCCCTAGTGGAGTCGTTAAGCTGTCGCGACCTAAATTTCGGGTGCACCACCTAAGTTTAGGCTAATGGACTATTAAGTCTTTAAACTTAGCTAGAGTTTTCTCAAGCCCATACCAATTCGTGACTTAAGGTTCAAATATTTAACATGCAAATGATTATTATTTAAGAGTTGCCACTAATCGGTTTACGGTAGGTCGATTAGACATCTAAGTAAAATAATGAGATAATTATTTTACTCCGACGAACCAGAGATTAATGGTACAAGGACTTTGTTACATTAGATTTTTCTAATGCCCTTTCGGTACTATTCCTTTTATTTTAAAAATATTTTTGCAGGCAACTTGGATTTATTTTAACCTAAATCACTATCATGCAATGGGGTGATCACACAAATGCTCAATCATTATTAAACAATGAATCAAATAAATCACATCAAAAGAAATAAACACACGAAGCAAACAATTTTTGGGTTTTCTTTTATTTCGAATTTAAAACATGCATTTTAACTACATGACCTAATGTTACTAACAAGCTATTTCTAATTAAATGAACCTAACATGCAAACTATTTGACATGCACCTAGTATTTTTGTGTTTTCATTGAAATTCGGGATTAATAAAAACCCTAACCTTAAACATCACGACAAAAATTCAAAACAATTAAAAATCTAATCCGAAGTCTTACGAATCAAAATAATAATTATAATGATTTAACAATTAAAATACTATCAAAATGCCCAAAAATTAATATAATTAAAAAAATAATCCGATGTCGTACAAATCAAATTAATAAATACAACAATTTTGGACAAAACTCCTGCAATTAATGTCTACAATATTTTTTGACAAAAAAAAAAAAAAAATGTCTATAATATTCATAACCTGAAAAATCACCTCTCAATATTCAAACTTGTACAGTAATAGCAAAACTTAAAGAAATAAAGTAAAGTAAAATAACATGAAATGAAAGATAAAAATAAAAGAAAATTGAGCAACCTAAGGAAAGTGGGGACAGAAGGTTGGTCGGCGGCGGGACGGTGGCCGGCGTCGGGACTCCGGCTGGGGGGCGGTGGCGCGGCGTCGGCGAGAAGGGGGCGTCGTCGTCAAGCGCCGAGACTGGCAGGCGGAGACAGCAGCGGGGGCGCTGCAAGGTCGTCGGGCGGATCTCGGGCTGGTGCAACGTCGCGAGGATCGACGGCTCGACTGCCGGCGTTGGGTGGTCGTCGAGGACAGAGGTAGAGACTGGCCGTGGGCGTCGGGTTGCGGGCGAGCTGCTGGCGCGATCGTCGGGCAGAGGCGCAGGGCAGGCCGCGGCGACGTTCGCGCAGGTCGCTGCTCGCGGCGTCGAGCGAAGCGGAGGCGGCGCAGGTCGTCAAGCGCTGCCGGTGGAGGCGAAGCAGGAGCGTCGGCGTCGGGGCTTCTGGCGTCCGGCGCTACTGGGCACGGAGACGCGGAAGTCGCTGGCTGCGCGATCGGAGGCTGTCTGAACGGTGGCGAGTGGCGATGTCAGGTTGCAGACGGCGCGCGGTGAAGACTGGCGGCCCGGCGACTGGCTTGGATCTGCTGGCGTCAGGGATGGTGGTGCGGAGGTGCGGCTACCAATGGCGACGAACAGGTGAGCTGCTGCGACGACGCTGTTGCAGAGGCGGGGGCGTCGAGATCGGCTCAGGATCGCGGACCGGCGGGCAGAGAAAGGCGGAGCGAGCGTCGCAGCGGCGGCGATGGTTACAGAGGGCGGCGGCTTCCGGCGAGGGGACTTCTTGGACGAACGGCGACGGGCTAGCGGAGGAGACGCCGGTGCGGTGGCCGGCGTGGAATCGGTGACTATGGAGGCGCGGCGGATCGGGCGGCGAGGTACGGCGAGGAAGATGAACAGTATTCTGGTTTTTGTTTTTGTTTCTTTTTTTTTTTCTCTTTTTCTCTCTCCTGACCTGCCTCTCACGTCACTTTTCTCTCTCTACTCTCTCTCTGCTGTTTTGTCTTTTCTCAGCAAAACCCTCACACGTCTCCCTCACCAGTCTCCCTTTTTCACTTATTTTCTTTTTGTTTTTTCTCCTTCGACGAAGAGAAGCCCCTGAAACCCATGTGTTTAACCTTATATAGGCAAAACAAATGCAATCTTTTTTGAAATATTTCATTTCTCCACGAAGATTGTCTATAACCTCTCAATCACAAAAAATCATTTTATTTTCCGCATCTTATGAATATTTTCATTTGATTTTTCGCCTAAAAATAAGATTAACTCGATTTTCTTAAATTCCAAAAATCCATCGTAATATCATTTCAAATTTCCATTTAAGTAATTTTTGTCATTAAAATAAAATGGGCTTGGGTCAATTTGCTCGTTTTATGAGCTTAGTCCGGCCTACCAAGTTAAAGCTCAAAACCATTAATTTGAACTCATCCACTACCGGTCCAAGAAAATGCAAAAAATGCAAATTAAAAATAAATAAATCTATATGCAATTAATATTTTTTCAGGAATAAAATTGACCCATAATTTTTCATGCAATAAATAAATGATCAGATCGCCAAAATTTATGTGTCAACAAAACCAACTGTTGAGAGTTGATTGTATGTAGTGTATCGTACTGTTAATAAGGCCTTGTTTGGTAACCATCCTCAGAATAACTATTTTTATTCTTTTATTCCCCGGAACGAAAAAAGAACAAAAATCCGTTTGATAAAATTTTTGTTCTCGGCATTCTTTACCTTTACCCAAAAAAAAAAAAAAATTGTTCCTAGGAACAAAAATCTATTTTTTTGTTCCTAAGAATAAATTTGAAACAGAATCAAGAAGTAGAAAAAAAAAAATTACTTCTTATTTCTAGGAACAATTCCTAGAATTAGTTCCAATTTTTTTCTCCTCTTCTCTTCTCCTCTTCCCTTTTCTTCTTCTTCCTTTTGGCCGGTCGTCGACCTCGGCCATGGTCGGTGATCGCTTAGACGAGGGGCGGCAACCTTGTTAGTCGGCGATGCCAAGCCACGGCGAGGCTCGGCCTCGCCAAGCCAAGGCGAAGCCAACCTCGCATCACTTGGGTGAGGTCAAGCCTTACTGATGGTTGGGCGAGCGTTGCCCGACCACCGACAATAAAAGTAATTAAAAATTAAAAGAAACAAAATTTTAAAAATCCTACCAAATGCATTTCTATCCTATGAATAAAAATTTTATATAGTTATCAAGCGTGTTTTTTTGCTCAAAAATTGTTCTCAGGAATAGAATTAGAAAAAATCATTTATCATCAAAAATTGTTTCAAAAAACAGAATCATTACCAAACGCGACCTAACAAAAAAAGTAATGGATCATACCTAGTAAAAAGCACAGGATTGAAGTCACCACGTGTAATGGACTCAAATGTTTATAACAAGCAGCAAAAGTCACATTACCGAAAAAAAATGGTGAAATTGGGTTTATCTTAAAAATGAACTAAAAATCACTTGATAGCTTCCCGCGCTTTCCTTTAACACTGTTCTTAAGGGGAGATGCATGCAACATGCTGCTATATTTGAATGATTAGATTATTCCAGCCTATGAAAATCTAATTAAAAGGCCAAGCGGGGCAATATAAAAACCCACCATTCTATGTGATGGAAACGGAAGAATTATATGTACATGCGTTTAGCGCGGAGCATGAGGCGTCCGATTAGCCAGTCCAACAATTGTGTCTTGTACTATGTGTCAGGTGAGCCGCGCTGTTTATCATCCTCATTCATTAGTAAATTTACGAAATTGGCCTGACATCATGGAGGCTAGGATATTATAAAACTCGTTTTGAATCTCGATGTTGGAATAATCTTTCCTTTGTTCCAATAACACTCGTTATTAGAGTGCCAATTTTGCTTTGTGAAACCCAAGAAACGCAAGGGCAGTGAAACATAGACCAATTCTACACGAGAAATGGTTTCAATTTTGACGAAGGCCGCAAATGGCTCTCCCGGTTAAGGAAGCGTGTTTTTACTGCCATGCTCAGCCGACAAACTGGGGAATCAAGATGAAACCTTGAGGAGTTTATCTTCATAAATCTTGGTTCCTAGGATTTTCTCGATTAGTGATAATTACAAATTTTATTGTGAAAATTTATCACTGAAAAAGGTGTGTATTTTAATATTTTCTGTATGGAAATAGAGCCACCAAAAAGAAAAAAAAAAAAAAAAAAAGGAGAAATAAGAAAAGCCGGAGGGGCTCACTTTTTCCTCCTGCAATGGCATCTAGAAAATGGTTGTTTTAGGGGTGAGTGGGTCCAAATTCTGTATAAGTTCCATTTAGAATCCAAAATCTACTAATTAGAATAAATTCCTCATTTTTTGATATTTGAAATTTACCCTACATACCATAAAACCGGAGAACTGAATTAGTTTCAACCTTCTTTAGCTATTTCCCTAACCGCCCACACTCCTCCGAAGCTTGTCAATTGACCGTTTCTTTAACTCCGTCGGGTGTTGTCGTTGCCTCTTCCATGGCGACTATTGCCAAACAGAAACGTGGGACCACCACCTCCACCGTCGTGGATTGCACTGCTGAGTTTGATGACTGTGAGATATTATTGCAGGCTGTGTGATGTGTAGCTGTTGGGCTTGCCTGGGGTATAATCGGGATCCCTTCAAAGGTGCATCCTACCTTTATCGATCCTGGAACTGGAAAAATCAAAGTCTTTAAATGCAACTCGCTCATTATTAAGGAACCTTTAGCATAATTTATCTACTGATAAGTTTGCATCCCTCTAATAAAAGAAAATAACTTATAAGTTCCATATTAGACAGCCTCAGCTGATTCGGTGAATTCGGAAACCTCGGGGAGGGTACTTGCGGAGAGGTTGAAGACGAGATGGAGGACATCGGAGTTCAGCAAAGCTACGTGATACTCGCGCAGCCTCAATTGTATAACTAAATACGGATAAATAACCACCTTAGGAGAGTGGTTAGAGCAAAAACATGAGTCCTAGAAAAGACATTGAATATAATCAAAATGACATATGTCTATTATTATGTTTCCTTGTGATATTGTCACGTCTGATCAACACTAGATATGTTACAATCAATCTACAAAATTTACGTCAAATTGAAAGTGAGCAGTAAAGTAAGTATCCAATAACTTTTAGTCACATTTAATTTAGTATACCAATTTAGTCACCTAGATTTAGGAAATATAACATTTCTTTGTTAATTACAATCAACCTCATCCATGAATTTTGAAATTCTCTTCCTTTATTGACCAGCTTTTTTATGTGTTATCTTCACATGATGTAAATCCTACGTAAAATACCTTGGCAAAGCAAGGAAGAACTTCATGCATGAGTTACACGAACACGTAAAGAGAACCATTTTGAATTTGATCCTTAATTAGTGTTTGATTAAGCATTCAATAAACGTTTGATTTTTCATAGATCAAGTACAAACAATTTGATATTTTGATCATCTCAATCAATGTTAGGTTCGTATCTTATCAAAATCCATAAATTAGATAATGACATTTCATGGGGGCATCCCCTTTATTAGCCTAACATGTGCAATCTCGGCGGAGGGAGAAGGAAAATTCAGAAACATAGAAAACGCGATTGACGATAGGATATGGACACGAATGGGCCAAACATCGTGCAAAAGTGGGAGCCGATGGTTTAATGTTTGCGATGGAAAATGTTGCACGCATGCAATCAACTATCTCATTTGTCGCTGTTTGATTTGATCCCTGGGTTGGTGGTGGTTCACTGGTTGGGGCTTCGTTAGTAGCATGATTATTTAATTGAGGAGGATCATTGTCAATCAGTACCCGGAGTATACGGAGATTTTTGTTAAACCCTCCTTCAAATCCACATATGCGAGGCCCAACATTTAAAGCCGTCGAAGGATGACCACACGTATCATATTAATAGTATCACATGGAGCATGAGGTGTTGCACCTTCGGCTTAATAATACGATGACGAAATCGATGTGACCCTATAAAAGCTAGGGTACCGAAAAAGCTCGTTTTGAATCTCGATTTTCGAAAAACATCCCTTTATTCCGATATCGCTAGACATTAAAGTACCCATTCCGCTTCTTTTTTTTTTCTTGTTTTATTTTTTCTTTAGAAAGCATCAATTCAATGCTTATATATTGAGGAGTATAAAAGGAGGTCGTGATGCTGAAGGAAATATGAGATTCTAAGTCCAAAAATTCTAAAGTTCAAAAAGAGCTTCGTTGTTACCATTCATCTTTGTGAGCTTGACTTGTAATCTCTTAAAAATTGTTAAGAGTGTGAGATCAAAAGATTTGATCACACGTGCTTGAGTAGCAAATACTCAGTTGTTGTAATCTCTAATTGGTTTTTTAGTGAAATCCAGTCAATAAACTATTAGCGCTGAAAAGTGGATGTAAGCTTATCATAATTGTTGTGGGTATTTTTCTATCCTTAAAATCTCATTTATTTCTTGTGATAGATTAGACACTAGTCAAATCTGAACACTGCACATATTTGTCATCATACGCTGTCCTATTGCAATGTTAGAATTGCTTACTCTTAAATTCCACATATTCGCTTATTCACTCCCTCTAGGTGATAATTCTAGTCCTACTAATATGAAAAGCTATGAATTGATAGAGATATTGAAAATTCAGATTTTATTTAGCTCAAAACAAGAACAGATCTATAACACGCTGGTCCAACAATATGTGATATAGATAACAGTATAAACATTAATGGACGTTTTTACACATATCGTTCCTTTTATGATACTATATGAGCAAATGAAATTATAGGTCTTGACAGTACATAATAGAGGGCACAAATAAATAAATAAATAAAAACAATGAATAGTATGTTTCTAGTGCTTCCATTTGCAAATAGAAAGAATTAGATTAAAACCTATATTTAATTAAACAAAGTAAGACGATGTTATAACATGGACCCATGAGAAAAAATAATAAAGATCATGTTACTATTCATGGTGAAACATACCACATGTACATAAATTTAAGTAATTAGTCAAAATTCTCCCGAACTTTGAGAAGCGAACTTTGAGAAGTCAGCAAGTGCAGTACCTCCTAAACATTTTTAAAGGGGTAATCTATGACCTTTCAAAGATGGAGAGATATTGTGTAATGGTGTCAAAGCTCTAGAAGGTTATGACCAATTATCTTATGAACATATATAGTTTATTAATCACCTTTTTACCTTAAAAGCTTACCTTAAAAGCTTCCTTTGTTATTGTCCGCTACAAAGACATTTACGATAGTTTGTATAGTTCTCTTATTAGATTGATTCAGTTATCTTGATATCATTGTCATATCATGCACGATAGTTTGTATAAAAAGAGGGAGTGAAGTTTCATTTAGCATAATTTGGCGGGGAAAGAACTAAAAGGTATGTTTTACTAAAAGGTTGGGGAGTCCACGGACAAGTTTCTTAGAGGAGATCTTGGCAATATGTTTCATGTTAACATGGCCAAGCTTTCGATGCCAAAGATTTGCTTTATCTTGAATGGATATTAGACACTGAGAACTTTTTGGTTTTATATCCAGAAGATAAATATTCTCATGTCTTCATCCAGTGAAAGATTAAGAGAAATCTTTACTTGTTCTTAAACAAATGCCTTCTTGGAAATTAATTTTGAATCCAGTGTCACAAAATTAACTAATGCTGAGTAGATTCTAATTCAATCGTTCTACCAAGGAAACATTGCTGATTGTGAGACTTCCGATCTTCACAGTTCCACATCCAACTATTCTTCATTTACTGTTTCCACCAAAATAAACTTTTCCACCATTTATATGAACAAGCTTTATAAAACAACTTGAATCTCTCGTCATGTGTCTCAAACAACCACTATCCAAATACCACTTGATCTTTTTCTTGATAGTGACCTGCAATTATAAAAAGAACTCAAGCTTTCTTTGGTACTTACATTTTCTTGACTCTAGGGGAGTTAGTACTAAATACAGTCTTTGCCCAATCCCTCTTAACAGATCTCCAAACCTTGGGACATTTTTTTTTCGAAATGTTTTGAGCTGTTACACTTTGAACATTTGAGAGCACTTCGGCCAACGGGTTTTACAAAAACTCTTTGAAAATGATATTTGTAAAATGTTTTTGTAGGTCTTTATTTGATTCTTTCATTCACTTTTGGAAAATCAATTAAATGAATGGTTTCTAGTGTTATACCCAACGTCCATAGCAGTCAGATTGCGAAGTACTCAGTAGCATCGGTCCAATTTGTTTATTTAGAGTCATCACGACCGCAAATGCAATATGAAATCAAAGTTCTCTCTCTCACCTTGAAGTCCTCTTTGCCTCATGAGCAGGGCTCTATTTGATTCGTCCTAGTCCTCTTTGCTTCATGAACAGGGCTCTAATGGATTCGTCTAAGTCCAAGTCATTCATCAATCGTAGGACTCATGTGGAGCAGAAATTTTTGAAATCTGCACCATTCGTTTGACGTTGTTAGATAAAGATTCTCCTGGATTTTTATAGCCCTTGTAGCTGCATCCTTCTTCGGCTAATTGCTAAGCAGACTTTGAGTTTGAGCCATGTTCATCAAGATTCTGGTCGTGCTCTCTCTGCTACCAGTTTTTGCTTACGCTCAAGAGACCAATTTTGTTTACAACGGTTTCCGATCGGCCAATCTGAGCCTCGATGGGATCGCCGCAGTCACCTCCAATGGCCTCCTGAAGCTGACCAACTTCACCAAACAGCAGAAGGGCCACGCCTTCCATCCCGACCCTGTCCAGTTCAAGAACTCGCCAAATGGTTCCGTCTACTCCTTCTCCACCGCTTTCGTCTTCGCAATTCAACCTCCTCAGTATGCCACTGTGAGCGGCCATGGGATTGTCTTCGTGATCGCGCCCCAGAGAGGCCTCCCTGGGTCCTTGGCGAACCAATACCTTGGCATGTTCAACGAAACTAACAACGGCAACTCCACCAATCATGTGTTTGGGGTGGAACTCGACCCAATCCAGAACCCAGAGTTTAAAGACATCAACGATAATCATGTCGGAATCGACTTGAATGGGTTGACATCAGCATACTCAACTCAGGCAGGGTATTATGCAGATGGTGGTGAGTTCAAGAACTTGACTCTAAGCAGTGGTAAAGAAATGCAAGTTTGGGTGGACTACGATGGAACTGTAAAGCAGATCAATGTCACATTGGCTCCAATCAATGTGCAAAAACTGCAAACTCCCCTTTTCTCTCTTAGGCAGGATCTCTCGTCAATCATCAACCAGAGCATGTATGTCGGCTTCTCATCATCGACCGGTTCGTTCCTAACTTCTCACTATGTTCTGGGTTGGAGCTTCAGGGTAAATGGAGAGGCTCAGGCACTTGCCCTGTCCCAACTTCCTAAGCTTCCTCGGATCGGTAAGAAGGAGACGTCGAAAGTACTGACTATAGGGCTCCCGCTGATGGTTCTTTTCATTGTATCGATGCTGATCTTGAGCGTGGTTTACGTGATAAGAAGGAAAAGGAGATTCGCTGAGGTCCTTGAAGAGTGGGAGAGGGACTACGGCCCGCACCGGTTCAAGTTCAAAGACCTTTATATTGCGACAAAAGGATTTCGGGAGCAAGAGCTATTAGGGACAGGAGGGTTTGGTCGGGTCTATAGAGGAATCTTACCCACATCGAAGATAGAGATTGCGGTGAAGAGGGTCTCACATGAGTCGAGACAGGGCATAAGAGAGTTCATAGCGGAGATCGTCAGCATTGGCCGGCTCCGTCACCGCAACATAGTTTCGCTCCTCGGTTACTGCCGCCGGAAAGGGGAGTTGCTCTTGGTTTACGACTACATGTCCAATGGGAGCCTCGACAAATACCTCCATAACCAACCAAAGGTGACCCTCAATTGGAGGCAAAGATTTAGGGTGATCAAAGGAGTGGCATCTGGGCTGCTTTATCTGCACGAAGGGTGGGAGCAAGTGGTGATCCACAGGGATATAAAGGCAAGTAACATCTTGCTAGATGCTGAATTAAATGGAAGACTTGGAGATTTCGGGCTTGCAAGACTATACGACCATGGAACCGACCCTCAAACGACTCATGTGGTAGGAACACTCGGTTATCTCGCCCCTGAGCACACGCGAACAGGCAAGGCCACTAGGAACACCGACGTGTATGCGTTTGGAGCGTTTTTGCTCGAGGTAGCCTGTGGGAGAAGACCGATAGAGCTTCGGGACCCGGAGGAGGTGATATTAGTGGACTGGGTATTTTCTTGCTGGGACAGAGGTGCAATTCTCGAGGCTAGAGATCCGAGGTTGGGGGCGGAATTTGTGGAAGAAGAGATGGAGTTGGTGCTGAAACTCGGGTTGATCTGTTCCCACTCTAACCCGTTGATGAGGCCGAGCATGCGTCAACTTTTGCAGTACTTGGAGGGTGATCTTCCGATGCCGGATCTGTTGTCCATGGGCCTTTCCTCAGGCGGGTTAATGTTCGCTCATCGCGAAGGTTTTGACCATTTGGCCATGTCTTATCCGTCCTCCATGTCCAAGCCATTTACGCACTCGTCTTCTGTCGCAGAATCCCATCTCTCGGGTGGACGATGAGCCTCATGGTTTGGTTTCTAATTTAGTTCCATCCCTTGTATTTGGGGAAACATCCGTATGTCCAGTAGCATCTTTCTTCTCTTGTAGAAATAGATTAGTTGTAAGATAAGATCATGTTCAGATCTAGAATTCGTAGGCTCCATGGGTCATTCTGGCCCTAGTCCGTCTAAGTATCAATAAAATACACGCTCTTATTTTTTCTATTGGTCAAATTAGCAACCAGCCCAGCAGCCGGCCATTGGCTGCTGCTGACCTTGGAGGGGGGTGAGAGAGAGAGGGGTGGTGGCCATGTTCTCAAGTTGCAAATCAACAAAAGTGACCGAACATAGGTGTCACGGCCTCTCTTTTTCCGTCCAGGGGAAAAGAAAAAAGGTTTAGATGTCATGCCTCGATCCTTGAGCATGTGCCCATCCCTCGGAGGTCGATAAAATTTGCAACGTCGCAAAACGCGTCGTCAACCCATTCATTTTATTGCATATGCGGAAGAGAATAATAAATCCCCTAACAGTAACTATCTCAGGATAGAAAAGCAAGACAAGCCAGGAGAGAAACCGCCAAAACAATCACAAATAACATGGCTAGAGGCTGAAGAAATTAGCTGAATATACTAATCTGATGTGACAATTCGAAGTCATAATAATGATCCAACCGATTTACAAAGCATTGAATCAAATGTTGTGCAATTTCAATTGTTAATGTCCCAACCTACGCATCCCCAACAAACCTTCAACTGATTGGTCCAAGCCTCATGATTCCCTATCATGTGATTAACTGATTGCTCCGAGTCTTATCACCAACTTAAAGTTCTGTAATTTGCCCGTCTTTGTACGCCATTTGCAACAAAATTCACTGGCTGAAGTAGACCGATACGTCCGTCAATGTGAGTTGATAATGTTTCGTTGTCTTCGGTAGCTCCTCAATGAGTCAATTTGTCACGCCCCGATCCTTCAAGTGAATACCCATCCCTCCTTGGTCAATTTAATAGCGACGTCACAGGACGTGTCGCTGACCCATTCATTTTAATGCAGATGCGAAAGCAAATAAATAATCCCCAAATAACACAATAATAGGATAGAAACGTAGAGCCACAATTTTCAAATCAATTAGCATAACTTTTACAAACGATCTGATTTACAAATAAAGGTCAAAACTAGGGTCTAGTAAGTCTATCTTCAAAAAGGACTTCTGAGCCATCCATGCTCTTGACCCTTCCGTCTCAAGCTCCAAGTTCTCCACCCTAGGGACCTGAAAATGGTTATACAATAACTAGTGAGATGATATCTCAGCAAGTTCAACTCTCTAAGACCCAACAAGGAAGAAAATACACCCAAAGCGCTGCCTAAGCACAATCACGAGTCCGAGGGCTTACTTTGGCATCAGTTCCTTCCTGCAAATCAGTACAGTTCATATCACAACCAATCACTTCAAAGTCAATTTATCTAGCCAGATCAAATCATCGATCAATCGACTCAGTCAATTACATGTCATCATGACCTTTCCTTGGTCGGCCCATTCAATACTATCTATAAAGTCCGACCATATCGGGACTGCTTACTTTAAGCTGATAATAGATAGTATAGCTTGCCAGAAGCTGCCTCATAAACTGAGATAATATACTATATATATGCTCACCAAAAGCTGCATCAAATATTGATATAGTATATTATATATGCTCACCAAAAGCTACCAGTCATACTTTCATAGTATGCCGAAAATTATATATACTCCCCAGAAACTGCTAGCCATACTTTCATAGTATGCGGAAAATAATATATGCTCGCCAGAAGTTGCCAGTCATACTTTCATAGTATGCTGAAAATTATCATTTAATCAAATCACCATTTTTATCCTTCCTGATAAAATATTCGTGTGTGGGTACACGGTCGACTTTAGCCAAAAATACAATATTTTTACCTTTGAAAATCTCACTAATTTCAATAGTCCACAAATCCATTTTTGGCGTTATAAACCGACGCTCGGTGATTTTCCAATTAATTACTGAAATTAAATAATTTTAGGAATAAATTCTCAGAAGCACAATCACACACAATTAGCACAAATTAGAACTCAATTAAATAAACATATCACACAATTGTAATCAACAAAAGTGATCGAACATAGGTGTCACGACCTCTCTTTTTCCGTCTAGGGGAAAAGAAAAAAGGTTTAGGTGTCACGCCCCGATCCTCGAGTGTGTGCCTATCCCTTGGAGGTCGATCAAATTTGCGACGTCACAAGACGCATCGTCGATCCATTCATTTTATTGTACATGCGGAAGTGAATAATAAATCCCCTGATAGTAACCATCGCAAGATAGAAAAGTAGGACAAGCTAGGAGAGAAACTGCCAAAACAATCACAAATAAATGGCTAGAGGCTAAAGAAATTAGCTGAATACACTACTCTGATGTGACAATTTGAAGTCATAATAATGATCCAACTGATTTACACAACATTGAATCGAATGTCGTGCAATTTCAATTGTCAATGTCCCAACTTGCGCATCCCCAACCAACCTTTAACTGATTGGTTTGAGCCTCATTATTCCCCTATCGTGTGATTAACTAATTGCTCCGAGTCTTATCACCAACTTAAAGTTCTATGATTTGCTCGTCTGTGTACGCCATTTGCGACATTTCATTCACTGGCCGAAGTAGACCGATACATCTGTCAATGTGAGTTGATAATGTTTCGTCTTCTTTGGTAGCTCCTCAATGAGTCAATTTATCACGCCCCGATCCTCCGAGTGTATACCCATCCCTCCTTAGTCGATTTAATAGCGATGTCCCAGAACGTGTCGCCGACCCATTCATTTTAATGCACATGCGGAAGCAAATAAATAATCCCCAGACAACACAAAGATAGGATAGAAAAATAGAGCCATCATTTTCAAATCAATTAGCATAACTTTTACAAACGATCTAATTTACAAATAGAGGTCAACACTAGGGTCTAGTAAGTCTATCTTCAAAAAGGACTTCTAAGCCATCCATGCTCCTGACCCTTCCGCCTCAAGCTTCGGGTTCTCCACCCTAGGGACCTGAAAATGGTTATACAATAACCAGTGAGACGATATCTCAGCAAGTTCAATCCCCTAAGACCTCGACAAGGAAGAAAATACACCCAAAGTGCTGCCTAAGCACAATCATGAGTCAAAGGGCTTACCTTGACCTCAGTTCCTTCCTGAAAGTCAGTACAGTTCATATCACAACCAATCACTTCATAGTCAATTTATCCAGCCAGATCGAATCATCGATTAATCGACTCAGTCAATTACATGTCATCACAACATTTTCTTGGTTGGCCCATTCAATACTATCTATAAAACTCGACCATATTGGGACTACTTACTTTAAGCTGATAATAGATAGTATAACTCGCTAGAAGTTGTCTCATAAACTGAGATAATATACTATATATATGTTTGCCAGAAGTTGCCTCAAATACTGATATAGTATATTATATATGCTTGCTAGAAATTGCCAGCCATACTTTCATAGTACGCGGAAAATAATATATACTCGCCATAAGCTGCCAACCATAATTTCATAGTATGCTGAAAATTATCATTTAATCAAATTACTATTTTTATCATTCCCAATAAAATATTCACGTGTGGGTACACGGTCGGTTTTAGCCAAAAATACAATATTTTCACATTTGAAAATCTCACTAATTTCAACAGTCCACAAATCCATTTTTGGCATTATAAATCGACGCTCGGTGATTTTCCAGTTAATTACCGAAATTAAATAATTTTAGGAATAAATTCTCAGAAGCACAATCACAAACAATCAGCACAAGTTAAAACTCAATTAAATAAATATATCACACAATTGCAATCGGCATAAAATTCCGGTCACTAGTTATTCCGGTCAAATTTTCGGAAAATAAATAAATTATTAAATAATTATGAAAATTAATAAATAAATACCAAAAATGCGACCTAGGCCTGAAAAAGCCTAATTGGAAATCGAGACAAGCACAAAAAATTTCCGAACTACTTTAGATAAATACTAGAACTTGTCTAGGCCCTAATTGCACTAAACTATCCACCTAACATGCATCAATAATTAACTAATTTACTAAACCGTTCTAATTATCCACTAAACCAAGCTTAGTCTAAACTAATCAATCCTTAAACGTCATTAACTTACTAAGCGATGATTAATGAGTTAAACTCACCTGATTAACGATCCACTCGGATCAAAATGACAGGGACGCGATGAGGAACGAAAAGCTCCAAATCGACGGATTGGGCCTAAAAATTGGACCACAAAGCCTCACAGTGCTACTAGATCTCCACGGCTGCTATGGCTGCTTCGAGCGGCTGATTTCGTGGCTTCGAGAGGAGTGTTGCGACTACTGGACGAAGATGTGAAAGGGACCAAAATCGCTCGGGCCGCACGCACGAAGAAGAAGAAATGGAGTCGTCAAAGGGGGGTGAAGGAATGGCAAAGAAGACCTAAGGGGTTGGGGCTGTCCGAAAGAAAAAGGGGAAAAAGAGGATAAGGGAGAGAGGGAAGAGAGAAAAGGGATTAGAGAGAAGAGGGAGGATTGTTAGCCATGAGAGGGAAAAGAGAGAGAGAGAGAGAGAGAGAGAGAGAGAGAGAGAGAGAGAATAGGCTTGAAAAAAAAGTCAAAGAAAGGTAAGAGAGAGAGAAGAAAGACCAAGCTGCAGAGGGGTTGTCAGTTTGGGGGGTGAATCGCGTGAGTGAGAGAGAGAGAGAGAGAAGAGGGAAATGTAGGCAGCCGAAGGGGATTTTTCTTTTTTTGAGTGTGCCAGATGCTAGACACTCATCGGTCATTGGCTACTCATCGGTCATTGGCTACTCATCGCCAATCATTGGATGCTAGAGGCTCACCACTAACCATCGAATGTTCGTCGGCAACCGTCCGCTGCTTGCCACCGGCCACCGGATGTTGGCCGCCCGCCACAGGCCTCCTGTCACCGGACTCCGGATGTCAAACGTTAGATGTCGAAATTCAGACGTTGGATGCCGGTTGTTGGT
Organism: Eucalyptus microcorys; assembly: GCA_014182515.1. NCBI lineage: Eukaryota > Viridiplantae > Streptophyta > Magnoliopsida > Myrtales > Myrtaceae > Eucalyptus > Eucalyptus microcorys. The sequence continues at coordinate 14,952,631 of CM024570.1, read as the reverse complement.
CGCCGGACTCCGGTGTCGGACTTTGGAGTTTGGCCACCCGCTACTGGTTACCGAAGTTGGCGCCGGACACCGAATGTCGGACTGCGGTCTTCGGCCACCCGACGCCAGTCATCAGACATCGAACGCCGGTTACCGAACGTCAGACTCCGCTACCGAACGTCAGACTCCGGCCACTGGACACTGATCCCCCAGCTTCTAATCCACGATGGGACGAGGTCATTCTTTCTCAACTTGATAACTTTTTAGCAATGTCACATCAATTGCATCAAAGTCATCACCTCATACTGAATCTTCATGGTCAACTTGATTAACTGCCCCGAGGATGTGGGACACCTCCATGAATGCAGGATCATTGAGCATTGGCTTAGGAGCGACGCTGAGGTCACTAACCTCTTCAACCAGCTTTCCGATGAGGTGTCATTCAACATCAACGACAGTTACTTCTACAAAGCGACTGAGGAGGTGAACACTTACTCCAGCTGCGGAAGGCATCGCTGGATAGCCAGTCTCAAGCTTGAGTACTTCAGCAATCCCTAGTCAATCATATCCTTAATTGTTGCTTTCATTTTGCATGTGCTTACTTTCGCATAGACCTTCTATGGAGCCTATGGCTACTACAGGCCGCGCTCTTGATTTCTCGTGGAGTGGAGATTATCTGATGAGCACCTTGCGAGTGATAAAATTCTAGTGAAAATATGGGAATAATAATTGTGGCTAATTGACTATTAGCAGCCACTTGGTAGATGAATGCTGGAGATCCTAGTGAAAAGAAGATGTGATTGGTCGAATTCAAACAGCATGAATTATATTTATCACGCAATTTCGAATTCAATATGATGATATGTTTCTCGAAAATCATCTTATAATCATTTTATGCAAAATCACAATTTTCCACTCACAAATCTTTCTTTCTTTTCGTACTTCTATTAGGTGTTTAAATTAAGTAATGAATGTAACGTTTTATGATAACATTGAGCTAAAGTTCCAAAGCATTCTTTTAAGAGATGATATAAAATGAATTTGAAAAAAAAAAGGAAAAAAAAAACAATCCATCTAGAAAAATAAAAGTAAAATTGTCTTTTTGCTAGGCCAAAAAAGCAGGCCTACATTGAGCAGCCACATTTTTTGTAACAAAAACTCAAGGCACGTTTGGTAACAATTATGTTCCTGGAAACAATTTTTTTATCATAAATGATTTTTTATTTATTTTTGTTCCCAAGAACAATATTTGAATATAAAAATGCGCTTGGTAATTGCACAAAATTTCTATTCTTGAGAAAGAAATGCATTTGGTAGAATTGTATAATTTTGTTGTTTCTTTTAATTTTTTAATATTTTTATTATATTTTTCCTTTTTTTCTTCTTTCTTTTCTCTCATTCTTCCTCCTTTGTGGCCGATCGCCGGCCATCGGTGATCGACCGACAACTGGCTGGGAGAGGTCTAGCGAGCTCGTTGGAGCCTCACTAGGCCAAGGTGAGGGCCAGTGAGCTCGCCAGAGGCTCGCTTGGCCACCGCGAGGCTCGACCTCGCCCAGGTGACGCAAGGTCTTCCTCACCATGCCCTTGGCAACGCTCCAGCGAGGTCGCCGAACCTCGCGGCCAATTGCTAGCCATGGTCGAGGTCGGCAACCGGCCAAAAGGAAGAAGAAGGAAAGGAAAGAGAATAAGAGAAAAAAAAAAATAGAAGAAAAAGAAGAGAAAAGAAAAAATTGTTCCTAGGAATAAGAAGTTACTTTTTTTACTTCTTATTTCTATTCCAAATTTATTCTAGGAAACAAAAAACCTATCCTTTTTTTCCTGGAAAAAAAAATTTTACCAAACAAGTTTCTATTATTTTTCTGTTCCCTTAAACAAAATAATAGAAATAGTTGTTCCGGGGAACATAAACAATTTTTACCAAACAAGCCCTTAAATTCACGCCAAATCGAATTTTTCCACTTTCTCCCCCGACATGACACAGATTAATTCCACCAAATCCAATGAATAGCAAATCGTGACAACCAATACCGAAGTGCTCCAAAATCAAAACTAGGATCAGCCTTCAAATGAAAAGCATCACAAAAACTCCCCAAATGTTAAAAACACGAACTTTACCAATCTCTCACAAATTCAATGTAAATCGACTTCCTCCCAATTCATCCAAACTAGAAGGTGATAGGGCTAGTAAGAGCACCTAGAGGAGGGATGAATAGGTGATCAAAGAAGTTTTTGCAAAACTTTAACAAACTAATTCAACTTCTAAGAATAATAGACTGAAGATGTAAACGACTATAAACAGTAATAAAATGCTACGAATTAAAATAAAGAGATTATGGAAAGAGAAATGAAACACTAGATTTATAGTGGTTCGGCTTAGACCAAGCCTACGTCCACTCTCCCACACCGACAGCCTACTAGCTGGATTCCACTAAGAACCAAAAGAGATTTTACAATTTCACGTCCTTAATTCCATAATATAGAGACTCTACTACACTTCATCAAGGTCTCACAAGTATTTAATCTCTCTTTTGAATACAATTTAAGCTCGATCAAATGAAACAACGGAGAACTAAGAGCTTTAGACTTTAGAATTCTTCTTTCACGCACACACTAGAATAACTTGAGCGTCTTCCTTATATACTCCTCCATGCTTTCATAATTGTTGGCACCTTCCAGAGGAGTTCTTCCAATCTACCCGTTTGACAGAATCAATTAGGAAGATCTTGAGTTATTTAAGAAATGTGATGATAGCCAACCAATCCTACTCGTCCATACAATTAAGATTTAGGTTTCCATAAGTAGAACATTCCAAGTATACTTCGCCAATCAAAAGATCTAATTATCCGAATTGAAATCAATAAGAATAATAGATCATGAGATGCTCCAATTCATAATACCAGGAACACATAATTCCAACTTCCACCCCCGAAATGATGCAAATCAAATCCATAAAATCCAATTGATAGCTAATTGCAACTACCCATCAAAAATTTAATGCGAACCAATCCAAACCATAAACCTACCAATAGTGGAACTTGGGGAGGCGGCGGACAAACGGCCTGGATTTGTCCGAGTCGCTGATGGGGAGAGATGGGCCGTTGCCATCAGCGAGTTCCTAGAGTTCCAGGTCGACCTGAGCAGAGAGAAACTCGATGAGTAGGTTCAGCATGTAGATGCCCAGAGCGTGCATCGTGATGTAGAAGCCTGCACGAAGTAGATCCGAAGGAGGTACATACACGCCACCACCAGCGTATAGTCACAACAAGCGCGGCATCGACTTGTCTAGCAGGTGCTAGATGGCTGCAAGACAGCAACTGCTTGCTGCGTCGCGGCGGAGGAGGCGGTGGGCCAAGCCCATGGGCCCCAACTCTCATAATTGATTATGGTGGCAATTTCCAGATAATTCACAATAACATCCATATTGCTACACATGCTAGATTTGGGAGAATCCGAACAGGGTATGTGTGCCTCCCTTTTCTATAAAGCTTAAATGCTATCTTGTCGCCTGTTGACCTCATTCAACGGAGCCTTATGATCCAATTCTGTTTTCCTCTCTAATCGGATTTCCAATTTTCTTCGCTTTTAAATTTGTTTGCTTAAAGAAATATCTTTTTCACCATTTTAATCCACTGATAGTCGTTTATTACTAATTGCAGGTGAATAGCATATCACTTTAAGAATCAAGATGAGACCTTGAGGAGTTAATATTCAAGACTTGGGGTTCATGTTGATTTTATTGATGGGTGATAATAACAAATTTAAATGTGAACATTTATCTTATCCGGTGGGTATGCTCCTAAAGTACACTGACAAAGGTGTACTTTAATATTTTTTGTATGGAAATAGAGCCACCAAAAAGGAAAAATAATTAAACAAGAGGAGAACAAGAAAAGTTGGAGGGGCTCACTTTTTTCCTCTAGTAGTGGCATTAGAAAATGGATTGTGTTAGGAGTGAGTGGTTCTAGATTTCGTACATTCCACTTAAAATCTAGAATCTATCAATTAGAATAAGTTTCTCATTTTTTGATACCTCAAATTTATCCTAGTGATTCTACTTTAAAACCATGCTTATAGGTTGTATTGCTTTTTGAAATTGATTCATTTTGAGCTTCTTAAGCTATTTCCCTAGCTGCCCACACTCCTCCACAGCTCGTCAATTGATTGTTTCTTTAACTCCACTGGGTGTTGTAGTCGTCTTTTCCATGGTGTCTATTGCCAAACAGTAGCACGGGACCACCTCTTGCCATCGTCATTAATTGCACCGCCAAGTTCGATAACTGTGACAGTGGTCTATCTTTGCAGCTGATTGGGCTCGCCTAGGTCTTTTAGTCTCCATCAAAAAAAGAACCCCGGGCTTTTCTTGGGCCACTATGGCCCTTAGTGCTTGAACTGTCAAGGGATTACCCAAACCCTGACAGTTCCAACTGACTAGCTTCATTTTTTGCTTGGTGGCTTATTAGGGCCAGCCACCATAGCTCAACTTCCAGACCCTATTGCCGCAAAGATCAGTGTATCTAGGAGATGAGTTTCATTTATTTCTTCTTGTACTTGAGTACGCAGCTCATACGGGTTGTACCTTTTAGCTTTCTTGATGGATCCCGCTTTTGTATTCAGACGTGTGTTTTTTAGTTTCTTTGATTTGGATGATCCTTCTGCTACTTCCTTAGTTGCTTCAATCTGTTTGGATACAGGGAGCTTGGCATTTACAGCATCGGCTCCTGCGGTTCCCCCTACTTATGGATGCCACTTAAGCGGTTCTGCCATGGTAATAAGTTGTCCCCTAGCCGGTAGCTCCATAATTTCCTTATTTTTGATGTTTTGTGGCTGATCCACAAGTATCAAATGAGTTGGTGACTGAGGGGTCTCTGGTATAATCTCTACTGCCTCCTCCTAAAAGTGTTGTGTCTCATAAAAGGTAAGCCAAAACGGGCTATGTTCCCGGACCTCAACACGTAGCCATTGACCACAATACATCTTATCATTTCCTTCTATTTTTTTCTTCATCAAATGGGAAATCTTTACAGTACATAGCATAATGTCTTAGTTTGCCACAGGAGTAGCAATAGTGGGATAATCTTTCATAGCGAAAATCCAACCAGATATTCTTCCCTTCCAATCTAATCAGCTGCCCTGTTTTTAGCGGCTCCTGTAATCTGATTTCAACCCTGGCTCTCCCAGCTCTAAGAGTTGTGCATTCTTTATTCTCTATTTTAACATCCATCACCCTACCTACATGTCGCACTGCTTTACTAATCATACTTTTAGTACACTGTTCCAAGGGAAGCCCAAATACTTGAACACATAATGCGCAAGTTGTGAAGTCATAACATTGTAGGGGAGTGTTTGGTATCCAAGGCTTTAAAATGACTAGGTGATTCGAAAAAAGCCAAGGTCCATTATCCAATATTCTTTGTTTATCCCCTTCAGAATTGAATTTAACGACATACAACCCCGCTTCACATTGGGATATATCTACTTGATCAGTGCACCATGCTTGCTTCATAGTGTTCTGAAAAGCTTGGAAATTAATGGATTGATTGGAGAGAATCTTACCCACCAAAATCAGTTTGCATTCCTCTATTTTTTCCATTGGTGCCGCATCATTCGATACCTCTATTTGCTGTTTTGACCATAAGCGGCCCAACCGATTGCACAGGGCGGCGAGGCGAGCATCTTCTTCATTGTCGGTGTGGTCCATCCGTGAGTGGGCACCAGCTGAATTGGGAGAATCCTCTCCTTGGTCGGTGTGGTCCATCCACGATCAGGCACCAGAGGAATTGAGAAGAGGGGCGAGCTAGGCGAGGATTACCGCCTTCAGTGCGGCCAAAGCAAATAGGAATTAGAGCAGCGAAAGGCAAGGAAGACGTCGGAGCTGAGCAATTGTTACATGCAGTAAGCAAGAGATGGGAAGAAGACCGAAAGCAAAAGGCAATTGGGATGGTCTGTCAATAAGCAGGATGGGTTTTAGGAAGTGAATGGGTCTGTGGGTAAGTCGGTAATTACAAAGTAAGAGCTGAGATGTAAAGGAAAGAGATGAAGCCATGTTCTGTCATCGGAATGAAAGCATGGTGGTGGACATTAATGGAATTAGGGTTTGGAAAAGAGACGACTACCATTGAGGTAGAAAGGGCTCTACATATCAAGAGAGAAAGGTCAGACCATTGAAGAAGATTAACTGCGCTTGCTCTTTGGGCTCGCCTAGGTTATAAGTGGGAAATCCCTACAACGGTGCATCAAACCTTTATCAATCCTAAAATCAAAGTCTTTAAATGCAGCTCGCCCATAATTAAGGAACCTTTAGCATAATTTACCTACTGGTAAGTTTGCATTCCTCCAATAAAGAAAATAACTGACGAGTTCCACATTAGATTAGCAAGGAGAAACCAATACCACAGCCACGCACAATACATGAATGACTCTGTGCCTCATTGCCCGACACATTCATGAGAAACGACTTGGCTCGATCAATCCACCCGGAGTAGACAGCCTCAACTGATTCGGTGGAGTCAGAGGCCTCGGGAAGGGTACATGCGAAGAGGTTGAAGACTGAGACGGAGGGCATCGGAGTTCAGTAGAGTGACGAGATACTCGCCCGGCCTCGATGGTATTCTTAAATACAGATAATTAGCCACCTTAGGAGAGTGGTTAGAGGAAAGGGACGGAGCAAAACACAAGTCCTAGAAATGACATTGAATATAATCAAAATGACATATATCTACTATTACGTCTCTTGCGTGATATTGTTACATCCAATCAATACTAGATATGTTAAAATTAATCTACAAAATTTATGTCAGATTGAAAGTGAGCAGTAAAGTAAGTATCCATTAACTATTAGTCACATTTAATTTAGTATACCAATTCAGTAACCTAGATTTAGGAAATATGACATTTCTTCGTTAATTACAATCAACCTCATCCATGAATTTCTAAATTCTCTTTCTTTATTGATCTGCTTTTTCGTGTGTTATCTTCACCTAGAAAGTATCGATACTCTTTAAGAGCCTTCGTATCGTGTCGAACACTTCGACTTGTGTCCGACACTCTCTAATACTCTTCGACACTCGGTCAACACGTGTAAAAAATTCGACACTCGAGTCGGAATTTCAACATGCGAGTTTCTAATTCCAAAATGCGAGATCAACTTTAAAAATTTTCAATAAATGAGGGATCAAAATGTATATATATGAAAAAAAAAATAAATAAATGGAAAAAGAAGAAAAACTTTTTTTTTTCTTTTTGACTCTCACTTCCCAGGAATTAAAATTCACACCCCAAGTTTTTTTCTCTTTCTTTCCGATATGTTTGACTGGTGAATCCAAGATGTGAATTGCTTGTTTTTTTTTCTTCAAATTTTATGGATTATTGTAATGGAGTTGAATTTGTTAAATTGAAACAAAGAATGATATTAATAAATGATAGATTAATATTTTTAGTTTAAATTCATTCTAGACTTTTTTTTTATTATTTATTTATTTATGAATTTGATTCAAATTAATTTAATTAAAATAATCATAAAAATGATAATTTATTATGTATATATAAAAATATATATTTATATACAACGTGTTCCAACGTGTCAAAATTCTTTATTTTTTGAGAAACAACGTATCATGTATTGTGTCATGTCCTGTCACGTGTCGTGTGTCACGTGTCGGTGTTACTTAGATCTTCACATGATGTAAATCCTATGTAAAATACCTTATTGGCAAAGCAAGGAAGAACTTCATGTCTGAGTTACGTGAACACCTTAAGAGAACCATTCAACAAACGTTTGATTCCTCACAATCAAGTACAAACAGTTTGATATTTTGATCATCTCAATCAATTTCAAGTTCGCATCTTATCAAAATCCATAAATTTGATAATGATATTTCATAGGGGCATCCCTTTACTAGCCTAACATGCGCAATCTCAGCAGAGAGAGAAGGAAATGCGATGATTTGTGAATTTTCACATTGTAATTTTTTTTATCAAATGGTTGACCAAAAGTCGACATTTTAATGATTAATCACTAAAATGTCGATTTGTGGCCAAAACTTTGATTTTTTCGAAAAAGTTTATGGCCAAAATGAAATTGGGATTATTTGGAAACTTTTTGTACAAAAAGCCAAAATTTGATTCATGGTGGCATTTTTGGTCAACTAAAAAGTCAACTAAAAAGTCAACTTTTGACTTTTCGAGTTTTTGATGAAAATGATTAGGAAGTTACTTACAAATGAAGGACTAATGAAAAAGAAATGAAAAAAAAAGACACTTTTTGCGTGAGAAAAAGGGTTCCATCAGAATCGGAAACCTTAAACTTAAGATTTTGCCTTTATTAATATGTCAACTAAAAATCAAATATCAATAATGTCAAGTCAGATTAACTGAATTATGTAGGGCAATTCCTTTTGTTCTTTTATTTATTTGTTTTTTTTTGGGTAATCCCAATCCCCAAGTCAACCATGGATAAAGGATCTAATTTTCCTTGCCGTGAATTGATAGTGGATGAGTCGAGTCGAGTCAAGTTAGGTATGGATCAAAAAATTTACATCACTAGATAAATTAGTCATAAACAAGTTTATGGATTAATTTGATTCGAACCATTTATAACTCGATCTAAACTTGATTTGACTCATCCGTTTGATAGGTTTAGGTGAAGGTTTATCTAAAAAATGATTAATGAAATTGTGAAAATGATAGTTGAGGTCTGATGAGAAGGAAGTAATGGTGGTGCTTGGAACCGTCAATAAAGTCGAGGCAGTTCCATCATCCCTCCAAAAGTACCTTCTATCGAGTTCCAACGGTCGTATTTGCTGTTTCTAATCCCTTTTCGCTTTAACCAAAGAAAAATTCATGACAATTTTTTTTTTCGTAACATTTGTTACCAAACATTAATATCTGCCCTAGAAATTTCTTTTGGTAAGGATCGACCCGCAATTATATACGTTGGGTATTAAATACCTGAAAATTCCTTGTTTATTTTGTAAAATGAGTTTCCCCGCATATATTTATTTCACCTTTTGCCTCACTTCTTTGGGCCTCCTTAAGATACTCACATCTCTCTCCCTCTCACACGCTCTAAATAACGCTCTGTCTGGATGGACGAAGCACGGAGGCAGAAGGGAAATTGGTAGAGAATGTGAAAACGGCCCTTTGAAAAGAATTTGAGAAAGTTTAGGGGAGGAAAACATGAAGAACAGATTTCCACCGGGCCCACCATTTTCTTCTTTATCTTCACGGGCTTGTGAAGAAACGGCGGAGACCGGGCACATTAACAAGCCGAATTTACTACACTATCCTTGTCTCTTATCAAAATCACAAAAAAATATTTCCCTTACATATAGTTAAACGCGAGGGGGCACAATTTATTTGAAACTCGTAGTATTTTGACATGAACTGAGAAAAAGCTTTGTGAGAATAACTCATTCGAAGTTTTATTTATTAAATGACTATTTTAGGCATGAATTGGTGATAATCGACAATAATAAATTTAAAAAGATAAGGTCGAAAAAGTATAATAGTTTTTCACAATTTCCACAACCCCTATCCTGCCTTTCCATATGGCAGAGAGACTGTTGTGTTTCTTCACCACCTCTAGAAGACTCTCCCAAACATGGAAGTCTCGCTCGCACGTCCCGCCTTCTTGTTTCGTCTTGAATCCTCTTTCACTTCATCACGCGCTCACACAAACAGATTTACCTGATAGAGAGAGAGATGCGCAGCAGTTGGTTCTCTGTGTTTTGTTCTTCATTTATATTGGCAAGGCCGCTGCGCTCGGGTTTCATTTTCTTGATGGGTTTTCTTTTCGGGTGTTTTCGTGAGGAAAGTTTTTGCCCTTTTGAAGCAGAAATTTGGTCAGTCTTTTGAAGTTTCTCGTGTTTGGTTCATGTCATTTGGGGAGGTGGTAGGAAAAGAAAGGGACGAGGTAAACAGTTGATGGGTCTAAAACAATCCCCTGAACCAAGGGCTTGCCGCTGAACTGTTTGATCAAATGTCTCAATCACGTAACATTCCGGTTGTTACAACTCTTGTAGTATGCTAGACAGCGAATGCAAGGCTGCTAGATTTATTCCACGATCAAGGATAAAGAGGGGCCTTCCTATGTGGTTAGTCACTTATGCAATGCTTCTTCATTTTTCTTAATGGATAAAAATTGAAATTGATGTTGTTTTAGTTTTGTTAGATGCATATCTTTTGGTGTTGGAGATAGGGCTTCCAAGGAGGGTAAAGAGGCTCTGCGTCAGGTTGATCCTTTTGCAAGCTTGACTTACCAATAAGCCAAGACCTCTGGAGCCGTGTTACTAGTGCAGGTTCGACATATGCTAAAGAGGTACTTAAATTGAGAAGTAGTTGAGCAAGTTGGGTAATTTCTGGCAGTGGCAACAAAAAATTATATAATCGAGTTGAAGCCATCAGCGGATACTCTTGAGAAGGAGAGGGATATCTACTTTGAAAAATTCGGAGATATTGAGATCTCGGGCTACTATCTTGAGATAGAATGCCTACCCATAATGTTTCTATCAAGCATTTGTTCCAGGAATTCTTGCCCTTTGTTTCAGGCATACTTGTTTTGTCCATCTCTGGTGCTGCCTAAATGTTGATAACTTATTAACTTCTTCTTTGGCAGATTGTGGAGCAATAAAGATGATATTTCCTGCAGGAGATGACGATGCATTGGTTGTAGCAAAAGCTCAAGCCGTGGTGTCACTACACCAGAAAGAAGCAGAGTTACTGAGTCCCATAGCCGAGGTTCCCAAAGAAAGAACAAGCTTAAATAGTCAGAAAAGGAAAAGCATCATAAACCTGTAAGTTGATGCTGCTGCTACTACTTTGTCTTCTCTGAGGCAAAGGATTTAGACACTTCCAATGTGTGTTATAGTGGTTTATCTCATGAATTACTGATTTTTTATCTTTGGATGCTTGAAGACAGCTTCTGGTGTACTCTCCATAAATAGATATTTAGACTACTCTACCTGTGGAAAAGCCTAGGTAATTTTAAAGGGTTTTAACCATAGTCAGCATGGCATTTCATAGCCTATATACAGTCGGAGTTTTTGTTACTCCTTTGAGCTCAGTTAACTAATTTGATCATGTGAGTACTAAGAGACATATACAATGACTTTACATCCTTCACAAGGTTCATGGCAGTTTCTGTTATGTATTACCACATTGATGATGGCATGTTTGGACATATTTCATAGGAAAGACTGGCATGTTGATGCCATGTTTCATGTATATGGTCTAGGTGGTTTGGTTTGTGACAAGTTAATACCTTCATAATTTAGGAGCGTTTGATAATGTATTGTCTCTGGTTGGTGCATTTATATGAGTCCATTGATGAGTGGATATATTATTTCGAATGGATTATTTTAATTTGTCGGTCAAGATTTCTGAAATTAAAATTTGTCCGATGTCAATCTTCTTCTTGCACAAATTATTGGTGAGCATCAATCAAACTTGTGATTGACTAAAAATACCCTTTTTATCTATTGACTCACTACGTTGTCATCTTTATGACTTTGAGTTCTTTACCATGCACATTTCTTTAATGACAACATCCATTGGCATATGAAAAATGGTTAAAATTTTCAAAAGATCTCAATATGGAAAAATTGACAGTTTAGTGTCTATAGCCATTCCAATGATCATTGATTCCATAGTACCATATGCAGTTTCCTGTGCAAAATCCAACCGAAAATACAAAAAAAGAAAAACTCGAGAGCAACAAAAAACTCCATAAAAAAACTCATGATCAACCACTGTTGATCTATGAGGACTATGCCAATTGCTATCACTTCCTAACTTCATCGAGACACCAAAAATGAATTTACCTAGACATCGAAATTTTAAAAAAATTATAAGAAAAGTGAAGCTAACTAGTTATGTACCATAGTGAACTTAGAGAAATATCATGAATTTTCTCTTCACGAAACAGGAGGAAGATCACAGCCATCCTTTCCATTGCCTCATTGGTGCTTCAACTTTCCTGAGGCAAAACCAAAGGCTGCCATCCACCCTGAAGGACCAAAGTTGAATGACGACATCCTTCATGAGTTCATTCCGCGTGTAAGGATGCGCAACTGCATTCCACCTCTCTGTCAGCATATAAGAAAAATTTTTGCTCGTGTAATTCCACTTCTTGAGTCGCAACCCGTGAGAAACTTCAAGACACGGCTCAATGAGGGAAACCTTAATGCCCTCCTTCCTATTTAGGATTCGGATCTCTTCTTCGCTCAAGAAACCTTGCCTTATCTGCTTGTTGGGTATAGAGAGCCTACTTTGGCCGCGGCTCATGTCTGTGGCAGTAAGTGTCTTCTCCACCACGAGTGTCACATCTTGACCATGCATTTCCTGTATTATGTCCATGTACTTTGTTGGCAATTCGCTTGGTCCGATTAGAGCAGCGAGATCCATCTTGGGAGCTTTCTTGGGTTTCTTGGAAACTCTACCCAATTCTTGGGTTTCGGAGGAATCGAATGTGCGTGAACGCTTCTTGCAGTGCTCAGCGACAACTCTTGAAGGCTCTTGCTTGTTTTGGACAACGACAAATGGATCAGAACTTGACTTCTGGGCGTGGATTGTCAGCCTTCGCGCTCGCGGTGATCTCTTCTTCTTAACGGTCCATCCAACACCGATTGACCCAAAAGTATTGGTGGTCATGACGGCGACCTTCTTCTCATCATCACGATCCAAGAAGGGAGCCGCGAGACTTAGCTTTCCCTCGGAGACCAATGAAGCTGCATCCGCCAAGAGATGAAGAGATGAGAAATCGAACTTCGTCTTTCTCTCCCCCTTTGAAAGACGGTTTGCAGACCGAAAATACACCGTCGCCGCTGGAATACTTTGATACCCCATTATCGCCAAGTGATGGAGAGATGAGAAGACGAAAAGACGATGATCGTGGGTTTTCACAGAGAGAGAGAGAGAGAGAGAGAGAGAACGATGAAGAAGGGGTGAGAGGGAGGGGAAGAAGAAAGCTGGTGCGATTGCAAAATAGGAAATATTAGGAATTACTTGAAGAAGATGAGAATTCTGAGCGGATCATTAGTGAGATACGAGAGTTTCAAATTAGGAAATATTAGGGCAAGTAGCGACTGCGTGGCCATTGTGACCGTTGTGACCGTTGAGTGCTTACTCGGACGAGTGATTCTGAAAAATAATTTGTTGTCAATCTCCGAATTAACCATGAATTGTTGTCTGCCCCCGAATTTTTCACCAAAAAATTGTACTTTGATTTTAATTGCACGTGTATAACAACTCCCCGGATTTTAATTACACGTGTACCTGAGAAAAGAGCATAATTTTGGGAGGAGCCGAGAGCTAATGAAAGATTATCACTGATTTCTCTCATTCACAGGTGTTCTTGGTCGTTCTCAATTGCCAGAAATCTGCCGTGGCCGTCAATTTTTCCGCCGCTCCCACCGCCCGCGCCGAAACTCCTCTTTTCTGCCCCGTTTTCTGGTGGGAAGTTTGAAGTACTTCATTCTCATTCGGAGCTCCTTGGCCGGTGCCCATCTTCATTGCCGACACGTCTAGGACCTCCATTCTCCGGTCAGCTCACCGGACGAGGCTAGAAATCCAAAATCACCATGGTAATTTCCATTCGCTCTTCTATCGCTTACGAATGAAACAGAGGCCTTGACCTCTATTCGATGATTAAGAGAAAGATTCTCATCGTTCTGTGTATCCGGTCCAAACAGATGCTCTCTCACGTGTTGTTTCTTTTTCTGTCTTTGAGTTCCATATATTTGGGTGTGTTCGCGTGGTGATCAGCGAGTGTGGGTGTGAGTCCTGTGGTGGTCGGAGGTCTACGACGATGGGGGTAAAGCATGTTTGTGCTGCGCCGTTCTCAGCGCTATACTGGGCCGCGTCATTGATTCACGTGTAGAGCCTGTGTCCATGAAGATCGTCGCGTGATTGATCAGTGAGTGCTAAACGCTTAGACGTAGAAGAAGAATAAAGGAAAGCAGAAAGAGATTTGAGAGGCCCACGCATCAGAGACGACGTACTGAGAAAGGGAAAGAAAAAGAAATAAGTACTAAAAATTAAATAAAAATAAACGGAAAAAAAATGAAAAGATGAGAGATAAAATTGGCTGGAAAATAATGCTGTCGGTCATTTATTTAGTTTTTGGTCTTATGTTTCAGGAAGTTACATTCATGATTTTCAGGATCAAATGAATGTTCAATCATTTGACTTTAAATGAAATACATAATGAGATAAAAAAAAAGTTATAAGTGGATAGTCAAACACAACTAGGCACAATTTATATTTTATTCTTTTTCGGGTTTAATTGGGTTATAATAAAAAATCTATATACATGCCACTAAAATCATAATAAGAAAATGAACCACAAAAAGATTACATGTACAAAGTTATTGTAACAGAATCTTCTCTTTAGGAGAGATTGTGGAAGTCCTAAATTACGCATTTCATGGCCAAGTAAGTCGGATCCCCATTTCGCTCTCGGCAACTGCTATTGTAAATATTCTCGGGCTTTAATGTTCTTTCCAGGATGGAACATCCTTTGTCAGAATGGATGATTGAACCATCTTTCCTAGACAAAAATCTTTGTTCCTCGTTAACTCATCATGGTATAAATTCGAAGAAGAAAGTATTTTGTTTTGCCCTTTTTGCATTCTTTATCTCCTTCAAAGAGCCCAGCAGATAGCATACCTCCAGCTAAGTGGAGGCCTTTACAAAATCATTGTCGAGAGCTTCAACAATATCCACAATCAACTCGTTCTCAGCTTAGGAATGAAGTTCCTTGAGCTTCTTAAGTTTTGCTATGTGGTTCTCTTGTATCAAATTCTTACCACTACCTTGTACCTTACTGGAATCATTAGAAAGCAGTTGTTGCTCTTCGTTTCCATTGTGTGCCAAACCTGGAAAATGTATAGAAGACCAAAGAACTGCCAAGAAAGGCTTCTTATAAGAGTTATTGTTCCTCCCAAGATTTTGACAGGGGTTCGGCGAGACAATTGCTTTTGATATTGGTGGGAAAGGATTATGTTCAATTTCAGATTCAAGAGCATGTCCTTGTCAATGCAATAGATCAAAGGCAGCCCAACCAGTGGAGTTGCCCCCGCTATGGGAAAGTCTTCTTCTGCTTAGAGTTGTTAGATAAATTCATCCTGATTAGCGCACTACCATAGAGAGCATTCTATAAGTATGACCCTGCCAGGTGGATACTGTATGCTTTTGCTTTGATATGCCTTTATGCTGTTAACGCATGAGATCGCATCACACAAGTGTCCTAGAACTAATGAAAATAACAAAGTGGCATAGGTTATAAGTCGAGATAAACCAGATTTCACCATTTAAGGAACACTGAAATAACAAAACAGTGCATGTATAAATCTGAGAAATCAACTAGAAGAAGCAAGGCATTCAGTTTCTATATCTTTGAAAACTAATGTTCTCAATAGCTACCAACTGTAGATGAAAGAAACTTCTCAACACTATCTAACGGTGATCGCCATAATCCTCTCTTAATTGACCACTTCCATTAACCATACATATACATTTCTGATACTTCCTTAGTCAAAGCTTTTCTCTTAACAACGCCGACCTGCTTATGTCTCCAGGACCAGAAGGTCCTTTATTTCTATAAGAGTAAATTTTTATTACAGACAAGGAAAACGAGAAAAACTCTATTGTCACCGCTTGTAGTCTTGAAAACGTATTTTTATAAGTGAAAATGAGAATTCTCTTTCAAAACAAACATTATAAGAACATCCTAATGCATCAAAATTTCTTTAGTCTTGCTTTGCATCAAAATTTCTTTAGTCTCGCTTTCCCCTCAATGTCTTGGGATAAAAATTGCCACCAGGATAACATGGAGCAAATTTCTGTTGATTAAAACATTAGAGAAACACATCATGGAAAAATTTAAGAACTACTGAAAACGGCATGTTGATCGAGTGGATTAATAGACATTTGACAATTTTCAGGTAGAATTTGCAAGCTTTGGTCTTCCAGTCTTCTGATCCATCTCCACTCGAAGCCCAAGCTCTGCAATCTCCAGTATATTAATAGTTCTCTGGAGCTCCAATTCAGTAACTGCTTGTTGGTTTTCAGTATTTCCCTCAAACAAGTTTGTGACTGTCCAAATACCCCATTCTCTCAACAACGGGTTATTTTCCATCCACATGCACTGCTGCATAAGCAAAATAACCCCATCCTTGCATCTAGTCTCATCCTGTATGCTCCTCGTCCTGTACAAATAGTTGCTAGTGACTACATCAGTGTCTCTCCAAAACCCTTTCTAAGGGCACTGTTTCCATTGTTTAGAATCTGCATTCCCTTGGTGCTGACCCTGATTAATGGCTTTTCTGATAATTGAAGGAGGCTCAAGTTCATGGAGCAAATTCAGAATTGAATCCAAAAGACATGAGGAGAAAGTGTGCCTGTTGTGTCTTTTGTATTTCCAATGAGTCTTCGTGCACCATCCTGTGCGCATATATCTCTCAGCATGGTGAGTGTGTAACCAAGGATATCAATATGAGAGGACCCTGTAGGAAGACCTAACTTGCCCTCCCCCAGAAAAATCAACAAGCCTACTAGCTTTTCTGAAGAATCCGCATATAATGTAAACTCGGTAGAGATGGTGACATCATTTATTCTCTCACAGGATGCTAATGAGTCACGCTTGATCTAGTGAAAACTCATCAAAGCCCATTTGGACATCTTTGCTGTCATAAGTAGTAGCAACAGCTAGTTTGGCAAATAAAGTAGGTAAATGTGATTCTTCTAAGCAGATTACTGAGAGAAGCCACCTAGACCATTCTTCTAGAAATCCAACTGTCAAACAAGAGAAAATGACAGTATGTGATGAAGACAAGAACATGATTAGGTTCAATCAAAGTGGGAGGAAAAGAAATTGAGAACGTGGCCTAAAGGGAAGTAAGCGAAAATGGAACGTACCTACTAAAGAAGTCTGAGCAATTTCTGACACCAAAGACAAACCAGGATCTCCACATAGCTTTGCCAGGTGTACAGGGTTCCCATCTTGGCAAGTATATGGTATTATACACAAAGGATCAACTATGTCTTGGCTCCAAATTCTTGTAAGCATGAGATATTCATTCGGAAAGAATTGAACCCAAATAGTTTGCTGGTGTCTCTCTCCAGTCAATGAGACATTTGCTAGAGCTTGGAGGGCTATCCTGACGGCTCCACAATCTAAGGCAATAGTGTGCATCAAAGCCCTCAAGACGGTTAAAATGATCCTAACATCATTCTTCTTGATTAAGTATCCTGATTTACAAACTCTCCAAGCAAATAGTTCCTCATAAGCTTCAGTGATGGTACCTAAAGTTCAGAATTCAAATATTCCAAGTGGTCTTGAATTAGATCAAGTATCAAAGCAGGGACACTCGAAGCAAGTCTGCACGCCGGCCTGCATTTCTTGATATTTTTGCAAGAACTTCTGAGGTGTCCGCTAGACTTTGGTTTTAGAATAAGCAAACAACTAGTCAAGGATATCTTTTGGCAAAGAGGACCCCACATTCTCGTCCATTGAAAGACTTATTCTTTTGGCTGCACACACAGAAAGCACCTAATCAACTATGCGGCGTTTTTATTGTACAAGGAACCATCAAAGACTAACTTCCATCGTGAGTCAAGGTACTCAAGCTGAAAACTCGTCCACAAAGTATGCCCCAATACGAAAAAAAGGCAACATACCGATTCATCAACGGATAAGGGATTCCACGTAATGCGCGCAAAATCCATCCAACCTGTCATTGGCAATCTTTCAAACAATTGGTGGGCACGAACCCTAAAGTGCATAAGAGCAAGCGGACTACCCATTTGATACTCAACTCTGCCACAGGACTTCCGCTGATCATAGCCTTCTTCCTCTTCAAATGCTAATTGAGCTCTCCAAGGTGATGATTCCTGTTAAATCAAATTACAAAGATAGAATGGGGGTAAAAATGAAACCAGAGGTGGAATTTAATTCGATACTGCCTTCTCCTCTCGGATTTTAGGAGAAGAAAGAGAACTTCAAGAGGTTTACGTGGGCTTCTCAAACGCACCTATCTTGCCCCCGAAAAAAAAAAAAAAAAAAAGAAAAAGAGAAAAACGCTCGCTAAGAAAGACTGTTTTAACCAAGTTGTTACTTGCACAACATTATTTTCTCAATCTGGTTATACGTATTTTTGATTTCTAAAGAAAAATTCGGGTAAAAGCAACATATGGTAGTTCCATAAGTTACATTCTACATCTTTTCACCAATACAAAACACCTATAAAAAGATTAAATCGTGAGTACCTAAGGCGAAAAAAGTGGGAAGTAGTTACCAAAATTGTAGGAATCCCTTGTCTAATTAGATAATAGATTAAATTAAGATATTATACAGAATGATTATTCGTACTTGTATCAACCAAAGAATATCAACAAATAAATAAACTTCATGTAGAAAGCTCATCAGGTTTGACACCTTTACCATAGCTTACTGATCAATCTTTATGGAATAAGAAAAGGAAAATCTGAAAACAAAGAAGTTTTGCAGGGATGATATTATTCTTTGAAAGCTATCTCGTGATATGAGCAAATGGATAGTGGAGAATGCAAACGTACGAGAAGCAGGATTGCAGCATCAATTATTGATTAGTAGGAAAACCTCGAAATGTGCAAAAGTTGTCTAATGACGCTGCAGATGACATGTACTCCAAATAATGCATAAGTCATCAATGAGCGAAGGAGAGAATAATTTTATCGTAAGACAATAAAATAATGCAATTTGTAAGCCTAGCTAGGGTTTTATAGATATTTACGAGAAAGACAACCAATCGTGCGTCAACGTTGAAACAATGAAGAGTCTGCTTTTTCAGCCATCAACTTTGAAAAGATAATTCCACTCAATCATGCATAAAAAAAGATTAGTCTTTGATAAATTTATCACAAATGTACTAATTTAAATTTTTTATAATTATAAAATTAGTTTGAAGTAAATTTGTTATAAATATATTAATTTGAAGTTTTTTTTTATAGTATTAACCTACTTTTAACTCATAAATAATATGATTCATAATAATCAGAAGAAAAAGGAAAGTTAAGGTTACATTTGGTTTCTAATAATTGTACAACCTTTTCTTTAATTTCCTAAAGATATTTAAGTTTTTGAGGGTATCTTCATTACTATTAAAATATACTTTATGTCTCTAATGGACATTTATGATTCGTCTTAGTATGCGCTTCTGGTTTCATTAAATTTTTAGTAAGTTTATACAAAATATTTAGTCAATCTTTTCTAATGCATTGTTCAATGTGTGTGAGATCCTAGATCTGTATACAATGATCGGGAGGTGGTCGCCATCCTTAGGCATCCTGCAGTGGTCACATGGCTGTGACACGGTTGTATGCATACATTTTTATCTGCCTACTTACTTTTAAGCCTACTACATCTTATTTATAAGGAACACTGATTATAGTAGTACATACCAAGCCCATAATGACATCTTGTAATTTACCAAAGAATATACAGGATATAAGAAAACCTACTATATCCTTCCAAGTATAACCCGAGGGGTCTGTGAATTAAGGGTATAGAAGCACACGATATCTTCTACTTACTGATTTTTCAGTTACTTATATACCTTTATTAGCACAAAACTGATGTAATCGATACAAACCTAGCAGAAGGGCTAAACTTCGCAAGACAACAAATTTACCAGCTAAAGAAAACTTTGAGTCCCCAAGTAGCAAAAAGAGTCTTCATAGGCGAGCTTCAGAAACTTCCTAACAAACGAATTACCCTTCAAATGCACAACTGCCTGGACTAGGAAGATGACTCCAAGCTTTCTCTGAAAAAGGACAATCGAAGAACAGATAAGAGTTGGCAAGCTACATCATGGCTAATCTGTCCTCTACCGGTTCAAGTCTTGGTGACGCCTGCCTGGATGGAACGATTTCGTGTGCTTATGATATTGATTCGAGGTTGACGTTTCCATTGCATTTACATAATCCTCAGAAAAAGAAAAAAGAAATAAAGAGAGAAAGGAAAAGAAAAGAGTTTCCATATAAACAAAACCTAAAATTCTTTTTACCGACCGTAAGTTAACAAAGACCGAAGGGGCAGATTCGGTCTTTTGGATTCGATTTACCCGCACGTCGAGACTATTGCAGTTGGACAAGACGCTCTCTTTCTCCTGAGAACAACGGATTATAGGCATTGAAAAAAATCTAAGGACGTTCTTGAGAAGTGAACATCCATCAAAAGTTGTGTCGTAGGTGAACCAATGCTCTACAAGCGGTAATAGATACTACAAAAAATGATAATACATCAACCTTTTGGAGGTTTGGAAAATCATGTAAGATCACGTTGAACAAGCATACCCACGCGTTCATACTATAATTTTTTGGTTCTGGCCCTGGGCATGCCTGACATGTTTCTAAAAGTGGATGAGCAAGATTTTGGCCCAATATCTATATAAACCTAACTTTAAATGCCATTTTGCCTCACTTTTTAAGCTATCTGAATTATCCTTTCTTTCTTGGTCATACTAATTCATTTCATAAATGACTATTCACTTTGCTTTTCTCTCTCACTACTAGACTTCCTAAATTACCATTGTATTATGGGCAGTACAAAATAGAACATGTGCTTATCCTCAAAGGAAGTCATATGCTCTTTTTTTAAATCCCGTACAATAACAAAAGGGACCAAATAATTGCATAGAGGTGGTTGCTGAACCATACCACCTTATTCCGGCAAAAAAGATAGCAGTGATACTACTGAAAAGGACGGTTTCAAAGTGCCCATGTGTGATCCTTATATAGACGGGATATGTTTACCTGCTCCAACAAATACGAATAACCCCATGAGCTTTAACATTGTTGTTCATCGATTCCATGATGAGTACTATTTTACCCATTGCAACCTCTTCCGGTAGTCCTATTTTCCCTTCATGCTGGTCGGGGCAAAAATATCTGCTACCTTGGTTCTTTTTTCGTTGTTTATCTCATACTCACCTATTTCGTCAATAACTATTTGTTTTCTTTCTATAGATAATTATATAATAATATGCACATGAACGAGTGTCCTAACCCTAATAAGACAATATGGGAAAATTTCAGGACAAAATTATGACTCACTCACTCTGCTTGAAGATCTAATTTGGTAAAATTTGACTCCTTCATGAAGATACCGAAGTGTTCAATATAGGACACACCGATGCACGCAAGAAAAGCTGAAAGATTAAGAATCCTGAAAAAAATTTCGAGGCCATATTCTCCTTATGGAATAGATTATAGACAACGTCCATAGAAATGTGAGAGAAATTTTCCAAAATTTATGGGCAAGTTATTCACACATATGGAGAATGAAAGAAAATTTCAAAGTTTTAATAAAGCAAAATGCAGCCATGAATATTCTAAAAGGTAAAAATATGTCATTATCCTAACTTTATTTGTAAAATCTTAATTGAACTAGAGTGAGGCCCTTTAAATTTGTAATACTTTATTTTGCACGCAATCAACAGAATTTTCTGGTGCTCTTTATCCGTCGAGTCCACTTGATATGGAATAGCTATCACCTGTCAAAATCGTGGTCCATGTCTTCAAAACTTTGTAAAACCCAATGCGACAAGTTTTATCCTTTTTCTATTAAATTGATGGCGTTGCCCTAATACATTTATTTACGAATTCAACTAGATAATATGGGTATGATTGTTGTAAGTTAGAAAGGTCTACCAATAACCTGAGATTAAAATAATTTTGGACATTAAGTGAGATAAGAAAGTAACGTCACAAGGTAATTAAAGTATACTTCCGTATGATTACAAAGTGAAGAAATTTAGAAATTAAAACGTTGGAACTTCTAAAACTTCTGGAACCTAGTATTACTAAGCAATTTTTTTTTCACAAATTTTTACTCGTGATTAACACATTTTAGATGTAAATGGAACATGCTTGAATATCTATGGAGATTTTCTGTTTTGAGTGCTTTTTGCAAAACTTTTAAAAAAAATTAGAACTTTTGGATTTTTTCTGTTTCACTCTTTTCTTTTCTGCTTAAATTGGGCAACGCTAAACGGATTTAGATTTTTTTTTTTTTTTTTGGTCGGTATACAAATGTAGAGATTAACCATATAAAATCTCACGTAGCTCTCAATCATTTGTTGTTTCTGTATCAATGACTTTACTAGACCAACCCACCAATTATAGAATTTCGGATAAGAATCTTTATAGAACATTTTGTATACCTAAGAAACCCTAGTGTTAAGCGACTCTAAGTTCTCTCCTTTTAACGATTTTTCGTACTGATTTATCCAAAAATAATAATTATTTTTAATACTTTTATGATGTTTTCCATCTTTTGCAACCCAAGACGAAATAGAGGAATCTTTAGGAGAGCTTTTCTATACAAGAAACATCCATTCAAGATAAACTACCCTTGGAGAATTATCAACTTTTCAAACAAAACTATATACACAAAAACTTGCAGTGACCAAATCCTAGAAAACCTAAATGCTGTGCATTGGTTTTGCAGATCGTTTGGCGCTTCCTCTTCATCATTTGAGTTGTTTTGCTTTATTGTCAATCTACATTTCTGACTTCTAAAAAAAGTAAATCACTTTGATAATCACAATTAAAAATAGAAAAATTCTTTTACTATATTTCAGATTCTTTGGTAAAATCACAAACTGTCATATCAGCAAAATTAATATTCAAACCTTCACATTTTTCTTTTTAATGCAACGACAGTGGAACAGCTTTATCTTTCCCATCAATGAACATAAAAGGCACGTTCTAAATTGCAAAATAAACTACGTTTTCACCAAAAAGTTGACCAAACCGATTAGCTGTTGGATGAAACTATAACCTCGTTATTGTGAAAGCAACATAGTAAAAGGACCACATGCAATGGGAGATGTGAGCACATTATCCACTGCTGTTTCTTTTCCACCAAAAAACCAACACCTTAGTCTATGGTGCACAGCTGTAATTACGTTGTTTGCAATAGCTTTTGTATCGTTTTAGTATCTAAACAATTTAATAGACTAAACTTTTCTCTTTTAGTATTTTATCTTACTAGGATCAAAATAACTCAATTCTCTATGAGGATCAATATATCTAATTAACAAAAGGCTAATGAGACATATTTTCAATTGCAAGCTGTTATCTTTGTCTCATTAGAATATGATTATATCTGGAGTTTCACTTAACTGATTTTGGTGACTTGTCTAAATAAATAATTAGAAAAGAAAAATTCTACTTTTAATGTTACTTTTCTAAGTATTTGATCAGTTGGAATGATGAAGCATATATATACAACAAACTTTATTTTTACAAATAATATTAAATCCATTATTTCAAGTGAAATATCCACAACCCTAATAGATTTGAAGATTAATTGTGCATGGTGCTTCATCTAAGAAGCTAACAACACTCAACAATCAAAGGAAAAATGTCTTGCAGAGGATGATTAATCATTAATCATTAATCATAGGACTATGCGAGTTATATGCATGAGCAAAATTCACTCTTATTATTGTTCTACAAGTTTACGACCTTTCTATTATGTTCCAACCCGCATTAATTTTTTTCTCGAGGATAACTTATCTCACACCTTCACTTGAGGATAACTTATGTCCGAACTTGTAGACAAAATATATTGAAGCCAAATTCATGAGATTTGCTATTCTATATACTCATCACCAAAAAAAAAAAGTGATTATCCATGGGAAAAACTCCATCACAGTAATAGGACGATTCATTTCTTCACTTGTATTTTGGAGAATATTGGGCCTACCGTTTTCTTTTTAATATATACAAAAGCCTCAAGAACCATCACAATATCATAACCGGCCCTAAAATATGTCATAAAAGTAAAATTATTTACATTTACTTTTGGCAGTAATTTTTTCTGGCTTTCTAAAAATAAATATCAGTATTGACAAGCAACACAAGAAAGTCCAAAGTCTGAACTAGTAGACAAAATATATTGAAGCCAAATTCACGAGATTTGCTATTCTATATACTCATCACCAAAAAAAAAAAAAAAATAAATCCAATCAACCCAACATCGGTGATTATCCATAGCAAAAATCATCCATCTTGATACTTCCTAACGAAAGTCATAAGTGGAAAACTCCGAATCTATAGTTATAATTTACAAATCAGGCCAGGTATAAAGGCTCGAACTAAGTTCTTTTAAAGGATTAAAGAGAACTTATATGATCTAGTAATAGGACGATTCACCTGCTGTTTGCACTCCCGTAACTTTTGTTATTTAATAGAGATTGGAGTCCACGTGAAGATAATTTAATTATAGACCAAGAAACCTGAGTGTGTATCCTTATGGTGGAGTAACTCTTAGTTCCGCAGCTTGAAGTAAATATGCTACTTTACGGAAATTTGTGTTCGGACAGTTCGCTATTATCAGGGAGAAGCTGGAAACTTGGTGCGTTGGTGACGGGGTTTTTCTTTTGTCAATGATTCTCAAGAATGTATTGTCAATTATCTTAGCTATAGCTAGAATAGTAATTTCATTTCACATCTTTATAAACCCAAAACTACCAAAACTCAATTCCACTACCCATCGCTGCCACTGCACCCCCGCCTCTGTCGCGGGTTGCTGGCCTCTGCTTCTTCTTGGCAATTGCCGGTCAGTGGTCGCTGGCGATGGTCACAGGCCATTGGACTTTGTTGCCGGTATCCAGACTCCTCCACTATTCTCCGGCCATTAGTTGCTGGCCAGTGGTTGTTGTTCATCATCGCCAATGAGAAGTATTCTCTTGTTGAAGATCCATTTTTTTAGCAATGGAAACAATTACAGAGACGCTTGGCATGCGAATCCATTTGAAGATTCATTGTCATGGAACTAAACGAGAAAAAAAAAGTATATAATGAATAAATAATGGCTCCATCAAAACCATCATGTCCATTTACCCCGATCCGCATACATTTGTTTGACATGAATCATATGGTGAAGAACTGGTCTTTTCCACAAGAGAGTTACATAATTACCTAGCTATCCGTGTTACTACTTTCATCCACAATATGTACATGCATAAATGAGTGGGCTTATTTAGGTAGGCATGCTTATGAGATCATAACACAGTCAAAAGGAGAAGATACATCACAAAACCCTATTAAAAAATTCCAGTTAATCATATGAATGAGAATGACAAACTTCAAGAACTTCAAGGCATATCTTCACGAATATTTGTTTACATCCCGAATCGGATAATTTCAAAAGCCCAGTTTGCAAGGGGTTTTTTATTTTGTGGACTGGGCGTGGGTGCATCCAAATTCACCTGGATCCTTGAGCACCTAGGGTTCCTGATGAAGTCCACATCATGAATCTGGGTTTATCATTCCATTCGGTTGAACTTTTTATATGTATCCTAGCGTGTGCTCAAAGGTTGTCAGGAGTCATGATCTGTAAGTGGTTACAATTTTTCTGTCGGCTTAACAACAAGTGGACGATAAAAATATTATAGTTTCTCACCCTGCAAGTCTATTTTCAAAGCCATATCCTCTGACATGATTTGTTTCTTTACAAGTTGCCTTTGTTAACTTCTACTGTTGCAAAAATATACAGTATCTAATGCAGAATTATATCCTTCCAGATGTCTGATTAGATTCATTGATCGTCGACATTAACGACCCTATAAATTAAACTATCTATGAATCTCCAATAAAATGCTTCTAGGTTAAAGTAGCCGCCCTTTTCAGTCCTTATCACTGCAATGTCCCGGAGCTTTTGGGTTTGGATAAACTCACGTGCTTGATTGACAAAACATAGTGCACGCATCTCCATCTACCCAATTCCAGATGTACTGATCCGCTTTAAAGAATTATTATTTTGTAATCAACTGATTCATGGGACAGAATTCTTTGCAGTCCTTATCACATGCACTGAACTGCAAGTTTTTATAATCCTTGAAAGTAGAACAGGGACCAAATTATAAGTTGCATTTACATCTCTTATCTTAAACTTTTGGATAGGCGGATATTTGTTCCACAATTTCTTGAAAACAAAAAAAAAAAAAAAAAGATAGGCGGATATTTGTTCCAAAATTTCTTGAAATAGGTCAACATGTCCAAGCAAATCTTTACCAAATGCGCAAGATTTCCGTCTTAGCTAACCAATTTCTTTTTCAAAGAATGCTTAATCAGAGAACGTCCCTTCTGGCAGTCAATATATTGGGAGGCCCGCAACAGACTCTCAAAAACTTTACTTGCCTGGAGTTTAGCTTGACAAACCTAAATTTATCTAAATTACTAAAATTAATTACCTAATTCGACTAAAACCCACTGAAGTTAATTATTATGAATTGAAACTTGACTTCATTTGATACCGAAGCTATTTGAACCCAATCAAAACTCGATTAAATTAATCTGAGTTGAAATATTGGTTGAGTCAAATTCTAGTAGCTTAATTTTTTTACATTATCACCCTAGTGATTATATAGGAAGAGTAGATCCTTTTTCTACTGCATCTTCTGCATTCACTCCTGCGAATTTAATTTGAGCTATACATCTGCAATGTGAAAAGTTATGTAAAGTGGTTTTGGCCGGTGATGTGAACTGGCCTTGGTCAGCCATATGCTCTTAACAAACGATAGTTTAATTAAGTCCCTATATATTTGAATAAACATGTACTTTATTTTCTCTAAAGTTGACGCCAAGTTTGAAATTTGAAAAAGTTTGCTCTTCCTTTCTATTGTGACAAGGGACTTTTCCAGATAGAGAATCGGTGACACATAAATTACTTCAGATGATGAGATTATACGCTACCAACAATCCACAGCGTATCAGCGATGAGTGCATTACGTTCAAATGTAGGTTGCTATTATGTGTTGTGGGCCGAGAATCATTTGTCAAGGGACCATAACAGTTGGTAGTGAATTAACGAGACGTAGGTATCAAGAGTTTCTACAAAAATGCAATTTAGGAAACTTGTAGGGCCTTGAAGTTTCTCTATTCTCGTTATTCTCTCCCACTTAGGACCTAATGGCAAATACAAACAAACCTAGGTGTGAAGAGACATTTTATGAACCTGGTTATTCTGGTCTTATTGTCGTCCGTTTTAAGAAAAACGTAAGGTTTTCATGTGATGCAGCTTTGTATCTTCATACTAATTGTGCTTTCGTCGATTTAGGGGTATCTAGGGTTTGTGTTTTCCCAGGTGTGAAGAGACATATGTTTATTCTGACTTTTCTCTTTTTAAGAAAAACGAGCATGCAATCTTCAGAAGGGTTTGTGTTTAGGGCATTCTGACTTTCAAAAAAGGGGATTCGATCAAAAAAAAAAAAAAATCTTAGAAGGGGATTGTTGTTGTAGTACTATTTCCATCCGTAGTAAACGATTGGTTGAACTACACCTTTCATGTCTAGTTTGATATAGATGGAGAAGGATTAAGATTTTGGTAACAGAAGTTTAGTGGGCGGCTGATTTTGGACCAAAGGAGGACATTCAATGAACGCCCATTAATTTACGTTGGACAAGTATGACAATAGTAGAATAGTTGATTGAATTAGATTTCTCTGCCTCTCTAGATGAAAATGTGAACACAGAGAGCTTAGTCTTCGTCGCATTTCCCATTTGATTTTGGTCATTGAAATGCAACATTATATCATGTCAAGACCAAATCACAAGTATAATGGCCTGCGTAGTGTTATCTATGAGAGCTTGGTTGATGTACTTCCATCGGACTTTCGATGATCTTTTGAAGAATGGTTTCCCTAGTTGCAACTGCGTCCTGAGATTTGATTTTGAAGTAATTTCATTACGAACAAGTATTTAGAACATCATCAACAAATAACTTAGACCTACTTTTATCATTGAATGAGTACATCTCTCCGGAAAATAATTTCTCGAGTGACTGTACAAGCATTATCTTTGCTTTTGTCAATGCTGATTGTTTGTTCGGTTTTGGATAATTATCTTTGCTTTTGTCTTTAAAAACGCGAAGAAGAGGAGACACTGTCAATTTACCCATTTTCAAGTGCACAAGCAGTGCGCCCTCCCTCGATAAGGCAAGACAGTTCTACCTATTATCACGACCATAGGGACAAATGCTCCTTAGGAAAGCTCAGGATATCATTTGTTATTTTGACTTTTCCTCGAAAACTTAGAAAATTTAAAAAAATAAAAAATTAGAAATCCTGTTTAATTTTGAAAAAATAATATACTGTAAACGATTATAATATCAATATTTTGTACGTTGGAATAGGATTTTGAAAGTTTCACGCCTAAAAAAGAAGAAATCAAACGTCAGTGTCGCAAATTTACAAGTAAAAAATAAAATAAAAGTCCGAATTGACTTGTGCACGGAGTCATATCTTCATCTTTTATATCTCTTAATTACGCATGAACTATGAACATAGTAAGTTATAACCTTGCACGAGCTCAGTACCCGATGTTGTTAGGTATTTCGTTCAGTGAAATTACTAAATGCTAGAAATGCATATTTCTCATTATATTCAATTTTTCTCGTGTTTTACGGTTAGTTACTACAAGCATGTCCCAGTAATCAGCTCTCGTGCAGGTCTATCCATAATTTTCCAGTTAAAAAACCATGCAACTTGTCGAGGCATACCACTTCAGACAGTTGATGTACTTTATTCGATATCCACATATTCATAAACAATGGTTCTATGGCCTGAGCATTGATGTTATGGTGCATTTAAGTATGCAAAAACCAAGATAACAAGTTGCTATTCTTTATATTTTTATTTACAGTCAGGATTTTATCTATCACGGATATCTTATCAATCTTGGGAGCTTCTACAGTGATCAACGTGTTAAAGTAAGTCTTTGCACCCTGGGAGCATTTTCAGGTTTAGGTCAGCTCTATTTCAGGCACGTTAATAAAAAAAATTCTCTGGTCAAAATCGATGGCGGGGTTTTGCAAAATTAATTGGCGTATAGTCTCTTTCGCCAATAGTCACGAGCAAATCTATCACCTTATTATATATAGAGAACCCATTTTGCCTGTCTTTCCCTTAAAAAATATATAAATTTGTATAGATCATCATTCTACAATGAGAAAATATATTCAAATTTGCATATTAATTAAGAAAAAATGTTTCTATAATCTCCAATAACCTTAATCGTCCACATGTTCAATCCCTAAAAAAAAAAAAAAAAATCAGGTGATTTAATATAGATAACAAAAATCAAATACAGAGGATAAGAATAAAAGGTTAAGATAATAGCCATTAGCGCTAAGCTTGTAAATATTCTACAGGAAAATTTATGAGTGAATCTATGCTACTGGCCAAACTGATAGGTTTCCAGTTACTATTTTGCCTAGAATAATATTAAAAAAATGAATAAAGAAATACAGAAACGATACGAGCTAATCTTAAAAGAGTTGTTAACCTATGTTCTTTCCACCTACGTCATCCTTCCTAAACACAGAGATAAGAACTCCCTCAGATTGAAACTAGCTTAAATAGACCGAAAGAATATATATATAAGATGAACCCGCATCGTGGGGCGACAAACTTGTCCCCATAAGTTCATTAGAGGCGGCACCTTTCTGTCGTTCATCATTATCTTTTGGTGCTAGAGATTAGAGAGAACTGGGGAAACTTTTTGTGGTGCCCATCACAACCATACTTGGGACGGACAGGTGATATCCCCAAAGATTTCACTCGGTCGTTCGCCATTTTCCTGAATTAAACGTTCCGTGAAAAAGGATTTATCTAGATTCATTTTCCTACTCGATAGATTTGCATGGTTTGTTATCTCAACCGAGGTCTTTGTGATTGAATGTTTGTACCTCACTTTTCATAGTATGAAATGCATTTAGGTTGTTAACCATTCTCTGCTGTTATCACACTCTTTGATCATCTAAGGTCACACTAAGCCTTACTCTCTTTGGCCTCTGCATAATATACTCAATCGTCTAAGATGAACAAAATTTTGGTGATATTAGAGACTAGTGAGCAATCGACTAATTACAGCTATGGTGCCTCTTCCTTCCATGCCAGCAGACGAATTAGACCATGAAAAATCTTACGGAATGGTCTGTCAATCACACTTTTATCATATTATCACTTTGTCTTGACCCACCGTTGTTATAGTTTCACTTTGTCTTTCTTTTTGCTTTACTATGAAGAGTCTTAGATGTCGTTGACACATGAACATTTGGGCTGTCTATGATGCTGGTTTACTTTCAGAAACATTCCGTTTATAGTGAAAAAGTCAATCCGATTGGATGTTGACGAAATAGAATGCTCGTTGAAAAAAAAGATCCTTATTATGCTCTGAGGCGAATCCAATGAAACTACAACTTGTTGTATTGAGAAATCAACATTTGATTAAAGTCTATGGAGTGTCGAACATTTATATATTGTGAAAGTTTTGAGTGCCCCAGATTTATCCAAACACGCCCAAATGATAACGAAGTATACACGTGCTAATATGGAAACATAATCTATTTGTCCCACTATAACAAGTTGACAAGATTTATGGGCGCACATTATCTATTTATTTCCCGCCAAAAAAGCAGAGCACCTTAGCTTATGATGAAACAGCTGTGATATAGTTGTTGGAGAGATGTTATTGTCACCATTTGAATACGCAGGATCCCCAGCTAAGAAACGATATGACTAAATCACCCATAACGAGAACTACATCTCGAATATAAGACATTTGAATAAACTATTTAAATATTCTTTTTTATTCGTTTCTATCATTGACATTTAAAATATTATAATGTAGATAGTAGCGGTTGAAGCGCTTACAGCTATAATTTCACATATTTGTTCAGGTTATTTTGTCTCTTTGAATAATCAAATATCTAAAAATTTTATTTAAAATTGATTTACTCAACTTAAATTAAAACACATAATCCAGCATATGCTTTTTCTTTTGTAATTCTTGTACATTGAAGGTGGTATCTCAAGCCAACTTTCATGTATCTAACTAGATCTCCATCTCGTCATGATAAAAAAGGTGTGTTATTCAGGTTGAGATTAAAGATGGCATGTGTTAGAATTATAAAATATTGAGTTACGACTTTATTTAGCAGTTTAAGTTTTTAAAACAAATGACAGTAGCCACACTAAATTTTACATAATATCAAATTCAATTCTTTTAAGGCCCTTCTTTCCATGTTATGTATATTCATGCTTAAATCTCAAGCAAAAGTCTAAGGTTTGATGAGGAGTATTATAACAACTGATGTTAAACCACAAAATCATTTACCATTTAAATTTTTAGAATCATCGATAATGGTCTTGCATGATCACAACACTCAATCTGTCCTTTAATGTGTCTAACAAAAGTTTTGTATAGCAATTCAGTATTTGCTAGAATTTGCCCCCAAGATGATTTAACTTGCTTCTGATTTCTTACAGTACAATGACTCGTCTCAACAACAAATTCTCCACCTTACCTTGATTGCCCGTTTAAGTCCAACTCCATTATTCACTAATATCTTCGACATAATCTAGTTTACAAATTACTTGGGATTCACGATGATAATTGCTAGGGATAGTTGCATGAAGGAGTGTGATGTCCGAACTGGTTAGACCATGTTCGGTCCAAGTTCATTTAAATCAATTAAATGCAAGAGTAAATTTGAAAATGTCACGATAAATGAAAAATTATTACATTTGGGAAGTGATAAATTCCTTCTTTTATCAAATACATAGACTTAACTTCGAAGATACCAAGCTTTGAAATGCACGATTGATATAAAGATAGGCTTGGGCATGTGATTCCACAAGTTCAATCCCCTCCGTCCACGGGGTGCTACCAATTCCTTGTGGGCTACTTGTCCCGGCGAAGCTCACGACTTATTTGGCTCATAATCTGGCATGGAGTTCATAGACCCCAGGTATTAGAAGTTTGAAAAAATCGTTAGGACTTGATATTAATCATTTCGCGTTTTCCCGTACTTTGCCACAATATGTTTCATATTAATTTTTTACCTTCGAGATCATCTTTCAATTACATGCAACCCATATGCACACCCATTTTGAGTATCGATATACCAAGAGTATTTAGTTCCATTTTGAACTTATAGTTTGACTTTGGGAACCCATTATTTCTCTAGGATATTATAATTTTTTTATATTCTTCGTATATCTTAAACTCACATATATATAATTAGAATATTTTTTTTTGCCTTCTTCTAATAAAACTCTTAAAATCACATATATATCTTTAATCTATTTTGTATATCCTTAACTAATATTTTACCTTAGATAATTATCTAATAAAACCTATAAATAGGCTCATGCATTGTTCATTGTATTATATGATATTGAAATATAAAAAAATTTCACATTTATATTTGCCGTATTATTTTTATCTGTATGTATGAATGAGTGAGTTGAGTGAACCCATCCATCCTCTATTTTCATGTCTTAACATTTTGAAACCTTTACCTCGTCCAAGCGCCTGTTCAATTAGCATTTCTTTTTCCTTTTTGGCTTGATGGTTAGGTGATGTCAAGACTAGCTTTCGCGCACATCAACTAGTCCCCTTCTCCCGGTCAACATTTCCTTATTAATGGGTCCAAAATGCTTAATAAAATTTACCTAGATAGATTATACCCGTCCAGATGCCATATATATCTTTGTGTATTAGTTATTCATTTTAGTAAGGATTAAACTACATCTGAACCTCCATGGCTTTATCTAGATTAACAACGTTACTTATTGGTTTAAGTAGCCGCCCATTTTAGTTTAAATATATTCAGGTAAACTTTCAAAAACGACGGAATGGGCATCTCCAACATCCCATTTCCAGGTTGAATTTAATCTTTGTCGGTTCGTGCGTGTGGAGAGTTAGACTGAATACTAAAAACTAATTAAAAATTGATCTTAGATTTCGATTGTTCGTCCCCCCAAGAGGACATCATTTCCTTTCCCAAAATTTTGTAAATATTTTATTAATTAACAAGTCCCTCCGCCAATCACCAGCCTCCTTGATGGTCGGCAGAGCTGGTCGGCTGCCAACAAGGGTGAGGGTCGGGATGCCATCACTAGCTACAAGCAACGTCAGCCCTCATTGGCCTTGGTGGGGGCTGGCGAGCGTTAGGTAAGGCTGCCCCTAGCCATCACCAAAGGCCAACGAGGCCCCCCACTAGACCTAGCGAGGGGACTCTCGTCCAACCCTCATCAAAGGCTGATGAGGGACCTTAGCCAGGCGAGGGTGTCCTTGTCAAATTGAGGGAGAGGCAGCCTCATCCAATCCTCGCTAAAGGCCGGTGAGGCTGGCCTCGCTTGTGGCCAGTGAATGCATCTCGGCCCTCACCCTTGCCAACAGCCAATGAACTTTGTTGGCCATAACAAGGACTAGAACTTAGCGGAGGGAACTAAGTAAAAAAGAAAAAAAAATTTAAATATAAAAGAAAAGGTAAAAGAAAAAGAAAAGGAAAAATATTTAAAATTCAAAAAATGCCCATGTTAGTGTTAGTCATGTCATATAAGATGGTAGGCATCCAAATTAATAATTTTCAGCTTAAATTAGCTGAATATACTCAATTGGTACAAATATGAAAATGTTTAGGACTAAATTGGTCTAATTGAAATGTTTGTAACTAAATTGATACCAATACAATAGATTTAAGACTTTTTTTTAATGCTTTTCTAGTGTAAATTCCCCATGTAAATAATAATCATGGAAAACCTGACTTGTTTCCATTAAAGTAGCGCTTACCTATCGAGTTTCAATTGCCTCTATGAGCTTAAACTTTTGGACCCTTTCGATTTTCTAACAGGTTTCCAGCGTCTGATATTGAACTTCAATTTAATTGATCCACAT
Source organism: Eucalyptus microcorys (assembly GCA_014182515.1). Lineage (NCBI taxonomy): Eukaryota > Viridiplantae > Streptophyta > Magnoliopsida > Myrtales > Myrtaceae > Eucalyptus > Eucalyptus microcorys. The sequence goes on along the minus strand of CM024570.1, from coordinate 14,918,923 downwards.
CGCATCACCAACGTAGTTTAAGTACATTACACAAAAAAAAAAAAAAAATGGTGCAAATTACATTATATACCTTAACACTCTCGGATGAGAGTGGGAAAACACAATTGGCTGTATCAGCCATGTTAGATCTACATGCAAGTGGCAACCAAATTATGTCTTAAGCAAGTGGCAATTAAAATTGCACGTGACTAAATTAGGATAGTATTATAAAACTCGTCCAATAGCGAAGCGGCGGCTTATTTTACGCCATTTCAATGGCTCTTTCCTTGTACATTTAGAATAATGCATGTTGCACGGCCTAACCTTAAAGGACTCAATCGTATAATAATCTGCATACAAAAAAAAAAAATTGACGCGAGACCCTTAATGTGTTATGTGAAGTCTGAAATTACCAAGGGACCAAAACAATATTCTATATAGAAGCGTGTCTGGGAGTGAGTTCCTCCGATGAAACTAGTTGGAGAGCTTGAGAGTTTGGAAAGAAAAGAAGCATCCGCTTATATCTGACTATTGATCGATTTCAACGGTGAGACATCCAGGAATTGACTACGATAATAACTCACAGAAAAAGGGCACATGGAGTCCAGAAGAAGACCAAAAGCTAATCGCTTACATCAGGAGATATGGCATCTGGAACTGGACTCAGATGGCTAAACCTGCTGGTTAGATTTTATTTATGATCCTTGAGGAAGTCTACGACTGGTTGTTTTGAGTTAAGATTAGATGCTAATGTGACTGACCCGAGTCTTGAATTTTAATTTACTCACAGGCTTAGCAGGAAACGGGAAAAGTCGCCGACTTCGTTGGATGAACCACTTGAGGCCCAACGTCAGGCGTGGGAAAGAAGCGGAGGACGTCATCGTCAGGTTACACCGAGTTATGGGAAATCGGTAATCATACTAACATTCATAGCTGCAAGAGCAGTTTTTCTCTACCCCATAAATTGAATCACATAATTTTGACATGCCCTATGGCTATTTCATTTCGTAATGAAAACTGAGGCACAAAGGTTTATCGATTCCAACAATTTTTTTCATCTCGCCTCCAAGTCGAAGGATCCACGACTGCTACTGATTGTCAAGCTATAGCTTTCTTGATTAGTTATCAATGAAATAAAAGGAAGTCGGTTCATGCTATCACCAGATCTTGCTTGTAACCCATCCAAGAAAAAGGATAAGATATGTGTTCATTTTGTATGATGAGTTCGAGCTGCTAGATAATTGATCTCAAGGGTGGAACATTTTTCGGGTGCCTTTCACTTTTCCCCTTACAGGTGGGCAGCAATAGCATCTAGACTTCATGGAACAACGGACAATGAAATTAAGAACTATCGGAACACTCGCTTGAAGAAACGCTTCCTCAAGAGTCAAACATGATGACACCTGAGATCAAAGTTGATCCCCGTAAGGACCATTTACCCCCACCATGATCTAGCGACATTTGATGTATCGATGCCAAAACGGCAACAGACCATCGACATTCTTATCAAACACTTAATGCACATAACTCTCAGGCTTCCTTTGCAGTTGATGATGACAAAAAACCTTGACCAAAGTGAAGGGCAAAAACGTGTATCCAAGCAGTTTCTTCCTCTGAAAGATCTAGACGTTGTAGAGAGATTTGAGGGTATGTTCATTGAGTCTGGGGCTCCTACCTATTCTATGTCCTATGATGATTTCATTATCGAATCTGTTGAATCCTATGATGATTTCATTATAGATTTATGGGCAAATTGATTATAGTTGAATGCACCAGACATGGATGAAGGGGAGACAGCATTCATGAATGCGACTCTGTTGTAATTTAGGTCCAGTGTTCCGTTGTAGTGCTAGTCTTTGGTTACACGTTCGATCATAATTGGATAGTGACATCAATATGAATTTCTTTTACAACCGTTCACGTCAAAACAAAAAAGAAAGACACCATACCCTATTTGATCAGCCACTCATTACCATCGCCATCAGTATTGGAGTTGCCATCATCATCACCATCTTCACCAAACTCACCACCACCACCATCTTACTCAGACCAAGGATGTTTCGCCTTTTGCTCCCCTTCATCTGCCTCTCTCATATTATAATTTTCTTGAGTTTGGGTCATTGAACGAAACATCACACACATGGAGGGAAAGAGAAGGAGAGGAGGAGAGAGAGAGAGAGAGAGAGAGAGAGTATACAGTATAGTGAAGAGAGATCTTGAGCTGTTAAGAAGCAATCTGCGAGGCAAGATACTTGATTTGCCTGCTGTTAGATTGTATTACAAGTCTATCATACCTCAACCATGAGGTCATTTCTATCAAATGCCTCAATTCTAACACAAATCCCTGTGATGGTCCAAAAAATTGTTTCGCTCAGCTTTACCCGCAGTAACTCTGAACCTTTAACATCCAATTATTCTTGGCAAGGTTAACAAGACCCAACATAATGCAACTTATTATTCCTGCTATAACATAAGTTGGGCACAAAAACACACCAGGAGATTATTTTCTTGAAGATGTCACAAAATCCATTCAATCTCTTCTTCCTAATCTGGAAAAGATTTTGCTTAGATGTATCTGAGTGCAAGTCTATCTTGATGATAGTTATAGTTTTTTTTTTTTTTGGGTAGAATTGATGATAGTTATAGTTGATTATATGCCATCACCATAAAGATGAATGAGCGATATTAGAGCTTAAAAACCCAACCAAGTGCCATTAGAGCTCAAACTATTGTACTTTGCAAAAATATACTGAGACAAAACCAATAGCAATACATCTCCGAACCCATCCATTGGCATTAGATCACATGCACTGCCAATTTACTAGATATTAATGATGTCAATTTATAAATTTAACCAGAATACAATCAGCTGCAAAGAGATGAGTTGATATCTTAACACAAAACAAAGGATTTATCTCCATAGAAATGATCCTCAATAGTTTAAGAACATTTATTACATTTCTCCTCTGTCACTGATAGACATGCTATAATTCACGACTCTACATTTTTAGACGAACTAAACTACATAGCGGGAACAAGCTAGCCTTACAAATCTGATAACTGACCTTACAAAGGAAAACCACAAGGATCATATATTGCGACAAATTTTGAGCACATTATCATCGTCAATTTCCCCACAAATCTATGACAAAATCCTCGTAGTATTCACCAAAATACATTGGCTCAGAGTACAAACACTCGAAAGCAGGAGATGCAGTTCCTGAGTTTGAGCATATACCTTCAAAATCTTCTAATATGCAAAGATCCTTCAGTGCAACCAATTGTTCCCAAATGTTTCCTTCTACTTTGTCAGTTTCGTTGCCCAGTGAGACCAAGCCATTGACTAGGGTTTCGTCAATCCGATCAATTCCACAAGGAGTTCCAAGGTTTTGTGCTTTTGTAGCATCAATAAGGGCAATTGATGAATCTTGGCAAGATAAAGGATCATTGTGATTGGAGTTGACTTTCACATCGCATGCAGTTGGCATTTGCAAATTTTCCACGAGAAAACATTTCTTCAAACGAGTATTCCAGTAGTTCTTTATCTCATTGTCTGTCCTTCCCGGAAGTCTACTCGCTATGCTGGCCCAACTACGACAAGGACATTGCGAATTAGATACCTAATTATTTCCAGAGAGCAATGACAATGTGTTTGTGCTTGTTAGTAGAATAATAGACTCAATCGCTAAGGTACGGTTTTGGATTCTTGATTGTGGGGATTACCCCACTTATGACTCAAGTTACTGTCTTTCTCTGTATTACCATTCCAATTTTATTCCCCTATCATGCGCGTCATCAATATCAATCAAGAATCATGCTATATGAGTACATTTACTCACCGGTTACCAAGAACTCGGTGCAAGTTAATAATGATTTCTTCCTCTTCTTGGGTGATGTTTCCGTGCTTGATGTTGGGTCTCAGATAATTCATCCATCGAAGCCGGCAACTCTTTCCTGTTCTCGCCAAACCTGAGCAAACGCACATCCAATAGTGACCTATGTGGTGAAATTTTCAATGTGAAAATCTTGATCCACCAAGACACGTTTTGATCCTTGTAGGCAGTACTCAATCCCTTTCTGCCGGATGATTGGCCTTAAATCGAGAAGACTCAAATCCACATAAAAAGACCGTTTCTTGAAATGATAACAGATAGCAAACAAAGGAGAGATAATAAAGTAACACAAACACACACCGGCGGGTTTGGCCATGTGAGTCCAGTTCCAAATGCCATATCTCTTGATATAAGCCACCAGTTTCTGGTCTTCTTCCGCACTCCAAGCGCCCGTCTTCACTGTCTTCTTGCTGTTGCTCTTGTCAACCCTGGGAAATCTGGCCATTGCTACTACAGATTATGGGTCAGGGAGCCTATGCTTTTTCAGCTCTGTCGGCTTTGAATGGTGTTGCCCTCCTGCGGGTGACTTCTGTATTTATACTTGTCCTGCACGCCGCACATGTACTCAAGGGCTTTTTCATGTAAAATCAAATCAGACAGGTCCAAGGAGGAAATGGGGTCTGCTTTTCCTGGAAGCAGCATTGAAGTCTAAAACGTTTGGTGGTAGGTCTTTGTGCATCCTTAGCATCAAATTTTAAAGTGTGGACTGACCCCACGCTATTAGGATATTGACATATAAAAACTCCCTTCCCATGGTAAAAAGCATACTCTAGTCCCAACAAATACGGTAGACAGCTCTTGTTTATGATAGATTGTCGTTGTCTAAATTTTTAGCATGAATAAATTTCCAAATCAAAATATTTTTTCCTAGAGTTACTTTCATACTTAAATAAAACTCAGATATGTCCATTAAATGGAGCCAACTTATAAATGCTGTAAAATACGAAAATAATAAAAGTTTTAGTAAAGGTCACTCATAGGCCTAAATCATCAGTTCTTTTTTTATTTATTACCAATACAATTTTTTTTAGTGAATGGTAATTTTGTAAGTGACAGAGTACAATAGAAATCGTAATTTACGTGTGATTAACTCACGTCTCTTTTATTGAAGAATATGCTAAAGGCAAATATTAACGATGACAAGAGTATCAATAACGTAGTAAGTTCATTACTGTCTAGTTGTGACAGGAGAATGCTATTAAAAAGTGATCAATTTGTGAACCTACAAAGCGACGTTGAATGAAGAATCAAATCACACTTCGCCAAACCCACACTATAATTATATTAATCTTGTACTAAGGTGAATGTTATGAGAGCTCTTTTAACATATAATTTCTCTTGGGCCGGTGTAGTCTTTGATTTCTAGTTTGATGAGAGTGTCCCCCTCCACAAATTTAATCGATAGGGTTTTTTAGGACATTATGCACAGATAAATTTTACAAATATAAATGAAAAATCATAGCTAAAGAAGCTATTTCCCTCGAATGTGTGCATCCTAAATTAAGTCACTTCAGGTATTGTCTGCTTTGATATATTCCATAACAAGTCTCATAGCTTTGTCTTTTGGCATACAAGTACACACTTTCGCATGAGGTCACCATCCTAGTAGCAATTTCACTTGAGCACGCTTAACATTAAAGTTCCAACTCTAAACATTGTAAAAAGTGCATCTTGTGTGTTACATATGTCTATTCGGTGTGGAATTCAGCTCATTCTTGCCTTTCTTAGCCATCGTAGAAGCTCGCTCGGAACTACTGGTTGTTCAAACCCTCTCGCATAGCCTTCGCTTTCACCCTTGTCAGACCAGGTTGTTACAAATTGACCTAGTGGCAAGGTTGTTCCCGTGCTTTCGACTCAATAACTAATGGCTGCGAGTTCAATTGTTGCCTTGGAGAACTCAAATTTAATTAGGGGATAGTGGCAGCGGGCTACTGTGCTACTTCCCCTCCATATAGCTAACTAGTTATGGTCATACCCCTGGGTTGGGTTATAAAAATAATAATAATAAAGAAGCTAATTGATAGTGTTGTATTTCATTGTCCATGGTTGCATTGTTCTAAAGAAGGAAAATATAATTCAATGCATAAATATCCAAACTCATACAGCTAAATAAAAGAGCGAGTTATTAATTCTGAATTGACAGGTACTTAATGTAAAGTAATTCAGTTTAATTTCTGTCGATTGCGAATCACTTTTGAAAGTTTTACATCATCAAATAAGCAATAATGAATTCTAGATTGACACGTAATTAATGTGAAGCGACATATGTGAGCAATGGGGGTGGTTGCCAGCAGATCAATCACGGGATGAGAGTCAATGGATGATCAAGTTGTGATTGGTAGCTTTTTGACGGTGGACTTCCATGTCAAAGGCTCAACAATGTGGAAGCGATGAAAATATGTGACTTGGAGGAGGGAGAAGTCTTTCATTCGTGCATAGAATGCATAAAGACAGTAGTCGGCGGGATAAATAATAACAGTGTGAAATCAGGAGAAGAAAATGAAATTCTAGAAGCAGATGAAGATAACCATAGTTTTCTCGATGCTCTTGTAACTTGGGGAGAATGGCAACCCACCAAGTCCTCACCGTGTTTGAAATTAGACGAAGGGTTTTGCCTTTTCTCTATATTATTGTGACCCAACTTTCTCGGCTCGTGGAGGTCAATAATGGCCTTAAACAAATGAAGTAGATGGTAAGTTAGCAGCGAAGTCAAAAGCAAAATAGTGAAAAGTAATACCTACACATGACAGCTGTGAAACATTGTAGAATAGATTTAGCTTTTCCTAGGGTGGAACAAGTCAGGGTGGAAATAACCAGGTAAACGCGAAATAACCAGGTAAATGCGACACTTCTGGTTTCTTTATGTTGGAATATCTCCTACATTGGATGCAACAAAATTTCTTTGCCTTGAATTCAATGCGTTCGGAGTCTCTGAATGTTAGCCCTAGTCTGTTAAAGAGTGTGCCGGGTTATGTCCGGGGTTATGTGCTGGGTTCTGAGGAGAGACTCATTGGCGTTGAGTCTTGTATGGTAATTGGACCATGGCAATCGTATAGATATTACAGAAAATGTCTTATGGCGCTTATAATCCGTTGTTGAGGAGACAGATGATTTTAGTGAGTTGGTGATTGACCGGCACCAAATTTAATGGAGTGCACCAGAAAAGCATTTATTTTTACGATCATGTTACTATTCTAGGTCATTTTTATAGAATTTAGTTTTGTGAGTTCTTGCTTGTGATTGAAGATTTTTTTTCTAACGTTATTTCAGTTTAAAGACCATAGTGCTTATTGATTTGTGGATTATTGTGATTAATCAACATGCAGGGAAAAAAATTTCTAGGCCTATTTATCATAATAACAATTATGTTCATTCTAATTTTGTGATGTTCGACTTACCACCACACCCATCTAGTAAATACATGCATGTAATACAAACGTTAAGCACAAAAACGAAGTTCTCTAAATAAATGAACTTGTAGCATTTTTGTAAACGAAGTTGTTCTAAACATTTTTCTCAGCTTCATGGGTTCCCTAAGATATGAACCAGGATAAGAGAGCTCACAAAGGCTCATTTACTTATTTACTTGATCAAGAGCACGTCAGTCAGATAAGCAAAACCCCGATGCATTCACTCATGTTATGCTTAATGAGAGCTAAAGAGGGCAAAAACACCAAAACAAAACAAAAGATAGAAAGTTCATCTGATAATGAAAGGTCCAAATTGTGCAATATTGACTCTTGCTGGCCTTCAAACTGGCAACATAAACAAGCATGCTTCCCCTTTGGAGGGAACCGGAAAGTCCTAGCTATTGACGCAGAGTCTCCCAATAAATGTGGTCAATATGCCAAGGCACGGATAACACAACAAAGGATTATATTTTTGCCTTTTGAAAACGCGTTCAATTCCCGCAGATCCGTGGTCCCACGTACTAATTCTTGGAAATTCAGAACCTTTAAAAGAACAGTTCACGAGGAGACCACTACAGTTAATGAAGATATGTTGTTTCTTGCATATTTACCACTTTCATACTTCCCCCAATAACTCAGAATCTGGAGCTTTAATTTTTTTCTTCTTTTTTTTGGCTTTATAGTACGTTAAAACTAAAAGGTCGACCAGAGTGTTGACTCATGGACAGGGAGAGAACCTTAAGTACTAATAGTCTCAAAACTGTACATGATTTGATGGTTAAGTGAGTTTTGAAATTCTTTTTCTTTTTGTAATTTCTTTTATGCAAGTGCTCTTATGATACCAAAAAAAAAAATTAAGAATAGAATATAAAAGAAACATAAATGAAGAATATCTTTTAAGGTCTAATGGAAGGTTCAAAAATATTTTTTAAAGGTGGGAAATTACGGCAACAAAATTTTTTTGTCTATACTGAGAAAAAAAAATGCTAATCTGAGAACTAATCCAAGTTAGTCTAATCAGGTGCAATGGAGGGCGACTTTTCCGAACACTTTTTCTGTCAATAGCGCGCGGAGTAGCATTAGAACTTATGCAAGAAACGTTTTTGGGCACAAGTTAATATGGATTACACCTAACACACCCAAACATAGCTTCATATGCTGGCTTGCCATCTTGAATAAGCTCCTAACTTAAAGATAGATTGAACAGATGGTAAATATGATAGCAATTAATTATAGTAAATCCCTTTAGGACACAAAGATAATTAAAAGGTTATGTGTTATCTTATTCAATACACAAAACTCCATGATTAAAGAACGTGAAGATGTATTTTATTTTTAGATTTTACAATTGGAAATTCAGGTAAATCATCCTAAATCAATTACTTAAATATGTAAATGTAAAATCGGAAGCATGAGCATGCAAGCAACGCGTCTTGAACCTATGCATACATCACGGATAAGGATGAAGAACCGGAGTGCAAAGATGTTTCGGAGGGGTTGAACGTAGAGGCAAATCATTTTCAAACATGAGTCAAACGACTTAGACTTATCGTATGATCAATTGAAATTCAATTATGAAACGTGCTTGTTTTTCATGATGACGTTGGCACAGGGAAGAAATCCAAATTTGCGGACGTCATCCATGTGTTCAGAAACAATTCATATATTAAAGGCAACCATCTCTGCCTTGCGTACGGCAAATTTGAAAGCGAACTCAACCTGTTTGCCCTATCACGAACAAAATTATAAGAAAACCTTTAGTCCACGCCCAATTTCAAGGGAGTACATGGTCAAAAGAGGAAGCAATTCTTCTTTATGTTTTGGAAAAAAACAAAACTACACACATGAATTGCTATTTAATTGATAAATTATGATCTTGTGACATTATGAAATAAAGTTACACCTCAGTATTTATTTTCTTGAGAGGTTAACACTTTATTACTTGGTTATTTTTTTTTTTTTTGGTCGGAATTTAAAGCATTTCATTATGTAATCTTTGATAATACGCCCACTAAAGGGGCGTCATTACACAAAATGTCCCATAAAGTTTGTGGAGGTGATAAAACCCAATTCAGAAATAAGTAGTTGTTCCTATGGGCTTTAGCTACCCAATCTGCAGCACAATTTACCTCTTTAGAGCAATGGGCTATCTGAACATGTGAAAAGGCCTGCATTTTTTCCTTGCATTTGCTGATAATAGGTTGAACTTCCCAATTGAACTGCTCTGAACTGGTCATTGCTTGAACAAGTTGTAAACTGTCTGACTCAAAGTGAAGTACTTCGTGTCTTTTAGGGTAGTTAAAGTTGAGGGCTTCCCAAAGTGCTAGGGTTTCAGCCATCAAAGGAGAGGAGGCTCTGATTGTCTTTGCCTCTCTGCCCACCATCCTCCCCTCCGAATCCCGGCAGATACAAGCAACAGAACTCTCCAGCGAACCAGGTAAGAATGCTCCGTCTATGTTGATCTTCAAAGCTCCTTCTGGCGTTGGAATCCATGTATGAGAGGGTTTTGTTGGGCAAGCTGCAAATCTATCAATTTCGAGGGTTTTTCTATGTACAGCGGGTCGGGTTTTAGGGCCACTTACTCTGCCCCCTGCACCAGCGCATCCCTCCATTTCTGACCCTCGATGGTTTCGTTGCGGCTCATCGCTCTCACTTGCTTTCCTTCCGGATCTACTGTCCTTTTCGGCGTTCTCTGATCTGGTTCAAGTTTGCTGGTTTCCGTTTCTCCCACTGGTCAGTTCTTTATCTACCTCACTCTTTGCTTCACGGATTATTCGACAAAGTTCATTGCTAAGTTGGGAGGGTTTCTCGAGTTTCAGATCCACCCTCTTCGTGGGTCCTCCAGCATGCTTTTCGCCGAGTTCCAGATCTGTAAAGGGATGGGTCATCCTCTTCGGCTCCTCGCAGCTCGCCATTCTGCCTACTGGTTCTTACTTCCTCTGTTTCACACCCGGATGCACTACTCAGTCGTGGGTTAGAGGCGCTTGGCCACAGGTGCTCCTCTCGTCGCCGTGTTCTACTGTCTTCCCCTCCTATGCTCGACACCACTCTCCTACATGGACTCATCTCACCGCACAAGCTTGATCTCATGTTGTCTCTCAACTCATGTACCCTGATTCGCAGTCCATCATTTACTCTTTGTTCCTGCATTTGAGTCTTCCCTTGTTTCAGCGCTGCATTATTCTCTCTTATCGCTGTGCTTGTTCCTCCATTTGCAAATTCGGCTGCACCATTATCTCGAGATCCACCTTTCCTTTGATTCCACCTTTGATAACTTTTGAGGATTGCTTGTGCTGAGTCGATGATAGCCGACACCTCTAGTTTCCTACCCCGAAAGACTGCCTGATTTCTGGCCTTCCACATATTCCACAATGTTACAGCCACCATGTTCAAGTTTGGAGGGTTCGTTGTCTTCTTTTTGAGTTGACAAAACCATTCTTCTATTCTCGTCAAGCCTTGACGTGAAATTTTAATGTGCAGCTCTTTGTCCCAAATCTATTTTGTCCATGGACACAGCAAGAATAGGTGTTCAACTGTTTCCCTCTCAAGATTGCATAATGGGCATATGGGGTCAGGTAAGATTTTTCTTCCAAACAGGTTATCTTTTGTTGGGAGAGCATTGTTACATAAATTCCATAGAAAGATTTTTATCTTGGGCGGGGTGTGCAAATTCCATATGTCTTTCCAGAGTAAGGGGGGAGGTTGAAAAGAAGTTGTTGGCTGATTCTCCTGAACTTGTGCTTTATCCTCCTTGATGTAGTTATATGCACTCTTTACTGTATATTTGCCTGCCTGCGTGCCAGTCCATACAATTTGATCCGTTTCTGTTTGTGGCTTGATGGGGATAGTCATAATTTCTTCAGCTATTTTTTCATCAAAGTGTGCTGCTATTTTAATTTCATCCCATCTCCCTTGCTCTTTGTCTATAATTTCAAAAACTAGAGAAGGTTCATTAACATGCACTGGACCCTCAATAATACCTCTATGCAGCCATTTATCCTCCCTGATCTTAATCTTTGTTCCATCTCCCACTTTCCACATAATTTTGGGTGCTATAGAATCCCTCCTTAGGACTAGGCTTCTCCATCCCCATGAAGGTCGAATGCCCCTTGCTGCATGCCAAAAATCCGTGTAGGGATAGTATAACCCCTTGAATAGACTGCCCCAAAGATAAGATGGGTGTTGTACCAATCGCCATGCCTGCTTCCCTAGCATTGCTCTATTAAAAGAGAGAAGATCTCTGAAACCCATACCACCTCGATCTTTCCTGATTTTCAATGTATCCCATCTCTTCCAATGAATACCTTCTTTCTTTTCATTAGTTTTCCACCAAAATGAAGCAATTTTCTGTTCAATGGCCTTACAAATTGATACTGGGATTTTAAATACTAACATAGCATATTGAGGAAGTGCTTGAATCACTGTTTTCAGCAAGACTTCTTTCCCTGCTTTAGATAGCAGCTTCTCCTTCCAGCTTTCTAATTTTGAACTAATTCTCCCTAGGATCCATGCAAACATTTGTTTTTTCGACTCTCCCCAGTCCGAGGGAATCCCCAAATATTTACCGGTTTTATCAATAATAGGAACCCTCAATTCTCTGGCCATATTATCTTTCAATGATTGAGGAAGCCCTTGCTGAAAAATATGCCCATTTGTTCAAATTAATCTCTTGTCCAGCAGCTAGACAATATTGATTCAGAATCATAGCCAGGTTCTGACACTCTAAAATGGTACCATTCATAAAAACGATTGAATCATCAGCAAACAATAAGTGAGAAAGTGTAGGACAATTTCTATTTAGCTTGATTCCTGTAATAGTACCATTCTCTTCAACTTGCTTCATCAAGGAGGATAAAACATTTGCCACAATAATACAAAGATACGGAGATAAGGGATCCCCTTGCCTGAGTCCTCTTGAAGGTTGAAAATATTGTAGTGGTTCACCATTAAATTTTACACTAAATGTGACTGTAGTAACACATTGCATATATGCCTTCTTCATGTCTAATTTCAGGACTGCTTGAAACTTCTTCTTTCTGTTCCTGATTCTGATTTGATGCAATACTTCCTGGACAATGAAGATATTATCTTGGATTTGCCTCCCACCCACAAAGGCACTCTGTTCTTGTGCTATAATTTCTGTTAGAAGGGGTTTGAGTCGATTTGCTAGCACTTTGGAAATAATTTTATATCCAAAATTGCATAAACTAATTGGACGATATTGGTCCAATCTCTCCGAGTGCGGGACTTTCATAATAAGGGAGATGTTTGTTTTGTTTAGTGCTGGTGATAGAGATGCAGTGGCTAAAAATTCCTCCACCTCCTTGAATATGTCCCACTTAATTTCTTCCCAGTGATTATGATAAAATAAACCATTAAAACCATCTGGGCCAAGGGCTTTTGTGGCTCCAAGCTGAAATGTAGCTTCTGTGACTTCATCCATAGTAACTATAGCAAGTAATTGTCTGTTCATGGCTTCGGTTACTCTTGCAGGTATTTGGTCTATCACTGGCTCAAAATTCCGGGGTCCGTTGGACTGATATAGCTCTCTGAAGAATTGCACAATATGTTCTCTCAACTGATTTTGCTCAACCAGCCATGTATTTTCTGTGGTTTGTAACATAGAAATTATGTTTCTTTGTCTTCTTTGTATGGTTGTTGCATGAAAGTATTTGGTGTTCTGGTCTCCCCATTTCAGCCAATTAATTCTCGATCTTAACCTCCAGTACATCTCCTCTTGCCTTCCAAGCTCGTCTATTTCACTTTGTAACTTTTTGAAGAGTGACTTGTTGAAAACATCAGAAACATGATTTGTAAGGCCCTCTAGTTCCTGCTTTAATTGACTGATTTTCTTCTTGCCATTCACAAATTTCTGTTTGCTCCACTTAGTTAGTGCTTTTTGTACATCCTGAAGTTTACCTTCTAATTTTGTTTGGTGCTGATTTGTAGATTCCCATGACTCTAGCACCACTTCCTTGCATTCAGCACTGTTCAGCCAAAAAGCCTCAAACCTGAATATTCTGTTTCTTCTAGGTTGAGTTGATTGAAGAGATAGGATAATAGGGCTGTGGTCTGAGCCTACTGCTGGAAGAGCACAAGCTTCAGCTTCAGGGTACATCAGCCTCCATTCAATGGTACTCACTACTCTATCTAGTCGCTCTTTCACATATTCTTCCCATTCCCTGGTATTAGCCCAAGTAAAGGCACATCCCTTACAATCAATGTCCATTAGAGAGCATGCATCCAAGCAATCCCGAAACGCCGTCATTCTAAAATTTTCAACCATCCTCTTCCCCACTTTTTCCCAATAAAACCAGACTTCATTAAAGTCTCCGAGGCACACCCAAGGCAGCATATTAGTGTAGCTTATATGTCGCAATCTGTCCCAAAGTTTTAACCTCTTTGAGTATGTATAGGGCGCGTGAACAAAGGTGATTCTCATTTTTTTCCCCATGACCCCCTCTTCACATTTCAGGTCGATATAACTTTCAGTCATTGAGTCAATTTCCACTATGAGCCAATCATCCCACATAAGAGCTAACCGCCCGCCATACCCACTGGATCAACTACTAAACAGTTTTGAAATTGAAGTCTTCTCCTAACTCTCTGCACTACATCAATCTTGTTTTTTGTTTCCATGAGAAAAACCATCGAGGGCCTGAATTGAGCCGTAACGGCTCTCAATTCTCGAACTGTCAAAGGTGTGCCCAACCCTTGACAGTTCCAACTTAATATATTCATGGTTCATTTGGTGGCTTATTAGAGCTAGCCACCAAAGCCCATGATGCCACTTCTTCAGTCATCTGAATAGGAGTTTCCATAAGTTGAGTCTCATCCAGCACTCTTTGAACCAGAGTAGTTGTCATCTGCGTGCTACTTTTTCTTTGTTTCTTGAAAGAGTGGGTTTTGTGTTGGGATAGGTTTTTCTTTATGTTACTATCGGTGGTTGTTGCTGGCTGGAAATCTGTATTATGTACATTCTCCGAACCGGTGAGCATAAGTATTCTTTTCCCTGAGTTGTGCATAGTCACCTCATTTGTGATGCTGTGATGAGGTCCTCCCTACTGTAAATTCTGATGGATAATTGGAGTAATAGGCTAACCAACTTCCATAACTTCAGCTTGTCTCTGTTGGTCAGGAGTTTCAGGAACAACCTCTTTTACATTTAATGCACAGGGCACTTCATGGTAGAACACCTTCCAGAATGGGCTGTGCTCAGATACTTCTGCTTTCATCCAGCTTCCAAAACATCCTCCCAGCTCAGTTGTGAATTTGTCCTCCTCATAAGGTATGTCTGGACAATAGTTAGCATAATATCCTATTTTGCCACAAGAGTAACAGAAAAAGAGCAATCGTTCATATTTAAAGTCCAGCCAGACTTTCTTGTCCCTATGACTCATCAATTGTCCCACCCTCAATTCAGCCTCGACATCCATCTCCACTCTTGCTTTCCCAATTTTCTGAAAGGCAGGGCCTCTAGCATCTATTTTTACCTCAAGCACTTTCCCCATTGAACTTGCTATTTTCTTTATCATACGTTCCGAATTCCATTCCAAAGGAAGGCCGAAAATTCTAACCCAAAATGCACAGGTTTTAAATTCATAACAATGTGGCGGGGTGTCTAGATCCCAAGTTCTCAAAAGCAGTAAATGATTAGAGAAAGACCAGGGACCTCCCTCAAGTACTCGGTTTTTGTCCCCTTCATTTCTAAAGATAAAGCTGATTTTCCCATTTTCTAAAGGTTTAACTTCCATAGTCTCAATTTTCCAGGCCTTTTTAATTGTTGTTGTAAGTGCTTGAAAGTTAACATTAGGGTTCTTGTATAATTGCCCCACAAGGGAGAACCGGCATTCTTGCATTTTTTCTTCTGAAATTTCCTCATCCAGGACTGTCATATCATTCTCATACATCAACTTACCCAATTTATTGCAGAGATTGGCCAGCCGCCCCACTGCTTCTTCTTCCCTTGCCATGTTTGTTGGGTACAGCTTCAAGTGTTTGCTGCCGTAAATCTTGCTCTATCCTTTCGAACAGGGAGAGATACACCAGGGATGCAATATGCAGGACTCACAGTCGAAGATCCCTCAAGAAGGACACTCATACACAAGAGGTCGAGGGATGCGAGATGCATGACTCACAATCGAAGATTCCTCAAGAAGAACGTCACTTCCACACACTCATACTCGAGCGATCAATGCTGGGTTTATGGGAAAGAAGAACACCACTTCCTCACACTCATACTCGAGTGATCAATGCTGGGTTTATGGGAAATGGATGGAACAGTGGAGATTCGGTGAGAAGAATTCTGGGTCAAATGACTGAATAGTGGAGAGATCAATACTGGGTTTTTGGGAAATGGATGGAACAGTGGAGATTCGATGAGAAATATTCTGGGATTAAAGGCTAGATTATGGTGGGGGATTAGGGTTTGAAGAGGTGAGAATGGGGGTTGCCATAGCTACACATTCGGTAGAGGAGAGCTCCAAACGGAGAGGATCGATGGGGGATTTTTCCGCTTATTACTTGTGTTATTAGCTGCTCAAACCTGTTAAAGTATTCCATATCATTTGTTTGTAGTAACAATTGTAGTCGGCAATTGCTTTGTTGACAACTGAAGCAGAGTGTATAGCATCAACCGAGGCAATCAAGGAATTTATTTGGCGGACAGATTTGCTCAATGGTTGGGGATTATTGTAGTAGAAGATTGTTTTTTACGGCAACAATGGGAGTGCAATACGTTTGGTCAAAAATCAATTGTATCACTAGCAAACAACATACATTGATATCAAGTACAATTTTATACCTGAGATTGTGTCAGAAAGATTTGCATTCATTGAGAAAGTGCAACATGGTAGTCAATTTGGCAGACATGCCAACGATCCTATCACATTTATCAAGTTCCAATACTATTCGGACCTGGTTAGTGTTTGAAATGGATGAGGAGCCTAGATGGGCTCGGGAGAGACAATGATTGATCAATGATCGATGAGGATGAAGTTGGACTTCTCTATCAAAGTAGAGATTTGTTGATTATGGCTTGAATTTAATTTTGATTGCTTTGAAAACTAACCCAAAATTGAATCGCAAGGAACATGGGCCACATCAGTAAAGTCCAAAACTGGACTCTCGCCAATGAAAACGTGGGTAATGGAAAAAAGGGTAATTAATTTCTCACAAGACTTCTTTCTTTTTTGAAGATGAAGTCCATGTTGACGCAAGAAAAGGGCTCATATTTGTTTTCATCGGTGCGTACACAAACACCAATATATATATATAAGTTCGGTCTCTAGTGCTATATTGAGTGTGGTTAATATGTGTTAAAACTATAAGGAAAGGATTAAGAGAGTGAGCGTGAGAAAACTCCTTTCTTTGTGACTAATTCTTGTGGGTTTAGATTTAATTTAGGATTGTGAAACAGTTAAGAGTGGGTGTAGCTGAGTGATTTTAGTCTCATCTCTACATATTATAGTGGAACCATCTTATCGATCTCTCCCTTAGTAGTTTGCACACCTTCGAACCACGCAACTCTTTGTATTTAAGTTTTACTTTTGCAATTTATATCTTACTCAAAACATTTAATTTGTTCATGTTTCCATGTTATTTGTGATCAATGACATATGGAAATATAAAGACTCGATATGATTCCCGCATATAGAGTACAATACAAGTTTTCATGCGTATGCATTTCTTAACTTGTGATTGACTTTGACCACTTGAAATTCATACAATGAGTCTATCGTATCATATTTTCTCGATAATTTGCAATATATAGTAATGGACTAAGGTTTATTTGGAATTCTCGAGTTCCGTCTTTTTCATTTCCAACATTCTCTATCATGATAAGTGAGTTCAAAGTCGGCTTTCAAAGACTAGATATTTAAAGCAAAATCACTCGTGTTGATTTGGCATTTTTTGTTTAGAGTATTTGACTTTCATTCAGTTCTGCGACTGCACCAATCTATATACAATTCTTCAACCATCCATGCGAATTATGGATCGGCCAGCTGGAGAACTTCGTCTCATATTGTCAATTCGTAATTCAATGTTCGTAGTCAGTCTCGTGCAGAGAATTATGTTGAGAATTCAATGACTTTGTGGTTTTAGTGAACTAGAAAGAAGCCGCAAGGTAAGAGTTACTAGTGGGAAAAGACACAGGACGTTCCAAAAACGTGTCAACTTAGTAGTTTTTGCCACCTAAGTACAAATAACGACAAGTGACAGTGCTGCATGAACTCGTCAAACAAAATATTGTAATTATGCTGCTAGTGGTTTTTTTCCCCTTCATTACTCTTCAAGGTGTATTGGTGGGGTTTGGCCTTTTTATCGAGAGTTGCGTCTTTCATTCAAATAATGTCTATTCATATAAGAGTTTTGTCATTTCACATTCCAAGACTATTCATTCTAAAGATTATATTCTTGAATCTATTTAGACCAATAGTCATGTGCTAATGAAAAATCAAAATCTGTATTACTTGTAACGTGCGTAACTACCTACTAGTAGCATTGAATTGATATAGATAAAGAACAATTGTCAGACTCACCGTACTAGACAAAGCTAATCGATCAAAGGAATCAGTCCATACTTGTTATCCTGAAAATAATAATTAAGCCATTTCTAATTTAGGAAAACCAAAGAAAAAGAAAAAAACTCGAGCTAGCCCAGCTCGACTAGCTTGGACCACTTAATTCGATTTGAACCTTTTCTTGTACGATTGAGACTAGCATGGAAATTCTAGGCTTGGTGCGTTCGGGCCGAGCTGAAAAAGTACCTTGCGGCCCCACTTGCTTGACCCGTGCTCACCCATTGTATCAAAGTACTCACGTACGTGTCTTTTACAATTAATTTTATGGCATATCATATTAAAAAAAAAAAAATCAATGAGTTTTACAAATTCTAATGTGAATCCGATTTTATTTTCAAGGATTCTTGAAATGTAAAGCGTGATTGAGTAGAATGAATTGAGGCAGTATTTACTCTTGAAAATATTTAGCTTGGCATGCTAACCTATTACTATAGCGACCGAAAATCTATTCAGTGAATTTTTCTTGCATGAAATCCACGAAATACATACACTAATGGTTCATTTTAGTCATTAGCCATTGCCACAAGGAGCCAAAGTTATTTAAGGAATGTGGCACAGTGAACTAGATCCATATATGCACTCAATTCATGCAATAACGCGTCCATGCTAGCAGGGAGCTCGAAATTACTTGATGGAGAATAAAAAATTACTAAAGTTGAGGATGAAAGCGCATATATGGGAGATAGATACGAAGTTGGAGATTTGTCAGGATTAAAGGTGAACCTTAAAAGTACATTATTGGATAAAACTCGTATGGGAGCATACAACATTGCTCAACCTCGTGCAAGCTTTACCTAAATAGATATTGTGTTTGTAGGTTATAGTATACACCGCAAAATGGTGAAGTAAGGCCTTGGGATATTAAGAAATGGAGTGTAAGCAGCACGTTTTATTTCAATACTATACCTACATTGTATTTGTTGAGAGATGGGTATGATTTTATTAAGTACATATATCTTTAAATTCAGCATTGTAAACATCAGGGAGAGAGTAATGTATTGTACTGGCATAGCACGTACTTTAGCTTATTAACTCCATCTTGATTGGTTCGTTAAAGTGGTATTAGAGCTAAAATGCCCAACCAGTGACATTAAAGCTCAAATGCCTTAGTAAAAGAAAAAATATGAATAATATACAAAGAACAGGCTAGAAATTTAGATCACATATTCTTCACATCTTTCTGATGAAGCATGAAGCTCCACTATAAAGATCATACATCATTAACAGAGGTGTTGATACCTAAATTTTTGTCCAAAAATCATTTTCGAAAAATGGGAACTTGTTTTTCCACAAAAATACTTCATGTCTAATTCTTCTTACATATAGATTATCTAGGCGTTTATTATAATTTTTCTAAAATGGAAGATGTTTTTGCCAAAAAAAAAAGAAAGAAAGAAAGAAAAAGTTGGGGCCAATGATCTAAATGTGACTAGCCAAGCCTAGGAGGTTAGATTGGAATTAAAATGGCAAGTTGGGGCCAAAATGCAATTTCCAAAAGTTGATGGACCAATTCGCAAATTTTGCAAAATTTCGCCCTAGCCCTTAAATCATCATCTTAGCCCCAATTGAGTTGAAATTGAACTCGGGTCAAGTCTAATTAGTCAAATCGGGCAAAAAAGACCAAATTACATTGACTTTGGACATTTTTGAGCAAGAAAATGGCCAACTTTGAGGGACTCTCTTACAAAATTGAGTGGAGACAATCACGGAAAATGGTTGAGATCTTAAACTACTATACATGAACTTGCTAATTGATCAAAAACCGCAGCCAAATTGATGGATTAAAGAACTCAAACTAGCTACCAAAACCCAGCCCACGGTTAAGTCTCAATTTCGAGCTATTAAGTAAGCATATTGGTGGCCCCACCATATCCTACTTAGCTGCCCAATCAGCTTGATCTTTGCACATGATGGAAGACCCTAATCAGTAGTACAAGTGGACAAAATTTGGCCAGGGATAAGCTACTGAAGGCGCATGAAAATTGCAGCAAAATCCACACACTCAACAGCTGCAAAAATTGAAAAGTTTGGCCAAGTCAGAAAGTTGGTGAACTAACTCAATTGGTAGGCTTGATAGATGGACAAAAAACCGACCAAAAATCCCTTAATTTAGGAGATAATATCACTGAAGCAAGTTCTTTCAGGGCATGAAAGGTAGGAGACAAGGGAGAAGAGAGAGCTCACAATCATCCCCCAAAGACACCCTCGAAGCAACTCCAGAAAAGGTTAAACCCAGAAATTCCAGATCAACCTTTAGAGAGAAAAGTAAAATTTTCACAAACTTGCAATCAAAATTAGCCAAAACCTTCAACTAAAAAGTGAAACTTCACTCAAATATCTTTCCATCTATAGGTCATACGTCCCATATGGAGATCGAGAATGTCTCCTAAAGCCCCCTGAAAAACACCCTCCTGGCAGGCCAAGAAAGATTGAATTTTTCCTAAGTGTTGAGCACGGTTGGTCACGGATGAGGGAAAGCGAGTGCTTTTGAGAAAATTGAGAGACAAATGAGGGAAACCATGAGTTGTAACCCAAACTAGAATACATATATGTTGACACCTAATTTTGACCATGCTATTTACTTGTTACATTAAGCATTTTATAGCATTGCATTTAGGTAATAATAACATTTAAGATCAAACTTATCTTTTAGAAAATAAAAATAGAGGATAATAAATAACACATAAAATATCTTACCCAAAAATAAATAAAAACATTTGGAGGGAGATTTTGGAAATTTTTGAATAATTTAACATTTTTCTTGTTAAACATATCTCCTCAATTCAAAATTCAAAAATTCAGCTGTTGTGTGATTTTGGAGTCATTTTTCTTGTTGAGTTGTTGAGTGAATATCTCACTTGCAAAAACAACTTTGAGTTTTCCCCTATAAATAAAGGATGCAAGGCTTCGAATCAGGGACTTTGGGGGGGAAGGAGTTTTCGAAACATTCACAAAAGAAAAAGGAGTTTTTGTGAGAGAAAAAATCAACAAAGTTTTTCCTTCTGCTGAAAAGCAGAAGACAAAGGGGGTTCTCGAGATCTGTTGGGGATAACGGATCCCCGAAACCGGATTCGACACCAAATCGAACCCCTAAATGCAATGCGGAAGACAAGCCCGGGAATTAACATGTATCACCGATCCTAAAGCACACCACGGTTCGAGCGTACCTTGTTAGCCACAGATTAGACACGGACGCCGAGAAGAGGAAGAAATCTGGCCCCGTTCGATCCGATGGCACTTTGAATCGAAGAAAAACTTACTGTTTTTCTTTTTCCCTTTTGAGAGAGAGAGAGCGTGAGGGAGGGAGAAGATGTACGTCGTTTTGGCAAACGGTCACTTCTCCCTCTCTCTCTCCCTTTTATATGTCCCTCCATCCACGGGCCCTATTCCCGTGGGCCGGGCTTTTAGGCCCAACATGGGCGGACGGGCCATAAGCCCATTAGTCATATAAAAACATCATCTCCCACTTGCACATGGTGGGCTGAACAGGATTCTCTTTACCTCTCTTCAACATTCATACCGGTGAATAATCCGTGCGACCAGCATACTTTGAGAGCTCGTTACTATACATCTGTTAGGAATATATAGCAGCTCATATTGGGCGTCTTACTCTGAGTAGATTCAGTATGCAGTACCCTAGATCGATCGATCACATTTTATATCTCTCTTGATCTCTTTTAAACATGATATATATATATATATATATATATATATATATATTGTATTCACAATTATAATTATCCCAAAGACAGTCATAATTGGTCGACCAGTGAATACAAAACTACAATGTGATTCCTCAAAATCAATCTTCATCTTTCCTTCAAACTCTCAATTTCAGTTCAGCTTGCTTTTCTAGAAATGTCCCATTAGATCGAATCAACTCATGACCATTGGCAACATCCTAAGATAGCAAACACTAAATAGAAACCTTGAGAATAAGTAAAAAGTCATGAGGGCACTAAAATTTGAGGAACTCTTTTCCTCAAGAGTCTCACACGTCATAAAAATTGAGATCAAACTTTTTGCCACTCTTATTGGTCGGCTTATGCATACGTAGTATGAAATACGTATTACGGTATTAACTCATTTCCCATGGAGCGTATGTCTACACCTTTCAATACTGTACAGATGATAGTTCAGACATACCCAATGTCTAACTTGAGTTCACGTATCTACTCATTCACAAAATTCATCGAACTCACATCCGGCATCATAGACGATAAAGTAAAATATGTGGGGTATTTTACTTTCGGACATAGTAAGTATTATGTCCTCATCTTAACACCCATTAAGGCGACATACGTATTTTAAGCTTTAGCTCTTGATTATCACCTAGATAATAAGCTTAAAACAGTCTCATCTCTATTTATCACACAAGAAATAGAAGCGATTACCCGTGTGAGTGGGCTAATCTTATATCTGTCCGACATACTTTCTCAACTTAAAATAATGCACTGAGCATTAAGATGCATAAAGATCAAACAAAGATTCATAGGCATTAATAATGAAACAACACTAGTTCATAAATGTGAACAACTCGGGAAATTACAATCCAGTACATCAGACTCTACGCAATCCTAGAGATTTTACATGACCACAAAACACATCTCTAGGTATTGGCTTTGTCATAGGATCTGCTACCATTCTATGCGTAGATATGTACTGTAAGTTCACATCCTTTCGTGCAACCATATCCTTGACAAAGTTATACTTGGTATTTATATGTTTGGTCTTGCCATGATATTTTGGATCTTTAGTGTACGCTATAGCTGCTTGGCTATCACAGTTAACCAACAATGGATTTGCAGCTTTCTTAATAACGCCTAAATGATCCAAAAATCTCTTAAGCCAAACTCCTTCTTGTACCCCTGCTGATAATGCCACGAACTCAGCTTCCATCGTGGATAAGGCTATACACGTTTGCTTCTTACTGCTCCATGATATGGCGCCATTGTTCAGTAAGAAGGCAAATCCAGAGGTAGATTTCCTTTCATCTAAATCTCCTCCCCAATCAGTATCTGAATAGCCTTCAAGTCGCAGATCTTTTCCTTGGTAATTCAACTTGAAATCAACGGTTCCCTTCGGATACCTCGGTATTCTCTTAACGGCTTTCCAATGTGCTGGTCCCGGGATTGGATTGGTATCTACTCACCATTCCAACTGCAAAACATATGTCGGGTCTTGTACACATCATAGCGTACATCAAGCTCCCAACCGCACTAGCATAAGGAACATGTTTCATTTGTTCCTTCTCTTGTGGAGTCTTTGGACACAGTCTATGGCTCAATCCTTCACCTTTTGCAATAGGAGTGTCTATGGATTTACAATCTTGCATACGAAATCGTTCAAAAACCTTATTTATATATATTTCTTGCGAAAGAGATAACGATCTCTTCGAACGATCTCTTGAA
The DNA here is from genome assembly GCA_014182515.1 of Eucalyptus microcorys. Classification (NCBI taxonomy): domain Eukaryota; kingdom Viridiplantae; phylum Streptophyta; class Magnoliopsida; order Myrtales; family Myrtaceae; genus Eucalyptus; species Eucalyptus microcorys. The sequence goes on along the minus strand of CM024570.1, from coordinate 14,895,647 downwards.
ATCTTAACTCCAAGAATGTATGCAGCCTCACCCATATCCTTCATCTCAAAGTTGGAAGACAACCAACTCTTGACAGTATTAACAAACTCCATATTGCTTCCGGCAATCAGTATATTATCAACATATAATGATATGATCACAAATTGATCCTTGGATCTTTTTATATATACACAATGATCCTCATCAATCATTGTAAAATCATATGCCATCATGGCATTATGAAAAAGTATATACCATTGTCTGGATGACTGCTTAAGGCCATATATCGACCTCAAAAGTCGACATACCTTTTCTTCTTGGCCTTTCATTATGAAACCAGCAGGTTGTTCCATATATATTTCTTCCTCTAATTCTCCATTGAGGAAAGCAGTCTTTACATCCATCTGATGTAACTCAAGATCCATACTCGCTACTATTGCCAAAATAATGCGAATTGAGGTAAATCTCACTACAGGAGAAAACGTATTTTCATAATCAATTCCTTCCTGTTGATTATACCCCTTCGCCACAAGGCGAGCCTTATGCCTTTCTATCGAGCCATCAGCCTTTCGCTTTATTTTGAGAACCCACTTGTTCCCAATAGCTCTGCGTCCTTTTGGAAGATCAACCGGTTCCCGAGACTTGGTTTGAGTTCATTGACTCCATTTCCTCTTCCATTGCATGAATCCATTTTTTCCTTACTAGGGCAATTCGAGCCTCATTAATATTTCTTGGCTCATCCTCATCTTGTGGAGCAACCATAAAAGTTTCCCCTTCAATGCCAAAACGTCGACGGGGAATACTTTGGCGACTTGTTCGCCGTATGGGAGATTGTACACTTTGCACATCATTCCCCATTATGCTCCCACTTGGATTAGATAATGATGTCGTCTCATCATATGGTTGCAATTGAGAATGGTTTGAATTCAATTCATTACTTCTCATATTACTCCCACTTGGACGAACTCCACTAATATCATTATCTTGATCCAAGGTTTCAAATAGGGAGTGATCTTCCCTATTTCGCCCTTCTTAGGAAACTCATCCTCTAAGAATGTGACATCCCGTGATTCAAATTCAGTTATACTCCCACTTTCCTGCTCACCTATGAACACATACCCTTTTGAGTGTTCCGAGTATCTTATGAAAATACTCTTCTTTCCTCTGGGACCCAATTTCCCAAACTTGTGAGAGGACTCATGTATATAGGCAGCACAACCCCATGGCTTAAGAAAACTTAAGTCCGGTTTTCTACCTGTCCATAACTCATATGGAGTGGAAGTAACTGATTTGGAAGGCACACGGTTAAGTATATAGGCAGCAGTTAACAACGCATCACTCCAAAAGGTAATAGGTAAGTTAGCATGCGCCATCATGGACCTAACCATTTCTAGTAGGGTTCTGTTTCTTCTCTCCGCAACACCATTTTGTTGAGGAGTATATGGAATAGACAACTGTTTTTCTATTCCTTTTTCATCACATAATTTTCTGAACTCATCAGATAAATATTCACGACCTCGATCGGATCTTAACGCTTTTATTTTCTTGTCTAATTGATTTTCTACCAGGTTCATAAATCTTTTGAAACAACTTATTGCTTCAGATTTATGAGAAATCAAATAGACATATCCGAATCGAGTGTAATCATCTATAAAAGTGATGAAATAAACAGCCCTATGCCTTCCTTTCACATTCATTGGACCACGACATCGAATGGATTAAATGCAGAGGAAATTCAGCTCTTTTTCCTTTTCCAAATGGTTTCCTTGTCGTTTTCCCTTCTAGGCAATGCTTACATATGGGCAAATCGACTTTTTCAATGTTGCCCAACAAGCCCTCTTTGGCTAGTCTATTCATACGCTGTTGGCCAATGTGACCAAGTCTTGCATGCCGCACTTTCACATCATTATCATATTTATTAGGAGATGTGAGAAGGGAATAACAAACATTTGCATTAACATAATCAATATCTAATACAATGAAACCATCCAAAAATAACCACAACCATAGTAATTTGTATCCAAAAACAAATTCACACCTCTACTATAGAAGTTCATATTAAAACCTAATTTAACCAACACTAATACGTACACTAAATTCCGACGAATCTCCGGAGCATACAATACATCATGTAGGAATAAAGTGCGTCCACCACGCATATTCAGTTGGCATGTGCCAATTCCTTTCACTTCAGCTCTGGAGTTGTTTCCCACATAGATCCACTTAGTTCCAGTTGGTACTCGTCGGAATTCCACGAAGGATCCTCTATCCTTCGCTACATGGTCTGTCGCTCCTGAATCCATTGTCCACAAAGGATTAGACTCAGTTAAAAACACAGAACTTGACACAAAAGCAAAGTTCTGAAAGGTACAAGGGGTGCATACCTTCTTTGGCTCACGACGATCGCGAGCATAGTGACCCTTCTTGTCACGGTTGTAGCATTTCACCCTTGCAAGCTTTTTCATGCGAGGACGCTTTCCTCTTCCATGTTGGTTAAATTTGGGTTTCTTCCCTGAAGGACCTTCTTCCTTGCCTTTTCCTTTATCAAGCCAGTTAGGACGTTTGCGCTTGGAGCTCGAAGCTCCATTTGAGCTAGAACTAGCATGATAGAGTTCAGCATCCGGCTTAGTCGCCAAGAGGCGGTCCTCTTCCAGCTCAAGATGGCGCACTGCATCCTCAAAAGATTTGATATTTTCATTATGGGTTAGGTGCACCTTCATATGCTCCCAACTCTGAGGCAATGAACGAATCACTGCTTGCACCTGCTGCTCATCTGTGAGGACATGGCCAGCATCTTTCAACTCATTTATCATGTTTGACATCTTTCTAAGATGTTGCTTCATAGTCGACCATGAGGCTTCTTATAGGAGTCAAACCTAATAGTGAGTGTCTCGGTCAGTCACCGAAGTATGACCAAATCTAACGCCAATGCCTCCCACATTTCCTTGGCATTGTCAAAACGCCTAAACTCTCGCATGACGTCATTTTCCATACTACTCAGCAACGTGATGCGAGCAAGAGAGTTCTTTCGTTTCCATGCAGCAAAAGCTTCCTTATCTCTTTTGTGCTGTGCAGTATTTCCTTCTTCAGGTTCTACCATGATTAGGTTAAGAGCCTCAAGTGCCTCTTGCTCTTCCAAAGCACATATTGGATTTTCATGTGCCATATCTCATAGTTGTCACCATTGAGCTTTTCACCTTTGTTCAGCTCGGCAACTATGCTCTTCGTGGCTGAAGCCATTGATCTGAACACATCAGACATATATGCACGAATTATTAATGCCTATCATTTATGCATCCCTATTTGCATAGACCCATCATATTAATGAATAATTTCAAGTAAGGCTTCAGAATCAAAAGGTTACTATGTTTCCAATCATCCTCCAAAATCCTAACTTAAAACTATCATTAATATAATTGTCTTATGCAAAATAAATTCTATGAAGTCACAAAAACTTCTATAACTACCCACAGACTAACTACCCACAAAGAACCAAAGAATAATGAAAGCAACAGATAATTGACATACAATATAATAATGCTTTCATGTAATACAACTAACATATAGGTTGCTACATCAACAACAATCAGGTAGTAAGCATTACATAAGATGTCCACAAAGCACACTTAACTAAGAAAACAACCAATACATCTAACACCAAAACAAAGACACGAACCGGAAAGATCCTCTTTTGTTCAATTTCTTGATCTTTTCCCTTGTAACAATGCAGTAATATTCATTTACAAAATCCATCACAATTTTCTTATATGAAGCAGCTCCGTTGACATCCCATATGCGATTCAACACATCTTGCCATTCGGTGGAAGAGTGTTTATAAAAAATCGCACCATCTCTCGACTCGTGGCATAGGACGACCATTCCATATGACCTGTTGAATTTTCCCATTGACTTCCAGACGTGATCAATTAAGTCACCACTCTCCCATCGATGATCGATCGGCTCGGCTATCAACATAGACACCTATCCTTTTGTTCATCGAATCGCGCGAATAGGTGTGCGCATCCTCGGGGAGGCATTGTTCGTGCAACAAATGCAGAACTGTTCCTACAACAAATGCAGAACAAATAAGGGATCATAAATAATCCACATAGACTTAATTGAAAAAGAAACACATTCTTTTCCTTTTTTTTTTTTTTTTTTTGGTCAACGGTCAACGGTCGTCGGTCAACGGTCAAGTCAACGGTCGTCGGTCAACCGTCAACGGTCAGGTCAACGGTCGTCGGACCGGTCGGACCGGACAGAACGGTCGGACCGGATAGACCGGTCGGACCAGTCGGGCCGGTTCGAGCGAACCGACGGCACGTGCCGCGCGCGTGCGCAGAATGACGTCACGCAGACGTCATCCGGCACGTGCCGCGCGAGTGCCGGCGTCTCGCGGTCCGGGTCGGGTCGGGTCTCCGGTCGGGTCGCCGGCCGGTGACCGCCCGGCCAACCGTCGTCGTTACGACGTCATCAATGACGTCACCCGTGATTCTTGGCCGTTGGGTGACGTCATGCCGACGTCGGCACGCGTTGGTTCGCCGATCGGCGCGAACCGATTCGCCGGCCGGCGCGTGTTTCGCACGCGGCCGGGCGAGCCGGCGCTTCCGGCGCGCGTCGCCCCCACGCGCGGCGGCCGGCCGCGCGTGTGGGCGCGTGTGGTGTCTCCCGGCGGCGTTCGACATATCGCCAGACTCGTCTCGACGACCTCTTCCTTCCTATGCCATCAGAATTTAATTTCGACATACGAAAACACAGAAAAAAGGACGAAGAACGCTCGGGTGTCGGGATTTCTGGCCCGATCCGTACGGCCGAAAATTTTTTTGAAAAAAAATCAAAAAATCAATCAAAAAATCAATCAAAAACACGATAGGGGGTCGGGAAAACATGAATCGGGGCTCTGATACCAATGTTGGGGATAACGGATCCCGAAACCGGATTCGACACCAAATCGAACCCCTAAATGCAATGCGGAAGACAAGCCCGGGGAATTAACATGTATCACCGATCCTAAAGCACACCACAGTTCGAGCGTACCTTGTTAGCCACGGATTAGACACCGACGCCGAGAAGAGGAAGAAATCCGCCCTGTTCGATCCGATGGCACTTTGAATCGAAGAAAAACTTACTTTTTTTCTTTTTCCCTTTGAGAGAGAGAGAGCGTGAGGGAGGGAGAAGACGTACGTCGCTTTGGCAAACGGTCACTTCTCCCTCTCTCTCTCCCTTTTATATGTCCCTCCATCCACGGGCCCTATTCCCGTGGGCCGGGCTTTTAGGCCCAACATGGGCGGACGGGCCATAAGCCCATTAGTCATATAAAAACATCAAGATCAAAAAAAGAAGAGAATAGTCAAAGAAAAAGTGAAAATAGATAGAAGAAAAGCGAGAGGATGTGAACAGAGGGGGCAGAACAGAAAGTACAGCAAGAGGAGACGTGAGAGAGAGAAAAACAGAAGCTACAGTGTCGTCTTCTTCTTCCCGACGTACCCCCGTCCGCGTCGGCCTCGTGCCTTCGCCGGTCCACCACGCCTGCATCGCCTCCTCCACTGCAACCCCGAGCAACCAACATCCCTGCATCTCCACAAGCACCGCCGTCCCGACGTCCAGCGATCTCACCCTTCGTCGGAGCCCGACACCACCACACCTCTGCAGCTCGAGCTTTCACCGGTCATCACCTCGCCAAGCTGCACCGCTGGTCCCCGAGCCCCCTAATCGCCTCTTTGCTGCTGCCGAAGTCCAGCTCTGCGCGACGACCCTGACGCCACCTCTGCCGCTCGTACACGAGCATCACGTGACGTCCCTGCAACCCGCTGATCCGGCCACCGTTCGCCTCCGTGTTCGCCCAGAACCCGACGCCGTTGTTCCCTCCGCAGCAACCTGGACCAATCTCAGTAGCCCGACGCCCCTACACACGACGTTGCTGCTCCTCTACCAGATCCGAACTCGAGCGGACTACGCCCCTTTCGAACCGAAGCCCCTACGGACCACAAAGCTCGCCGCGTCGATCTCGCTCACCGACGCTCCCCGCAACTCCCGATCTGGCCATCGTTCGCCTCGCCCATGAGTTAGAACCGAACCCGCTGTAACGCAAGTTTCCCCCTTCGCCGGAGCCCAATGCCTCCGCGCCGCTCGCCTCAACCCGGCAAGACCCGGCGCCTTCACCGCCCGCCCTCGCCGAAGCTCCGACACCGGCCATTCTCCGCCCGCGCCACCCACCGCCGCCCACCTGCCGTCGCTCCCTTTTTTTTAAATTTCCCTAAGTGGTTTATTTTTTTATTCTTTTTATTATTATTTTATTCATTTTAAATTTTGTTATTATTGTTTAAGTTAGAATATGGTTTGTCAATGTTAATATTAGTGCATTTTGTAGGCATTATCCGTTAGGATTTTTTCCAGAATTAATGTAATTATTAATTTAATTCGAGAGACATCGGATTATTTTTTTAATTATATTAATTTTTGGGCTTTTGGTAGAATTTGAATTGTTAAATTACTATAATTATTAATTTAATCTGTAAGACTTCGGATCGAGATTTTTAATTATTTTGATCTCTTTGTCGTGATAATTAGGATTAGGATAATCGTTAATTTGACCTGTGAGACAACAGGTTATTTTTTCGATTATTTTGATCATTTATTTTGTTGATGGCTTAAATTTAATATTTATTTAATAATTATTTATCTTTTTTAAAAAAACTAAAAAAATCAAAAAAAAATCAAAATATTGCATGAGCATATAGGTTTAGTAAATTAGACATGTAGGTTTAGTAAAATAGAATTTTCTTAGGATTACATTTTTAGGGTTGCATTTTTAGAAATAAGTTAGGGTTGGACCTAAATTAATTTTTTAGATAATGTTCGCACATTTTAATTATTTCATTTTTCAAAAAATAGTTTTCTAAGATAGGATAGGGTTTAAGTAAAATTAATCCCTAGAATAAATTAGAAAATTATCCCTTTTTAGATAGTTTAATTAGGGTTTTTGTTAATTATGAATTTCAATAAAAAAAATACAAAAATACTAGGTGCATGTTAACTAGTTCGCATAATAGGATCATTTAATTAGAATTTGTTCATTAGTGCAGTTAGGTCATGAGGTGCATAATAACTAGTTTGCATAATAGGCCCATTTAATTAGAATTTGCATATTAATAAGATTAAGTCATTTAGTTAAAAAAATGCATTTTTATAAAAGAATTCTAATTTTCAAGAAAATCCAAAAAATAATTGTTTGCCTTGTATGTTTAATTCTTTTGATGCAATTTATTTTATTGAATGTTTAATAATGATTTAGTACCCGTGTGATCACCCATTTGCATGATAGAAATTTAAGTTAAAATAAATCTAAGCTGCTTGAAAAATATTTTTGAAAATTAAACAGAAATGGTACCGAAAGGGCATTAGAGAAATCTAGTATAAACAAGTCCATGTACCCTTAGTCTCTGGTTCATAGGAGTAAAATAATCCTCCCATTATTTTACTTAGGTGTCTAATTGACCTACCATAAACCGATTAGTGGCGACTCCAAGTTAATAATCTTTTGCATGTTAAATATTTGAACCATAAGTCGCGAGTTGGTATGGGCTTGGGGAGAGCCCGAGCTAAGTTTTTAAAGATTTAGAAGTCCATTAACCTAATTTTAGGTGATGACCCGAAAAGTAGGTCGCGACAATATTAATTTGTTTGGTGTTTAGTTTTCCAACAAAAAAATGTCGTGGAGTTTGGTTTTGGGGACCAACAAAAAATTTCGTTATCAGTTCTTTCTTTGCATATCTCATTTTCCAGTTGAAGAAACCAACTTCCATGGGCCCACAAGGATAATTTTTCGGTTTCCTTGGCCAAGAGCCACTTAAAAAAGAAACTAGGAAGCAAGGTAAGAATCCTAGATGTATTTTTGATCAATTTTGAACATGTTTCAACTATGAAAAATTAATAAGAAAACCAGTTTAGAAAACTAATTTTCAAGGCTAGAATTTTTGGAAGTACTGAAATCTCTTCAAGAGTCTTGGATGTTTGATTTGTTATGTTTATTTTTGTGCATTACTTGTCTTCATGAGCTTGATGAATGTTATATGGGAGTACCAATGATGCCAATGTCAACTTGGTTTCGTCTTTAAATTCCCGTGTGAACCATGTGACCATCTAAAACTTGAGCCAAAAACCAAGCCTATCCACATTGATTCATGACTGATCAATGTGGACTTTGCATGTGTGCTTCTTGAAGAGGTCGTTTTGATGTATTCAGCTGATAATTTTCTATGATGTTTATTGCATTTGAAAGTCTATGTTACCTACTTTCACTTGGATTAAGTTATGTTTCCCTTAGATATTGTACATGGTGAGTGTCGGAGCTTGAATTTGGGCATGCAATATGTTTGCTTAACTTGGGTTCCAACCCAAATTTGCAAAATCAGCTCAAATTGGCTGAATATACTCAATTGATACAAATATGAAAATGTTTGGGACTGAATTGGTCTAATTGAAATGTTTGTAACTAAATTGATACCAATACAATAGATTTAAGACTTTTTTTTTAATGCTTTTCTAGTGTAAATTCCTCATGTAAGTAATAATCATGGATCACCTGACTTGTTTTCATTAAAGTAGTGCTTGCCTATCGAGTTTCAATGGCCTCTATGAGCTTAAACTTTTGGACCCATTCAATTTTCTAACATGTTTCTAGTGTTTGATACTGAACATCAATTTAATTGATCCACACCATGTCACACCCCGAATCCCAAGCACGCAAACAACTCACCATGGTCATGCAAATGCGATATTCCCAAGTAGTGTCACCGACCCCATTCATTTTAAATGCGCATGTGGAATGTATTGTAAAACCCCGACAAAACTTACGAGATAGGAAAGCAAGAAACCAACTCATCCACAACCAAACATACTTTCATAGATATTCACACTAGAGTTTACATACACCAAAAAGGTCAATCTACAAAAAGATCAGTCCACCAAAAAGAAGGAACAGTCCTAAGACCACTAGTCAGACTCGTTCGTCGATCCCACTTCTGACTGATCAACCTCCAGAGACGATGGGTCCTCCACCCTACCACCAGGAGGGTCAACTACGCCCTCACCTAGGATGGCCTCCATCTTAGCAGGTGGAATGTCAAAACCACTAAAAGGACCAACCTTGAAACCATTGACTCCAAAGCAGAACCACGCTCTATATCGATGAGGCACCCTGACAAACATGGCCTCCTCAATCCAAATTGTGGTCCTAACAAGCTCATAGATTCAATGACTTCTAGGATCCGGAAAACTATGCACATGCTCGGTAATTTGCACGGGAATACCATATCGCTCCGGGGGTATTGCCATCTACGATCCTAAAAGTATTTGGCCCATAACGGGGTGAGACATTGTCTCAGCAAGTTCATCCCCTAAACCCCTATTAGAAAGAAAATACACCCAAGGGTGGCCTAGCCACACTACACAGAAGACTTACCTTGCCTTATTTCCTTCCTGCAGATTAGTACAGTTCATATCACTCAATCATCGGTAGTAATAAGAACTTAAATAACTAGAGCACAATCACTTTCACATAATCAATAACCATAGCATGCATTCCAATTTTTATTCATTGCCACACATGAACATAGCCTACTCGCAATTCAGCTATCTACTGGCGTTTAGCCAGGCATCGTCTCCTCACCTTGAAGCACGGCTTCATCAATACATCGACGGCGTTCCCAAAGGAGCATGGGCCTAGAATCTACTGCAACCCACATCCGTTGTATGAGACATCCCATATAGGGGCAAGTCCGGCTCAACAGCTCAAGACAATTTTCTCTTAATTAACACACAACAAATTCATACTCGACCCAAGACACTTTGCATTTCACTCAAGTCTTCCATTTAAAATAGTGATCCCGACCTCTTTTCTTCATATTAAAAATGCTCAAGAAATTATTCATGTGTGAGGGGACACGTTAATTTCGAACTAGAAAACTAATATCTGACTTTTTCAAACCCCACCATTTAATATAATTCTTAAAATCCAATTTTGGTGTCAAACCCGACACTTGGGATTTTCTGAATAAAGTCCACATGTTTCACAATCAACACTCAATTTGCAATATCCATCCATCAAATTCATAATTTGAATACATAGCAGTGATCAACGCGAAATTATGACAATTTAAGATCTCGAAAAACATTTCAGAAAAATTAATAAATAATTAAATTTATTCCGAAAATTAATTAAATAATAATATTTTATTAATATTATATAATATAAATTTTTATTAAATAATTAAATAAATTCGAAATAATTAATTAATCTAAAATAATTAATTAAAGCCTAAACAAGATTACACTAATCTAAACATCCACTTAGCCTTAATTAATCATATATTAAATTAATCACATCCCTTAATCTAATCCACATTTAACTAAACTAATATAACCACATAATCTTACTTAACTAAACTAAGCATCCTTAAAGCATCATTAACCTTCTAATCAAGGTTTAGAGGCTAAACTCACCGGAATCGCTTTCCGATGAGTCCACGACAAAGACAACGGCGAGGCAGTCGATAAACCTCCACGCGGCGGCACTAAGAGAGGACCGGAAGGCACTTAAAATGGGCCTTGAAGTTCCAGACTTTGCTGGAACTCCAGCTACTGATCACGGCTGGAAAAGACACGTTGGTGGCTGGTTGGGTGGAGGAGGACCAATGGGTGGCAGCAGAGACTTGCACGGGCTTCTGATGAGCTGGACGGTGGCTCACGGCGGCCGGGGGAGTTGCTACGGTGGTGGAGAGGTGAGCTCGAGCGGGGACGGCGGGCTGGGACAAGTGAACAAATGGCACGGACGGGAGAGAGGTAGCGACGGCCTTAGCTTGCTTGCAACGGCGACTTCGGCTACTCCGGGGACAGGACGGCGGTGATGCTGGCTCAGGCGAATCCGACGACTACCAGGGGCTACGGAGGATGGCGAGACAGCACGGGACCAACAGCTTAGGGCACAAGGACGAAGGCGGAGCAGTGAGCTAGCGAGTGGAGTAGCGTGCATGAACGAGGGACTCCGGCGGGGACTGCGGGCGTGCATCGAACAAGGAGGAGGGGTGGCCAGTTGTTGCTGGTTTTGCTTAGCTTTTTCCCCTCCAACTCCCAAAGAAAAGCCCTTGATTTTAGGAAGAATAAAAAGTTGATGTGAGGGCCCCTTTTTGTGAGCCAATGAGGCTTCTTACACTTGTCAAAACCCCCCTCCTACTTGGCCCAACCATGACTTCACATGACATCACCATCCACCCACCTCAAATCTTCCTTGACAATCTTCCAATAGGTCCAAAATGCCTCATCCCCCATGGCATACGAATTTTAAACATTTGTGCACCAAATTATTTCAATTTCATTCAATCTTTTTTCTTGACCATAGAACCATCTTGGATCCCAAAAGTACAACCAAAAGCGGGCCTACCAAATTTCCCAAACCAAAATAACCATATTTTGATTTTTCGCCGAAAAACTTGGTTTACAAAAAAATCTTCTGAAGATGAGTCGACGTTCCTAAAATAATTTGTGACATGACAGGACTTTTAATTTCTAAATTCAGTTTCAATTTCATGGTTAATTTCATTATGGTGCGATCCTAGTGTATCCTAATCTACTGGGTAGCTTTTAAGAAATTTTCCTACATTTAACCTGTGGTTGATCATTTTCAAGCCACAATATACATTTTCGACACATTGGCAACTTTCGATTTTCGTGAGAATCTCAAGGTTTTAAATATGGACACATGGTACCAAAACGACAAAAAGATCGGTCTAGTGTCGATCGGCAAGAATTGTACGATATGGTGGAATCACCCACACTTGATCATATGCCTTTGTTGAGTCAACCTATCTCCGGTTTCTAATCGATTTTTAACTGTGCCGTAATAACCCCTGCAAATTAGCTCGGTCAAAAAATTGTTTCCTGGTCAAATTCTCGAGTCTGATGCGTTAAAATCCATTAACGGCTTCACCTAATAAACTAGTTTTCTCGTGAGTTGCCAACTCATAGAAAAGAACTATATGCACATAGATGAAATGCCCGACTCATTCTAATGAAAATAGAATTGAAAAATCAGGATGTCACACATCACATCACCAACGTAGTTTAAGTGCATTACACAAAAAAAAAAAAAAAAATGGTGCAAATTACATTATATACCTTAACACTCTCGGATGAGAGTGGGAAAACACAATTGGCTGTATCAGCCATGTTAGATCTACATGCAAGTGGCAACCAAATTATGTCTTAAGACTACGTGCAAGTGGCAATTAAAATTGCACGTGACTAAATTAGGATAATATTATAAAAACTCATCCAATAGCGAAGCAGCGGCTTATTTTACGCCATTTCAATGGCTCTTTCCTTGTACATTTAGAATAATGCATGTTGCACGGCCTAACCGAAAAGGACTTAATCGTATAATAATCTGCATAAAAAAAAAAAAAATTTGACACGAGACCCTTTATGTGTTATGTGAAGTCTGAAATTACCAAGGGACCAAATCAATATTCTATATAGAAGCGTGTCGGGGAGTGAGTTCCTCCGATGAAACAAGTTGGAGAGCTAGAGAGTTTGGAAAGAGAAGAAGCATCAGCTTATATCTGACTATTGATCGATTTCAATGGTGAGACATCCAGGAATTGACTACGATAATAACTCACTGAAAAAGGGCACTTGGGAATCCAGAAGAAGACCAAAAGCTAATCGCTTACATCAGGAGATATTGCATCTGGAACTGGACTCAGATGACTAAACCTGCTGGTTAGATTTTATTTATGATCCTTGAGGAAGTCTACGACTGGTTGTTTTGAGTTAAGATTAGATGCTAATGTGACTGACCCGAGTCTGGAATTTTAATTTACTCACAGGTTTAGCAAGAACCGGGAAAAGTCGCCGACTTCGTTGGATGAACCACTTGAGGCCCAACGTCAGGCGTGGGAAAGAAGAGGAGGACGTCATCGTCAGGTTACACCGAGTTCTGGGAAATCGGTAACCATACTAACATTCATAGCTGCAAGAGCAGTTTTTCTCTACCCCATAAATTGGCTCTCACATAATTTTGACATGCCCAATGGCAAGATAGTTGATTTTCCCTCTGTTAAGATTGTATTACTAGTCTATCAGACATCAACCATCAGGTTATTTCTAAGAAATGCCCCAATTATAACACGCAGTAACTCTGAACCTCAAACATCCAATTATTCTTGGCAACGTTAACAAGAGCCCAGCATAATGCAACCTATTATTCCTGGTATAACATAAGTTGGGGCCAAAAAATACAGCAGGAGATATTTTTCTTGAGGATGTCACAAAATCCATTCAATCACTTCTTCCTAATCTGGAAAAGATTTTGCTTAGACTGTATGAGTGCAAGTCTATTTCAATGATAATTATAGTTGATTATATCCATCACCATGAAGGAATGAGCAATATTGGAGCTTAAACACCCAATCAAGTGGCATTAGAGCTGTAACTGTCGTTCTTTGAAAAAAAGTATACTGAGACAAAATTAATTTCAATAAATCTACGAACCCATCCATTGGCATTAGATTACATGCAGTGCCGATTTTGTAAATGGAGCATGAAATACCCCTAGATCTTAATGATGTCAATTTATAAATTTAACCGGAATACAATCAGCTGCAAAGAGATGAGTTGATATCTTAACACAAGACAAGAGATTTATCACCATAGAAATGATCCTCAGTAGTGCAAGAACATTTATTACATTTCTCCTCTGTCACTGATCTACATGCTATAATTCACAAAACTTCATTTTTAGACGAACTTGACTCCATAGCAGGAACATGCTAGCCTTACAAACTGATAACTGACGTTACAAAGGAAAACCACGAGGATCATATATTGCGACAAAATTTTGAGCACATCAGTATCATCAATTTCCCCATAAATCTTTGACAAAGTCCTCGTAGGATTCACCAAAATACATTGCCTCAGAGTATATACACTCAGAAGCAGGAGATGTAGTTCCTGAGTTTGAGCATGTACCTTCAAAATCTTCTAATATGCAAAGATCCCTCAGTGAAACCAATTGTTCCCAATCTACTTCGTCAATTTTGTTGCCCGGTGAGGTCAAGCCATTGACTAGGGTTTCGTCAACCGGATCAATTCCACAAGGAGATCCAAGGTTTTCTGCTTTTGTAGCATCAGTAAGGGCAATTGATGAATCTTGGCAAGATAAAGGATCATTGTGATTGCAGTTGACTTTCACATAGCATGCAGTTGGCATTTGCAAATTTTCCATGAGAAAACGTTTCTTCAAACGAGTATTCCAATAGTTCTTTATCTCATTGTCCGTCCTTCCAGGAAGTCTACTCGCTATGCTGGCCCAACTACAACAAGGAACTTGCGAATTAGATATCTAATTATTTCCAGAGAACAATTACAATGTTTTCATGCTTGTTAGTAGAATCATAGACTCAATAGTTAATGTACAGTTTTAGATTCTTGATTGTGGGGATTGCCCCACTTATGACTCAAGTTATTGTCCTTCTCGGTATTACCATTCCAATTTTATTCCCCCATCATGCGTGTCATCAATATCGATCAAGAATCATGCCATACGAGTACATTTACTCACCGGTTACCATGAACTAGGTGCAAGTTAATAATGATTTCTTCCTCTTCTTGGGTGATGTTTCCGTGCTTGATGTTGGGCCTCAGATAGTTCATCCATCGAGGCCGGCAACTCTTTCCTGTTCTCGCCAAACCTGAGCAAACGCCCATCCGATACTAGGGTTAGTGATCTATGTGGTGAAATTTTCAATGTAAAAATCTTGATCCACCAAGACACGTTTTGATCGTTGTAGACAGTACTCGACCCTTTCTGCCGAATGATTGGCCTTAAATCGAGAAGACTCAGATCCGCATTAAAACCCCGTTTCTTGAAATGATAACAGACAGGAAACAAAAGAGAGATAATAACGTAACACAAACACACACCCGCGGGTTCGGCCATGTGAGTCCAGTTCCAAATGCCATATCTCTTGATATAAGCCACCAGTTTCTGGTCTTCTTCCACACTCCAAGCACCCTTCTTCACTGTCTTCTTGCTGTTGCTCTTGTCAACCCTGGGAAACCTGGCCATTGATACTAGAGATTATGGGTCAGGGAGCTAATGTTTTTTCAGCTCTCTTGGCTTCGAATGAAGTTGCCCTCCTGCGGCTGACTTCTGTACTTATACTTGTCCTGCACGTCGCACATGTATTGAAGAGCTTTTTCATGGAAAATCAGATCCGATAGGTCCAAGGAGGAAATGGGGTCTGCTCTTCTGGAAGCGGCATAAAAGTCAAACGTTTGGTGGTGGATCTTTTCGCATCCTTGGCATCAAATTTTAAAGCATGGACTGACCCCACGCTATTAGGATATTCAAATAAAAAAAGTCTCTTTCCATGGTAAAAAGCATACTCTAGTCCCAACAAATACGGTAGGCAGCTCTTATTTATGATAGATTGTCGTCTAAATTTTTAGCATTATATTTTTTTTTCTATAGTTACTTTTAAACTTAAATAAAACTCAGATATGTCCATTAAATGGAGCCAAATTATAAATGCTGTAAAATATGAAAATAATAATAGTTTTAGTAAAAGTCACTCTAAGGCCTAACTCATCAATTCTTTTTTATTACCAACACCAATTTTTATTGGTGAACGGTTATTTTTTAAGTGACAATACAAAAGAAATCGTAATCTACTTGTGTTTAACTCGTGTCTTCATAAGAATATGCTAAAGGGGAACATTAACGATGATAGGAGTATCAATAACGCAACGAGTTAATTACTGTCTAGTTGTGACAGTGTAATGCTATTAAAAAGTGACCAATCTGTGAAACTACAAAGCAACATTGAATGAAAGAACAGATCCCACTTCACCTAGCCCAAACTATAATTATATTAATTCTATATTAGTTCTCTTGGGCCTGTGTCGTCTTTGATTTCTAGTTCGATGAGGGTGTCCCCCTCCACACATTTAATCGATAGGGTTCTTTAGGAAATTATGCACAAATAAATTTTATAAATAGAAATGAAAAAAATCATAGCTAAAGAAGCTATTTCCCTTGAATGTGTGCATCGTGAACTATGTTACTTGAAAAATTGTCTGCTTTGATTCATCCCATACCAAATCTTATAGCTTTGTCTTTTGGCATACAAGTACACACTTTCCCACAAGATTGCCATCCAAGTAGCACTTTCACTTGGGCATGCTTAAAATTGAAATTCCAAACCTAAACATTGTCAAAAGTTCATTTTCAAAGTTACATATATTTCGAAGTGGCATTTGGTCCTCCCTATCTCCACTTGCCATCCTAGAAGCTTGCTCAGAACCGCTTGTTATCCGAAACCTCTATGTTAGTCATCACTTCTTGCCCTCATCGAACTAGGTTGTTACAAATTGACTTGGTGACAAGGTTGATCCCATGCTTTCAACTCGATAACTGATGGATTTGAGTGATAAAACCGTATGTCTCAATTTCTCCTTCTCGCTTTTACTCTCTATTTCCTTGTTAGTGTGTGCCTAATCCTAACACTATACTAGTTCCCCTCTGTATGGCTAATTAGTTATGGTCATCCTTCTGGGTTGGGTTATCAAAAATAGAAAAAAAAAAATAAAAGAAGCTAATTGATAGTGTTGTATTTCATTGTCCATGGTTGCATTATTATGAAGAAGGGAAAAAAAAATTCTATGCAAAAATATCCAAACTCTTACAACTGCACATCAAAAAACCAGTTATTAATTCTAGTTTGACATGTACTTAATGTGAGGTGATTCAGTTTAATTTATGTCGATTGCGAATCACTTTTGACCGTAAGCGATAATGAATTCCAGATTGACATGTAATTAATTTGAGGTAATTCAATTCAAGCTTTTTAAGTGTATTTTTGGCAGTATTGAAGACATAAGGGTGCAATGGTGGTTTGCATCAGATCAACGTTCACACAACTTTTCTGTTGTTACAAGCAGATCAATCGTGGGATGAGAGTCAATGGATGATCAAGTTACGATTAGTAGTTTTTTTGGTGATAGAGTTCCATGTCAAAGGCTTAACAATGTGGAAGCGATGAAAATATGTGATTTGGAGGAGGGAGAAGTCTTTCATTCGTGCGTAGAATGCATAAAGACAGTATTTGGAGGGATGGATAATAACAGTGTGAAATCAGGAGAAGAAAATGAAATTCTAGAAGCAGATGAAGATAACCATAGCTTTCTCGATGCTCTTGAAACATGGGGAGAAAGGCAACCCACCAATTCCTCACCGCGTTTGAAATTAGACAATGGGTTTTGCCTTTTCTCTATATTATTGTGACCCAACTTTCTCGGTTCGTGGTAGCCAATAATGGTCATAAACAAATGAAGTAAATGGAAAGTTAGCAACGAAGTCAAAAGCACAATAGTGCAAAGTAATACCTACACAAGACAGCCGTGAAATATTGTAGAATAGCTTTAGCTTTTCCTTGGGTGGAACAAGTCGGGATAGAAATAACCAGGTACATGCGACACTTCTGGTTTCTTTATGTTGGAATATCTCCTACATTGGATGCAACAAAATTTCATTGCCTTGAATTCAATGCGTTCGGAGTCTCTGAATGATAGACCTAGTCTGTTAAAGAGTGTCCTGTGTTCTGAGGAAAGACTAGTTGGCATTGAGTCTTGTATGGTAAGGAACCATGGCAATCGTATAGATATTACAGAGAAAGTTTTATGGCACTTATAATCCATTGTTGAGGAGATAGATGATTTTAGTGATTTGGCCATTAACCGCCATCAAATTTAATGGAGTGCACAAGAAAAGCATTTATCTTTGCGATCATGTTACCAGTCTAGGGTTATTTTTATAGAATTTAGTTTTGTGAGTTCTTGCATGTGAAAGAAGATTATGCCTAGTGTTTTTTCAGTTTAAAGACTATAGTGCTTATTGATTTGTGGTTTATGGTGATTAATCAACATGCAGGGCAAATACTTTCTAGGCCAATTTATTATAATAACAATTAAGGTTTGTTGTATTCTTCTGATGTTTGACTTACCACTGCTCCCTTCTAGTAAAATACATCCATGTAATACAAACGTTAAGCACAAAAATGAAGTTCCTAAATAAATGAACTTGCAGCATGTTACTAGAAAAGTCCATTCTGTTAATACATTGGAAATTATAAACTTTTCACTGCATTTTGCAAGCTTGCTAACGAGAACGGAAGTTGTTCTAAACATTTTTCTCACCTTCATTGGTTCCCAAAGAAATGAACCGGGATAAGAGAGCTCGAAAAGGCTACTTTACTTATTTACTTGATGGAAAGCACGTCAGAGATAAGCAAAACCCAGATGCATCCACTCATTTATGTTTAATGAGAGCTAAAGAGGGCAAAAACACCGAAACAAAATAAAAGAAAGAAAGTTAATCAAATAATGAAAGGTCCAAATTGTAATATTGACTCTTACTGGCCTTCAAGACGTTTAAACTAGTGCCAACATAAACAATCTTGCTTCCCCTTCAGGCGGGAACCCAAAGTCCAAGTTGTTCCCACGTGTTGGAGAAATGAGAGGATTGGACCTGAGATTGTGATCGGACCGAAAAGATTATGATTGATATCAATTCAAGATTGCAAGCGATTATAATTGACAGATTATATCAATCGGAGATTAGATTTGATTTAATGTATCTTCATTTATTTTTTCACGGTTAAATATTCGTTGTACTATAAATAGGAGCTTGTATAATATAAAATATACAACTGAATACACAAAAAAAATATAAGTCGTTTCCCATTTTATTGGCCTATTCCTCAAACTCTGACACCACACAACTTCCCAATAAATGTGGTCAATATGCCAAGGCACACAGAACACAACACATGATTATGTTTTTGTCTTTTCCTTTTGAAAACGTGGGTTCAATTCCCGCAGATACTCAAGATTCGGACCAGTAACAAACGACGCGATTCGCGGTTACTAATCCTTGGAAACTCAGAAATTTTGAAAGAACAGTTCACAAGGAGACAACTACAGTTAATGAAGAGGTGTTGTTTCTTGCATATTTATACCTTTCATACTTCCCCAATAACTCAGAATCTGGAGCTTTAATTTTATTTTTTTTTCTTTTTTGGGTTTCTAGTACGTCAAATCTAGAAGGTCAACCGGAATATCGACTCATGGAGAGGGAGAGTACCTCAAGTACTAATACTCTCCAAACTGTTCATGTTTTGATAGTTAAGCGAGTTTTGAAATTCTTTTCCCATTTGTAATTTCTGTTATGTAAGTGCTCTTTTATAATGCAAACTAAAAAATACTGAAGAATAGAATGTAAAAGAAACATAAAAGAAGAATATATTTTAAGATATAATGGAAGGTCCACAAGAAAAAATTTCAAGGTGGGAGATTACAACAAAAAGAAAAGTTAGTCTATTTGGAGAAATTTTAAAAATGCTAATCTGAGAACTAAGTGTGCAAAGGAGAAGTGGATAGATGTGTGTTTGCCAAAGGGGAGGGTGAATGGGTTTAAATTAGATACATCAAGGGAGTAAAACAGTAATTATAAAGCTAATACGGTTGCTGCTTGTGGAAGCTGGATACTTGTGGTGTCTCCCAATGCTAGTTAGTCTACTCAGGTGCAATGCAGGGCGACTTCTTCAAAGAATTTTTATGTCAATAGTGCACGGAGCAGCGTTAGAACTCATGCAAGAAAGGTTCCTGGGCACAAGCTAATATGGATTACACCTAACACACCCAAGCATAGCTTCATATGCCGGCTCGCTATCTTGAATAAGCTCCTAACTTAGAGATAGATTGAACAGATGGTAAATATGAAGGCAATTAATAATAGCGAATTCCCTTTAGGACACAAAGATAATTAAAAGGTCATGTGTTATCTTATTCCATATACAAAACTCCATCATTAAAGAGCGTGAAGATGTATCTTATTTTTAGATTTTACAATTGGAATTTCAGGTAAATCATTCTAAATCAATTACTTAAATATGTAAATTCGGAAGCATGAGCATGCAAGCAACGCGTCTTGAGCCTATGCATACATCACAGACAAGGATAAAGAACCGGAGTGCGAAGATGCTTCGGAGGAGTTAGAACGTGGAGGCAAATCATTTTCAAACACAAGTCAAACGACTTCTCGTATAATCAATTGAAATTCAATTATGAAACGTGCTTGTTTTTCATGATGACGTTGGGCAAGAAATTCAAATTTGCGGGCGCCATCCATGTGTTCGTCAAGAGACTTAATTAATCACTAGTTAGACCATCAATTCATATATTAAAGGCAACCATCTCTGCCTTGCGTACGGTACGTTTGAAAGCGAACTCAACCTGTTTGCCCTATAAGAAAATATAAGAAAGAAAACCTTTAGTCCACACCCAACAACTTCGAGAGAGTACATGGTCAGAAGGGGAAGCAATTATGTTATTAAAAAAATGTATATACGCATGAATTGTTATTTAATCAATAAATTAGGATCCTCTAACAATATGAGATAAAGTATCACCTTAGTATTTATTTTCTTGAGAGTTTAACACTTGTGTTATGGACTGCTCAAATCTGTTAAAGTATTCCATATCATTTGCCTACGCTAACAGCTATAGCCAACAATTGCTTTGCCGACAGCTAAAGTAGAGTGTATAGTATCAACTAAGGCAATCAAGGAATCTATTTGGCTCACATGTTTGTTCAACATTTGAGGATTATTGTAGTAGGAGATTTTTAATTACGGCAACAATCAGAGTGCAATACATTTGGTCAAAAATCAATTGTATCATTAGCAAACAACATACATTGATGTCAAGTACAATTTTATACCTGAGATTGCGTAGGAAAGATTTGCATCCATTGAGAAAGTGCAACACGGTATTTAATTTGACAGACATGCCAGCGATCCTGTGGCATTGATCAAGTTCCAATACTATTCGGACTTGGTCAGTGTTAAGAAGCGTAGATGGGCTTGGGAGAGACAATGACTGATCAATGATCGATAAGGATGAAGTTGGACTTCTCTATCATGGTAGAGGTTTGCTGACTATGGGTCGAAGTTAATTTTGATTGCTTTGAACACTAACCCAAAATTGAATCACGAGGAACATCGGCCACATTGGTAAAGTCCAAGACTGGACTCTTGCCAATGAGAACTTGGGTAATGGAAAAAGGGAAATTAATTTCTCACAAGATTTCTTTCTGTATTGAAGATGAAGTCCATGTTGATGTTGGATAAGGGCTCGTGTTTGTTTTCTTTGGTGCGTACCCACATACAAATATAAATATATATATATATATATATATATATATATGTATGTATGTATGTATGTATGTATGTATGTATGTATATTTATAATGTCGTTAAGTTCGGTCTCCAGTGCTATATTGAGTATGCTTACTGTGTTTTAAAACTATAAAGAAAGGATTAAGACAGGTTTGTGATTAATTCTTGCGGGTTTAGATTTAATTTAGGATTGTGAAGTAGTTATGAGTGGGTACGACTAAGCGATTCTAATCTCATCTCTACAGATTATAGTGGAACCATCTCATCGATCTCTCCCTTAGTAGTATGCACACCTCTAAACCGCACAATCCTTTGCGTTTAAGTTTTATTTCTGCAATTTATATCTTAATCAAATCATTTAATTTGTTCATGCTTCCATGTTATTTGTGATATAACATATAGAAATATAAAGACTTGATATGATTCTACAAGTTTTCATGCCCATGCATTTCCTAGCTTGTGATTGATTTTGATCATTTGACATTCATACAATGAGTTTATCGTATCACACTTTCTCAATAATTTGCAACATATACTAATGTTTGTATCAGTCTACGACTGCACCAGTCTTTATACAATTCTTCAATCCATCCATGTGAAACATGGATAAGCCAACTGGAGAATTTCGTCCCATATTGTCAATTCGTAATTCAATGTTTGTAGTCAGTCTCCCCTAGAGAATTATGTTGAGAATTCAATGACTTTGTGGTTTCAATGAACTAGAAATAAGCTTCAAGGTAAGAATTGCTAGTGGGAAGAGACAGAGGATGTTTCGAAAGAATGTTAATTTAGTAGTTTTTGCCACCTAAGTACAACTAGCGACAACATAGATAGGACATGCACTCGGGCAATGAAATTAGTTGGGAATCAAAGTGATTGACCGAACACCACGTTCACATCAATGAAGTTTCCGATGGAGACAAAACAGCAGAGAGAGAGAGAGGGAGCGAGCGACGTCCAAAGTTCATGCATTTTGCTGAGAACTCAAAAGCACGTGTGGGAAATTAGGGTTTTAGGTACACGTCCTTGCTGATGTCATCATTTATTGATTATTGTAGTGACAGTGCTGCATGAACACGTCAAACAAAATATTGTAATTGAGATTAATATGCCGCTAGTAGCATAATTTATTCGTCTGAATCCAAGTATAAGAGAGTATGCCTAGTGTGAAACAGATCCATGTTGATTTTGGCAAGTGAAGTAAAGCTGCCTATGTCATTGGTGAGATCAGCGGATGATACTAAATTCCACAAACGAATGAAAATTGATGAGAAAAGGCGACCCAACACCGGTTCATCAAGTTTGAAATTAGACGAAACTTTGCCATTCTTTATGTGGTGACAAAGAAATTTTTCAGTGGGGAAGGCAAAAATAATGATAAAAAAAAGATTAATTAAATGAACTAAATGGAAAGCTTGCTGCGAAGTCAAAAGCACATCATGCAAAGTAACACCTACACGAGAGTGCCATACAACTTTGGAGAGAATCTTCTGCTTCTAACGTTTCAACGAGTCAGGCGAGAAAATATCCAGTTAACTAACGTCAACTATTGATTAGTATAGTTTGGAATGATTTATATTCATGTCATTATCCTTAAATTTCATTCCCTAATGCACCAAACTTTCATTTCTATCAATGTTCTACCCAAAAAAATATGATGTGCTTGTATTTTATACTGCATAGTCGAGTCTTCCAAAGTAAAACGCTGCAAGTTATGGATCTGGGGGCGATATGTGATATATTATGGTTTTGTGGTAAAAGTATTATACGAAATACATCTGGACGTTGATTGGACTGTGGAAGCATATAAAACGTATGAACATGTGTGCTTTGAGGTTAATTAAGTGTTGCGGTACGTCCCCCAGATAAGTACAACCTAGATGCAATTGCCAACGCTGATTTATGATTGATCAGAGACCTAGGAAAAGACAAAATTTTGCAACAGACTATTGTTGTTGTGCGTCTTAGACCCAAGATACATTGCGCCTTTGTCAGCAGTGAAGTTAAATAATACATCTTCTCCACTAGTCATGAAACACACCACATACAATAGGAAATTTCCCTTCTGATGAAGGCTCCAAATTCTGAAAGATTGACTATCCCAATCCTTCAACACGCTTGTACTCTGGATGTGGTCAACGTGCAAAGCTGGAACGACATTACTATATTACTCTCTTTGGTACTTTTCGAGCACGTGCGTTTAATTTCCAGGACACAAACAAACGTTCAGTGGACCATCCTATTCTTGAAAATATTCAGAAATCTTGAAACGACAGCTTAGGTTTGACCACTGATGGAAATAATCAAGAACATAAAGAGGCAAGTCTGTTCTGGGGCATGATGAAGACTTTCATGTTTACTATTTTGACTTCCTTAATTCAGCAGACGATTTTTCAGAGTCCCAACTAGGGGTGTGCATGGTCCAGGGCGGGCAGTTCCCGACCTAGAACCGGGAACCGCCCGCTAAGGACCGGTTCCGAAAAATTGGAACCGGGATCCACCCGTTTGTTGCATGGATCCACCCGGGAACCGGACCACCAGTCCGGTCCGGTTCCCGGGTGGATCCATGGAACCGATTTTGACACAAAACAATTTTGATTTTCAACATAGAACGATCGGGTCTATGAGTTGGGAAGGAGGGGAGGAGGTCTATGGTCGGGTTTTCAACATAGAACGGTCGCGAAACAATTTTCCGCGGCTGTGGCGGGTGGCGACCGACGCGAGGGGGCGAATAGCAGCAGCGGAGGAGCCACGGCGGCAGCGTCGACGCTCGGAGAGGAATTGAAATGGCGATAGGATTAGGAGGAACCGAGGAAGAGACAAAGAGAGAGAGAACCGAAGACGAAGGGAGTTAGGAGATGAGATCCAATCTAGGGTTTCTTTTAGTAATTTTTTTTTTTTAATATTAAAAAGGTTCCGGTCCGGTCCGGGTGGGCGGATCCGCCCATGGAACCCAGGGAACCGGACCGGTACCCACCGGTTCCGAAAAATTGGAACCGGGAACCGGACCGGTTCTCTCAAGAACCCCCGGTTCCGGGCGGTTCCGGTCCGGTTCCGGGCGGTCCAGGCGGTTCCCGGGTATTTTGCACACCCCTAGTCCCAACAGATGTAAGTAGCCAGCCCATGCAAACCTTAACTGTGCAAAACATCTGCCTCGCAATCAAAGTGAAACATTTGGAGGTTTTGTCATGCATCATCTTCACCGTACCTTTTGAAATTATGATCCGTAAGTAATCTTCTATTTTCGAGTTTAGTGGAAGCGAGATTGGTTTGGTTGGTGATGGGGGGAACCGTACAACAATCCAACAAGATCTCACTCAATTCAAGATTGATTTCTTCCTCATAATTAAACCGACCTAGAATCTGCTTAATCCCATATTCCTTTCACACAATTATCAAAATACATAGATATAATGCCAAAATAATAAGGAGATAATAACAACACCACTACCAAAAAAAAAAAAAAAAAAAAAAAAAAAAACTAATGCAGAAAAAAATCACAAACTCTCAAAATTTTTCATTAATTATCAAGAAATTGAATGATATACAAAGATTCTTCTCTAATAACACACTAAAGCTAAATATCAATAATACAATAATATTTCATCATCACAATGATAGGTTAAAACATATAGAGCAAGAACCAAAATCGAGATTAGAGAAGATTAGAGATGACTTGGAGAAGGCTTTTAACTTACGAAATCAATCAATTCCTAGCTCTTAGTCTCATGAATAACATACTGAAATTTGGCTCAACCAATTTGGACAATTTTTGCCTTCAAATTGGGACAGCAAAGCCGCACACCCCGTTTCTTCTTTTCCCCGTTCTATCTCAGGAAGAACACTCCCTCCTCTCTTTACTCTCACACGAACGAGCAGCTCCCTCCTTTTCATCTTTTGATTTTTGACCTTCTTTCTAATTTGATGTGTTAGCTGGGCCCCACAGAAGCTAGCTACCCTTAGCTCAAATCCGTCTGGCAAGAATGCTTTTGTACTAAAACCAATCCCAAATATGTATCGAGTCTGAAGGCGGAACGTTTAATCTGTCTCAAGAAACGATTGAATATATTAACAAGTCGGTAGGTCAAAGAACCCGTATCATAACATATGTTTTTCTTTATTTTCGTCAATCATGCACATTACCCAAGGATTTCCTAAGATCTGTAGAGCGATTGGTGGGGAATCCAGGCAAAAGATTTGCTCTGACCAGTCGAAATAGCACCGTCCACCACCTCTCTCTCTCTCTCTCTACTTTGTCATTTCGAAGTGAGACCTTGCCATCGTACCACCAATATGCATCTCTGTCAGATTTCTCTTCACTATCATCCTGTGGGAACAGTACCTTCATCAAGAATAAATGACTATCGTTTTCGGTTCCCCAGGATAAAGGTACTCTTAAGGGAGAATTTTATTTTGTCCAGCTGATGGATGAAGCCCCCGTTTTGCCCCGCGGGGATGGAAACTAGGTCTGCATACTTGAAGGATTTAAAGAAGCCGAAAAGAAGCATATGATATACAAACTTCAGAAGTTTTTCTATGGTCTCAAACAATATCACATCAATGATACTTGAAATTTGACAAGATTGTAAGATCATTTGATTTTGAAAAAAATAATTTTGATCAATGCAGCTACGTAAAAGTAAGTGAGAGTAAATATATTTTCTTAATACTTTATATAGATGACATTTTGCTTGCTAGTAAAGATGTTGATTTATTGAATAATATAAAAAAATTTCTATCTACAAAATTTGATATGAAAGACCTTGGGAAAGCCTCTTTTGTTCTAGGCATTGAGATTCATCATGACAAATCTAAGAATGTTCTAGGGTTATCTCAGAAAAATTATATAGATCGCATTTTAAAAAGATTCAATATGCAAACCTACAAGTTTAGTGAAGCTCCTATTGTGACAGAGGATAAATTGAGTATAGAATAATATCCCAAGAATGATGTTGAAAAAGAAGTAATAAAAAATGTTCCATATGTTAGTGCATTGGCAGTCTTATATATACACAAATATGTACTAGACCTAATATTGATTTTATTGTGAATACTCTTGAGAGATATCTGTAAAATCCAAGTCATGAACATTAGGTTGCAGTTAAAAAAGTGATGAGAATCTATAACGAACAAAAGATTTCATGCTTGTATATAATAGAGTAGAGGACCTAAATGTGATTGGATAATTAGATGATATTCTTACTAGTTGTTCTGATGATAGAAAATCAACTTCTAAATATATTTTTATGATAGTTGGAGATGTTATTTCTTGGAAGAGTACAAAGCAAACCTTAGTTACAAACTCTACAACATATGCTGAGTTTGTAGTGTGTTACAGTGCGTCAACTCAAGCTATTTGGCTTAGAAATTTGATCTTAAAATTGTGAGTTATAGACTCTATTTCTAGATCTATAGTGATCTACTGTGACAATACTGCAACTATGTTTTATTCCAAGAATGACAAGATCGGCAATACGTTCAAACACATGGAGATCAAATATTATATTGTTAAGTACTTGGTCAAAAAAGGTGATATTGTGATCGAGAATATCATAACTGAATCCATGTTGGCTGATTCTCTAACAAAAGATTTACGACCCATTTTGTTTAAAAAACATGTAAAGAATATAGGTGTTTTAGATTCTTTTGATCTTTTTTGTTAGTGGGAGCTATATAATTTGTATTTCTGGATATTATAATTATATACAAACTGATAATGATTTTATGATGTCTATTAAAGCATTTACTTTTGATAATCATTATTGTTGATTCTATTATTATCATTTCTCCTATCGACTAAGAAATAGAAGTATAAAACAATATCTTTAAACAAATTTTAGTTTAAAGACAACTAGATGTCACTAATTGTGAGATCTCATATTGAATTGTGACATAATCATGCAATTTCATGTAGTTTAGAAATCGCACCGAGGCAATTTCATGTTGTTTAGAAATTGGGCTAATGTAGTTTCATATCGTTAAGAATTTGCATTGATGACCAATAAGAAATAGTATACATTTTGATTACATGTTAGCACTATTTTTTACTACACTACTAGGCCCATGATCCATGAAAATATAATGCTTATTATATGTGATTATGGAATGTCATATGTTACGGTATTTTATTAATATATTGATCCACATAGTTCTATATTGAAGTTATATAGGATTTGATTAGTTTTGAGATGCCGTTATTATAATATTATATATATTTTTAAATAGTAGCCACATAAAACAAATTTTCAATTATTAACCGAGAGTGTTGTTTTTAATATACAATCGTTTTCAAAATAAAAATAAGTTAATTAATGCAGCCCAAGTGGGAGAATATTGGAAATTTCCTATAATACGGGCTTACATTAATTAATTAATTTTCTATTTTAAATAATCGGGTTAATGGATATTCTAAGTTAAACCCTTAAGTGATCTTATTGAATTGGGTTTTGGCATATATTAATAACGAGTCTAATTGAGCAGCAAAGTGTAAGCAATTATGTTTAATTAAAACCCATAATGGGAGATGTCCAGTTGACACACTATTGATTATGATTTATTAGATCTTCTCTCTAGCCTATAAAATGATAAGTTATATCTATCAGTTGTTTAATCACATTAAAAAAACTGCTATACTAAAATAGATCACAAGATGAAGATCTATCATTTCAATAGATCGCTAATTATAATCAGACTAATCTATTTTTCTTCGAGTGAAGGAATGACTCAAACAGGTACATTTTAATTCCGTTATGCATATTGATTTCGATGTTTTACAGTTATATATGGATCTGATTGTTCTTTATTAATTACTTGTTTATGTGGATAATTTCTACACATTCGGTTCGAGAAGACCCTCAAGATCCCCCAGCTTCAGATCCACGATAGGACAAGGTCGCTCTTCCTCAACTTGATAGCCTTCAAGCAATCTCGCTTCAGTTGTGACAAATACGTTGCCTCATATGTAATCTTCATGGACAATTTGATCAGATCCCCCGAGGACGTCGGGTATCTCTGCCAATGCAAAATCATCAAGAACTGGCTTGGGAGCAAGGCCGAGGTCGCTGCCCTCTTTCATCGGCTTTCCCTGGGTGTGGTCCTCGATGCCGACAACCATTATTTAGCTGGACTGTGGGAGGAGGTGGACTTATTCTACAGCTACAGTTGGAATCCTTGGGAAGCCAACCTCATGCTCAAGTTTAATGCCTGGAGAGCTCGACTCCAACACAGGTGCATTGACTGGGCAAGCATTCTCAAGCAAAATTACTTCAGCAATCCCTGGTCATTCATTTCCTTGGTTGCTGCTTGCGTTTTGCTTGTGCTTACTTGCATACAGACCTTCTATACAGTCTATGGCTACTACAGGCCGCGTTTTTGATTTCCCACATAGTGGACCACTTTAGGAGGGCTAAACTTCCGGTGAAAATCTAGGTATTAGAATTGTGGCCAATTGACTATTAGCAACCCATCTGCAGATCATTGCTCCAGATGTGGAGGTCTCATCTCCTGGTGGTCTCATCTCCTGGTGGAAAGAAAACGTGATGGTCATTAGGCTGGGTGAATTGCAACCTTTAATTTTATGGAATCCATATGGATCCCACATGTAAGCCTCACAAGATCAACGGCTGCTTTTTATTATTATCATTTGGTCCATTGGACTTGGGTCCTGACAAGTATTTCTCTCTTCCTAGTATAAGAAGCATTTTCCTTGAGCTACTCTCGCTAATTCTTTAAGTTTCTTTTTTGATTTATAACATATAAGAAAAGGTACAATTAATTGGAGTTCTCGAAGCTTAGGGCATGCATGACAACATCTTTGCTCCAGAAATCAATTCTTAGCCAGAAATTGATTTCTCAATTTCTATTCCCTATACGAGTTTCTAAGTAAAGAAATACATTTGATAACAACTCAAAATTTCTGTTTTTGGAATAGAAATTTGTTTGATAACAGAATTCCGGAGGCCGACGGCGAGTGTCCGACAACTGGCAGTTAGTGGCAGACGTTCGGTGTCCCACAGGTGGTGGGTGGGCGTCGGATAGTGATGAAAGTGAACTATAAAAAGAGTTTTCATTTTTCATTTTTGTTTCATAGATTGAAAAGCTAAAAAAAAAAAAAAATTCTTCTGATTTTTGCTCCAAATCTATTTCTCGGATATAAAGATATTCTAGAAATAGAAAAATGAAATTGGGTTAACAAACGAATTTCTGTTCCAAACTTGTTATGTGAATTAGAAAATAAAAAAATAAAAAAATAAAGAAACATAAATTTTGTCATATGTGCCCCTAGAATGTCTAAAGCTAAGATTGATATGAAAAGGGGCATTTCGTAGTAAGCTGTGGGGAATTTATTGTCCTCATCTGCAATGATTATGACCATTGTGCCCGTTGAGTGCTTCCTGCCTTGTTGGATGAATAATTCCAAAAAAGACAAAAAAAAACAAAATTGTTGTCAATATCCGGATTTGTCGCCAAAAGATTGCACTTTGATTTTAATTACTCGTGCGCACAATTCTCCGGATTATAATTACACGTGCACATGAATTGTTGCCAGCCCACTTCATTGGCTCCGACCATCATCGCAGCCTTGTCATCCTATTTCGATCCCCATTCGCATTCTACATTTACAAGGATCTCGCATTCGGCGAAAGGAAGGGGAGGCCCGATCGCTAAAACAGGGCATGATTTTGGGAGTTGCCCTGAGCTCATAAAATATTTTCCCCGATTTCTCTCATTCACAGGTCTTCTCCGTCGTTCTCAATTGCCGGAAAGCCGCCGTCTCCGTCAATTTCCGCCACTCCCACCACCCGCACCGGAACTCTTCTTTTCTTCCCTGTTTTCTGGCCGGGAAGTTTGAAGTACTTCTATTTCATGATTGCCAGACAATCGTTTGTGTTTGAAGCTCTTTTAATGTCTTGAACCTGCGATGTTATTGTTATGTCTTGAAGCTGTGTTGATGTTATTATGATAATACGGACGTGAATTGTCCCTTTATATATGTGTATAAGCTCCATGATCGAAATGCGTATAACTTGTTTCATGAAATGCTGGAACTAAATCAGGATGTGCCTTGAACTGAAAATCATAATACCTCAATCCAATCTGTTCTTGACTCATTGAGAGTAGTTTTGTGCTGAAATACAGTATTCATTTGTAATGGAAATGGTGTTATGATTCTCACCGTCGTCGGTGTGCTTAACGTATGACATGAAAATTGCGTGTTGAGGCTGCTGATCTCTCAAACAAAATCAAGTGATCCAGTAGGTTGCTTATAAACTGGTCCTGATATGCTCTCCCGCTGTGGTGTTTCTTTTTATGTCGTCGACCTGAGCGTGTTTTGGATGTGAGTCCTGTGGTGGTCGGTCGGAGGCCTATGGGCGATGGAGTAAGCGTGTTTGTGCTGTGCTGTTCTTGGCTTAAACTGGGGACCGTTGTTCTCCGGCGGAGTTCGGGTATGCTTAATTGATTGACATGTAGAATCTGTGTCAATGAAGATTTTGGCGTGATTGATCAGAAGAAGTATAAAGGAAAGCACAAAGAGTATCGAGCGGTTTGTAAATCAGAGACGATGTACTGATAAAGGGGAAGAAAAAGAAATGAATAAAATTAGATTAAATTAAAAATAATAAATAAATAAGTGAAAATAAAATGGTGGGAAAATGCATGTCTCAATTAGGTAGTGAAGTCTTCAGAATAGTTTTAATTGAATTTCATTTAGTTCATGATCTAGTTAAGGGAGTTACAATTCATGATTTTTAGGATAAAATGAATTTTCTATCATTTAACTTTAGATTATTTAAATAGAGGACAAGATAAATAAAATAATATTGTTAAAAATAATAAAAAGAAAAATGATAAAATTATTTTAATCGCATTTATGTTCGGATTACATTTAGTGATTACCTTTTTTAGTTATGCATCTCTCTCTGGTTTAGAATTAGATGTAGGCTTGAATTTCGATCAAGCTCGAGTCATTTTATTGCACTTTAGATCTTGGTGTTCTTTTTATCACATTTGAGTGATGTGAGGTTGTAATTTGGCTTATGAGATTCTTGTCGGAAAAAAAAAGATTTTTAGGTTAGATAAATTGATAGAGATATTAAAACATTCCAATTATATGAAATTACAAAACAGTGTGATCGACAGCAAGCATGTCCGACAATAGGTGATATAATTAACAATATAAACTTTAATGGACAATTTTACCGGTATTGTTCTTTCAAAAAAATTTAATACGAGCAAAAGATATTATAGGTTTTGACCATAAATAATAAGTGGCACAAACTAAAAAACAATGAATATTATGATTCCAGTGCTTCACTTTACAAAAAGAAACAAACAGACTAAATTCTATTTCCATAGTACATAAATTAAGGTTAGCAATGTCATGATATATGGACTAATATTCATGGTGAAAAGTAAAATTTATAGATAAACTTAGGTAATTATTCATATCCTTCAAAACTTTAGCACAGTTTGCACAACAGCTCTCGAACTTTGA